>JAOANR010000015.1:568078-1169769 GCA_030278955.1 Hygrophila difformis
CTTTGATATGTCTATTTTATAGGTCTAAGCCTGACCTCTTTATTTTAAATAGGTCGGTTTTTAAGCCTTTTAAAAGTCTTATTAAGCCTATTTTTAAAATCAAGTTAAAATTCTTTTATATATATGTTCGGACGTAATCATAAGGTTTGAATATATGAATTTGTGCACGTGGGCAAGTCGTTATCTACAACTATTTATATGCGAGAAAAACTTATAATTATTTTAAAAACACACTAATAATACTTCTACATAAATAATTACTTCTATATAAAATAATACTAATAATAATACTACACATTCATATGTAGTAAACATAAACATCATAATATAATGATAGATAGGTCGGTCTGATAGGCCTAATAGGTTTTTTACAAAGTCTGGCCTTGCCTATTTAACTAAATAGACTTTCGAAATAGCCTGAGCCCGGCCTCTTTATAAAAAAAGCATGGGCTGGCCAGGCCTTCGGTAGGCTAGGCCGTAGGCCCCTGTCGGGTAGTCTGACCTATTCCCACCGCTATGTGTCAATTTCAGGTTTCGGGTCGTGTTCGTGTCGGGTTGATCAAGTTGTATAATATTTCAGGTAGGATTTCGAGTCGACCTGATTTCGAAAAAAAAAAAACCCAAAATAACCAAACCCAAACCTGAAATTTTTTCGTATCGTTCGGGTTCGTTTTTTCGGGTTATAGGCCAAAATTGATAATTTCAGGTTTCGGGTCGTGTTCGTGTCAGGTTGAGCAGGTGGTATAATATTTCATGTATTGGGTCGACCTTATTTAAAAAAAAAATCCAAAAAACTAAACTCAAACCTGAAATTTTTTGTATCGATCAGAGTTGTTTTTTCGATTTCATATCCAAATTGACACCCCTCTGCGGAGGTAGGACAAAAATCATACTACTGCTGCTAGCTTTGTCATAAGCATTAAATTGGAGTACTTTACTTTCAGACCCGTAGAGTGCCCATTGGATTCAACAGGTAATCCTCACTTACATGGAATGTAGGCCCTAATTGCTTGTGGAATAAAAAATAATTGCAAATAAATTATTCGTATACTACTTACCAAGTACTCCCTCCGTCCCGTGAATTGTGTCTCGTTTCTTTTGGGCACGGTAATTTATGTGGTGAGGTTTAGTGGTTAAAGTGATGTGGGTATTTGTGTTTAAAATTTTAATGAATTTTGACTTTCTTTATTGTTTAACTTTGACAAAATATTATTGTAATGATTTAATTAGAGAAAAATTTTCAAGTGTGGTCGTGTTAGAATCGTCTAGGCGTCTAAATTTAGAATATATATATTTTATATAATTTTTATTTACCAATTTTAAAATATGAAGAATTAAATGAATGGAAGGGACTTTGGGTAGAAAAATAAAAGTGTATTGGGAGTTGTGCAGAATAGTAAAAGTGATTACTTTTAATGGGATTTAGAAACCATTAAGATTCTAATCATATTTATATTAATTAAATTTATCTAAAAAGGGAAAGTGGCCACAATTCGTGGGACAACTCAAAGAGGAATACGAGCCACAATTCGTGGAACGGAGGGAGTACTACCATTAGTACTTAAATAAATAAACTATATAAGATTAATATCAATAATATTATCAACGATCACATGAGCCCACCATTTATTTTCTAAGTTGTATAGACGGTTAAGAAAAAAAATATTATCAACAGTTAATTGTCTAATCGAGCATAAAACTGTTTAACTTATTTATCAAAAAAGAATATAGTTAAATAATTTTATTTTTACTTATTACTACTATGAATTCAATAATAATTTATAATATATTCTTTATTAAATTTAATTATTTTAATTACCGTTATAAATTTGAAATGTACATTGTTTCAAATTCAACTAGACAATGACTCACATCACCTCTTTCCTCTTCCCTAATATGTCGAGAATTGAAAAAGAAAATTCAAACTATTATGATCCACTTTGATTTAAAACATTACTTGTTTCATCAAATGGATAAACGATGAGAATGTAAGTCCATATTCGATTTACTTCTATCATGCCATTAATTTATACTTCATGGTTAGTAGTAGTATTTTTTTAAAAAAAACAAAAAATTAAAAGAAAAGAAAAGAAGAAGAAAACGGGAGCCTTAAATATCAGCATGCTTCGCACATTAAAAAAATAAAATAAAATAAGATACTAAAATAGTACTAGTACAATAAAATCATGAGCAAAATGACACCGAATACTAAGCTATATAGGAGTAATATAGTTCTTTTTGGCAAAAGAGCTAAATGAAATTATTCTAGGTAATTTGAACTAAATTAGCTTATTTAAAAAGACAGAATAATTTAAAACAGTGTTCAATCAGCTCTTTTTAGAACAGTTGTAAATATCAACATTTTGTATTTTAGCTTATTCTAAGCAAAAAGTTAGTATCGAAATTATCAAATAGCTAATTTTAACTATTTATTACTCACAAAATCAGTTATCAACTAACAGCTAATTTCCAAACATGGCCAGTATTACGAAGTAGTAGTTGATTTAATTTTGTGAAGTAAGCAGTACTACATCCGTTATTTTTTAATTGCTTCATTTCAATCACTGATTTTAGATGGTTTTATATAATTCATTAAAAGACTAAATAAAAAATGATAAAGTAATAATGAAAGTAGAGATTACAGACTATAAAACTCATGTTAGACTTACCTTCAAAATCATTCTCTAACCTAACCAAATAAAGCTCCAAAGTCAGCTAGTTGAAAATAATGATTGGAATGGAGTAATTAAACACACTCCAAAATCAGCTAGTTGAAAATAGTGATTTAAATGGAACAATTAAAAAAGAACAGAGGAAATACTCATTAGTCAAATTATACAGCTGGTGGGAACTCAAAGAGGCCCACTTTCCCATGTCTATGTCAAAATTGGGCCTCTCCTTTTTGAAACTTCCATGTCTACTACTTTCCCAGTTTTCCTAATTAACTCAAAGTTTTGGTTTAGTCAATTTTATTTTATTTTTTTCACATCTCCTTGTAGAATTTTAAAAATTAGAGTGCCATGAATTTGAACATTTGTGAAACTAAAATTAAAATATTGGACAATTTCACCACTGTTAAATCCACCTTTCACTAAAATCAAATGAAGTTTTGAAGAAATAAGACGGTAAAAAATCAATATATCACGCACAGTGAAAAAAGTATTGTTACTCTGATATAAATAATGTAAATTAGTATGAAGATTGGAGGATTTAAAAGTACATTCTGGTTGGACACTGACTATATATATACATTTAAAAATAGAGCAATGTAATGTAACAAGGGTCAATAAAATAGTATACATATAGAGATGTTTGGATGTAAGTAGATTGGGCAGCGGAAAGCGGATTCAAATAGCATATCCTTTCACAATTCTCTCTCCGAATATGCTAGCGGATCTGCTGACTCCCAAACATCTCCATAGTCGGTCAGTCCCAGCTAGTTGTATTGTACTTCCTCCATTTCTTTAAGGTTACATTTCTCATTTGCAAGTATGCTAACGCATATTTTCAATGATTAATAACTAAAATTGGGTACATGTAAAAATTCTAAAAATTTTATATTTAAAACTACAAGATGAGATGAATCCAACAAGATCTCACTTGTCTATATTTTATCTTCTATAACTATAACGAAAATAGAAGTCAAAGTGCTACAATGAACAGTAAAAAAAGTCAAAACGTAATTTTAAAAATAAAACGTTCGGAGTACTATCTAAGAATAATACTCCTACAAAAAACAAATGAAGGAATCCAAGCATGGTAGTAATTTGGTGATTAAAAAGTCAATAAATAACCCCGCCGGAGCCCACTTGATTCCGGCATCTGGACGGATCAAAGAATAAATAAATCCTTTATTCCGAAGCTGAATTTGCATATATGCATATAATTTATTAATATTAATATTTGCATAATAAATACTATTAATTGAGTAATTTTAATTCGATTTTTTCACACAATTATATAAAATAAAATATAGTCAAGTGAGACATAGTAAATACTATTCATTCAGTAATTACTACTCCTATATATATCGATTGCTTCTTCAAACTAATTAGTATATGATCTACTACACGCAATGATAATGATACTTATGGTTTTGGTTAGGGTGCGATCAAGTCATTTGACTTGATGTGTTGCGGAAAATTTTCACCATTGATTAACTTTGTAAAACAACGGTTGAGATTAATTTGAAGGTTAAAATAGTAAATCTGTTATATTATTGGAAATGAATGTGTTTGTTCTTCTTCTCCGCGTTTCGTCTTACATTACCCTCCAATTTTCTTAATTATGCTGTTATTCATAGATATACGTCAATGTTCTTAAATAAAGTCATTGAATTGTTCATGAAAACGTACCCGAACTGTTGCTACTTGAGTCGCTGAATTGTTGATGAAAAGTCGCTGAATTGTTCTTGAAAGAATTGCTGAATTGTTCTTGGTAAGGTCGTTGAATTGTTCATGAAACGTTGATGAATTATTTTTGATATTATCGCTGCATTGTATTCTGTAGCATCGCTGAATTCTTGTTGCAGGGTCGTTGAATTCTTCTAGGTATGCTCGCTGAATTCATCTACATATAGTCGGTAAAATATATTTGACAGCATAAGTGGTTTGGTTTTTGGTAGCATCGCTGAATTATATTGTTTGTTGTCGTGAATTCTTCATGAACTATTTTTGATACCATCACTGAATTGTTTTTTTGTAACATCGCTGAAATGATCGATTAATAGATTTGTTACCATATTTATTAAGTATAATCGATCAGGATAAAATATTATTTGGAATATTAGATATGGTTACCAAATATTTAATATGATTTACCAAATATTAGATATGATAACATACTAAATATAGGGTTATAGTTTCATTATGACAATTATACTCTTTTTCATTTACAACCGTTGGATTTTAAATGGACGCTTCAGATCGCTGCCTTGATGTGCTGCGGGATGCTTTGATCGCACCCTAACCGCACCCGATACTTAGGGGGTGTATTGGATTGAGACTCTATAGGATTTTTTTTGACTTTGAAAGTTGGGGTGTATTCAATCTAGATTTTAAAAAGTCTTTAAAAATCTAGATGTATTCAATACAGATTTTAAAAAGTCTTTAAAAATCTAGAGGTATTCAATACAAATTTTAAAAAGTCTTTAAAAATCTAGAGGTATTCAACACTCTATTGATTTTAATTCTTTATAGATTTTAATGGATTCTCTTAAAAATTATAACTACACGAAATCTCTCTAAAATCAGCCAGACTCTTCATGGACTCTATACAAATCAATCAACTCTACGTGGAGTCTATGAACTTTCTAAATCCACCGACTTTTTCAAGTTCATAAAAATTTAATAAAATCTCAAACGAATACACTAGTCAATAGCAATTAGCAAGCAATGTAGGTATGACAATGCAAAATATTATTCTATATACGTACTATAATGAAATCAATCATCAAGATAAAACATTTTTAAAGGTTTCACTATATATGGGCTATATATGGCTGATTGGAATGCCACCTTCCTAGCTAAGTAACCCCCCACAAGCTGATTATTCCTGCAGATTGCCTCATCGTGTTACTCATTTTTTATTTTATAGGCACATCTTAATTGGCAATAAATCATTTAAAATTTAAATAATAATTATAATATATATATATATATATATATATATATTAATAGCCGGTCTTTGGTGCATCTGGAGGGAAAGAAATTCCAGGATGTTCCGGGATGTATCGCTACTCATCATGCCATAGTGAGACAAATTTTACACTTCACGGCCACACTCGAGAAATGCACGACTGCATCTCAGATTTCGACCTCTGTCCAGCACTATGTTATTTGGAATATGGGAGGTTGGACAGGTTGTTTCGTGCATTCGGATGGTTCCCATATGGAGAATACACGTCGCGCAGGGTTTGGGGCGGTATTGAGAACAAATGATGGCAGCTGGGGTGAGTGGTGTGGTGTTTCTGGGTTCTTAGGGGATAGCTCCGTTCTACATGCCGAGATAGCATGCATCTTTCACGGCATACAAATGGCGGGTGGAGCGGGGTATCAAGGAACTTTGTTGCGTATGCGATTCCATGGAAGCCTTGCGCCTACTTCAATCCAGAAGAAATTAAATGGTTCACATTGGCTATCTGCTTACCTAGCTCGAATAGATGAGCTCAAAGGGAGGTTCCATATTATTCGATTTCATCATATTTTGCAAGAAGGAAATGCAGTAGCTGATTTCCTTGCTAAACTTGGGGCTAGAGATGAGTTGTTCTATACGACATGGCATTCCCATCGGACCAGTGTAAAAGCTTGATTTGAACAGACACTACTGGCACGTGGTTTCCTCAAGCTAGCTAACTACTTGCTTTTGTTTGTTTTGTTTTCTCTTTTTTCCCCTACATAGCCTTAAATAGGCTGTTC
Source organism: Hygrophila difformis (assembly GCA_030278955.1). Lineage (NCBI taxonomy): Eukaryota > Viridiplantae > Streptophyta > Magnoliopsida > Lamiales > Acanthaceae > Hygrophila > Hygrophila difformis. Next base: position 574,495 of record JAOANR010000015.1, read on the forward strand.
AGCGAAGAAAGAAAAAAAAAATTGACCTCGTGTGGAGATTCTAAATTGTTCCAAATTTAATTTTAAAAGGGAGCTAGCTATATATGGCCCTATAAAGTTCTATAAACTATTTGATCAAAATTGCAATTACCAAAGACAAAACTTCATTTTCATTTTTATCTTTTCCTCCACAACCGGTTTTCATTACCAAATAAAATTAAATGAACAAGGACAATAATATTTTAAAGGGTAGATCAGTTGTCTTAATCTTAATCAATGGTGAGACACACACCACAGTGCATATAGCAAAACAAATCCTGACCTCACAAATCTTTATAATAATAATCCACAACTTGGGTTGTAATAATAATGTGTCCATTTTTTGTTGAATAGATAAGGCCATATCAATGACCACTTTGGTCCTTTTATTATCACATCACTACTACTCATTCATAAATCCTCCCTTAAAAAAATAAATTTTGATTCCTTCCCTGCAACAATTAAATCCTTTCAATTCATACATACATATGCATTTGAAGGAGGAGAAATTGTCAGAAATATAATGGGGAAAATATGCTGCGACGCGGGAAACGACGACGGCGGAGGATCAACGGTGCTGATAGGGTTCGTGGCGGCGGTGGTGATGGCGGTGGTGCTGTTTATTCTATCGCAGCCTCCACCTGTTAGAAGATACAAAGTTTTCAAACCTTGTTGTCCCTGTTATAAATACTAAGTTATTTTTCTTACTGCCTACCTATCTATATATATATATGTACTTTAATTTCTTGTTATTGTGAATCATGATCGATTTGTTCTTTCTTGTTTCTTGTGATATCTTCGTGTGTTGTGTTCTCTTTTTATTACCAGAATTTGAACACACAGTAGTATACGGTATGGTGATTGTGGATAGGATCTGCCCCGATTCGTCGGGTATGGATTGATTATCCTAATTGTTGTGTAAGGTGAACTGCAAATTAAATAAATTGACATGATTTTTTTGGTTTGGTTTGGTATTACTTTTGTTTTTCATTTTTAGAATTTTAAGTGTTTTGTTTTTCAAGGTGGATTCCAGTTAAATTAAATTAACATGAATTTTGGATGTTACTAGTTTCGTTTCTATCAATAAAGAAATAAATTCTGTGATTTGTGTTTTTCTTTTTAACAATTACTACATTTTTATCACTTTTCAAAATAATTAAGAAGGGAGAAGAATTTATTTCATTTTTCAAAGTTAACCCCCTGATTGATCTATTATTATTTAAAAGTAGGTGGTGGATGTCAACCAACATATTTTAAAGACTTTAAAGAGGACTTTAAAAAAAAAAGTAAAGATTTTTTTTTTTAATTTTGAATTTTTTTTAGGGGTGAGGGGTGGGGGAGAGAATGTTAATAGAGGCATACAAGGATTCTAACCTTTAGATTGAAATTTAATTAATAAAACAAAGACATAATTCCTAATTAAAATCTTGCATAGGATTCTCATCAGTTTATCCACCTCCACCTCCAATTAAAATATCCAACAGCACATACGATAGTTCAATAAGTGAATCATCACCTCTTGGCTCACCCCAAAAAAAAAAAAAAAGTGAATCATCTAACTTCAGTGAACAAATTAAAAATAATGATATAAAAAAAATCAATTATTAAATATTATTCTTGATTATTTTATCGCATCTGAAGTCTGAACTGCATGAATAGTTTTATAGTTCAAAAAAAGATCTAATTAGCTAAAACAAGTTGATTAGTACAAATCAAAATGCTGAGTACCTAAACACCGAAAAAAAAGAATAGAAAAAAAAAAAGGCTAATTACCTAATGCAGAGGGCTTGCCCACTGGGAAATGTGTGCATTCCTATAATCCTATTTACTCACCACTCACCAGTGGCTGTTTCCCAGCTATATTTTTTTTTTACAGAAAAGGACTTTATTTGGTCTAAGGAATTTATAAGAGAAGTTGAAATAAATAATTTCATTGATGAGCTGTGAAATTTACATGTTTATATTATCACAGTATTAAGTTTGAATCTCATGTAATCAACATTATTTTATTTAATTAATCTATTATAATATGATAAATGCAACTAATGCCGTTTCAATGCTTAATATTTCCGAAAATTATATAAAATATATATATATGTATATATATTCTAAAATGACATTATTAGACGAATATAATAAAACATGTTTTGACGATTTTATAATAATTTTTTAAATCAAAATTAATCAATAAATAATAACAAAAGTCAATAATTGTTTTCATTAATCTTATACTCCTACTACATTATAAATAAATGGATCCCCTATATCCAAATATCCAGACATGGCATGAAATAACATTTCAAGATTATACATAAAATAAAATGAGTTAAAAAAAAAAAAAAGGTGGACAAATGGTTAAAAGATGTTAGAAAGCTGCTTTTAATTATGATGGGAAAGAAAGCAAATTACACTAACAAAGTTCAAAATAAAAAATCATTCATAATGATGCATTGAAAATATGGACCAAACAAAAAGCAGCCCACCAAACAATTCTTGCTTTCCCTTCTTTCTGTGTCAATTTTTCCATATTATTAAATAAGTACTACTACTAAAACATTTCCTAACATTCTCTTATACCTCCATCTCGGAATGACTTTTACAGACCCACTTTTCACACACTTTAATGCATATTTTAAACCATTAATAATTCAATTCAGTATAATTAAAAATTCTAAGAGTTCGACATTATTAATAACTCAGTTCGGTACAAATAAAAATTCTAAAGTTCGACATTTAAAAACTACACAACCGAACAAATCTAATAAGATCTCACTTGACTGTATTTTAACTTGTATAACTATGATAAAACTTTAAGTAAAAGTATATGTGTGAATACACATTACTTCAAATAAAAAAATCATTCCGAGACAGGAATTATTTTAGTATTTCAATTAAAGTTCCAACTTTTAATCAAGAAATATATAGATATAGATATGTGTGTGTGTGTGTGTGTGTGTGTTTTGTATTAAACACAATGAAGAAACAATAGTAAGTCAGTAACTACTAAAAGAGTGATAAACAAACCCAAATTCTAATTATTTTAAGTGCAGCACTTAATCACATTATATAGACGCAAAAAGTAGACATGGATAAAAAAGAAAAGGAAGTATCATTTTGCGGAGTGTTTGAATAGGATCTCCATTGGTGTACCATATACTCATTTGCAGCCCACATTAACTAGAGCAGAGCTTCTCGAGGGCTAAATTCTCGTCACCACCAACACTCTCCAGAGCACTCCTTACCTGAGCTTCAGGGAAGCCCATTTCAACAAGCTTTTGCACCTGCCAGGAATTCATAGCATTACACAAGTTGGAATGGGCGATGATGCCAGGAATACCCACAGAAAATAACGCTTCCAGGGGTAACAGTTGAGGAATCTTAAAATGGTCAATTAAGATTTAACAACTCAATTATTGTCAAGATTTCTTTATCAAGATGCGTCATTGTATGACGAGATGGAAGAAAACAAGCAGAAACAGGAGACAGGCAATAAAATAATCAGGAGAAAGTGATTTGTGCAAGAGAGCAAGTTTGCTTTAGAAATTTTTGAACCTTTTCTTCCACACCAAGCGATGATGTCATGGCAAATGCTTCAGTCCAGTAACGAGCGGTGCCCACAAAGGTTTGGTACTCACGAAGATACTGGGGCATGAAAAATGACAATGAATCAGCAAGTGGCAAGGGATGCAGAAAAGAGTGGAAAACTGGAAAAGAGATGACAAAATATTACATCAAATCAGAAAAAAAAATTAAAAAAAAAAAATTAAACAACACGGAAAATAAAAAAATCGGATAACATGATAGTAAATCAGAAGAGCCAGAACAAGAACAATGTCTTAAGGAAAGTGTTTACACACAGAGGAATGAAAAAGAACAACACACACACGCACAGTACCTGCTGTGCAACCACAGCATCCTGTGGATCATCAGGTTCAGGAGCAGAGAGTAATGCTTGAATAGAAAGAAGTGCTGTTTTCAAAGTCAGTGCTGGGCTCCATTGGTCTTTCAGGATATCAAGGCATATGGCACCACTTTGACTGCTTATGTTGGGATGCCTTGGGTGGAACGAAAATAATTTATGAAGCCAAACCAAAGAGTCAAACGTTGTCAAGCAGTGAAAAGGCGATCAAGAAGCTAATTTATAAGTAAGTTGTGTTCTCTTATCCTTCAAACTAAATGGAAGAATAAAACTCATAAACTTTTGTCCGATCAAAACCCAAAAGCATGTGTTACATTCTTCTCAAACTACATACAAAATGCGTAATGTAGCTCGGCCATTCAATTTTGATCAAATTTTCTTTCACAAGGAATTCCAAAGAAACAAAGTAAAAGCATAAGTTTACAGGTAGTTCAAACTGTTCCTCAAGGTTTGGGTAAACATACCATACTTTAGTGGCAAAACGCATTTTGGGAGGCTCAAAAGGGTAGCCTTCTGCAAAAGGAGAATAAAAAATCAAATTGAAAGTAAAAGAACTCTATCCTACTAGAATTTGATCCTTTAAAGATAAAAAATACAAAAATAAACCAAAAAAAGCTCATCACCCCAAAATCCAGATTCCTATCTTCAAATGCAATGCATGTTTCAACGCAGTAACATGCAATCCAACCCATAGACAGGACGAATAGGCAAGTAAAGAATCAAAAACCCTCTTACTTTAATGTGTTCTCAACGAATTTAAATAATATCATAAATCACCCTCAAGAAAAATATCAGCACAAAAACAAATTTTCATGGTCCATACAAAGCCACACTACAAACTGCATTGTCCCTGAATTTTTAAAAATCAACCTAAGAACAGGAATAGGTTATCTTATTTATAGGCATTCAATTTGCTTGAACTACTCACATTACCATTCCATTTCATTTCTGTGATCACTAGCTAGAGAAGCGATTATTTCAACTTATGTGTGAAGATTAGAGAAATTGATAGACAATCAACCCACAGAAATTAACTTCAACTCGAAACTATAAACAACTCGAGAATCTCAAGTCCTAAACATTGAAGAAATAAAATCATCACCTCCACCACCAAAAAACCAAAAACCCACAGTATCACAATACTGAACAGAGTAACTCAAACCGTAAAAAACTACAGTAGTTCTAAACAACAAAGCAACAATAATAAAACAAATTGCAACACGCCGCTTCAAATAAATCCACAATCACGACACACTCGAGATAAAATTCAACGCGGAAACGAAAAACTACCGGGCAAAGTAATGTCGATCTTGAAGGTGCCGCCTTCATAAGGAGTACCAAGCGGGCCAGGGATCGTACCCAGCAACTGCGTCAGATTAGCTTCACTCTTGGGGGCTACCTTTATCCCCGATACCTCGAAATCCCTATTGCACTCCTGCAACTCCTTCTGCACCCTAGCAAAATCCACCATTTTCCCACTTGCAGAATGAAAGAAGCTTGATGTGGAAACCGAAAAAGCCGCAAATTCTCGTCGGTTCGGCTGCCAGTGGCAGTGGAAGAGGGAATGTTCCTCAGTTCATCAATCGGCAACCTCTTCTTTTTCTCTCCTCCGCTTAAAGGAGAAAAAGGCTTTTCGAAAACCGTTCTCGGCTGATACGCTATATACCTTATTTTGGAATTACTTGCAAATATTTTCTTTTAGTAATTCATCGAATCTGAATTTGGGCTTCCATCATTGGGCTATAGCCCATTAAACCAGTTATGGGCCGTATGCTCATTCATGATTTTATGAGCCCAAGTCTATAACCAAAATATTCTCTTAATTAGCCCAATTCTTATTTGACCAAATTACGAATCGGCAAGTGGAATCCATTTCTTAGGCTAATGGCATTATGGCAAGGGCATTGGACCAAATTGAATTTGCCCATTCATGGATGAAATCAATACTTGGGATATGTTTTCTATTAAAAATAAATAAAAGAGGGGCCAGATGGCAGAAGGGAGGGGGTGTAACTCCTGTAATAAAAGGACACCTCATGGTTGATATTAAATTCCCGTGACTTGAAAGCAATTATTTAGGATTTTGTTTAACTTACCTCCTTTTGGTCCTTACCCCAACATAGGGGTGTCAATTTCAGGTTTCGGGTCGTGTTCGTGTCGGGTCTAGTCAGGTTGTATAATATTTCAGGTCGGGTTCGGGTCGACCTGATTTCGGAAAAAAACTCAAAATGACCAAACCCAAACCTGAAATTTTTCGTGTCGTTCGGGTTCGTTTTTTCGGGTTATAGGCAATAATTGACATAATTTCATATTTCGGGTCGTGTTCGTGTCGGGTTTATCAGGTTGTATAATATTTCAGGTCGGGTATCGGGTCGCCCTGATTTGAAAAAAACCCAAAATGACTAAACCCAAACCTGAAAATTTTCGTGTCGGCCGGGTTCGTTTTTCCGAGTTCGTGTCCAAATTGACACCCCTACCCCAACACAAACTTCCATACGCCTCTTGCAAAATTTAAATAAGTGTTATACTACCTCTGTTCTCATATAAATGTTCTATTTCTGCATTTCACGCAGTCCAAGACATATTTTTAAATGTTTATAATTCTAATTGTACACAAGTAAAAATTATAAAAATTTGATATTATAGAACTACGTGATTAGACGAATCTAACAAGATCTCACTTGACTATGTTTTATATTATAGAACTATGTTAAAAAATTTGATCATATTCACTCAATGAATAGTTACTACTATGCAATGGGAGCATTTAAATGAGAACGGAGGAAATATAATACAATGGATGTCCCCACTCCCCATCAATAATTGATGGAGAGACAAGTGGCTATGGAATTGAGGCAAACAAGAGGCCACGTCTTTGTTTTTATCACTTATGCTATCAGTCATTAATTCTATGCCAGTGTATAAATATGTAACGGTATGGGAAAAAATGAGTGTATGCATAAAGAGTTGCAACACAATTCTGATCAAATTCATTACTTCCTCTTGTATCTATTCTCTCTCTTCCGTCTGCATTTTACTAAATTTTCTGTCACCATTTCTCTGCAATACTATTAAATATAACCAAAACATCTATTTCTATCACATATAATTATATTCACAACACGTTATCAGCACGAGCTACTGACGGAGCTCTGCCAGAATTTCCTTTGAGGTAATATTTAATATTTGTGTTTCAATAATTATATTATGGCTAACTTGACAAAGCAGGATTTCAGACCACTGATGGTATCTAGAGATAATTATCTATCTTGGAAAATGGATGTTCAAATCCATTTGGAATCAATGGGTCTTGAAAAAATAATTGAAAAAGATAATCAGGCTTCAAGCCAAGACCGTGCGAAGACTATGATTTTCATCCGCCATCATCTTGATGAGGGATTGAAAACACAGTATTTAACGGTCAAAGACCCAAATGAACTCTGGGAGAATTTAGAAATAAGATATGATCATTTAAGATCAATAAATCTCCCTCGAGCCCAGTATGACTGGTCACACTTACGATTCCAGGATTTTAAATCAGTAAATGATTACAATTCTGCTCTGTTTAATATCGTGTCACAATTAAGACTCTGTGGTGAGACAATTACTGATAAACAAATGCTAGAGAAGACATTCTCTACATTCCACCCCTCCAATTCGGTGTTACAGCAAACATACCGAGCACAGGGTTTCACTGAATATTCTGATCTGATTACGTTTTTGTTATTGGCTGAAAAGAATAATGATTTATTATTAAAAAATCATGAAATGAGACCAATTGGCAGTAGTCCATTGCCAGAGGCACATGTGACTGAATCTTCCAGCCGTGGTCGTGGCCGTAGTCGTGGCCGGGGTCAGAGACCTCGTGGTCGTGGGTATAACCGAAGCCGTGGGAAAAATCATTTCCGCAACAATGTTTACATTAGGCCTACGACAGACACACGTAATCAGAATCAGGGCAACACCAGAGGTGATGTCCAAAAACAGAATTATGAAGAAGCAAAATGCGATAGATGCGGCCTAAAATGGCACTGGTACAAAAATTGTCGTATCAGATATCATTGGGTGAAACTTTATCAAGATTCCCAGAGGGATAAAGGAAAAAGGGTGGTTGAAACAAACCATATTGACATAATGAATTCTGAGGAGAATATGCCAAATATCCCAGAATTTCAAGTTGATGATCTATATAATGATTTGGTTTAGTTGTAATATTGTCTTATTGTTTTCATTACGCTTTGAACTTCTGTATCTGTCTTTACTTTTGTATGTGTGCTATATTATTGTCTCTGTATTGTAATATTCCACTTATGTTAAATCTTGTTTTAATATTAATTATATCTTGTTTTAATTACAACAAATGGGGAATTATAAAAGTGATAATATATGTCTTATTGATAGTGCTTCAACGCACACGATACTAAAAGACATAAGGTATTTTTCCAATTTAAAAATGGGAGATACAAGCATAAACACAATATGTGGTAGTGCAAATATTATACAAGGAATTGGCACAGCCAACCTTATTTTCCCAGAGGGAACAAAATTAATTGTGAAAAATGCACTCCTATCTCCCAAGTCTCGAAGAAATTTATTAAGTTTTAAAGATATCCGAGAAAATGGGTATCATCTCGAGACATCGACTTCGGAGAATGTCGAATATTTATTAATTACAAATACCATTCATGGTAAGAAATATGTATTGGAAAAATTACCAGTTCTGTCTTCTGGATTGTATTTTTCAAAGATAAATACAACTGAAAACTATCACTTAGACCACAGATATAATATTCCCCAAATAAACCAGAGGTTTATTGATGGCCATAGGCCCACTAATGAATATCATCCCAAAATAGGCCAGAGGTCTATTGGAAGCCATAGGCTTACTGATGAATATATGATATGGCATGATCGTTTAGGCCATCCCGGCTCTACAATGATGAGGCGAATTATTACAAATAGTCATGGCCACTCATTAAAGGGACAAAAATTGCTGCAACATAATGATTATATATGTGTTGCTTGCTCCCAAGGAAAATTGATTTCCAAACATTCACCAACAAAAGTGGGAACTGAAAACCCTAGTTTTCTTGAAAGAATTCAGTGTGATATATGTGGACCTATAGATCCACCATGTGGACCATTTAAATATTTTATGGTGCTAATTGATGCATCAACACGATGGTCCAATGTAACATTGCTATCATCTCGCAACCATGCGTTCGCAAAGTTACTTGCTCAAATTATAAAATTACGAGCACAGTTCCCTGATTATACAATAAAAAATATCCGATTGGATAATGCTGGTGAATATTCATCCCAGAGGTTTGATGAATACTGCATGTCAATTGGCATAACAGTTGAGCATCATGTTGCTCATGTCCATACACAGAATGGACTTGCTGAATCGCTTATAAAACGTTTACAATTAATTTCCAGGCCATTATTAATGAGATCTGGATTACCATTGACAGCTTGGGGGCATGCAATATTACATGCAGCAAAATTGGTGCGGATAAGACCGACACATTATCATGAATACTCCCCTATACAATTAACATTTGGGCATGAACCCAATATATCTCATCTCAGAATATTTGGTTGCGCAGTATATGTCCCGATTGCACCACCTCAGCGCACAAAGATGGGTCCCCAACGTAGATTAGGAATATATGTCGGGTATGAATCACCATCGATTATTCGATATCTCGAACCATTAACTGGTGATTTATTTATTGCGAAATTCAAAGATTGTCATTTTGACGAATCTCATTTCCCGACATTAGGGGAGACAGAAATCAACCAAAGAAAGAAAAAGAAATCAACTGGAAAACACCGTTAGATTTCCTCGATCCTCGTACAAATGATTGTGAACTAGATGTACAAAGAATTGTACATTTGCAGAGTATTGCAAATCAATTGCCGGATGCATTACGCGACTCTAAAAGAGTAACAAAATCTCTTATACCGGCAGCAAATGTTCCAATCAAAATTAATGTCCCAGAGGGACCAATTACAAGTGCCAAAGATGAATCTACTGCACGCTTGAAGCGTGGTAGACCACCAGGTTCCAAAGATAAAAATCATCGAAAGAAAAGAGGATCACAAATCATTGAAAGTGACAAAATTGCAGAAAATATTTCAGAGGAAAAAGAAGCTCTTGAAGAGAAAACTGCTCCAGAGGAGCAGGAACTTGCAGTTCCAGAGGAACAGGAAATTAAAAATAATGAAATATTAATCAATTTTGTCACAAGCAGAAATGTATGGAATCGAGATGCAATTATCATAGATAATGTATTCTCATACCATATAGCACTTGACATCATAAATGATGACGATAATCATGAACCAAATTCGGTTGATGAATGTCGGAAAAGAAAAGATTGGCCAAAATGGAAAGATGCAATCCAATCTGAATTGGATTCCCTGACTAAAAGAAAAGTGTTTGGACCAATTGTCAAAACACCAGAAAATATAAAGCCAGTCGGATACAGATGGGTTTTTATAAGAAAAAGAAATGACAAAAATGAAATTGTCAGATACAAAGCGAGATTAGTCGCCCAAGGGTTCTCACAGAGACCCGGATTTGATTATGATGAAACATATTCCCCTGTAATGGATGGAATAACATTTAGATATCTTATCAGTTTAGCAGTCCATCAAAATCTTGAAATGAGATTAATGGATATTATTACTGCGTATCTATATGGAAATTTAGATACAGATATCTATATGAAGGTCCCAGAGGGATTAAAAATGTCAGAGACATATGAATCAAATCTTAAACATATGTATTCCATCAAATTACAAAAATCCCTATATGGACTGAAACAGTCCGGGCGAATGTGGTATAACCGACTCAGTGAGTCATTGGTACAAGAGGGTTATACGAATGACCCAATCTGTCCATGTATTTTAATTAAGAAAAATGGACAAGAATTTGTAATCATTGCAGTTTATGTTGATGATCTCAACTTGATTGGAACTCCAGAGGAGCTTCAAAAGGCTGTTGAATACTTGAAAAAGGAGTTTGAAATCAAAGATTTTGGTAAAACCAAATCATGCCTTGGTCTGTAAATTGAATATTTAAATAATGGAACATTTGTCCATCAAACAACTTATACTCAGAGAGTATTAAAGCGGTTTTATATGGATAAAGCACATCCATTTAGTACTCCAATGGTCGTAAGGTCACTTGATATAAAAAAGGATCCGTTTAGACCACAAGAGGAAGATGAACAAATTCTTGGACCAGAGGTCCCATATCTAAGTGCCATAGGTGCTTTAATGTATCTCGCAAACTGCACTAGACCAGATATATCATTTGCAGTAAATTTATTAGCGAGATTTAGTTCATCTCCTACAAGACGTCATTGGAATGGAATTAAACATATATTTCGCTATCTCCAAGGAACTAGTGATCTTGGGTTATTTTACCCAAATGATTCTCGACATGAAATAATTGGATTTGCTGATGCTGGATATTTATCAGATCCACATAAGGCCAAATCTCAAACTGGCTACGTTTTTACATGTGGTGGAACTGCAATTTCATGGAGATCAATGAAGCAGACATTGACTGCTACTTCCTCAAATCATGCTGAAATTTTAGCAATACATGAAGCCAGTCGAGAGTGCGTATGGTTGCGATCTTTGATGCACCATATATTGAAAAATTGTGGCATAGCTACTGAAGAAAAGATACCCCCAACAATTTTATACGAAGATAATGCAGCTTGTATAGCACAATTGAAGGGAGGGTATATTAAAAGAGATAGAACGAAACATATTTCACCAAAATTTTTATTCACTCATGATTTGCAGAAAAATTGTGAAATAGATGTGCAACAAATTCGTTCAGCTGATAATCTTGCAGATTTATTTACCAAGGCACTACCAGCAGCAACATTCAAGAAGTTGGTGAAAAATATTGGGATGCGCCAACTAAGGAATCTTAATTGATGCTTTGATCAGAGGGAGAAATAAATATATAAGAATAATGTACTCTTTTTTATTCACTAGATTTTTTCTCCCAGAGGGTATTTATCTAGTAAAGTTTTAATGAGGCATATTCTCTATATCGAAGACATCCAAGAGGGAGTGTTATATAATACAATGGATGTCCCCATCAATAATTGATGGAGAGAGTCAAGTGGCTATGGAATTGAGGCAAACAAGAGGCCACGTCTTTGTTTTTATCACTTATGCTATCAGTCATTAATTCTATGCCAGCAGGGTAGCTATAAAATAGGTGTATAAATATGTAACGGTATGGGAAAAAATGAGTGTATGTAGAAAGAGTTGCAACACAATTCTGATCAAATTCATTACTTCCTCTTGTATCTATTCTCTCTCTTCCGTCTGCATTTTACTAAATTTCCTGTCTCCATTTCTCTGCAATACTATTAAATATAACCAAAACATCTATTTCTATCACATATAATTATATTCACAACAATAACACTTTTTTTTGGAAGAGAAAATTTAATAACACTTGGTACTAATACTACTACCAAATACTCCCTCCGTTTTTTAATAACTTCTCCATTTCTGCACTGCACGCAATCCAATGCACATTTTCAATCATCAATATCTCATATTATATGTAAGTAAAAATTATAAAAAAATTGATATTCTTATACTACGCGATTAGACAAATCCAACAACATCTCACCTGACTATGTTTTATCTTATATAACTTTGATAAAAAGTTGAATCAAAGTTACTTAATGAATAGTTTCTACTATCCAAAGGGAGAACATAAAAAAAACGGAGGGAGTAATTAACTACTCCCTCCTCCGTTCTTAAATAGTTCTCTTTCAACTCAATTTTAATAATCAATGTTTGTATTAATTGACTCATAAATTTATATTTTTACCCTTCAACTAACATCATTCTTAATAAATGTCAACAAATACTCCATCCATTCCTTTTTAGTTATCTTTTTAGAGAGTAAAAAGTATTCCAAAATAGTTGTCAGTTTTAGGTAGTTATAGGTAGTTATGATATGTTTTTACTATATTGCCCTTCAATTTACATAAATGTTATTTGTTGACATTTATTAAGAATGTGTTTAGTTGAAGGGTAAAAATTTAAATTTATGAGTTCATTAATACAAATATTAATTATTGAAATTGAGCTGAAAGATACAACTATTAAGGAACGGATGGAGTAGCATTTATGAAAAGTGAATGACAATATAATAAAAACATAGCATAACTACATATAACTACTTAAAAATAACAACTATTGTGAAACACTTTTTAATCTCTAAAAAGACAACTAAAAAGGAACGAATGAGAGAACTAGTACTGGGGACAGGGTATTGAATACCTGATCTGTGTGTGCTGGGTATTTAATGGGGTTTGAATTTCATAAGGAATACTTAACACATACAAAATATTTCTTCTAACACATAGTACAAAATAACTATTCAGTACTTCGGCATGAGTTGATTCAGCTCCCAAATCAAATCCGTAGTATTGGTATTATCCACTTGGAAAGTATTGGGATCCTTCGAGGGTGGATAACGAACAACTAACAAAAGGAATCCTAAACTAATCTCCATATAATGTAAAAATTGTTTTTCTTCAAAGATAAATAGTATAAATGGTGGTAGTATTATTTTGTTACGATGAGCATTTGTTTGTTTGGTAACTCGTGTTATCCCAAAATCCCAAGTGATGGGGTGGGAAGACGTGTTTGTTTTGTGAGCACGAATTGTGGATTTGAAACAAGTCCCCATCGGTGCAGTGGTTGGTTCAATTTCCTTTTGCCAAACGGAGCCGCAAACTAACTCCACATCCTTTCTATATATAATAGTAGTGACTCTTTGTAGCATTCTTCTAGACCATGCTCATCCATTTCCAATTTTCCACCACCCATTTGGAAAAATTATAAAATAAACTAATTACTCATTTCTCCGATCCTATGGTGTGTTATCTTATCCAGCGAGCTAGATTGCTTGGGAATTGGAACTTTAAGGGTAGTAGGTTAGATTTTAAAAGGAGTTGAAGCATTTAATTGTATATAAAATATGTTTAAATATGTGTATTAATAGTTTTATGAATATGTGCTATATGCATATATATATATATATATATATATAATAAGAACTCAACTTGTACTACAGAGATAATCAAGCTAAAAAAAACTTGCACTACAGAAAAGGAGACAGAAATGACGAATAAGTAATACTTCCTCCGTCTCATAATGATCTTGACATTTGGTTTTGTGTTAATATTCGCAAACGGATATTTATTTAAAGTTTTGTCATAGCTATACAAGTTAAAATATAATCAAATAATGAGATCTTGGTAGATTCGTCTCATCGTGTAGTTTTTAAATATCAAACTTTTAGAATTTTTTCTTGTACCGAACATGAGTTATTAATTATTTAAAATATGCATTAAATTGCGTGAAAATATGTTTGTAAGAATCATTATGAGACGGAGGTAGTATGTTTGTTTGTTTGTTTTTTGGCTTTGGTATTCTTTAGAATGCAAATATGCAATTAAAGTAATCAAGAAATCTTGTTTCTAAAAGATATTTCGAAAGATATTATAAACATTGAATACATATGCTTGCATAAATTAGTTAGTTTAATTTTAATTCAATAATAATCATGGGTTTTGGATATGAGAGTTAAATGGGCTATATTCAATAAATGTTCATGTGTTGATCACGAGAGGTTGTGTTTTATGTTAATGAGGTATGTATTAGGTATTTAGCTGTGTATGAAATTTATAAAAACACTAAGTACATATAAAGTACTCATTCAATACATAAAAATACTCTTTTCAGTAGGTATTTAGGTTTAGCTGTTTAATCACACTATATTCGCTAAATGTTTGAACAATAATTATGATGGATGAAGTTAGATTTCACAAATTTCTTATGTTTAAAAAATTGGGGGAAAGACAAAATGAAAAATTATAGACCTCAAAAACGATACAATGAATTTGGACACAATAACCATAGCAAACACACATTTAAGAAACATTGATGATTTATGGTTTGATAATGATTAAGAAAATTCATACATATTTTCAATCTCAAGCTAATTATGCAATTTTTTTTGGACGGGCATCTAATTATGCAATTTTTTTTTTTTTTTTAACATTGACACCTTTGTATCTGTAAAGGTGTTTGAGAACCCAAACCATACAAATTACAAAAGAGATAAAGGGGATGGATAGGGGCCGGATAAGAATCGAACTCCCAACCTATGGTTGGCATAACCATTGGAGTCAAGTATCATTCCCAACTAATTATGCAAATTGATATTTGATTTAACAATCAAAATTTTAATTCTCAATTATTTTAAGGTTGAAATTCAAAATCCACCTTGGAATTTAGTAATTTATTCATATTATTAATGACGTGTTTTAAATTTTTTGAGTTAATTGGGACGAAAATTTGGCATACCGAAGTCTACATACTTCTAACATTCGACCTGTTTACGAAGTTAAAGTTGGAGTTATATAGTGGTAGAATCGGCTTGGAAAACAATGTTATAAAAGTTATATATTAATATTTTCGAAAATTAATAATTTAAAGTTTAATAATAATAAGATAATAATAATAATAATAATAATAATAATAAAAGAGCATTGCTTTTAAAAGAGCAATATGGGATGAGTATTAGCCTAAATGGAAAAATTCCTGATTTATAATTTTAGGTTGGAGGTTCAATTTCCCATACCACCCTCTATACAACTTTTTTGTTATTTGTAATTTGACCCCCTTTATAATTATTTTGTTATTTGTAATTTATATGACATGAACTCCAATTACTATTTCTCTGACTTTATATCTTACGGGATATCACAAAAATTAATAATGGACAATAGCAATTATTACTTGTTTATTTATTTCTTGTCACAATCCTATCTACTGCAAAAATTGAAATATTTCTTCGCTCTCCCCGTTAGGAAAGAAAGAAGGCAAGATGGAAGTAGATAAAGAAAGGCCCATCAAATATTTATAGACAATTGGAAAAACGGGGAAAAGGAAAAAGAAAAGGAGAGAAACAGAAAGAAATGCGAGGGGCCGATGGCGGAATATAGAGCATAGCAGGATTGACTGCATTCTCTTTGCTTACCAAGGAACTCTTACCCCAATTACAAAACCCAAAGCGATATGTCCAAATGCCTCCGAATTCCTCTAGATTTTTTAATCGGGAAACATATCTTCGCATGTGGGTCTTTCTATATGTATGTATGCTTTCTTCTACAGCTTTCTTGATGATGTCCGATTGCGTAATTTGTGCGTTTCTTCAGCGTTGATTAAGCGATTTTTGCGTGTTCTGGGTTTTGGATTTTCGATTCATATGGTTGAGAAGATGAGCACTGATGGGTTTGTGAGTTATCTTGGCCATTCGATTGTGGATTTTTCTGGGTATGCTTTTGAAGTTTTATTTTTATTTATTTTTATTTTTTTGTTTGTGCTTTTGGAAAATGATGTTCAAGAAGTCAAGGTTAGAGTTAAAAATTGTTTCTTTATGTTGATTTAGGCTTGATTTTTTTTTTTCTTTCTGAAATTGGAAATTTTGCTAGCAATTGTTGGGTGAATCTGGTCTGAGCTTCCTTAGCTTTTACTGACCCATTTTCTCCTGAGAAATCCTTACCCGTTTTCGCCGAATTTCTTTACACTCGAGTTTTGAGCTTTTCTACTTGTTTCATTTGTGTTGAATTCATCTGTGGATTAGTACACAACACTCTTTATGATTTTTGTTTTGAGAGACATCTTTATTTTGCTGATTGTGATATTGGGTGAACAAATATTGTTCTTTTGGTGTGGCTAATTGTCTGAAGGTTTTGCGCAGGATGCTTGTATTTCTTAATTGAAACTTTGAGTCTGTTGTGAAGTTGGGAGAAAAGATTGTGTGGTCAGTCATGGGCTTACCTCAGGTTTCCCCTGGGAAGATTTCTGAGGATGTGTCGACATCCGCAACCACAATCATGCAAATACCAACTCGATTTGGTGATGTGCGAAACTTTGGGTTGAGTGAAATGAATCTAAGACACTTGAACAATCGAATGCCCGGCGAATTTTCATGTCCTTCACCTACAAGGGAATCTGATTTACTGAGTTTACATAAGGATGGCATGGCCAACATGCACAAATTGAGGATTAATTCAATTGAAAAGAATCGTTTGATATCTCATCAAGGTGGAAAGAACATTCCGGCTCCAGCTTCGAGGATTGTGGGGTTTGAGCCTTCCTCGGCAATTGATCATTCTAGTCAATATGAAGACAAGATATGTGATAGTGTTGATTTGTATTCTGAAGGTGATGGGGGGTGTAATTCGAGTGAGACTTCAAATTCAATAGTTAGGAAACGATTATTGTCGCCTCTTAATGGCATGCTTTCAAATGCTGAATTTAGAGATGACCGTTTGGAAATTGGGAACTCATTCCAGCATAGTAATCACTGCGTAGAAAGTGTTAGTCATAGCATTATTCTGAAAGAGAATAAGAAAGCCCACATAAGCAATATGGATTGCAGCAGTTCTATTTGGTCTACACCTAACGTTTCAAGGAGCAACAGTTTGCCCATAAGAGAACATGGAACCATGTCCAGAATCATCACCGATGGCCCTTTACTTGAAAACCTTGATCAGGGATCCTCCAGTTCACTCTCATCATGCAATGGCGTAATATGCTGCAGTGGAAGAGTAGAATCACCATCTGAAAAGGGGTGTTTGGATGTGTTTCGGGATACAGTTATATCCCCGCCATTTACTCTATCTCCTCTTGGACCAAGGTTTTGTGCCAGGATGAGAACTTCAAAAGGGTCTGGAGATTCCAAGGGAGAGTTTGATGATAGTTGTATAACTTTCAAGGATGTGGAACAATCTCTCGAAGGAACCCTCTCTAGCTATTTGTCTTCTCATAAAGTTGAGACTACAATGAAGGCTAGCAAAGGGTTTGAAGATGATGAGAATTTCCTCGCAAACTTTGAGCAATTGGCTCCCGAGAGTTGCTTATCAACACCAGGGCACACTCCAACGCTTATAGCCCAAAATGCCAAAGTCGGTAGAAGTTTAAGTGGATTGTCTGTCAGAAGGTCTTTAGTTGGTTCATTTGAGGAGTCACTCTTATCAGGTAGATTAGCTTCCGGGATAGTTAGTCAGGTATGTCATTTCACAGCACTTGGATGGATTATATTTAACTTTTCTTTAGACGATATAGTTTCTTTTATAATATTTTATTGTGCTTTCTCTTGTGCAGAAAATTGATGGTTTCCTTGCTGTTCTGAATATCACTGGGGGGAAATTTTCGCCTCACCCACAAAAACTTCCATTTTCTGTAACAAGTGTTGATGGTGATAATTACTTACTGTATTACTCATCTATAGATCTTTCCGGGCATTTATCTTCAAACAAATGTGAAGGTCCAAAGTTGAAAAGAAGCCTCAGTGTCAATGGCTCTTCTGATGAAAAATCTCGACTTAGAATTCCAATGAAGGGGCGGTTGCAACTGGTATTCTATTTTGGTCATCCTCGGTTGGTCTATGTTTCTCTTTCTTCCGAACAGTGTGCTCTAATACTACAGTTCCTTCGCAGGTCCTTAGCAATCCGGAAAGAACACCAATCCATACATTCTTCTGTAACTATGATTTGAGTGACATGCCTATTGGTACAAAGGTACATCTGAAACATACTCACCTGATCTTGATCTCCCCTTTTATAAAATCTGAATTCTTTTGCCACTCTGCAATAATGCGAAAATAACAATTTTACCATGCTGCTCCTTTTGTAATTGGGTTGCACGTTAGCTAGAATTCGAATAGTTATTCTATACCTTCATGTCAGCAGCCAGTATGTGATACTGCTGAAAGATGAATTGACTAATTTGATTGTCGTCCAATATTGAACTCAAAACTGGTAACAAATGCTAACCAGTTAATTGAGAATGCTAACTAACTAAATGGATCATATAATGTCTTGTGCCCTTGCTCTGTTATGCTGTCCGACCTTTTATATCCAAATATATCTCCGTTCAGCTATGATGCCTCTACTTCAGTTCCCACCAATGAAAATTTTCATTCCAATAGCTAATGAGTTTTTATCACTTCCTTTTTAGACGTTTCTTCGCCAAAGGGCAACTTTAGCTGTGGATAGAGGGGGGCAGAAAGATTCTGGTATGACAAATGACGGCTTAGCCCCCTCAGTTTCAACTTCGGGTGATTCTTTACTGCAGAGGACACTGAGTACTGATACATGTCAAACTGATGTAGGTACCGTATTAGACAATAACTGCAAAAGTAATAGTGGTATGGACAATGGCCTTTTCACAGTCTCTTGTGGAAAAGATGGAGGCGGTTTATGCAGCCCATCTAAGGTTAATAGAAACACTAGTTCTGGTCCTCTTCGTTATGCCCTGCATCTCCGCTTTGTTTGCCCCCACCGAAAGAAGTGTTCCAAATCAGGGCTGAAAAGTAAATCCGGCCCCTCTTCTCTTCCTTCAAGGACCGGGCTGGACAGCGAAGGAGAACGCCGCTTCTACTTGTACAATGATATGCGGGTTGTGTTCCCTCATCGTCACTCAGATTCTGACGAGGGCAAGGTATGTTATTTCTTATTCCATCGTGTATGATTAAGCTTTTATTTTTATTTTTTTCGCGATCAGATCATGATATAAGACCGGTATGCTGGAATACACTAGTACTGCTGCCACTAGAGCTTTCTGTCTTATTAATCAAACAAATCCTGTCTGACACTTTTGGGTACAGATTTTTCAATGTCATGAATCATGTAAAATACTAAAAGTGATCCATGTCGATACTAGGCAACCAAATCGAATTAAAATAAGCTCTCTTGTACGGTTTTAGAATTGAGTTTGGAATTTCTTGAATCTGCAATTTCAGCCAATTCAATTTTGCTGCATCAGGAGTGTGGTGTGCAATTATAAATACATACTAGTATAGGCAAATTTGTGGCAAGGGTTGATGTGGTTTCATTGTTTTATTCGTTTCTGTCGTCT
Organism: Hygrophila difformis; assembly: GCA_030278955.1. NCBI lineage: Eukaryota > Viridiplantae > Streptophyta > Magnoliopsida > Lamiales > Acanthaceae > Hygrophila > Hygrophila difformis. Next base: position 594,422 of record JAOANR010000015.1, read on the forward strand.
TGAATTTCTTTGGTATGATCTGGTAGTGAATTGTTCGATATGATGGCGAATGCAGATGCACGTGGAATATGACTATCCGTCGAATCCAAAGTATTTCGATATCTGCCAATGAGGATGCCATTGGTTAGATGCTGATCTCCTCCATTTCCTAGCTAATTTGGTTCTTGTGTACATATGTATGTGTACATATATCGTCCTAAATGATGCTACAAGAGTTGTGGTAATAAATGAACAGCCCTAATGGCACATACCATGTTAGTTGTCTTGTGCCAATATATGCTGCAGCTCATGTGTTGTAGAAATTGTACATTTACCTGTTTATTTCACCAGGGAAAGAAAAGATGGATCTTTTCAGAAGTTTATTTGATCTATTGATAATAGTACTTATGATCGACATTCAATGTTCAGCACAATGAAGAATAGTACTTCCTCCGTCTCATTATTTTTGTTACATTGGCCTTCGACACGCATGCCGGGACACATTTTCAACAGTTAATAATTTAAATTGTGTACAACGAAAAATTCTAAGAAGTTCATTGTCTAAAACTACAAGATTAGACGAATCTAACAAGATTTCACTTGACTATGTTTTATCTTATATAGCTATACTAAAAATTTGAATCAAAGTTAAACAGTAAATAGTGTAAAAAAACCATCATTAACAAATATGTTGAGACGGAGGTAGTAGTATGTTTCTTTAAAGGACAATGTGCAGCAACCCAATAATGACACAAAAATGCCTATTTAATTTGTGCTCCCTTACCCATCTCAAAATCACTCTGCAAAAATCTGAGCAGCAGTAATGTTTGTATTAGATATTGACTTCCAACGGAAGATTGGAGGTTCCACTCCCACCGGTCATTTATCCCTCCCTTTTATGGTTAAGTCCCTTTATTTTCAATAGAAGGTTGGAGGTTCGATCTCCACCGATCCCTTATCCCTCCCCTTTATTCCCTTTATAATTTGTTTGGTATGAGCTCTCACCACCTCTTTCCCAGGCTTTTAATGGCTCGTCCAAAAAAGAAAAAAGAAATTCTAAACTAAACTTGGACAAGTGTATATGTTCCTGAGTTCTTTACATGGGCCTGACAAATTGTGTGAATTTTGAAGATATTTTTCAATTTAATTAATATTTTTAATTATTTTAAAATTTGTAATTACTTTCTATAGCTTGCAGCTACAACTAATTGTGCAAAACACACTATTTTATTTACAAGCTAAGGCCAACCAATTCTATTTTAAATTAGAAACAATGAGAAGAGTTATGATACGCATGGAGGCAAGGTTTAGATAGGAAAACAAGCTTCTCTATATATTGACTTAATCAAATTGTGCACATTGTACGACTTGCCAGAAAAAAATAAATAAATAAGTAAAATAATAAAGAGTGAAAATGGAAATGAAGCACTTAAACTGTTTAGACCATTTCATTTGCTCTTTCATTTTTAAATTGCTTTTGACTTTCTATTAAATACTACTTCAACATATTAAACTGGGTGTATTCGTTTGAGATTTTAATAGATTTTTATGAACTTTAAAAAGTCGGTGGATTTAGAAAGTCTATAGACTCCACGTAGAGTTGACCGATTTGTATAGAGTCTATGAAGAGTCTGACTAATTTTAGAGAGATTTCTTGTAGTTATAATTTTTAAGAGAATCCATTAAAATCTATAAAGAATTAAAATCCATAGAGTGTTGAATACCTCTAGATTTTTAAAGACTTTTTAAAATCTGTATTGAATACCTCTAGATTTTTAAAGACTTTTAAAAATCTGTATTGAATACATCTAGATTTTTAAAGACTTTTTAAAATGTAGATTGAATACACCCCAATTTTGAAAGTCCAAAAAAATCATGTAGAGTCTCAATCCAATACACCCCTAAGTTTCTTAATTTTGGATTATCTTTATGCTTACTTTTATAAGCACGGCTTCTACTATCAACATGTCATGCCAAATAATATATTCCAATATGCCTTCATATTGCACTTTTATTAATTAATTGGTCTTTGTATGATAATGAATAAGATGTTTTTTTTTTTAAAAAAAAACATAAATCCATCACTGCAGGTTTCAAATTCGAATTACAATTTAAGTTGTTTAGTATATAGATATACAATTAAATTAATAAGAATCAAATCATGTGATGATCTTTTTTCATTAATAATAAATTAAAGAAAAAACCTTAAAAGGGTAAGAACGAATGATCAAATGCACATACATATATATACAGTATCACATTGATTTACATGAGTCATGACCTATAGGCTATATATATAATTCAGTAAGGAATCTGCATTTGGATCTTGATCTAATTATTCATTTATTAAATTCAATGAATCTGTAATCCGTTCCACTGATTTGGAAATTGGAAAAGCAATATACATCTAACAGATAATAATAATAATAATTCAGTGAAACTTATAATAATGTCTCCAACTTGGAAGTTATTTTAAATTTCGTGCTTTTATTAAGATCAAAATCTACGCAAAAAGACAAAATTAAGTCGAAGAAAATTAAGTGCATGTACAGTATACGCAACTGTGTAGTACGAATTATACATTTAATTATCGTCCCTTTTTGCTTAATTAGATGAGCTTAATTAATTAGGAATGTATCTTAATCGCCTTAATTTGGCTGTAAAGTACTACTTCATAATTATGAATAGCCGAATCTTTTGTTCATTATGTATGAAGTTTTGAACTATATGAAAGCCATGTGTATTTTTTTTTCTTTCTTTTTTTTTTTTTGGGGGGGGGGGTGGGGAAGCCTATGTATAATTTGGATTTGAGCACTTATTTTCAATTTTATTATAAATATTGTATAATAAAAATATATAATCAAGTTAAATTTTATTAAATTTTTTTTATTATTATCTTTGTTCACGCTTTGGCGTCCTATTCCATCAAAAAGTTAAAGTTAAATTTTATTAGCTAAATTCGTCAACTAAATACTTCCAACCTCGATCAAATTCGTCAAATCTAGCTAGCTAAATATTCACCCCTATTAAATTCACCTCATCATAATTCTTTTAATTTGTTGAAGAAAAAGTGAAAGATCTGCCAACCTTCAAATTAAGTTGCCAATAGCAATCAAGAAAGCCCCCCAAACCCAACCCCACAATTTCATGACACTAAATTTAGGGTTCTTCCTTAATTTCCAATTTTCAACTGTACTAATTAACAACACATGCATGAGGAAGTAGCTAACATGCAGTTGGCTGCATATGCAACCTTGTGGTGAGTGATTTTTTTCTGATCGCCACGATTATTTCTGTGATGACGATTGTTCTTATGTCAACACAACTCTCTCTGTTTTAATAACTTTTATATTATCTAATATGTTTATACCTCTAATTTCAAACATCACACATCTTATGTCAGACATCACATAAATCAGCGTAACCATCACAAAAACATTGTCTTTCGCATCACAACTTCAACTGTTTTTATTGATGAATTTGAGACATCACAAAAATAATATGCCACATCATGACTCTATTGCATGCATGACTCTTTTAAGTTCTAACAGTCATATAACATAAATATGATCAACCACCATCACCAAATCCTTGGACATTTTAACTCAATTCCATCAAAGCATCGAACCCAATTAATTATCCTACTATACCCCCACAGCCCACACCAGACATCATTAATTCCCCCCCCAAACTTTCCAACTCCACATTACCCATTGTCCCTTCATTCAATAATAGTAATCCCTATAAAATCCAGCAATCACGTACTCCCCATTCTAGGTTGCAATAACGTAGCCGAAACCTTCTTCTCAAGAAAGGCAAACTAACACACTAATGGCAATTAGTTTGGACAAGTCCCTCCACAACCCTTCTCACTACTGTGTATCCCAAGTTTTGCTCAGACTGTTAGTGTTTTCCGCCACACTGACTGCTGCATGTCTTGTGCTCACTAGCAGGCAGAAAACCGTCATATACGAGATCCCGGCCGATGCCCGTTACACTTACTCTCCGGCTTTCCAGTATACTCCCTCCAGTCTTGTTATGTTTATTGCGTTTGATAATGTGCTATTATTCACACACACATAGACTCACTTAAAATTTTATCATAGTTATACAAGTTAAAAAATATAGCCAAGTGAGATCTTGTTAGATTTCGTCTCGTCTTATATTTTTAAAATATATATTGAACTGCGTGAAAAATAGGCCCGTAAGAAACAAAACTATACGGAGGTAGTATATGTTATACTGTGTTTCTTGAATTTTTGCAGTTTAGGGCTTCTAGGGTTTTGGAAATTTTTGAAAAAGGGCTTTGATTACATTTTTGTTCTGCTTGTGTTTAATTTATGGTGCAGGTTCTTTACATATGCAAATATTGCGGCATTCGGGTTTTCGATTTTGTCCGTGATTGTTGTTCTCATGTTGGAGAAAGGGGTTTGGGATCCGGCTTCTTCTTCTTATTTCTACCTTTTCTTGCATGATTTGGTAAGTAACAATTCATCGATCGAGCCCTTTTCAGGATTATACAAGTGTTGTTCATAATTTAGCAATTGGCAGGGCGATGCATGTGTAATTATTTATTTATTTATTTATTTTTTTTTTTTGGATGAGCCGATGCATGTGTTATTCAACAACTACACGTACAATTAGTACTGTTGAATGTGGTATATTGGGCTGTCCATTGATGATTTTGAAACTTGTTGAATTTATATATTGCTAGTGTTGAATATTAATTGACATATATGACACTCCGATCCCAAGTCCCAGTCATTGGATCTTCTGGGCTTCTGGGGATGTCTCCTATGAATTCTGCACCATAATGGCTGCTGACTGATGAAAAAAATTTGGGTTTGGCAGATTATGGGTGTAATATTGGGGTCAGGATGTGCTGCAGCCATTTCAATAGGATGGGTGGGGAAGTATGGCAACAGCCACGTCGGATGGACACCGATTTGTGACCATTTTCACAGATTCTGCAACAGAGTTGTGGCTGCCATTGCAGTTTCTTATGCAGGCCTCGTCTTGACTTTGATCCTCACTGTCATGTCTGCCAAGAAAATTGGATTTGTTCGTGCAGCTTAGATTCCATGTATATGTGCTTGACTTTGACATGTCTGCGGTTTGAAGATATTAAGAGGCGAATCAGATTGTGCTGTGTGATGTTAGTTTTTCGGCTTGCAGATTTCAGTGTGGAGTTTTATATAGTCATCCCCATTCCCCAGCCCAGTAATTTGTTGTAATTCAACAGCATTTGTAGTATTTAATTAAGGTACAAAAATGAATGTATTTTTTTTTTTTTCGGATGAGCCATTGAAGGCCTGAGAAAAGGTGGTGGGAGCCCATGCCACACAATTACATAGGGGAATAAAGGGGAGGGATAGGGGGCCGGTAGGAATTGAACCTCCAACCCTCCGTTGGAAGTCAAGAGACTTAACCACTTGGGCTAAATCCTCATCCCAAAATGAATGTATTTTAGGAAAGAGAATGTATCATTGTTTGAATTTGTGGAAGCATATCACATTCACCATATGAATTTACACAACTCAAGAAATTTAATTTACCTGAAAAAAAATACTATAGCATTATTATAATCTGTCAACACATTACTGCTAATTCTATCAACAATGTTGAAAGAAAACCAACCAAAAAAACCAGACTTACAAATTTAACTGAACATACAGATCATATCATTACACAAACTGGAGATGATTATCATCATCATCATCAACATCATCACCATCATCATCAGCATTAATCATGTCAAACCCAAAACTCATGTCCTAGCAAACACTCCCCACAGCTTCCCCTGTCCAAGGCTTTCTAGTAGCTTTTTAGCCCCCACAACATCCTTCTCCACCAGCTTCTTCAAATGATCCCTCGCCCCGGCAGCTATAATTTGCTTTCGACACCCCTTGGAATGCAAGAGGGACGCCAAAATGTCCACCGGATACCTCTTGTCCAAATTCTGTATCAATGGATTCAACAGCTGAACAGTTAACACGATCCCCTTCTCCTCCTTTCGAAAAATCCTCCTATTCGCGACACAATTCACGAGCATGGATAGGGCCTTCGATGCCACCTCTTTTTCCTCTACCGTCTTCCCTTCCAACATCCTCACCAGGCGCGAAATGCTCCCCATTTCGCCCAATTCTTTCCTCGACTTACCACTACAGCACGCGAATTGGTAGACGGCTTCTGCAGCAGCAATTCGCACTCCTTGAACTTCACAATCCAAAACGCCCACAATGCGGCTGTCAAAGCCAGCTGCAAGTAGAAGATCAGCTGTGATTGGACACAACGTCAGTGATCTAACCAATTCAACAATCACTTCGAGGGATTCAACAGAGGGTGCCGATTCCCAAAAATTCTTCATACTATCAATCCCTCCCTGCCTCACGACGAACAGCTTCAGCTCGTTGTCTCCAGTCACCAAATTACACAAACACCCAATTGAATTCTCCTGCGTCAATAATGTACCTGAATTACACAATGCCAGCAAAGTCGATACTGCATTTTCCTCGATAAACACCTCCTTGATCTCTTCGAAAACGCTGAGATTCCTAAGAACGGAAGACGCATATGCCTGCGAATTGGGCGTCCCTTCGATACAAACCTCGAGCAACGATGAAATCCCACCCCGGGATGCAATTGCCCTCGCGTTCTCCTTCGAATTGCTCAGGATTTTAAGGGCGATGCACGATTTTTCCTTTGCGAAAATGCTCCCGGATTCGAGCACACGGAGAAGATTATTCAGTAGAACCAAACCTTCGGCCAGCAACACGTGCTTGCTCGAATCAAGTGTCGAGATTTTGGCCAGGGCGGAAACTGTTTTCTCCTTGATTTCAGAGGAAGAGCTTATATCCAGCAAGTTTCCTAGAATTGGAATTATCCCCTGCGCAACTGCAATTAGGACATTCTTGTCGTCTTCCTGTAAAAGCCCTAGGAGCGAATCGAGCGCCGAGGTTTTCGCCGCGTTGGACCCGATCTGCAGCCGAGTGATCAAATTTCGAGCCTCAGCTCGAATCGATTCCCTCGTATTGGTCGTCGAGGAGGCGGCGGAGGGGGAAGCCAAAGCGCCGCTCTTGAATAGTACCTGGAAGTCGTTGATGTGTGAATCGAGCTTTGCGGAAACTGAATCGACGTCGTTTTGGGTTCTGAGCTTTCCTCCCGGGGGATTCGGCGATTGGCAAACGGCGGCGAGGGAGGCGGCGGAGGAGCACGCAGCGGAGAGGGACCATAGCAGGTCGGATAAAAGCGGATTTTCCGACGAAATCGGGACATCGGAGAGGCGCGATTGGAGAGTGGTGAGTTTCGAATTGATCAGCAGCCATTTCCCCTTCAAGAATTGGACGCGATTCGTTGATTCCAATAAGGAGGCCACGATTCCCTGCACTTCAATCAGCTTCGTCGGATTAATTCCACCTTCGTCGCCCTTAGCGGCGGCGGCCATTGCGTCCGGCGATGACTCAATAAATGGAGGAGGAATCTTGACACCTGACAGCTGACTAACCTAACACCCAGAAATCATTTTCCCCATTATTGCAGATTCATCGTCCATTCATCCAAAATCAAAGCGATAATAATTGCAAACGATTACAATCACAATTACGATTACGGATTACTACCATACCTCCGTCAAATGCTAAAAGAGTAAAAGGCTGAAAGGGATCTCCTTTTGGGGGTTTCTCTTTTTTACAGGTGGATTTCTGAAGCCCTATTACCCTTTTCCGCCGCCGCCCAGGGGTCACACGTTAGCGTCACAGCTGTTCACCCTAACTGCGCCCAACTTTTACGCCACGCTATTGGCTTGTGCCCGACCTGACACTCATATTTTCCCGCCGTGACTGTAGCTTTATCACCCTGCCTGCCGCGAGTTTGATCTCTCGTTTCCCAAGGGGCGAAAAGGTTTTCTTGGAAAATGGGCCGGGTTGTGGGAAACCAAAACCCACTTGGAAACTACTCCCTCCATTCCTTTTTAGTTGTCTCTTTCAGCTCAATTTCAATAACCAAGGTTTGCATTAATTAACTAATAAATTTACATTTTTACCCTTCAACTAAATTCATTCTTAATAAATGTCAACAAATAGCATTTATGTAAAGTGAAGGGCAATATAGTAAAAATATAGCATAACTACCTATAACTACCTAAAATGACAACTATTTTGGAACACTTTTTCATCTCTAAAAAGACAACTAAAAAGGAACGGAGGGAGTAGTAGGAGGAGTTTATCTCGGTCTTCCTTTTTATGGTAAAATCATTTTTAAAAAAGAATTTTAAAAATTTACTGCTACAATTTCAAATTTAGGGCAATTATTATACCAATGTTAAATTTATAATAATGAGATTCATTTCGTTGTTAGTAACATGTGAGTGTGGAATTCTTAAATGACAATTATTACATGACTCGAATGAAAATAAAAAGTAAGTTGATACTTCACATTCATGTACTCCCTCCGTTTTTTTGTTTGCTACGGACCCAAGAAACACGCAGTCCAATGTACATTTTAAATTAGTAATAACTCAAGTTCGGTACAAGTAAAAATTCTAAAAGTTCGATATTTAAAAACTACAAGACGAGACGTATCTAACAAGATCTCAATTGACTATATTTTAACTTGAATAACTATGATAAAACTTCAAGTCAAAGTGATTGTGTGAATAGTGTCAAATTCTCCAACGTAGTTATCATTTAAAAACGGAGGGAGTATAATACTAATAAATACTCCAATAGAACTCGTGTATAGTATTAAATTGAACTTTCATTTACTCCCTCTGGTCCAATTTATATGACGTTTTATAGCAAATTACAGTTACCAAGAAATCAAATGATTATTGTTTCATTTTCTATTTTTGCCCCTCCTCAGTTTACACAAATCAAGAAAAATTATAATTAAAATGGAGAGAGATTGTGTAATATTTATGAAAGTAAGAGTGTAATATTGGAAAAAAACATGATATAAATATGGAATGCGACAATTATTTTGGAACATTTTTTTGTTGCTAAAAAGACAACTAAAAAATAACGAAGGGAATAATAAATAAGAGCATAAATAAGATCTATACAAGTGATCATTCAACGTTAAAATTTGGTTGGAGAGTTTAATCTTCATGATGCTGAAATGCCTAAGGAGTGCTTAAAATGGATTTAGTGACCGATCTTAAATTTGTAATCTCTATGCTTAAAAACTAAAAATGCATAAATATAGGGCATTTGTAGTCCAAGGGAGATCATCCCCAAGGCCCAATAAATCCATCCAGGATGTCAATGCACTTAAATGAATTCATCAATGAGATAGTACTAGTTACCATTACCAACAAAAATAATATGAAAGTAGAAAGGAAATTAATTGTAGAGAGTATATTTCATCCATATTAAAATTAGCAATAATATATATATATATTTTAATATACAATAATAGCATCTAGAAGCATTGCAGGAATTACAAACATTATTTTGAACAGACCATGTATTGACAGACGGCCTATCAATTTCTAACATTAAACTTATTTTTGCTGACTTGACTTGATAATCATTCGTATTGTTATTTAATTATTCCGTGGTACTCATTCATTAAAAAAAAAAAACAGTTTTGAGGTTGCTTACACTCATTTTCCAATGATTGAGCAATTTTGTGTAATAACTTTACCAACTCGATTTTATTAATTTATTCTCGTTCTACAATAATTATTCGAATGGGCCACCATATAATTTAATGGGCCACTGAAGCCCAATAACAAATATTGGCCCGCTAAAATTATTGTTCACGTATAGGTATAGGTCTAACCTTTATTTACAATGCTGCATTATTCGTAGGTATTTTCCGAATAGAATTGATTCCCTTGTGCTATATTTTTGAACTTGTGCCGTTTTTGGGACCTTATGAGTGGTTTTGGATTTAGAGCCGGTTTGTTTTACCTTAATTTTTCTCTTATGATTTTTGCTTCTTCTAAAAGTCCTTTTGAATTTTTTTAGCCGTTTGTTTTGACTTTTTTTTAAAAAAATAAAAGGAGAAACAAAAGTTAATATTCTACTTTTTTTTTCAAAGTAGGTAGATGGTTACTTTTTTTAAAATGAGAAATCATTTCGTAATAAAAATACAAAAATAACCCTATTTAAAAAGGAAATAAAATTAATTATAAATATCCTTATAATATTTATGTCCATTTTAGTAATTTTAATACAATTCATCCAAATTAAACATGTTTTCGTTGAAAAACAACGTTAATAATATTCATCCAAACAATTATTTGAGCTGCTTTTGCTTTTGAATTTTCCTTGTTGTTGGGTAACTCCGGTACCCTGTATTATCTATCTATTACAACCCAAAAGACCTAACTATGGGATTTACAAGGCTTTGACCTCACCAATACATGATTCTCTCATAAATACTAAAAAATAGAAACAACGATCAAGAAACTTCCTTTGAAGTCCACGCCAGTCGCGATCTGGCTCGGTCTCTCCGGACAGATTCGTCTCCGTCGTTTTCTTTCTCCAACAGTCCAGTCTTAGTCTCTTTGTTGTCCACTTCTTAAATCTACAAAAGATGTTAGTGGAACAAGGAAATACAACTAATATTAAAGGGAAATAGAGATACCAAATAGATCTATAAAGATCTATTAATATGTAGGCTCGGAGCTCCCAAATGAGCAACACTCGACAAGAACACTAAGTTCCGCCGGAAACCACCACCACAGGCGCCGGAAACCACCACGCCGGACCACCGCCGGACCAGCCGGAAACCACCACGCCACAGCTCCGCTGCCACACCCTCGGACTCTCAACCCCTTCGCCGGAAAACCACTTTTCCGGCGACCTAGCCACCAAGGCTTCTAAAGGGAAGAATCTCACAACCCTTATACTTCAACCCAACAATATCTCACACCTCTCAACCACTTGCTCACACACTCACTATCTAATGGAAGAACACATCTAACCTAGTAGAGTGAAGGAGAGACAAGAAAATGAGGAGATGAAATCTGAAATGTGAGAGGGGCGGCGCACAGCAACATCAAAAAAAGGGGATTAGGGTGAGTGCTGTCCGGATGAGAGGGAGTATATAAAAAGAAATGACAAATGGGCTTGGGATATTGGGCCTCAGCTTAATAGCCTTCATGGGCCGGTTGGGCTGCAGAATTGGGCCACTATTCTAACAATCTCCACCTTGGCCCAATTTCTGTACTAGAACCGAGTGTGCTCAATTTGGGGCATTTTCGTCATCGCCTTAGGTACCTTCACTTCCCTGTCACATATAAACAATATACACAGAGTATTCACAGATGCTGGCATGCATCAGAACATAACACACATGCACACATCAACCAAAATCAAAGTGAAGGATTTTCATGCATGACATCATCTTCTCAGTAGGCAAACACTTAGTTCCCATATCAGCAGGATTAAATTCAGAAGCAATTTTATCCAGTTTAAGTTTTTCACACTCAACATTGTCCCTAATGAAGTGGTACTTAACATCAATATGTTTAGACCTATCATGAAAAACAGGATGTTTGCTTAACTGAATAGCAGATTGGCTATCAGAAAAAATGGTGATCTCATTTTTCAATCCTAGTTCATGCATCAGACCACTAAACCAGATTCCCTCTTTAAAAGCTTCAGTTATGGCAATGAATTCAGACTCAGTAGTGGATAAAGCAACAACAGATTGCAATTGAGATTTCCAACTCACACAAGACCCACCTAGAGTGAACACATAGGATGTAGTAGACTTCCTACTATCCCTATCATTAGCAAAGTTAGAGTCTACATAACCAGCCACAAACATATCATCATGCCATTTAGAAAAACACAGAGAATAATGCATAGACTTGATTAAGTATCTCAAAAGCCATTTCAAAGCTTCCCAATGAGGTCTACCAGGATTAGCCATAAATCTGCTCAAACAACTTATAGGATAAGCTAAATCAGGTCTAGTAGAAATCATCAAATACATAACAGAACCAATGGCATGAGCATAAGGGACAGATTCCATATCTTTCATTTCAGATTCATTTTTAGGGCACTGTTCTTTAGTCAACAGGAAATGAGAAGCAAGAGGGCAACCAACAGGTTTAGCATTTGACATCTTGAATCTAGAGAGAACTTTTTTCACATATTCAGCTTGGTTAAGGAGTAGGGTTGAATTAGCCCTATCCCTAACAATATGCATTCCAAGAATGCATTTGGCTTCTCCTAGATTCTTCATGTCAAAACTCTTGTTCAAACAATTTTGAACCTCAACAATGCTTTTCATGCAAGGACTAACAAGCAACATATCATCAACATAAAGCAATAAGAACATAGGCACAGATTTCACATCTTTCAGATATAAGCAATGATCAAATTTAGATCTGGTGAATCCTATGTCTTTCATGTATTTATCAAACTTAATGTTCCACTGTCTAGGTGCTTGTTTTAGTCCATACAAAGCTTTTTTCAACAGGCAAACATGATTGGGCTTGGTTTTATCCACAAAACCTTCAGGTTGCTTCATACAAATTTTCTTATCTATGTCACCATGCAAGAAAGCAGTTTTAACATCCATTTGTATAAGCTCCCAATCAAAATGAGCAACTAAGGCAAGCATTACTCTAATAGTAGTGAACTTAGCAACATGTGCAAATATTTCAGAATAATCAACACCCTCTTTCTGAGTAAAGCCCTTAGCTACAAGCCTAGCCTTATACCTCTCACCATTACTTTCCTGTTTGATTTTAAAAATCCATTTACAGTCAATCACAGAAATATTTTCAGCCCTAGGAATCAACAGCCATGTTTCATTTTTATGTAATGATTCAATTTCCTCATTCATAGCACTAAGCCACTTACTAGCCTGTTTAGACTTAACAGCTTCAGAATATGATTTAGGCTCTAGATTATCAAGTTCTTCACAAACAGTCATAGCATAAGCAGTAAGAACACAATCTGAGAACCTAGCAGGAGTTCTACCTACTCTTCTAGCTCTATCTCTAGCTAGCACATAATCATTCAAATCATGTTCAACGTTAACATCATCATTCTGAGCTCCACCTTCATCAATATCATGGGTATCAGTTATGGGTTCCTCATTCACATGCAAATTGGGATCAGCAATTTCAGCATTCTCAATCACATTAGGCACAAAAATGGGAGCAGGCAAATTCACAGAATTTTCCACAGAAGAAGACTCCACCTCAACAGAAGCACTATCATTCTCAAAAACTTTCATGGGAAATTCAGATTCATTAAAAATCACATCCCTACTAACAATGATTTTAAAACCACCCCCTGATCTATCAAACAACCTGTAACCCTTGGTACCCTCAGGATAGCCTAAGAAAATACATTTCTTGGTTCTAGGGTCCAATTTATCATTACTAGTATGCACAAAAGCTGAACATCCAAACACTCTAAGATGTTCATAATCAACAGGTTTACCAAAAAAGACAGAATCAGGAGATTTACCATTTAAAGGGGCATTGGGTGATTTGTTAACTAAGTAAGCAGCTGTCATCAGTGCTTCACCCCAGAACTTCTTAGAAAGGCCAGTAGGTGCCATCAAGCACCTAACCTTTTCTAATAAAGTTCTGTTCATTCTTTCAATGACCCCATTCTGTTGAGGTGAGTAAGGAACAGATTTATGCCTTCTAATACCAGATTCAGCACACAAAGTATCCATTTGGTGATTACAAAATTCAAGCCCATTATCTGTCCTAAGTGTACCAATCTTTAAACCAGTTTGATTCTCAATCAAAGCTTTCCAGTGTTTAAAGTTCCCAAAAACATCAGATTTGTTTTGCATGAGAAATACCCAAACTTTTCTAGAATAATCATCCATGATAGATAAAAAATATCTTCTACCACCATGTGTGGGCGTCGAAGAAGGACCCCACACATCAGCATGAATGTACTCAAGTACACGGGTGGATTTTATCCCAACGGGATATGAAGAGTTAAAAGACACTCTATGTTGTTTACCAGCTAAGCATGATTCACAAAGATCAACTTCACATAAATCAGATTTTAAACAACCAGCATCTTTCAGAAATTTCATGCCTTTATCACTCATATGCCCTAGTCTAGCATGCCACAAAAGCGTATTCTGTTTAACCTTATCAGAACTAGAACTAGAATTAGCAGCAAGAGCACAATTAACCACATTAGAGACCACAAAAAGATTATTCTTGATAATGGCCTTAAACAACATCAAATTCCCTTTGAACATTTTAATCATGTCATTACCAATTCTCCCTTCTAAACCTTTCTTCTGCAAGGTCGCAAGAGAAATCAAATTGTAAGACAAATCAGGCACATGTTTCACAGAATCAAGGCAGAATCTAGTCCCATTCTCAAATTGTAAGACAATTTTTCCTATACCTAAAACAGGACATCTATTGTCATTACCCATGAACACAAAGTCATTTTCAACAGGTTGATAGGATTCAAATAATTCAACATGCGGAGACATATGGGAGGTGCACCCTGAGTCTAACAACCACACAGATTTAGAAACATCTTTAGCCATATTAACATCAGAAAAACAATTCATATCATGAACCATCAAAAGTTCATCATGCCTAACTGCTACATCAGTCACAGCATTAACCTCATTGTTCTGATTATCAATTTGATTTTTCTCTTTCTTAGGGAGTCTACAATCTTTAATGAAATGGCCCTTTCTACCACAGTTGTAACATTTCTTATCATGTTTACCTCTTGACTGAGATCTATGTGATTTAGACTGACCCCTAGCATTGCTTCTGCCCCTATCATTATGCTGTTGGTGATTACCCTTTTTCCAAGACCTACCCCTAGTCATAAACACCTTATCAGAATGCTTAGAGGAATTCTTCATTTCAAGTTCTTTGTTCTTAAGACTCTTAATCACATGATCTAAAGTCAAATCATCTCTAGCATACTGAATAGCAGATTTCACATCAGAATATGAATCAGGGATGGCATTCAATAACACAATAGGCACATAATCATCAATATGCTTATCACCAGTTGCTTTTATGTCTTGAACAAGTTTAGTGAAATTATCTAAACTCTCATCTAAGTCTCTAGATATATCCAATTTAAATTTAAAAAATTTACCAAGCAGGAATATTCTAGAAGACAGAGATGACTCAGCATACAGTTTAGACAGCCTCTCCCAAAGGTCCTTGGCTGTTTTGCAATCATTAACTTTTCTAAGCACAGCATCAGATAAACTAAGGATAATAGCAGATTTAGCAAGTTCATCAGTTTCAGTCTTTTTAGCTTCAGTCACATCTTTATCAAAGAGTTGATCAATTGCATTATAAACTCTTTGTTGGACAAGAACACAACGCATCTTAACCTGCCAGATGCTGAAGTCGTTCTTTCCATTAAAAGGAACTATGCTATTTGAGGTAGAAGCCATTATTGTGTTTGGCCTTTTTAATCAGAATGAGCAAACAAGTGCTCAAACACTTAGCCAACTAATCACAATTACTTCCACCCTATAGCATATAACATCCTTTTAAATTTTTGAAGCAAACCCAAATTAATTTTGGATGCCCAAAAATTTTCAGAATTGACCCAACTGTTGGGCAGGCCCAAAATCAATTTTTGGGAGGCCCAATAATCCCAACGGTCACTTTTCAAAATTTGGATTGATTTTCACAGATTCCCAAAAAATCACAACTTTCAAGATTTTCAGGAATCTGCTTTTTCAGGGAATAAGAAATCAATTTTTCTATTCCCCAAAAATTTCAAATCCACAATTTTTGCACACAGAGCACAATAACACAGAAAATGCACAATTCACTAATAACACCACACAAAGCAGTTTATGCACAACAAAATGCAGAGAACAAAAAACACAGTTTAAGCATAATATTTTCAGATTTTAAAGCACAAAGCTCCAAGCATGAAAAATCACATATTTCAAGCAACAATCCAGAACAAGAATATTATCTTAAAACTGTAAAAAAGATGGATCAAGCTATTTTACCTTGCGGGGGTGCCTTGACCAACCCCCGTCCCAAAGTGGCCTATGGCTTTGATACCACTGTTGGGTAACTCCGGTACCCTGTATTACCTATCTATTACAACCCAAAAGACCTAACTATGGGATTTACAAGGCTTTGACCTCACCAATACATGATTCTCTCATAAATACTAAAAAATAGAAACAACGATCAAGAAACTTCCTTTGAAGTCCACGCCAGTCGCGATCTGGCTCGGTCTCTCCGGACAGATTCGTCTCCGTCGTTTTCTTTCTCCAACAGTCCAGTCTTAGTCTCTTTGTTGTCCACTTCTTAAATCTACAAAAGATGTTAGTGGAACAAGGAAATACAACTAATATTAAAGGGAAATAGAGATACCAAATAGATCTATAAAGATCTATTAATATGTAGGCTCGGAGCTCCCAAATGAGCAACACTCGACAAGAACACTAAGCTCCGCCGGAAACCACCACCACAGGCGCCGGAAACCACCACGCCGGACCACCGCCGGACCACCGCCGGAGCTGCCGGAAACCACCACGCCACAGCTCCGCTGCCACACCCTCGGACTCTCAACCCCTTCGCCGGAAAACCACTTTTCCGGCGACCTAGCCACCAAGGCTTCTAAAGGGAAGAATCTCACAACCCTTATACTTCAACCCAACAATATCTCACACCTCTCAACCACTTGCTCACACACTCACTATCTAATGGAAGAACACATCTAACCTAAGTGAAGGAGAGACAAGAAAATGAGGAGATGAAATCTGAAATGTGAGAGGGGCGGCGCACAGCAACATCAAAAAAAGGGGATTAGGGTGAGTGCTGTCCGGATGAGAGGGAGTATATAAAAAGAAATGACAAATGGGCTTGGGATATTGGGCCTCAGCTTAATAGCCTTCATGGGCCGGTTGGGCTGCAGAATTGGGCCACTATTCTAACACTTGTCCCTCTTTCTTCTTCTTATACTTCTACTTCTACTGATTTCTCCTTTTTTTCACAAGCCAAAACAAACAGGCCCTTAATTTTGCTGAATAAGGAGATTTCTAGAGTTAGTGGTGGCTTTTCAGTTCATTTTCTGCTGTTGAACATCTTAAGATGGGGTTTTGGTTTGACATTTCTGTGTGTTGCCTTCAGAAAGAATAGAGCTTAAACGAAACGATTGCAAAATTTGCAATGATGTTTGCTGAAGGAAGTGCGAGTCATGATGATATGATTCCTCATTCTTTGTATTTTGCGTACTAAAGGCAACATCCTTTTTCCCAAAGATTTTGTTTTTTCGTAAACTACGAAGAGACTAAGTATACAGATAGTAGTTGTTTTGTTATTATTTCCATTATCCATAGTGATGATGGCTTTGCTACTGGCTCACAAAAGTGACGAAAATATGTGGGGGATTGAAAAGGATTGTCAAAACACTAAAAGCGACTCCACAAAAATTGCTAGGTTAAAAGTGATGATAGCGGTGTCATCATAAAAATTTGAGTTGCACAAAGTCAAATTAAGCCAAATCTAAGCAATTTTGTAGTTTAAAATATCAAAACGCTAAAAGTGATGATAGTGGTGTCACCATAAAAATTGAGTTGCACAAGCCAAATCTAAGCAATTTTGTAGTTTAAAATATCAATTTGAGTGGTGTCCCGTGCCATCACTATTTACTCACTAAATCCGCCCCTGCTGGCTGCCCAGATATTGGCCCTGTTTGGGAATTAGCTGTTAGCTGTTAACTGATAATGTGAGTAATAATTAGTTAAAATTAGCTGTTTGTCAATTTCGAGACTAACTTTTTGCCTAGAATAAGCTAAAATCCAAAATGCTGCAAATTGCAGCGGTTTCAAAAAGAGCCGATTGAACACTGTTTTAAGTTATTTTGTCTTTTTAAATAAGCTAATTCAGTTCAAATTGCCTGGAATAAGCTAATTCTGTTTAGCTGTTTTGCCAAACAGGGTCATTGACAATCTAATCTTCTTTTAAATTTCCATCAGCATATCTTTTGATCCGTCAAACCTAATAAGTAAGTATGTTATTATCATATGATTGAAGAGATGCTCAAGATCACACGATGCTTTTAAGTTGAATGATGTTAACTATCATCATTAACTTAAGGTGGGAACACATAATCTAATGAATTCACTGCTAATGACTCTGTGTTTTTCCAACTTTTTAAAGTATTTTTTTTTTTTTTTCTGAAGAGGTTTTTTGCCATTGCCCTTGATTTGTTGCACATTTTGGATCTTTTGTCCCGTCACAGTGGTTCATTGTGTGTGACTATTATTTCCAGGAAGCACACAGTTCCTATTCTGCTACTGAATCCTGTCAGGTTCATACCTAAGAATAATTGAAATTGTAATAATGTTTCCTGTGCTTATCACCCTTTTGTACATTTTGTCTTGCCCTTTTAATCTGTCCACATGATACTCACCAAATGTTTTGTTTTCCCATTTGTTAATGCGACGAAATATTATAGTAAAATGTACTACTAGATTGACTTCTTTCTTTTATGAGATTCATTTAATTTGAATCCATTGTGTCTCTGTATGATCAGTGGACAAATGAGTTGGCATGTTTTCACATTCTACCTGCTCTCATGTACCAATTATCAAGTACAACATTTTAAAAGAATGATCAATTACATTTTGGATCCCAGAAATTTAATTTTATGTCTACTTAAATTTCTATTCCCAAAATCTTGCTATGTTTTGTATTCTTTTTTACATACACTACTCCTCATCCATCAGTTTGGGTGTGCAAAACAGTTTCTGGCGAACTGTAGCTAAAATGTTGCACATTCCTCTCTTATCATCCTCTTTTGGGTATGTTTGGGAAATTATTAGAGTTTAGCGTCTGGAGTTTAGAGTTTAGAGTCTGGAGTTGAAATTAATGGTGAAAATTAGTTTTAAATTTGAATAATGGTGTTTGGTACTGCAATTTTAAATTAAAGTTTAGAGTCTGGAGTTTGGAAAGCTAAAAGCAGGGGGAGAGGAGCGTTCAGAGTCTAGAGATTATAGATTAAAACTTGGCGGTTGCTATAATTAATGTTTACTATATATAGGATTTTAGACTATTTTTAGTATGTATTTTAAAAGCTAAATGCTAATCGCTAGCGTTTGTTCCCAAACGCAGACATCTCATTCAGATGTCCAAGTGGAGACTGGAAAATACATTGATCGCGCCTTTAATTTACATGGAATTTTAGCATATCATATAAACCTTTTGTATATATTTCAAGTAATTATCGTGAGTTCACTGACCTGAGACTTCTAATTATCTTAGCGTTGGTTAACAAATATCCTCCTCACGCAATATTCTTGCTAGAATATTAAAATCCATCCATTACAGCTCTTTCTATACCAAGAGATCCCTCGTGAAAACAAGTTCGCAGGAATCCATTTTTTAACAGCTAATAACATTAATATCCATTATGAATGTAGTATATATTTATCAGATACTCGAGACGGTTTTGGGTCTTTGGGAGGTGTCAGATATGTCCATGCTGTTGATGCTGATGGTGTTTTGTGTACAACTGTCTGTGTTGAATATATATGTTCTTCCCAAAGCGGCATGTGTTTGATGGTCCTCACCATATGAACTTCAATCTCTATCAAATACTACTCTACTGGATAAAATGGAAGCTTCATTTGTCTTGTTTGTGCAAGTGTGTTGTTTCTGCAGCACATACTGCAAACGGAGAGGATCGATGGTGGAGTGATGGGCGGTCGTGCAGGCAAAGTTGATGCACGTCGCCGCGCCTCCATCCATAATTTAATCTAAGGTAAGGCACCCCATCTTTGTTATCTAGTAGGAGTATTACTTGGCTTTTTATTTTTCGTCTTTCAAAATTTATGACATATGCTAGGTTTGTGTCGTTAAGAGTGATAGTATAGTAAATAATGTCTGTATCTGTTTATGTTGCCTCTTTCTCAATGTCCTGCTTTCTTTGAGTGTGAACCTGAAATTTTATATCAGCCTGTTCAACAACAATAATAATGATAGTAATAATAATCCATATGTGCTCCTAGGTGGTCATCATATCATATCCGTGGAATGAATGAGCGAGGGTATTTATGGCAGTGGTCCTTGTCTTGTCCATTTCCAGTTCTCCATAATTTTAATTTGTAGTAATGTAGTGAGATACACATATACTGCTTCTTACTGACTGCTGACACTATGCCCATGTTGGGGACCCAAATTGTAGAATGATAGTATATGCTTGGGTTGGGGGCATGTCATTGAGCATAATACTAGTATAACAGTAGTATATATAGGGGATGTTTGGGAGTCAGCAGATTCGACAGCAGATAGCAGATTCGGAGAGAGAATTGTGAAAGGATATGCCGATTCAATATGCTATATGCTACTAAATCCGCTAACAACCAAACACACTCATACTAGTATAATACTACTCCAATATTAATGGTGTGGGGTATGTCTGGCCCTGGTGCATCATTTGTTGACCTCCGGGAACCAAATCCCCAAGAATCATGCACGGCTAATTAAGTTCAGGACACATTATATATATATATATATATATATATATATATATATATATATATATGCTCTGGTTTTGCAAAATAACCATTACTATTACTCCAATGGAAGAATGGTCAGAACATTTTGGTTTATGACTTATGAGCAATATTGACCATTGGGTATGAAGTGTACATGCACCATTGTGATCCGAAAGTGCTTTTGGCTCACATCAAAGATGGAGAATTTGTTATGGCACCATGCATGCATTCTTTGTCATTGAGCATGTGCATTTTATCTTGCGACGAGCAAATGTTGTGCTGTGCCCACAAAGGACCAATTAATAAAATAATGTGGTATGATCTTTAACGAATCCAAGTGGGGTTGGGGGGGTGGGGGGTACATTGGATTGGAAGGTTCATTTTTGGGGAATGGTGCCATATTAATTATCATCATGAGTCCAAGTGGGCGTCCCTCTAGAAAGCTAGAGGTTTGGTTCCTGCAGAGTGCAATTGATGTCATCAGTAGTGGCAGACCCAGGATTTTTTCGGGAGGTAGGGCCAGAGTCTATTTTTTTTAATCTTAAGTAAAAAAAATTAAAAAAAAATCGATAAAAAAGTAATAGAATTTTTTTTTTTAATTTGAGGTGGGGCCGAGGCCCCACCGGGCCTACCCCTAGATCCGCCCCTGGATGTCATCATCTCTGCTGACTGGTAATTAAGCAATGGGTTGGGCGACATGCAAGTCGATCTGTACTACTAGCTGTATGACCTTTAGGATTCATTATATTATTACCATGTGCTCATTATATTATTGACTAGGAGAAGAAGGTGAGTCATTGCTACTCAGTCACACCATCCCCAATTAAGAAAGGGTTTCACACATACATGCACAAACAGTACGTAGTGCAATTGTGTTACGCCTGTGTTAGATCCATATATATATATATATACTAGAAATCTTCCTTCGCGCGCTACGCCGCGCGGATCTGAGCCTGAAGCAATTGTTCAAATAAATTGTTACTAACGAAGAACAAGTGCAGAGGTCTTAATAAGTTGAACAATATATTCCTTCACGACCAAAAAATATTGGCCCTGTTTGCCAAGATAGCTAATTGAAATTAGCTTATTCTAGACAATTTGAATTGAATTAACTTATTTAAAAAGACAAAATAATTTAAAACAGTGTTCAAGCAGCTCTTTTTTAAACCGCTCAAAATAGCAACATTTTGGATTTTAGCTTATTCTAGGCAAAAAAATTAATTTCGAAATTGTCAAACAACTAATTTTAACTAATTATGCTTCATGGGACTGAAAGTTAAAACATTTAACTTTATCCCTTGAGAAATGGAGTATGAATCAATCAGTTTATGAACAAATTATTCAGTTGTTGAAATGCAGTTGGCATAAGAACTGTTATAAATCAGAAACCACAATCCCATGAGCACGAGAAATCTAACAGGAGAAATAGATGAATCAACCTACTAATGCAATATTCAAATTACATAGAGAAATTGTAATTCTCAGAGATGATAATATTAATGCCAAACAACTTTGCTACCCATTTCGTCTTCTTTGTCTCATTTAACTTATAATAATAATAAAAGGGAAATTGTTTTAGTTATTTATTCAGTTCCTAAACTGATTGAATACTAATGTTATCGGTCTTTGCATACCACCTTCCATGCTATTACTATTCATCTAAAATGTACAAAACATCATCCATTAATTACAATAACACAATAACAACGAGGAGAAATATTGTTTTAGATTTACCATACCTTGCAGGCAATTGAACAATACATGTAACCAAACTTGAGAAGTTTCCTATGGCAGTGGTAACATGTGGAATAGTCCTAAATCTGATTCCGATTCCATTGTTTGGACCCAACTTGAAACACCGGTACAGTTTACGAACGCAGATATTCTGTTGTTGCATGCAAATGGTTGGATGTCTGATACGTCGAAAAATCTTCCTATGTCTTCCATAGAAATCACTGTCTTCTGTAAATGTCTAAGAAACTATAATCCATGGTTATGGAATATGGATTGATCAGTAAGTAATTCAATGATGAGTTATGATAAATACAAACAAGAAACAACAAAATCTTAATCAAGTAACACCATATCTGCAAATCAAGATAGAATTTGGCATATCCACCTTAATAATATCCAAAGTTAAAAATTAATAAAGAATAATATTAATAAATAAATAACAGGTTACCACCAGTCCACCACCTCCCACCAACCAACCACCATCACCACCAACACACCAGGCCATCATTACCATCAGGCCAGCAGCTGTGTGAGAATCGCGAGGAAGCGAAAGGGGCTGATCTAGTATTTTTAATTACTCATGATTCTAAACTTTTGAGAATGTATGCTTTTATTTATGAGCAACTTGGACTACAACACCAAGTATTAAAGAGTGGATGGCAGTAAAATGGAGCCAAAATTAAATGATTTATTAAATAAAAACTATATTCAAATACTCGATATATATAATCAGAGGTTCATAGTAATCATTCATATTTCCAACTTCTGGTCCCTAGCTGTCATGCCTCCGGCCTCCACGCCACTGTCAGAAACTTGCCCTCATAGTCTGCTATTTGCTTTAACTTGAATGCGACAACAGGTGCATCAACTGATCA
Organism: Hygrophila difformis; assembly: GCA_030278955.1. Classification (NCBI taxonomy): domain Eukaryota; kingdom Viridiplantae; phylum Streptophyta; class Magnoliopsida; order Lamiales; family Acanthaceae; genus Hygrophila; species Hygrophila difformis. Next base: position 617,461 of record JAOANR010000015.1, read on the forward strand.
ACCTGATAGGGAATAAAAACACCTGATTACATCACATGTTCATAGATCAAATAGGGACTGACCAGCAGGCAACCAATGGAGAAGTCCAATAGATAACTTACTTTTGGTTGGGGTAAGAAACTTGTCCCCAGGACATTGATTTTGTATTCCGGAACTGAATTTGGAAAAAGGAATTTTCATATATTACAAACATGGCAGATAGAAAAAAATAATAATAATAAATTCCTCAAGCAAAGTAACATTCATCAAATCGTGGAGTGAATATGAGAAAATGTATGTTGTTATTGCAATCAGAAATTCAAGAGCTTATAACAGAGGCAGGGAGTCTTATAAAACGAAGAGAGGCATATTTTAAAGACGATGAAAAGAAAGAAGTGCAATAATAGTTATAATAGAAGCAGCCATGTGTGTAAAAATATTTTGAATCAACTGTCAAGCTCTGTAAAAGTGAATCAACTAAACAAAAATGAAAATAATGAAAGGAAAGACCGCCACATGATCCTATTATTAACCTAGCTGTTGTTCAGCATTCATTTTTCGATCTCTACATGGAAAAGATGCTGCAAAGTTCAATTAGACATTGTATATCAGTCTTGAAGATAGTATTGTCATCCATCCCACTATATATATTCAATTTAGATATTTGCACAGTTGAAGGTGTTAAGTGCCAAGACTTGAAGACTATGTCAATTCTCTAAGCAGTAGACCCAACAAATTTTATACTCCATATCAGTTCTGCTGTTTAGTTCCCAAATAAAGAGATTAGCCGAACATGTAAAATCTAAAATACTCTTTTTTACAATTGTGTCTCTGGATATACCTGAATAGAAGTTCACAAAAATATTAATTGGTCAATATTTTGATGATCTTAATGCAGGATCCACCAAGCGCCAGACAGCTTCATCCTGCATTAACACTAGTCCCATCAAAATAGCTGATTTAATTTGAATTAATCTAAAGAATGATAGCACAAAAATACTAATGTAATTTGGAAGATGGTTCATTGGTCCTACCACCGGTAAACTAATTCTGCAACACTTTCTCTTTTGCTCCCATAATTGTTAGAAGTCATTTTCAATGGATCATAGGCTTCAATGTGGATTCGATGGAGTATAAAGACGTAAGCTTCACTTGTGGGATGTTGGAGGCCAATATAAGGTACTTCTTCCAACTTTTGATTCAAGAAATCATGAAAAGCATGAAATATCTTTTGCAAATTGATTTGCATATACGGCCAATATGGAGTCACTATTTCAGAACACACAAGGGCTGATCTTTGACTGTACCTAGAGACTAAAGAGACTGTACCTAGAGAAATAAAATAAAATAAGGCCTAGCTTTTTGTGTATATTTCTTAGGTGTAAAGGCCAAAACATATATAAGGGCATAAATAACAAGGTTAATTATAATTCATTACAGGATGCAAACTGAATCATTGAACACTAAGTTGAAACTTTCTAATGTATCTGGACAAGCTGAAAATTTTCTATTGGAAATACTAATTATATTAATTTAAATCTACTGCTTCTAATCAACTATTATAATTAAAGGCGTTCATAGCGAAAGCCCAATTCATCATACCAAATGTATAATATTGTCAGTGTCTTAATTTTATCATGTAAGAAACAAACACAAGATGATTAGCATCCAGTCTCTTCAACTATAGTCATAAATTTACCTGAGTCGGGAGACAGCGTCTCCTCAGGGTAAGAGTCTGAATGTCTACTGAGAACCTCCATGTCATTCTTTGAGGTAGAGGATTGAGCCTTTGACGGTGAAGCAATATCATGTTAGCTGAATATAGAAGTGCTTCTTTCACTATTCAGATCAAACTCACTACTGTGTTCATTTTCCTCAATACATGCAGATATTTTTGGTTCAAAATACGTAGTGTCCAATGTGATCTCCTCTTGCTGACAAAGAAAGTTCAAAACGGGGATCGCATTGTATAAGTTTTTCAAAATGTTTTCCCAGCAAGCCTTGTGGGCATAGTGTCGCCTGGCAAACAAAGGTCAGAAACATAAAAGTCTCTTTAGGACTTGCCGATTTGGAGTTTGGGGTAAGGGGCAAAAAGCAAACAAAAGGAGAGCAGCAAACATTCATTCTTAGAAAAGCATATTCGGTGTACAAGCCGAGATACCATGCAACAAGCACATGAACACATGTTCAAGGTTCAAGTGTTGCAAATTCATCGTGCAGGCTGAGTTATCATGCATAAAGCACACAAACACATGCATAAGTCTTGCAAATTGCAAGATTTGAATAGAACTAAAATAAGGTTCAGTTTGTGTCTTTGGAAATGGCCCAATACAGTCTCAAGTTAATCATCAATTGGAAGAGCATTTATTGCATACAACAAGGTCAAACAATCATTCCCATCAACTCAGAAAACAATAAAAATATGAGCACAAATACAAAACATTATCAAGGATGATGCATGCGATACTTCAACAGGCTTGCAAATGGTAAGTTCAGCTTCATTGCCATCTAAATCTTACTATGTTTATTACTTGCATGCAAGAAGTTATTACAGAAAACAATAGCAGTAATTCAACACTAAGGGGGTCAATTGGAGATAATGAGTTAGATTTACGGAAGTAAAAAAACCCCATATTTGGAACAAGGAATTTGAAGGAGATGAATCAATCCCCACACACATTGGTGAGGAAAAGAGAAATTTATAATTCAAAGGGATTTGAATTCGTTTCTGATTCAAAATAGTAGGTTCAAACAAACACCCCCTAAAAAATGGAATCCATTTCTGACATGTTATTGTACCAAGTACCAAAAATCTACTACCAGGAAAACGTACAACAGGCCTCCTAAAATGTAGCAATTGTTCTATATGTATATATATGAAACTGTTTTGGACTTGCATTCACCCATTCACCCAAGCAAATCATGTTTGGTATGCAATCTTCAAATGAATTCTTCGTCCCATTACGTAGATTTACTTCCTAATTTCATAAATATGACGGTGAGAACTATAATTTGTAATAACTATTATTCAAGCCACTGATGCAAAAAAAGACACCAGAATTCTCCCACATGCGCACAAACACCATCAGGAACAAATTTTTTTGTCAAAACATAAAAACTCGATGCAACCAATCACTGTAGAAGCTAGTGTCTCACCTGTGCATGCTAGCTTGTCCCCCTGTAAAGAAGTCTCACGTTGCCTGCCATAAAGTGTGCTTCCTAAAAGCACACTGAAAAGCACACTGACTATAATTGAAGAGACTGGATGCCCAAAGAAAACTTCATCCAGATGTTGAGCCATTTCTTCACCAGTGTGTTTGGCGATGAAAACTTCATCAAGAAAGCCCAAAGAAACCAACTGTAGTTGTGAGTGCATTTGAAATTTGATCTACAGTTGTTAAAAGTGAATATCAACATTTTAATTGTGAGTACGTGTCGTAAAAGCAAAGCGTGAAGTGTACACAAAACCATTACCGAAACCAACTGTACCTCCTAATTTTCAGCAACTTCCTCTTGACCATCTATGATGATGAATTGCTTGAACAAGCCATATTTGTATCTCAGTCCATAACCCCTTGATGGTTAGTCTAGTGTTGCCAAGGAGTCTAGAAAGCAAGAAGCAAGCCGCCCTTATCCTCCATTACCTAGCAGGCTAGCACTGCATCTCATCCCTAAAATCATAAAAGAGTAAAAAATAAAAAATAAAGTTCAATATCCTTTTTCACCATGCAAAGCATTTAAGCATATTTGCCACTTCTCAATGGTTAAAATTACATCTTTCAAAGCAACAGGTAACTTTCACCGGCTTGTATAAGTCGTCAAAGTCTAGTTCCAAACTTAGGATGCATATAGATTCTACAGATAACGAGACCGCTTGATATCATAAACACACCTCTTGATATCAAAGAAAACTAATAATTAAGCCAAAAATCACCAAAATCAATTCATAAACAAAAATCTAATCCAATGGAACAAAGTGAAATTGAAGACGAAAACATTCAGAGAATGCCCAATCATAAGTGATTAAAATCAGATAATTCACAATTACTAATCCGTAACAGAAAAGAAAAAGGGAAGAGCCCTTAATTACCAGGCCCAGCAGCAGTGAGCAGCAGCTCCGGTGGAGGCGCAATGGTGGGAAGGGGCGGCTGTAGTGGAGGTGCGGCGCTGGACAGAGAGCAAGAGATGGGGAGAGAAGGCGGCGTCAGAGAGAGGGTGAGCGGTGTTGGTGCTGGAGTCGCCGCGAAGGGGGGCGATGAAACACCGAAGAGGTTAGCAGCAGCAAGATAGGGGGTGGGAGAGAGACGAGCGCGATACAGGGAGTCACAGAAAGTGTTCGAGCCAGAGAGAGGCGGCGCCGGAAGAGGATGGGCAGGCCGGCGCTAGCTGGTGCGTGCCGGCGGCGTCGAAGAGGCGGGAGCCCACGGCGCCGCTTCGATGAGCAGACGAGACTCAGAACGGATGACGGAGATGGGAGGGTCGGCGGCGGCGGTGTGGCTAGGGCTTCGGTAGGCGGGCACTGAAAGAGGGCTCGGTCGAGCGGAGTGAGTACCGGGTTTCACAGAAAGAGAAAATTCTAAACGAAGTATGAACAGGGAACTGCTGTTTGGGGAAATAGGTAAAGAGGAAGCACGATTTTGGGGAAGAAAATAGGAAATACGCTAGAGGAAGCACGAATTGGGGAGGAAAATACTGTTACACTGTAGCAATCAAAATTACTGTTATACTGTAGCTTGCACTGTAGCAACTTGTTAGACATTTATATATAATAGATATATAGTGCATGTAGCTGCTAGGGAGGGAGGGTTCACTAGCTCTTACACTTGGTATATCGATATGTTGAATATGTTAACAACAGTTTCACAAGACTTCAATAAAAAAATAAAAATAAAAAAATAAAAATATGAACATCAATATCCCTGCTGTTGATGAATTTTCTAGCTAAGCCTGTTGTTAAAATTTTGATTTCAAAGTACCTTTCATAAATTCAACAATAATAGTCCAATAGTGAAGTTTGGGATACACAAAAGTAATATTTTTAACGAATGCGTTAAGCTTTAATTAATTAATTTCACTCAAACAAGGTTCAAAATCATGACCTTGCTTCACACGTATTTTTTAAATACTAGTACTAGTATAAAATATTCTGACATTTTACAGATATATATCAAAGGAAAAACTTTTGTTTTTTTTTTTTTGGGTAAACAGTGACATCATGTGTCGGCAAAGGTGTGTGAGAGTCCAAACCACACAAATTACAAAGGGGGATTGTTATTGCCATAACATTTCTCTCTGTGCAGATGATGTAGTTTTATGGTTGTTGAAACTACGACAGAACTACGAACGGAACTACGCGAGCAGTTACTGACAGTTACTGACAGACATGTGCGACAGTTATCTGCTATGTGCGCGTTTTAACTGATCCAGACGGATCTAATTCGTTTCTCTGAGTTTATATACCTCTGTTAGATCCTCTGTAATTAAGAGTTCCAATCATTGAGTTGTATTTTACACACATTACACATTTTTACACACACTTGAGTCGGTTATTCTCTCCAAGACTTGATTGTTCTATTCTTTGAGAGAGTTTAGTAAAATCCTTGTGTTCTTTCTGCAAATTGAAGATCATTCTATACTCACAAGGTCTGCACTACATTGATTCAACAAGATTTATTTGTTGAGAAAATCTTTCTTCGACACCCGATTGAAGAGGCTTTGCGGAAGCGCTCGATGTTTGAAGGAGATGAATTCAGGAGGACTTCTATGCCGAGATGCCATGGTTCTTGAAGCCTGAACAACCGGAGAATTCAAATTGGACAGGATCGTCCGGAGACTGAGCTGTGGAGGAATCACAACTGCAGTCTGTCTGCAAACAGGGAAGTGTTGCATTAGAGTTTGAATTGGTTGTTTTTGAGTCTTTTAAGTCTAGGTCTTTCTTGAGTATTAGTATAAGTCGCCTGGATTGGAATCCCCCAGACGTAGATCCGTTGGATCGAACTGGGTCACAAAATCTCTTGTTCTTGTTTTACGATTTCCGCTGAACACTCTGTGCACACACCACTCGTTATAACGTAGTTCTGACTACCGCTCGACAACACTTTTAATTTCAACATTTCAGTATTATCTGGGACCGTCAATTGGTATCAGAGCCTGCTCTCTGACGTACTAGAGGCGATCTGAAGAAATCTTGGTAAGATGAGCAGAAAGTTTGATATGGATTCTGGAGACAGTTCTGAAGATGAGGTAGTCCACCTAATGAAGAAATTGACCAGACTGCTTCAAGAAAGAATGAACAAAAGAAAGACTCAAGATCGCAATCCTGATGAGGTTCAGACGACTGACAGACCACCCCGCAGATATTCTAAAAGAAAAGACATCAGTAAAAGTGATCGATCAAATCGAAAGAGCAAAAACCATGAGAAGTCTGATAAATTCACTTCTGTGATATGCCATGAATGTGGAGGAACAGGACACTTTAAATCTGAATGTGCCACGGCCAAAAGGAAAGAGATGAAGGCAAAGAAAGCTTGATCAAGATGACGATGAAACTTCTGATCAGATCAGTGACACAGAAGAAGTTGTTGCATTTACGTTGAGAGATGCAAGCCCCACTACATTGGAAGGTATAATCAAATCAATATGTTTTTCACCTAATAAAGATGCTTCTGATTCAGGTGACAGTGATGATGAGTACGATCAACTACTTGCTGACTACAATGAGCTTAAAGAAGAATTTGAAGCTGCTGTTCGGGAAAATAAGAAGTTAGTTGGGACAACTTGCGGACGTCGGAATTTCCTATGATGAAGAAGTCGAGAAGAATGAAGTAATACAGAATGAAGTAGATTCTTTGAAGAGGCAGAATGATAAGCTTAAAGCTCAAAATTCTGATTTGCAAAAGGAGTTAGATGATTTGAAACTCAAGAACGACGAACTTCAAAAGGTAGTAAAAGGTAAAAGTGCTCTTGATGAAATTCTAACTTCTGGAAAACGTGTTGGAGATCAAACAGATATAGGTTATATGAAGAAATCAACTCCAAGCAATACCATGTTTGTAAGTGGAGGATACTTGACTCCGCAATACAAGGAGACTGACAAAGTTGATGTTACAACATCGCCCAGACGAAGGCAGGACTGCAGTTATTGTCAACTACCTGGACATTCTGCTAACACATGTATCAGAATAGTAAGAGACTTAATGAATGGTCGAGCTGTTGTTTGGCCATCACAGGAACTTCGAAAAAGGATCAGAGTACAAAGAGTATGGATTCCAAAGAAGAAATATCTGCCACTGAAAGATGTTGAGACCACAGGAGAACAACAAGCCATATCAACTAAAGAGAATTTCGGACTTATGATTTCAGAGTCAGAAAGGGAAGGTATTGGACCAACCCAGCACAAAGATTGAACCACTTGAGCTTGAGATAAAGATATGTAGCTGTGATGAAGCTGTTACTGAAGTGTTACCATTACTCACAGACTACAGTATCAATTGGTAATCAGATTTTATTTTGCATTGATATATTTTTGCACTTATGAAATTTTGAATGCTTGTTTTAAGAAGATATTAGGTTATGAACGACACCTATGAGTTTGATGATTCTTCCATCATGGGGGAGATTTGGTGTTGATGTTGATGCACTTTTGGCTGGTTGGTATATTTTCTGGCAGTGCTGACTGCATGGTAACTATTTCTGAACTATTTAGTTTTATATGCTCTTATATTTCTATCTGCACTGTGATTATGATCTGAATGCTTGATGGATGTTGTTTTTGATTCGTTTTGATTATTCTGTAACATCCTATTTGTGAATCATATTGTTTTGCTATGATATGATCTCTTATACTCTTTGAACTTAGATAGTTTCAACACCATTTGGTGATGGAATTATCATCTTCACAAAGAGTGGGGGAGATTGTTATTGCCATAACATTTCTCTCTGTGCAGATGATGTAGTTTCATGGTTGTTGAAACTACGACAGAACTACGAACGGAACTACGCGAGCAGTTACTGACAGTTACTGACAGACATGTGCGACAGTTATCTGCTCTGTGCGCGTTTTAACTGATCCAGACGGATCTAATTCGTTTCTCTGAGTCTATATACCTCTGTTAGATCCTCTGTAATTAAGAGTTCCAATCATTGAGTTGTATTTTACACACATTACACATTTTTACACACACTTGAGTCGGTTATTCTCTCCAAGACTTGATTGTTCTATTCTTTGAGAGAGTTTAGTAAAATCCTTGTGTTCTTTCTGCAAATTGAAGATCATTCTATACTCACAAGGTCTGCACTACATTGATTCAACAAGATATATTTGTTGAGAAAATCTTTCTTCGACACCCGATTGAAGAGGCTTTGCGGAAGCGCTCGATGTTTGAAGGAGATGAATTCAGGAGGACTTCTATGCCGAGATGCCATGGTTCTTGAAGCCTGAACAACCGGAGAATTCAAATTGGACAGGATCGTCCGGAGACTGAGCTGTGGAGGAATCACAACTGCAGTCTGTCTGCAAACAGGGAAGTGTTGCATTAGAGTTTGAATTGGTTGTTTTTGAGTCTTTTAAGTCTAGGTCTTTCTTGAGTATTAGTATAAGTCGCCTGGATTGGAATCCCCCAGACGTAGATCCGTTGGATCGAACTGGGTCACCAAATCTCTTGTTCTTGTTTTACGATTTCCGCTGAACACTCTGTGCACACACCACTCGTTATAACGTAGTTCTGACTACCGCTCGACAACACTTTTAATTTCAAGATTTCAGTATTATCTGGGACCGTCAGGGATAAAGGGGAGGGATAGGGGGGCACAGGTGGGGGGGATCGAACTCCCAACCATAATGGTTGGGAGAAGGGGGACTTGACCGCTAGGATAAATCCCCAACCCAAGGAAAAACTTTTGTTTTATAGTAACTATTTTGACATGTTATCTGCATTTAATGTGTACTATGGAAGATGGAGCAAGTCTTATATCTTGAGGATTATACATGCATATAGTAGTTTATAGCAATTTTTAATGTACCTTGGGAAGAAATAGTTTGGGAAGTGTGGACTGGAGGTATGATTCAGGGAAAGGAAATAGGTGAAAAGCAAGTAGCAAGGTACCACCCCACCACCTAGCTTGTCATTTATTATGTCTCTACCTACCTAATGAGACTATATATGAGCCTTGTACGATCATTAATAGGATCGGACATAAAAGACCAAATGTCCCATTGCGGTGGGATTAGAAGAGAAATGAAAAATTAACAAGACTACGAAAGGAGGAGGAAGTGGTGGTGATTATACTACATTATGGGATGATGAAGAAGAATAAATAGCCTACTGAAAATATATACTCCCTCCGTCCCACCCCAAGTGTCTTGTTACTGTTGGGCACGGGAATTAAGGTAGAGTTGGTTTGTGAGTATATGGTGGGGTCCACATAGTTGTTGGAGGGGAAAATTATTTCTTTTTATAGAAATAAGACATTTGTAATGGGATATCCAAAAATAGTAAGTAGGACATTTGGAATGGGACGGAGGGAGTACTAATTAGCTAGGACAGGGCAAGGGGCCGGGGTTCCTAATTAATTAGGCACTGTTGACTGCACTCTGTACATGAGATGAGATGAGGACATGATTATCCAGTGTAGGAAGTAGTAGTATCTATCTATGATCTAGTATATCCCATATTACAAGTAGTCAATGTCAGGATTGCTGCTGCAAGTCGCACCTTATAATACTATTAATTAGGTTCCTGTCTTCTTATTATGGAGTACTTACCTTACCTTATGAACACAAATTAAGGAGACAGACGACAAATCAATTCAATACCCGAATCCAATTGCACACCATTCCCAGCAGCCGCCGGGTCCCCCCGCCCACCGCCCTCCCTACGCTCAATTCATGTCCCTTGTATTGTATTTAGGGACCCCTCATGGACCATGGTCGTCCATGGATTAATCAATAAACAACTTCTCTTTTTTTTCCCCTATAACTTGGATAATATGGATTATGATCGACTCGACTCATTTATTCCAACTTTAATTTGAGCATAATCCATATCTCCATCTCTTGTAGTATATATGTCTCTTGTTGTATGCATTTGTGGATTTTCCAAAAGATGCTTGCTTGTTATCTATTCACTAATATTAAAAAACGATATATATATATATATATATATATATATATATATCTATGTAATACATAAATCCAAAAGATGCCGACATACATGGATACAAAATACTAACAGCACAGTGACAATATAAATTATAAGGATAGGGTAATGATGCAGGTTAGTTATTGCAAAAAATAATTAATGACACAAAATAAATGAAGATCTCTTTGTCTGGGAAATTAACAGTAATAACTAATAATTAATAATAATAACTAACCCCCTACAAAACCAACACGGTTTGCTATATATATATATATATATATATATATATATATATTAGTATTTTTGAGTAATCTTGATATTATAATTTAATACATTACACATTATTAATCTTCAAGACATATGTATAATAGTCGATAGAGTTTGTGTGTTTTTTTGTTCTTTTGCAAAGAATTGTTGTTGTTCTAACAAAACTCTTGTGCAGATGACACTGTCCGAATAGCAGTTCTGGGTTTGTTGTAACTGCTTCTATGTAACTGCTCTTTGACAGTTTTGTTCTCGCCCGCACAGCAGTCTTTCAATCGATTGTTGAGTCTATTCAGATATATATATTCCCAGTGATTAGATCGATTGTGGGTATTAGTTGAGTTGTAATTCATTGCTGAGTTTTTACTCTTTGAGAATAGTTTAGTTTCTCTCTCCAAGATTTCATAGAGTTTCTTTCTAGAGAGTTTTTTAGAGTCTTGATGGTTCGTTCTTCTTCGAATGAGAATCTGTGATCAAATCATCAAGATCGTGCTGCACATTGCTTCAATTGGCATTGCCGAATTGAAGAAATCTTTTCTCAATCACGCTTGGGAGGTTGATCCTTGTGAGGAGCCTCTGAAGGATCGAAGGGAGCAACTCAGTGTGTCTTCTACACCAAGGTTCTGAAATCTAAAGGGTTTGGCAATCAAGAAATCAGATTGGACGGGTTGTCCAGCAATCGAAGTTGTGGGGGAGTCCAGACTACGATTGTTCTACCAGAATTGTCGTCTCGGTAACAGAGTCTGTTTTTGGTTGTTTTTCAAGTCTTGTTAGGTTTAGAATTTTTGAGTGTTAGTGATAGAACCTGGATTGGCATCCCCCAGACGTAGATCCGTTTGGATCGAACTGGGTCACCAAATTCTTGTGTTCTTGTTTACATTCCGCTGATCACTCTGCACACACATACACATATAATCTGTTTACTCGTAGTTTTAACAGACAGCAAACGACAAGCTCATAGTTCAAGATAGTAAACTGGGACCAACACTTGGTATCAGAGCGGCAGACTCTGACGAACTAGAGACGATTTTGATAAATCTTGAAGAATGAGCAGAGAGGGTGCATCTGTTTCTAGGCCACCATTGTTCGATGGCACAAATTATCGATACTGGCGAACTCGAATGAAAATCCATTTGATGGCACTTGGAGATGAAGTCTGGGATGCAGTCGAGACAGCCTGGCATCCACCAACACGACCACGAGCTACAACTGATGGAGCTACAGATCCTCCTGGTAGTCGACCAGCAACAAAAGCTGAATACACACAAGCAGAAAAAGATGCCAATAAAGGAAATTATACAGCTCTTAATGCAATCTTTAGCGCCATGGACGAAACTCAGTTCCAACTTGTTACAAATCACACACTGGCCCATGATGCATGGAGGACTCTGGAAGTGATGTATGAGGGTTCTGAAGACGTTCGAGCGACAAAGCTACAGCGAGTTGAGACAATGTTCGAAAATCTGAAGATGAAGAAAGATGAGTCGATCTCTGTTTACTATGGAAGGTTCAAGGATATCGTAAATCAAGCCTATTCTTTGGGTTTGGTGTACGATAACCAAAAGCTTGTTCGAAAGATGTTAAGGACTCTTACCAAGAAGTATGCTCCGAAAGTTGCAACACTGGAAGAATTGGACAAACTGAATACAATCACTTTGGATGGTCTTGTGGGGATTCTTCAAACCTACGAAATGAATCACCTAGAAGAAGAGTCAATAAGGAATATTGCACTCAATGTAGAAGAAGATTCTGGTAATTCTTCTGAAGATGATGTATCTTATATTACCAGAAAAGTGGCTAAGATGTTGCAAGAAAGGAGAGCTAAACAGTTCAACAGACGTCAAGGTCGCAGTTCCAATGATGTTCAGACGACGGACAGACTACCACGTAAAGATTTCAAAAAGAAGGATAACAGTAAGGGTGATCGATTCAATTCAAAGAAGGACTATGGCAAACCTGATAAATTCGGATCAGTAATATGCTATGAATGTGGAGGTAAAGGACACATTCAATCTGAATGTGCTACTACCAAGAGAAGAGAATTGAGGGAGAAGAAGGTATTCCAAGCAACCTTAAGTGATGATGATCTTGAGGGAACTACTGATGAACAAAAAATAAATGATGAAGTCGTTGCCTTCACCTCAAGAGTTGCAAGCCCTACAATTAAAGGTATTGTCAAGTCCATATGTTTTTCACCTAACAATTGTGATTCTGATTCAGGTGAAAGTGATGACGAGTATGATCAACTCCTTGCTGACTACAATGAACTTAAAGAGGACTTTGAAGTTGCTGTCTAGGAGAACAAAAAATTGTTGGGACAACTAACAGACGTTGGTATTGCATATGACCTTGAAGTTGAAAAGAATGAAGTCATGCAAAAGGAAAACAACACTCTTAAAGGCAAAATTCTTGAAATGGAGAAAAAGCTCGATGATCTTAAAGTCAAGAATGATGAGCTTCAAAAGGTATCCAAAGGTAAAAATAAACTTGATGAAGTTCTTTCTATGGGAAAACGTGTTGGTGATCAAACAGGGTTAGGATATACAAAGCAATCTACACCAAGCAAAACAAAGTTCACGAGTGGAGGATATTTGCCCCCAACTCATGAAGAATCTTATGCTGAAGAAGATTGTTCGTCCAGACGAAGACGAGACTGTCTTTATTGCAATCTGCCTGGACACACAGCAGATACTTGTATGCGAATTTTGAGAGATCTTATGAATGGAAGACCAGTTGTTTGGCCAGATCAAGAACTACGAAAGAAATTCAGAATGCAAAAGGTATGGATACCCAGAAATAAGAATAAAAATAAGAATTCTGTATGTTTTGCTGTTCTTTCGCTACAGGCACATCAGAGAAACGATCAATGGTATTTTGATTCTGGATGCTCTCGACACATGACTGGAAGGAAAGACCTCTTAGCAAATTACAAGCAAAAGGATTGTGGAGATGTCATTTTTGGAGACGGTAAACGAAGTAAAATAGCCGGTTTTGGTAAAGTAAAGGATGGATTACTTTCTAAACTATCACGAGTTTACTATGTTAAAGGACTAACAACTAATCTTATCTCTATTAGTCAACTTTGTGATGAAGATTTACAGGTCCTTTTTACCAAGCACTCATGTAGAGTTTTTGATGACCAAGATGAAAGCATATTGAAAGGAGGTTGTTCAAAGAATAACTGTTATATCTTAACTGACGACGCCTCTCAAGCCTTGCTTACCAATATTGATCAGACTAACTTGTGGCACAAACGTCTTGGACACCTAAACTACAGATCTTTGCACAAGCTAAGCAACTCTAACGTCGTTCGAGGGTTGCCGAAACTATCACAAAACGACCAGACCACTTGCAGAGATTGTGCCAAAGGAAAGCAGACTCGTTCAAAGCACAAACTAGTTGATCAGATTACCACAAAGGATTGCCTTGACTTAATTCACATGGACCTTATGGGACCTACCGAAGTCGAAAGTCTAAATGGTAAAAGGTATATTCTAGTTTGTGTAGATGACTATTCACGCTTTACTTGGGTTTATTTTCTTAGGTCAAAGGATGAATCATTTGAATATTTTAAGGCCTTGAGTTTACGTTTGATGAATGAAAAGCAAAGGAAGATTACTCGAATTCGAACTGATCATGGTAAGGAGTTCGAAAATCAGTCGTTCGACCGTTTCTGTGATGAGCATGGAATTGCACATGAGTATTCTGCCCCCAAAACTCCTCAACAAAACGGAGTGGCTGAACGAAAGAATAGAACTCTACAAGAGATGGCAAGATCCTTATTACATGCAAGTTCAATGAGTAAGATGTTTTGGGCTAAAGCTGTCAATACAGCCAATCATATTGCAAACCGTGTGTTGCTGCGACCACATACAAATACTACACCTTATCAATTGTGGAAAGGTAACACGCCTACGGTAAAGTATTTTCATATATTTGGTTGTAAATGTCATGTTCTTAGAGATAGAGAAAACTTAAAAAAGTTTGATTCTAGATCTGATGATGGCTATTTCATTGGTTATTCAAATACTTCAAAAGCTTATCGTGTGTATCTCCTAAATGCTAAGAAGGTAATTGAAAGTACTAATGTTGTTTTTGAGGATTTTGATCTTATAGACAACAGGACTGATGATGATGATCATCTACCCCAACAAAATCAAGAACCTATTGTTGAGAATGAACAGGTCATTCCTGAACAACAAGAAACAGAACCAGATAGTCCACCTGAAGTTGAAACTACAGTGGAACAGGAATCTGAGGAACAACCTGTAGAAGAAGTTCAAAGCAATAGAAAAGGATCAAGGGTTCTTAAGCATCATTCTACTGATGATATCATTGGTGATCCTAAAGCACAGCGGCAGACTAGACATAAAGCTATAGATTTCAAGGAGCTAGCTGGTTACAATTGCTTTGTGTCAAAGATAGAGCCTAAGAACACTGTTGAAGCCTTGAAGGATGAGTACTGGATCGCTGCCATGCAGGACGAACTACTTCAATTTGAAAGAAATGATGTTTGGGAGTTGACAGAACCACCTCCAAATGTCAACGTGATCGGTACTAAATGGGTGTACAGAAACAAAACTGATGAGAAAGGCAATATAGTCAGAAACAAAGCAAGACTAGTTGCACAAGGATACACTCAAAATGAGGGACTCGACTACGGAGAGACGTTCGCACCTGTTGCACGCATGGAGGCTGTAAGAATTCTTTTAGCTATTGCTTGTTCATTGGATATAAAGTTGTACCAGATGGACATAAAAACAGCCTTTCTAAATGGGAAGATCAAAGAAGAAATTTATGTTGCTCAACCTAGTGGATTTGAAGATCCGGTGCATCCAAATCATGTCTATCGTGTCAAAGGTGCTCTATATGGATTAAAGCAGGCACCTCGAGCATGGTATGAAAGATTATCAAAGTATCTTGTTGCTAGTGGATTTAAGAGAGGAAATGCAGATAAGACGTTGTTTGTCAAGCGTCAGGACGACCACTTAACTGTTGCTCAGGTATATGTCGATGATATAATCTTTGGTTCGACTTCAACAAAATTCAGGGATGAATTTGTTAGTTCGATGAAATCAGAGTTTGAGATGTCTATGATGGGTGAGCTGCACTACTTCTTAGGACTTAAAGTTACACAAGAAGCTGATGGTATCTTTTTGAGTCAAGAAAAGTATGCTAGGAATATGTTAAAGAAGTTTGACATGGATAGTTGCAAAGTAATCAGAACGCCCTTAGGACAACAGGAGAAGCTGACTAAGGATGAAGCTGGGAAACCAGTAGATCAAAAAGTCTACAGAAGCATTATTGGAAGTCTACTTTATCTTACTGCTTCTAGACCTGACATTTCTTATAGTGTGGGAGTATGTGCTCGATTTCAATCCGATCCTAAGGAATCACATATGAAATCAGTGCGAAGGATTATGAGATATATAAAGGGATCTTTACAAATGGGAATTTGGTTTTCTAAACGATCAACACTTGATCTAATTGGGTTCACTGACTCAGACTGGGCTGGTAGTTGTGACGACAGAAAATCTACAACTGGAGGATGCTTCTACTTAGGAAACAATCTTGTTAGCTGGTATTCAAGGAAACAAAATATCGTAGCTCTATCCACAGCTGAGGCGGAATACATTGCTGCCACATGTTGCTGCTCCCAACTTCTTTGGATGAAGCAACTACTTCAAGACTACGGTATTAGTAAGGATAACTTTTTAGTTTTCTGTGATAATACTAGTGCTATTAACATATCTAAAAATCCTGTTTTACATAGTAGGAGTAAACATATAGATATTCGATATCATTTTATTCGAGATCTTGTGGAGGATGAAATTTGCAGGTTAGAGCACATTGGAACACTGGAGCAACGAGCAGACATATTAACAAAGGCATTGGATGGAGAAAAGTTTGAAGGCTTAAGAACTATCTTAGGCCTTTCCTATCATAATTAAACACTTAAGTAATTGGGCCTAATGATTTGCAATGTAGAAAATATTACCTTTGCAGGCCCACAAAAGAAACAGGCCCAAACAATTGGAGAAGCCTTATCCGGAACGCCATCATCACGCGCGGGAGACTGGCTGACGTCACGTCGGCTCTGCAACTGCTGCAGACTGGTCACGTCGCCCACGTTTTACGAAAACTGTCCTCCGCCCCTTCGATTTCCGGCAACGCTCCTCCTCCATTAAAAGGTCGTTTCTTCCCTTATTCTTCATACGCCTTTTCTACTAATCTTCTCTCTTCTTCTTTTTGTTTTCTGCTCGAGTCTCTTATTTTCCTCTAAAGCTCAAAACGCCCAAAAATGGCGATCATCACTGATCTCGATGACTCCACTTCCACCACTGATTCCACCACTCCTCCACCTACTGCCCCAACTCTGTCCTCGCAACCAATTCGCCTCAACCCTGAAGCCATTCAATATATGGTTTCTGAGATTTTAAAAACTGCCCAACAAGGAAACCCTTTACCCCCAAATTCCTCAAACCCTAAAGCCACCAGTTCGAATCCTCCTCCTACATTTGTTCTCTCCTCTGAAGGCGTTGTTCATGTTAGTTCCTCCAATCCACCCCCAACTGCCACTCACGCTGAGCCTATGAATGTCGCACCTTCATCTCCTCAACCACAAGTGGACATGGGAGCCGTGGACGAAATTGTCCAGGAACTGAACGCTGAGCACGGTGATCCACCGTTGTCGCCATACGCACACCAAGGCATCCACGACCTCACTCAAGAAGAGATGGATGATATTGTTGAGTCGCACCAAGGCCGCAGACGCAGAGCAGCTTCGCAGAGTTCTCAACCACCGCGGAGGTCTTCGAGGAAGAGAAAAGCTCCTACTCCTCAACCTACTCCTCAGCCTACTGCTCAACCAACTCCAGTGGCGTCCGCAGCAAAGAAACCTCGAAAAGCCCCAATTTTGTTGGATGCTGAGAAGGCCTTTAGTAAGAAGTATTTTACAGAGGATATGCGCAATTTTTGTCACGAAGTGGTCAAGGAAAGAGATTTCAAACCAGAGGAAGTGTTCAAGCATGTGCACTACACCACTCTTGGTTTCTCGGACTACCTTGCTGAGAGGCATCTTTTGCACTGGGCACAAGGCCTTACCCAATACTCGCCCTCACATGTTCGAGAGTTTTATGCCAATCTCCATCCTGAGATTCTCAACCCTAATTCGGCCTGGTTTGGTAAGATTTACATACGTGGCAAATTTCATGATCTGACTCCATCTGTTCTTTGTGCGTTGTTAAAGCTACCTCAGAACGACGAACCTAGTGATGGCTTGGAACTTATGCCTGAAGATCTTAATACTGTGGCCTTTGAAATTTCTAATGAGAAAGTCAAAGAGTTTGGACGAAGCAAGTTCAGTGTTGTTCGTCTCACTTTGAAGTACTATTGCCTCTATCAATTCTGCAGCTCCAATGTTCTTCCTACAAAGAATCAGTCTCAAATTAGTACCAATATGGGTAAACTTCTTCTCTGCATACATCGTCATATGGGACTAATGAATTTTGGCTATTTTCTTTTGAAAGAAATGTTAAGGTACTCCAATGGTCGCATTAAGATTGGTGCTAAACTCCCCTATCCGGCATTGATCACGGAGTTCCTTCTTTCCATTGGTGTCAAAATCAAAGAAAGCAAGATGGTTGCTTTGAAGAACTACAATCCTCCACCGACCCTCTTATTCATGGATAATGATTTCAAGCATGCTCCCCTTTCCGGCCCTGCTTTGGTGAACTCTCTTAAGAGTCGACTCCTTCGTCAGAATGAACGCTTAACTGCATGGAGTCAGGAGGCTATGTTGATCAAAAGGGAGAATATGAAAATTATTTCTTCACTTCCATACTCTTTTGATACTTCTAACGTGCAGGCTGGTGATGTGGATCCTGATGATGAGGAGTGATAATCCATCATGGGGGAGATAATATGGTGTTGGTTGGTGGATGACTGAATTGGTTCTGGTATTTTTAAGCAGTTCTGACTGCTTGGTAACTATTCCTGAAAAACTCTCACTCACTTTTTGATAAACTTGTTTTGGTTAATGCTTTGGTTTGAATGAACTCTATTATGGATGGTATTTTCTGTTTTTATGGATTCTGAACTTTTGAATATTTTTTAACTATGCGGGTCTGTAATAGTTAGGTAACTTGGATTACTGCTGAACTATCTTTTGCTATCTGCACTGGTGATCCTTTTTCTGAATGTTTTCATGGATGTTGTTTCTAATGCGTTTAGACTACTCTGTGACATCCTTCTTATTGATCATGTTTTGTCATTGGTTTACACTGTTTACTTGGTCTCTTGTACTCTTTGGACCTAGATAGTTTCAACACCCTTAGGTGATGGAATTATCATCTCCACAAGAGTGGGGGAGATTGTTGTTGTTCTAACAAAACTCTTGTGCAGATGACACTGTCCGAATAGCAGTTCTGGGTTTGTTGTAACTGCTTCTCTGTAACTGCTCTTTGACAGTTTTGTTCTCGCCCGCACAGCAGTCTTTCAATCGATTGTTGAGTCTATTAAGATATATATATTCCCAGTGATTAGATCGATTGTGGGTATTAGTTGAGTTGTAATTCATTGCTGAGTTTTTACTCTTTGAGAATAGTTTAGTTTCTCTCTCCAAGATTTCATAGAGTTTCTTTCTAGAGAGTTTTTTAGAGTCTTGATGGTTCGTTCTTCTTCGAATGAGAATCTGTGATCAAATCATCAAGATCGTGCTGCACATTGCTTCAATTGGCATTGCCGAATTGAAGAAATCTTTTCTCAATCACGCTTGGGAGGTTGATCCTTGTGAGGAGCCTCTGAAGGATCGAAGGGAGCAACTCAGTGTGTCTTCTACACCAAGGTTCTGAAATCTAAAGGGTTTGGCAATCAAGAAATCAGATTGGACGGGTTGTCCAGCAATCGAAGTTGTGGGGGAGTCCAGACTACGATTGTTCTACCAGAATTGTCGTCTCGGTAACAGAGTCTGTTTTTGGTTGTTTTTCAAGTCTTGTTAGGTGATTTTTGAGTGTTAGTGATAGAACCTGGATTGGCATCCCCCAGACGTAGATCCGTTTGGATCGAACTGGGTCACCAAATTCTTGTGTTCTTGTTTACATTCCGCTGATCACTCTGCACACACATACACATATAATCTGTTTACTCGTAGTTTTAACAGACAGCAAACGACAAGCTCATAGTTCAAGATAGTAAACTGGGACCAACAAGAATAAAGTTAATAATATAAACTCCAACTATGATTAAGAATATCTAACCGTACAATCAGTGGCGGATCTAGAAAAAAACTTAAGCGGGGTCACAAAAATAATAATTTAAATTTAAATTTAAATATATTAAATATAATATTTAAATTTAAATATATTAAATATAACAATCGAAACATACCTCTTACAAATACTCTCTACGGTATTTCATACTTTGAAATCGACTAATAACAGCTTCATTCATAACATTGAGGAGAGTTTCTTTCTCAATAGCTAGCACAAATAAGAGAATCATTGATCAAAAATCATCACCTATTCGATTTCGCAAATCATATTTCACAAGCTTTTGGCGTCCCTACAAAAATTTAAGCGGGTACACTAAACTACGCATAAATATTTTTTACCTTACAACACAAATTTAAGCGGTGTCCCGTGCCCCGGTATCTAATATGTGCGTCCGCCCCTGCGTACAATATATAAAAAATCATGTTTAGGTTAGATACATTGTATTATATGACATTATAATTATCATGATTATATCATAGTCGTTGAATAAAACTGACGTGTGATTATTAAAGTCATAGAAACATATAGTTTCATGTACTTGGCAATAATTTAAAATTATAATACAGTATATTTTGTTTCAAAATTTTTAATTAAATATATTAATATTTATGCCCATATATTATGTTACGATTGATCAAGAACATGGGTCCCTACGGGGGACATCGTGATTATTTGGTGACAAGAAATCCCACAATGATCTTTTTCGTTGACAATACTATCTTCTAAAATAAATTTATTTTCATTTATTTTTTTTTCGTCGGCCCAGTGTTCAAGTCCCCTAACTTTCAATTTTGTGATTGGAGCCGGGATTTGATTTTCCACCCGACCCCATATCCCATCCCTTTATCACTTTGTAATTCACTACAATAATTTTCTATGTTAAAGATCGAAAATTTTGGTAAAATTTTGTCACTAAAGAGGTTAGCGACCGAAATTCGTTAGCTAGCTCAGTTTTAACGACCGAAATTCATTGGATACCAAATCCACAAATCTTTTTAGTAGTGAATTCTATAGTTTGGACTCTCACACTCCTTTATCGATACTCAGTGTCAATGTTAAAAACAAAAAATTAAATAAATAAATAAAGACTTACAAATAATATTGTAATCCATGTGCAACAAATCGATGGGAATGAAATTTAATTGACTTTTCCCTAACATGCAAATTAAATTTGTGGGTCACCAAATATTTAGAAATTCTTTTCCGTCTCTTTTTGGAAAGTTAAATGTATTTTTTACTAGATAATAATAATTGAGAAAAAAGAGGTTGCAGGTGGATGCTAAATATAGGCCAAGAAGCCTTAACATTTGGATAAATCTCAATAAAGACAGAATAATCCGTCATTATTTGAATGGTTGATTAAAAATAGGTGTTTTCCTTTAAGGTTTGATTGATAGCTTTATTTAAAAGTTGTCGAATTAATACATGCTAAGAAATTTTTTTTTCCAAAAATAATTAAATTAAACTATACATATGTGATATGTCTATACCAGTAAAGTAATGTGTATTTGGTTCTGTTCTGTCATTCTGAATTTATTTCCCCTGTTTGTGATTAAGAATTATTTTCCTTTCATTCCCATGATTTCTTAATTTATTATACTTTACACTTTAAAGTAATGAATGAAAATATAGATTAATTAGTTGATGTCCACATGTATGCATATTGTAATTTTTATGTGAACTAAATAGATATTTTTATGTTGAGGCCTAAGAGTCCATTTTGAGGTAGTATGTGTGAACTTATTATAGTAGATATACAAAACAAATTCGCAGCATTGTTAGGGTTTGTTCTGCACGTAGAGTTGTATGTGAGCTGCAGCTGTAGGAGGTGTAGCCATAAGTTTTTACATAAGTGTTTGGTAAAATTAGTTATAGCTTACATAAATTGTAATTTGAATAGAAAAATTAATTAAAATGGAAAATAGCTTTCGAAAGCTCTCAAAAACTACTCAGGATAATTTCTGATTGTAGAGCTTTTTATAGCTGTAATTCACAGCTAAAATTTTTAAAAACTAGTATGTAGAATAATACTACTCCTTAAAATCTAAAACTCCTTAAAAGTTGAAAAAAACTTTCAAAACATAAAAGAGCCTTATAGTAACTAGAAACCCATAACCACTTTTCCAATTTTTCTTAAATTTCGCCCATTGTTTAAATCATCAAATTAAGCAAAGCGAGGCAGCCACTTATTTCCTCTATTTTCATTTGTTTTTTGACGGGCACACCCGTCATGCTGTTCAATGCACATTTTAAATCATCAATAACTCATATTCGGTATATATAAAAATTTTAAAAGTTTCATATTTCAAAACTACACGGCGAGACGAATTTAACAAGATCTCATTTAGCTATATTTTAATTTGTATAACTATGATAAAATTTTAAATAAAAGTATATGTGTGAATAGTAACACATTATTGAATGTAAAAAACTTTTAAGAACGGATGTAGTATTTTTATTGAAGGCAAGAAACAATTAATATTGTTGCACTGTTGCAATATTATTACTAATTTACTAGTACTCCCTCCGTCCTATTAAAAGTGGCTATTTTCTCTTCCACACAAAATTCAATGCAGTTGTTGAACGCTTTATATCTAAAAATTAGTGTAAGTAAAAAATATATAAAATATATATTTTAAAACTAACAAGACCACACTTGACTATTTTTCTCTTCTTGTATCAATACAATAAAATTGAATCAAAGTTAATAATAAACAATGTCAAAAGTCAAATGTAGTCAATTTTAATGGGACGGATGGATTAATTATATATACACATTTTTAAAAAAGGTGTCATGTCAGTGGAAAGTAGTCTAATGAGAAGAACACGTCAAAAGTCAACAAAAGGACAGGAGGGAAAGAAACCCTTAACTGTAAAATTAACTGTAATAACCGACTCACTGTCGAACAACAAAAAATTAAATACACAATGTGGGGTGAGTACACAAACAAATAAAAAGCCACATATACATTAGTACATACACACAAACTCATGGTCCATTCCATGGACCCCTCCAATGTTATTTATTACAGCAATAATAATAAATACACTCCCTTTGGAACTAGAGCATAGCATAGCATAGATAGCCCCATGAAGTGTATACTACCTCCGTTTCTTTTTAAGTGTTACGTTTCTCTTCTGCACGTTTGCCAATGCACATTTTAAACTATTAATAACTCAAATTCGGTACAAGTACAAATTCTAAAAATTTGATATTTAAAAACTACAAGATGAGACAAATCCAACAAGATCTCACTTAACTATATTTTATCTAGTATAACTATAAGAAAAATAGAAGTCAAAGTGCTTCAATGAACAGTAAAAAAAGTCAAAATGTAACATTTATTTAGAAACGGAGGGAGTACTAAATTAAATTCTAACCACCACAAACCATAGGGTGCATATATGTGATCAGTAGCTAGTACTGCTTCCTTCAGGAATCTAAATTATTTAGTACATACATATGTCCTTCTAGCTATTCCATGGCGCCATCTTTGAGACTCAAATCAGGAACAAATCAGCAGATCCGTGTAATAAAAAAAGATATAGATACATACATACATATATATATATGTGCTCGATCGGTTCTGATTTGGTCGGTTTGCATTTATTTGTTCCTCCAACTCCCTTCCACTTTTAAATTCCTCATCAATGCTCACGTCACATCAAAAAAGGAAAAAAACGAGAAAAAAAGAAGAAGAAAAAGCTAAGCACCTTCCATGGCTTCCATTACATTCTGAATTCTGGATTCTGAAAGAAAGAAAGTACTACAACATTACATTACACAGACACATGTCTTTATTCAAGAGTGGATGTAAGAAAAATGAAATCTTTACATGGGTTTTTATCTTTATATATATATATATATAGGAATGTATGTGAAAAAGGGCATATGCATATGTTAGTTTGGAGACAATGAATAATAATGAGGTGGGTTGAGGGGTGGTGGCCTAATTACCGGATGCTTATTTGTAGGGCAGATGTGTGTTGGTTTTATATTAATGGAAATGAGAACAAGGTGCTGCTGCCGGTGGTGCCTCCTCCTCCTCCTGTTCCTGTCTCCTCATCAATTATTATTTTCTGTCTCTGGTCGTCGTCTTCCAATTCCCACAATAATGCCTGTCTGTAGTGTCCCTGATCAATGAAAATTCATACATAAATATATATATATATATATATATGTCTTTTGTTCTCCATCTTACAAAATACTACAAGCCCCCCTCCCCCACATCTTATTGCATTATCATCACAAACTTTATACTTATATGTATATGTATCTACCTGTTGGGGCAGCATGGCATTTGGAAGAATTTGAGGTTGCTGAAAGGCAAGAGAATTGATGGAATTATCCATGGGAGGATAACAAATATTGGCTGGTGATGTGTTCTGCATGCATTTATTAGAAAAGAAATTTTATAAAATTATTATTCAACTTGTCAATAAATGTAGGAAAATTAAATTTGTTTTTGAGTTTTGGGTGGGGAGGAGTACCTGATCAGGGTTAACAACCATGTATGGCTCCAAATCCATCCCAAAGTCATAAATCATGGGATTCACAGAAGCGGCCAGCTTCATCGATAAAAACTGGATAATAGAAAACAGAAAATTGGATAATTAATTAGACTTTATTATAGTTAGTAATCAAAGGAAACTTATATGTAAACTAAAAGGGGGTGAAATTAAAATAGATCAGCACCTCAACTTGGTTCTGGAGTGACTGCACATAGTTTATGATTTCATCCAACATTAGGGCCTTTCCACTCACCTGTTGATGTCAAAAACAAAAAACAAAAACATAAAGACCTAAATTTTAATCAATCAGGAATAATGCTTGAAATTGGGAAGACAACATTTATTTATATGGATAGATAGATAGATATATGACCACCTTGTCACAACCAGGGACAAGGGCTTGCAGCAGCTTCATTCTTTCACTTATCCTCTCCCTTCTCACCTGAACATGAAAGAATTAATATGAATGATTATTTATGTCTTTGTTAGTTAGTTAGTATGATGATGAAGGTGTAAGAAGAGAAGGGGTGAGAGAGGTAGGTGGTGGGTACCCTTTCAGCAAGGCTGTGGCTATCTGTGGCTTGTCCCCTTCTTGCCCTCACATGAACATATCCAGTTGGAACTTCTGCTTTCTCCTTCTGTTTTGAGTTCTTCCTTTCTTTAGTTTCCTCCATTTTCTTCCTCCTCTTGCCTCCTCCTTTCACCTCTCCCACAACCTTCATGTTTTTTTTATAACAAGATAAAAAGAAAAAAGAGTTAGTAGTGTCCTGTCCTGTCCTGTGCCTGTCCATCTTATTACAATCATCATCATCTCATATATTCAAAATAATTGTCTGTTAGAAACCACCTTGGAGGTGGAATTGGAACAGCCCCTCTTGGCTAGTCTCCTCCTCCTTTTGGGATTTGGTGTTGTAATGATTTCAGTGGTGGTGGTGGTCTTGTTTGGTGGTGGAGGTGCTACTACAACACTTAGGACAGAAGAAGATTCATCATTATTGTTATTGTAATTTTGTTGATGGTGGTGGTGGTAGAAATGAGGAGGAGGAGGGGGGAAGGTGGAGAAGGAATTGTTTATTGTGTTTGGATTGTGAAGCCAAGGAAGAGGAGATGAAGAAGAATAAGAAGTGTTAATGTTGTTGTGAAAGAAGTGAAATGATGGTGAAGAAGAAGAAGAAAAGGCTGACATTATTATTATTATTATTGGTTGTTGTTTGGATTGAAGAGAGGGTGTTTGATGAATGTAGTAAAGGGAAAAGAAAACACAATCATGTGTCTGGAGGATATGGGCAATTGGCAAGAAAGGGCATTCCACTATATCATGGTTTATATAGTACTTAGTAGAAGCATCTGCCTGCTGCCTGGACTCAGGAGGAATTGAAAGGGGGGTAAATAATATACTTCCTCTGTTTTTTTTTGTTTGCTAAAGACCCACTCAGCACGTAGTTCAATACACATTTTTAACTATTTAATAACTCAAATTCGATACTAATAAAAAATTCTAAAAGTTCAAGATTTAAAAACTATAGGACGAGATGAATCTGACAAGAATTCACTTGACTATATTTTAACTTGTATAACTATAATAAAACTTCAAGTTAAAAGTGTTTGTATGAATAGTGTCACATTCACAAATGATAGCTAGCTATGTTAGAAAATGGAGGAAGTAATAAAGAGGACAAAGAAAAATCATGTCTTCATCCAGACAGTAGACAAGAATTACATTTGACTGGTCTTCCTCCTCTCTCACATAAAGAGCCCACATTCAATGCTCGAAATTCAGACAACGGATAAGACAAACTCTGTTCACTTCATAATGTGGGCAACAACGGCATCTCTCTCTCTCTCCCTCTCTCTCTCTCCCTCCCTCCCTCCCTCCCTCTCCTTCCTTCCTTCCTGTTTTTACCGTCGAGTGCAAATCCTATGATAGTAGTCACTAGTCAATCTATAGGAGGAGGAGTATGTTATTACGGGCTTGTTTGGGAATTAACGGTTAGTTGTTAACTGATTTTGTGAGTAATAATTAATTAAAATTAACTGTTTGACAATTTCAAGACTATTTTTTTGCCTAGAAATATAGAATAGCTAATTCTAGTTTAGTTGTTTTGTCAAACAGGTCATATATTATTTTTTTTGGTAACAATTGACACAAATGTGTATGGGAGCCCAAGCCATACAAATTACAAAGGAGAGGGATAGGGGGTCGGGTGAGAATCGAATCCACAACCTATAGTTGGAAGGCAGATGAAATAAGCACTGGGTCAAGAGTCTCATTCACTATATCACAATATTATTGTACAATCCATCTATTGTTACTTTTAATTTTTGTTTCTTTTCTTATGGGATCCCACGTTTTAATGTTCATATCCTATTTTCCCTAGGAGGTAACACATCTTTTATACTCTGTATTTGATTGTAAAAATGTCATTGGATTGTTTGGAGTCAGATTACAGGTTGAAAATCCTTTTTCAGTTCGGTATCCATTACCGAGTTCGCTTATTACCAAACAAACAACATGTATTATTATCTCATTCAAAAATTCTTTTTTAAAAAATAGCAAAAGATTGAGACGAGTAATATTTTTAACCCTCATAGGTCACATAGCTTTCGCCACTGCCACATCCAATTTGAACTCCAATTCCTTATATACTGCCTCTGTTTATTATAATTGTTACGAATCCACCTGATACGTATGTTGATACACATTTTTTATGGTTAATAATTTAAATTGTGTACAATAAAAAATTATAAAAATTTGATATTATTAAACTACAATATTAGACAAATCTAACAAGATCTCACCTGACTATATTTTTTCTTACATAACTATGAAAAAATTCGAATCAAACTTAAATAATAAATAATGCCAAAAAGTCAAACATAACAATCTTAGCGAGCATTATAATCCAAAGGCGTTGGGAATATTTTAAGAATTATAATCTAACAGCATTGGAGGCCCTATCCATCATTTAGCCCAGCCCAGATGTCCATTTCTTTTCACATATCTACTATTTGAACATGATAACAATCAAAAGGTTTGTTGACTGTTCAATTTGATACTACTCCCTCCGTATTTGAAAAATGTTAACGTTTGCATAGTAAATACTATTTATTGAGTAACTTTGATTCGACTTTTAACACAGTTATATAAGATAAAACATAGTCAAGTGAAATCTTATTAGATTCGTCTAATCACTTAGTTTTATAATAGTAAAGTTTTATAATTTCTTTTATAAAATTTGAGAGATTACTTTTTAAAAATGTGTATTGGATTGCGTGGAAACAAGGAATATTAAAAATTTTAGAATACGGAGGAAGTATTTTCTTATAATATGCCTGCATAAATTTAAAGCTATAATATAATTATCTAGAATCCAAGAGTACTATAACACAATTACAAACCAAACACACTTGGCTTGAGCGGTATGTGGCTCTGACAGTTTAAGCAAATGTCTCGAATTTGAGCATTGTATGCAGAATTTTATTTTGGGAGAATCAACACACGCAAAAAAAAAAAAAAAAAAAAAAAAAAAAAAAAAAAAAAACTAGTCATTTCCACTTATGTTGCATGAACCACCAAAAGGTGTGGACTCCTAGCTAGAGTTTAGAGACACAAGTATTCATCATCTAATATATTCAATGAAAAAACTTATAATTCCTCCGTCTCGTTATGTTTCTTACGTTTGGTAATGTGCTACTATTCATACACAGATTTCTACTTAAAGTTTTATCATAGTTATATACAAGTTAAAATATAGCCGAGTGAGATCTTATTAGATTTGTCTCGTCGTCTAGTTTTTAAATATCGAACTTTTAGAATTTTTACTCGTACCAAACTTAAGTTATTAATGGTTTAAAATGTGCATTGCACTGGGTGAACGGTGGGTCCGTAATAAACATAAAGCGATGGAGATAGTATAAATACAACTGAAACATCTTAAATGAAACAACATATATACCAGATGACTAATTTGAAAATAACTGAAATAAACTACAAAAATAGCTAAAACATTATTACTTACTATTTTTCGGGCATTCGAAACTTTTGCATGAAAACAAGCATCCTGGACAAGACTACTTGTATTGTTAAAGCTAGCCAGGCGAATAATCCACAGAAGCATCCTTACCTATACTATTATCGTTGGAAGAATCAACATTCAAACGGGAGCTGTGGATAAACCCAATTACGATTATTACACCAATTAATTAATTTAATAAAATTCAAAGTCATACATGTCTAAAATCTAAATTTCCCCTTACATGTGGAAAACAGTAGGTAATGATAGGGCTAATAATGTCGATTGAAAGTTCTAATAATATTCATAATGTATACTGATTTAAGATCAATTCAGATTAAACTGCCGGTAAATCGGTAATACATATGCAGTTTCACACATTTTACAAAACCCTAAACATGATTTAAAAAAAATCCAAACAAATGTAATAATGGAGTATTCTTTAACAATCTGTGTAGTCACGTTTTTGTCATCTAGATTACTTTCAACACAAATTAAATCTTTCACGCCATTGTTTTCATTGAGATCCAATAATCAAATACTACTGTTATAGATAGAACGCACCACCAAACATACCCATGATAATATTGTCACTAATATAGTAGTATATTTCAATGAAAAATATTCATGTTTTGTTTTCAATATCTATAATTAGATTTCTACACCTTATTATATGTAAACTTAATCTCATCTACACTATTTGATTTTCGTACGACGTCCATCTTTTTTTTTTTTTTTTTTTTTAACATACCTAGTTTTAAATTATGGGCATGTTAAAATGGGCCATTTATATACTCCCCTAGCTAGCTTCTGCCTTCTGGAACCTACTGCCCAGAAGTTTCCTTGCATCTATAGTCTATTTATATTACTACTACAAAAAGAAAATGAGTCAAGGGTGATGATGAATGGACTCCTCTTTTGAACGCAAAATTTGTTGGTTCTGTTTTTCTATTATTACTACAAAGTAGTATTAGTAGTTCTTGAACACCATTGTTCCCTGTACACTGTTGCATTGCATGCCCTCTTCACCATTAAGACACCCACCATCATTTCTTATCGCAAAATCATCTTGCGGCCCCGTTCAATCTCCACGTCAAAAATCGCTCCTTTTCACCCAATTCTCGGCTTCGATCTTCCCTGATTGATTCCACCTCCAAACTGGGTTTTCCTCTTATTCCTTGCTTTGTGTTTCTCTAATTCCCACTACCTGACAAAATTATCAAACCTTTGATTTCAAGTAAGTAATAATTACCAAAACTGTGAAAAAGATTGTAACTTTCGTCTCAGATCATCGTCGGCGCAACCACCGATGGCGGGCAGGCCAAACGACGACGTGATGCTGACGTCAGGGGCCAGCGGCCGAATCGGCGCCTTGTTTTCTCCGCGCATGTTGAGGAGTCTATGGTTGCTTATCCATGCGTTCTTATTGATTTTTCTCTTGCCGTTTCGCGGGCGGCGGCGATGCTCGGATTCCGGTGAGAAAGGCGGCGGCGGCGGTGAGATGGAGGAGAGGCCGGGGAAAGTGGTGAGAGTTCCGGCGGCAATGGCGTTGCGGAAGAACGTGGTGGATAAAGCGGTGGCGGCGCGGCGGGCAATGGCGGTTAGGAGGGTGGTCGAAGATAACGGCGACGGAGATGATCGGAACGCTGCTAGGGATTTCTCCTTTTTTACTACTTCCCGGGGCGACACTCTTTTCACCCAATCGTGGACGCCCGTTAAAGTTGCCGTGAGGTAACAATTCTTCATGTTTACTATGTATTTGAGATTTGTTTTTTTAATAAAAAGAATACAATAAAGGAATATTGTCGATTTCTTTTTCTCTGGAACTTACTAGTGAATTCCTAATGATTAGTGCAAGAATTCAATAACCATCAGTAAACTGACATCTGTCATGGTTGCTTTATTACATTGCTTTCATGGTATATAGACAATTGAATCTTTTCTAATTTGTAATTGTTACTATCTGATGCAGTAGTTTAATTTTTACCACCGCAGGTCGGCAGTATAATTTTGGAAAACTCATCTTGTTTTCTCTAGTTTGGATGTCAATTTTCCAAGTTATCATTCAGATAAAAGCATTAGATTCAAATCTAGTTGCATGAACTTTACCTTAGTTGCATGAACTTGTTGGAAAAAGGGGGTTTTGAGCTCCTTTTTGCGTAATGACGATATTTAATTTGATTTAATTAAATAGCGTATACGAATTCTACATTTCGCGTAGATTGTCGTAGTGCATTTATTTTCTCAAAACCGTAGTCGGGTGAGTGAGAAATAAGTGGTCGAAGTGGGTCATTGAATGTGGCTAGTTGAAACGCCTATGTTTAAATGGTTGTTAAAGAGTGGGTAAAGGCGGCGCGTCCCACATTGCTTGAGCAGTGGGAGTTGAATTAGTTTATATTGTTCTGCGTGTTAGAATCAATTAAACTAATGCAGGTTGGTCAAGTGTGGGGGAAGCCCACACGCGCGCGCCCGTCCCGTCCCGAGCCGCGCCGTCGCCCGCGCCCGCGCCCGTGCCCGTGGACTTGGATCTGGACTTGGACTTGGATCTTGGGCTTTGGGTCTGTCTAATTTTTTTAGACAAAGTTTATTTGTCAAGCCTATGCGCCAAGCCCAGTCGTTGAAGCCCACTCTGATTTCAACACCCGTCACGAGTTGTTGAAAACCATTCGAATTCAGCTGTTGAAAACTTTTGAATTCCAGCTGAAACCGCCCCATCAATGGCTGCCGGCGGTTTCGTCTCCTCCAACGCCTATAAATGGCAGCGTCAGGGTTAGGGTGAGGCACACCTTTTTCTGCATTTCTTCCTTCTGCATAAGCTTCCTCCTCCCGACTCCCTCATATCTTTGTTCAGTTCGCCGGCCGTCGACGTTTGCGGTGCTGCTACGTCGAGGCGTTTCGTCGTTTTACCTTTGGGGACGTTCTGCCATTGCCGGAGCACTACCGGGGCATAAACGTCTTGCGGGAAGAGATCCTATCTCGACTCGACGTTTCTGTATTGCTGCCTCCGTTCATTTCTAACAATCGCAAGACGTTTAAAATGGACGGTTTCACTGTTGCCGCCACCGCCTCCGCCGACGTTTCATCCGCCGCCGCCGCCTCCGTTCCCATGCCTGGCTCTGTCCAGGCGTCCGCTATCGTTACCCCCAACCGCAGCGGTGCCGTCGATGCTGACCACGCCCACTGTCGTCCCTCCACCCGTGACGCTGCCGCTGCCATTGCCGCTGCCGACGACAGACCCAAACGCTTCCGTCGATCAATACTTGCTTGATCCAACGACGGCCTTTCTGCCCCCGTCGCCGACGCCCAACTTTGGCGGGTTTGTTCTGCCCAATTCTGGGCAGTTTATTTCTGGACACTCATTTGGAACAGTTTCGTTCCAGCCCAACGCTTCGGTTGGGGCGTCTCTGCCATTTTCTGGACAAACAGTCGGGATTACACCCGCAGGACTTAATAATATGAACACCGGTTTGCAACCGGGCGGTGGGCCGCTGAACACTAGTTTGCCAACTTATGTTCAGTCGGAGCCGGCCTTCGTGCCGGGCGTTGGGCCGTCAACGGGTTCTGTCCCTATGGCGCTGCCTAGGTCATTTGGAGTGGCCGAGAAGCCGTCAAAGTTTGACGGGCGTGATTTCAAGACGTGGCAACAGAAGATGTTGTTCTATCTGACCACTCTTGGTTTGGCCGGGTTTTTGAGGAGCAGCCGGCCGTCCCTGTCTGAGATGGAGACCGATCCTCAGAAGCTCTTCGCCAAAGAACAATGGGTTTACGGTGATTTCATGTGTAAGAACTTCATTCTGAGTGCTCTCACGGATCCTTTGTACGCTGTGTGCTCTTCTGTAAAAGGTGCAAAGGAATTGTGGATTCAGTTGGAACGGAAGTATAAAAACCGAGGATGCTGGTACTAAAAAGCATGCCGTTTCCAAATATCTGGGTTTTCAGATGGTTGACGGGCGTTCAGTGGTTGAACAAGTTCAAGAGTTTCAATTACTGATACATGGCATTCACGCTGAGGGAATGCAATTGCCCGATGCGTTTAACGCTGCGGTTGTGATCGAGAAGTTGCCTCCTTCGTGGAAAGACTTTAGGAACTACCTGATGCACAAGCAAAAGGAAATGTCCCTTGAAGATCTTGTTACATGGATCAGAATCGAGGAGGATAACCGCAAGGCCGTGTCAAAGAGCCATTCCATGGAGGCTAAGGCGAACTTGACTGAAACGACCGGTAAACGCAAGCAGCCGACCGCTGCGGGCAAAGGAAAAGCGGTTGCCGATGGCCAAAAGAGGAAGAAGTTCTCCGGGAATTGCTACAACTGTGGCAAGGTTGGGCACTTTGCCAATCAGTGTCCAAAGCCGAAGAATAAGAAGCCTGCTAAGCCTGCCTCTCATATGGTACAGGTTGAACCTGAAGGTTGGGAAGACAACCTTTGTGCAGTGATGTCTGAAGCAGTATTGCATATTGATGATGCTAAAGGTTGGTTTGTTGATACCGGGGCTTCGTGTCATGTGGCTGCCAACAGGAGTTCTTTACTTCATACCGGACTGTTGAAGGCAGAAAGCTGCACATGGGAAACCAAGCATCATCTGATGTGGTTGGCGTTGGAAATGTGATACTGAGGCTGACTAGTGGCAAAAACTTGACTTTGAAGGATGTGCTGCATGTCCCTGATATCCGGAAGAATTTGGTTTCTGGTTCGCTGCTAGTT
Source organism: Hygrophila difformis (assembly GCA_030278955.1). Taxonomy (NCBI): domain Eukaryota; kingdom Viridiplantae; phylum Streptophyta; class Magnoliopsida; order Lamiales; family Acanthaceae; genus Hygrophila; species Hygrophila difformis. Next base: position 650,343 of record JAOANR010000015.1, read on the forward strand.
AGTAGTGGTTTCAAACTTGTTTTTGAGTCTGATAAGTTTATCATGACTAAGTTTGGAAAATTCCTTGGTAGAGGCTATCTCACCAATGGTCTTTTCAAGTTTAATGTAATGGCTAAACGCCAAGTTGTTGAGCAAGCTTCTGGTAATAAAATTGAAGGTTCTTCTTACTTGCTTGAGTGTTTTAATTTATGGCATTGTAGACTTGGACATGCAAATAAAAATGCTATAAAGAGACTGGTAAATTTAAATTTACTTAAGGAAATTGAATTCAACGATAAAAACAAATGTGAAATTTGTGTTGAAGCGAAAATGACAAAACCTCCATTTCCAAGTGTTGAAAGAAATACTAAACCCCTGGATTTAATTCATACTGATGTATGTGATTTTAGATCTTTGCAAACTCGGGGTGGTAAAAAGTATTTTATTACTTTTATTGATGATAGCACTCGTTATTGCTATTTTTATTTGTTGAGAAGCAAAGATGAAGCTATTGAAGCTTTTAAAAACTTCAAGCTTGAGGCTGAAACTCAATTAAATAGCCGAATTAAGGTTATTCGGAGTGATCGAGGAGGAGAATATGTTGCTCCATTTGCTGTATTGTGTGCCGAATCCGGAATAATTCATCAAACTACAGCGCCATATTCACCACAGTCCAATGGTGTTGCGGAACGCAAGAACCGTATGCTAAAGGATATGATGAATGCCTTGTTGATTAGTTCAGGGTTACCCCAGAACTTGTGGGGGGAAGCTGTTTTAACAGCTAATTATATTTTAAATAAAATACCTCACAAAGGTAAGGAAGTGACACCTTACGAGTTATGGAAAGGTAGAAAACCTTCTTTCAAATATCTCAAAGTGTGGGGGTGTTTGGCTAAAGTTGAGGTGCCACCTCCTAAACAAGTTACAATCGGCCCCAAAACAGTTGATTGTATTTTTATAGGGCATGCCCTCAACAGTAGCGCGTATCGTTTCCTGGTACATAAGTCAGAAATATCTGGTATAAGTGAAGGAACGATAATTGAATCAAGAAACACCGTGTTTTTTGAAGACATATATCCCTACAAGGATAGAGTGGACTGTTCAAATAAAAGAACGTTTGATGAAGCTACGAGTTCTGATCAGCCGAAGCAAACTGACAAGGGAAGTGTTTCTCCTGAACCAGTTGAACTTCGTCGTAGCCAAAGGGCGAAAGTGGCTAAAACTTTTGGTCCAGATTTCGTCACTTTTATGTTAGATAATGAGCCAAGAACTGTGAGTGAAGCTCTGGCTCGACCAGATGCTGCGTTATGGCAAGAAGCCATAAACAGTGAGTTAGAATCCATTATGCAGAATCGCACTTGGGTTCTTACTGATCTACCGAAAGGTTGTAAACCCTTAGGATGTCGTTGGGTCCTTAAAAGAAAGTATAAAGCCGATGGATCAATCGATAAATACAAGGCTCGCCTTGTAGTTCAGGGCTTTAGACAAAAGGAATGAGATAATTATTTTGATACTTATTCTCTGGTGTCCCGAATCACCTCCATTCGAGTGTTTCTCTCGATTGCTGCTCTTTACAATCTTGAGATACATCAAATGGATGTTAAGACTGCGTTCTTAAATGGTGATCTAGATGAAGAGATTTATATGAATCAACCAGAAGGCTTTGTTGTTCAAGGACAAGAGCATAAAGTCTGCAAACTAGTTAAATCTCTGTATGGTCTGAAACAAGCGCCTAAGCAGTGGCACTTGAAGTTTGATAATGTGATGTTGTCAAACGGGTTCAAGTACAATGAATGTGATAAATGCATTTACTACAAGGGAATAACAGACAAATTTGTTATATTTTGCTTGTATGTAGATGACATGTTGATCATGGGCAGTGACTTGAATATGATTAATCAGACCAAGAACATGTTAAAAAGGAATTTTGACATGAAAGACATGGGTGTAGCCGATGTCATATTAGGGATCAAAATCATAAGACATCCCGAAGGGATTGTTCTTTCTCAGTCTCATTACATTGAGAAAGTGTTAAGTAAATTCAACGCTTATGATAGTCGTCCGGCAAAGACGCCTATGGATCCCAGTGAAAAGTTGAAAGTAAACAGAGGTGAACCTGTTGCTCAAGAAGAGTATGCAAAAATCATTGGTAGTCTAATGTACTTGACTAATTGTACTCGCCCGGATCTTGCATATTCGGTTAACAAATTGAGTAGATATACTAGCAATCCAAGTCGTGAGCATTGGAAGGCTATTATGAGAGCCTTGAGATATCTAAGATATACTCAAGAGTTGGGGTTACATTACACGAGATATCCTCATGTTCTTGAAGGGTACTCTGATGCCGATTGGATATCAGAGAAAAGTGATTCATTATCCACAAGTGGTTATGTATTCATGATTGCGGGAGGGGTTGTGTCTTGGAAGTCACAAAAACAAACGTGTATAGCCCGATCCACCATGGAATCTGAATTCATAGCTTTAGATAAAGCTGGTGAAGAAGCCGAATGGCTTCGAAATTTCCTCGAGGAAATTCCATGTTGGAAGAAACCTGTGCCAACAGTAATGATACACTGTGATAGTCAAGCAGCTATTGGCAGGGCACAAAATGAGATGTATAATGGTAAGTCGAGACATATCCGTCGTCGACATCATACCGTTAAGCAATTGATCTCTAGTGGGGTGATTTCTCTAACTTATGTGAAGTTTGGAGATCACCTAGCGGATCTGTTAACAAAAGCTATCAACAGAGATCAATTTTGCAAATTGCGAGAGGGAATGGGGTTAAAACCCACACCTAAAGAATGATTACATTTGTAACCCAACCATGATGCGTGGAGATCCCACAAACTTGGTTCAGAGGGACAACTAAGATGTATGATTTCAAATGTGAAAACACTTTCGAAGAATAATCTTCATCCTTTCCCTCAGAAGCAATGATGAAGTGTTTGATGCCTGTCTGTGGTAGAGGTTGAGTTTAATGACTCTTAATGATTCTGGAACTGTGTGTTCATATAAGTATGACAGGATACTTGGTTGAATCACCTATATAAGTAGAAGTGTGGCCGCTTCAGTAGAGACTTATGAATCCAAAGGGGGTTTCCATGGCCTGGAATGGAACCAAACGTGAGAACGGACAAAGAGTCTGAAAAGTTACTGATTCTTTATTATTGGACTAGTATACAATGTGGGGGATAGTTCAAGAGTAAAATCACTACGCCGCCTGTATACTCGATAATATTGATATGGTTTAAGTTCAAAGCCAAAAACTACTTAAACCCGTGCAGTAACCTTTCTTTAAAGAAGGAGTCCGGGCATTTGCATCTGCATTGTATTCACTGCTGCTGTTATTTCCACTCATGTGGGGGATTGTTGGAAAAAGGGGGTTTTGAGCTCCTTTTTGCGTAATGACGATATTTAATTTGATTTAATTAAATAGCGTATACGAATTCTACATTTCGCGTAGATTGTCGTAGTTCATTTATTTTCTCAAAACCGTAGTCGGGTGAGTGAGAAATAAGTGGTCGAAGTGGGTCATTGAATGTGGCTAGTTGAAACGCCGATGTTTAAATGGTTGTTAAAGAGTGGGTAAAGGCGGCGCGTCCCACATTGCTTGAGCAGTGGGAGTTGAATTAGTTTATATTGTTCTGCGTGTTAGAATCAATTAAACTAATGCAGGTTGGTCAAGTGTGGGGGAAGCCCACACGCGCGCGCCCGTCCCGTCCCGTCCCGTCCCGAGCCGAGCCGAGCCGAGCCGCGCCGCGCCGTCGCCGTCGCCCGCGCCCGCGCCCGCGCCCGTGCCCGTGGACTTGGACTTGGATCTGGACTTGGACTTGGATCTTGGTAATTGGGCTTTGGGTGGGCTTTGGGCCTGTCTAATTTTTTTAGACAAAGTTTATTTGTCAAGCCCATGCGCCAAGCCCAGTCGTTGAAGCCCACTCTGATTTCAACACCCGTCACGAGTTGTTGAAAACCATTCGAATTCAGCTGTTGAAAACTTTTGAATTCCAGCTGAAACCGCCCCATCAATGGCTGCCGGCGGTTTCGTCTCCTCCAACGCATATAAATGACAGCGTCAAAGTTAGGGTCAGGCACACCTTCTTCTGCATTTCTTCCTTCTGCATAAGCTTCCTCCTCCCGACTCCCTCATATCTTTGTTCAGTTCGCCGACCGTCGACGTTTGCGGTGCTGCTACGTCGAGGCGTTTCGTCGTTTTACCTTTGGGGACGTTCTGCCATTGCCGGAGCACTACCGGGGCATAAACGTCTTGCGGGAAGAGATCCTATCTCGACTCGACGTTTCTGTATTGCTGCCTCCGTTCATTTCTAACAGAACTTTACCTTGTTTTTGGGTCGGGTTCATCCTTCAAATTGAATTCCTTAAATCCAGATGAGGCCTGAGGTAAATTCCAATGTAACTTGATATTATTCACCTATATGTGAAGGATTAGGGGAATGTGTTTATCTTGCTTTGGAGCACCTCTTTATCGCCGCATCCCAAGAACTGCACCTATATATCAAATTGATTCATTTTGCCTTTTAGGGGAGTTTGTTGTAGTTTTAGACATAACTTGTAAAAATTATATACCTGTTTGAACTTGTTGAGTTGATCTAGTGGGGCACAAATTTAATTCATTTGTGATTAACAAGTCGGGTCATGTCTGAGTATAATTTTGGTTTACAACCATTCCTCTGTTACTGCTTTTCTTCCTACTTTATGAAGCTTTTAGTTTAATGCCTTATCCTTGTACTGTATGTGTCGCATTCCATGGTGTAATTCGATTCTATTTCCTTTTTAATATATAGGGGAGTCGTGGTTCTCTTGCACGGCCTGAACGAGCACAGGTCTGTAATGCCACGACGCTTATCATCCAACACAATTTTATTTGTCTTTAATTTGCTCCCTTTTCTTTGAACTCCTTGATATGAACATCTCTCAAACAGTGGCAGATATACCGACTTCTCCAAGAAACTGAATGCAAATGGATTCAAGGTTTACGGAATGGATTGGATTGGTAAGTTCAAATTCGTGCTTTAGTTGTTTAATTGTTCCCTGAAAGTCTGTGTTGTCCAAATGTTCATACATTGCTTGCGAAAAAAAAAATCATCTGCTTGTCATCTAACAGAACGTATAAAAAAGAAGAAAACAGACATGGAACACAACTCCGATGATGTGTCATCTGTTATGAATAGTTTTATGTTCTGATATCTTGCCGAGTAATATGTATTCTTGAAGAACTCAAAGTACTCACCATGACGCCCGAAGCAGTAAAATTCTGGGAGGTTCATTTTCCTTTAGATCAATCACTTGAGAACTTTACATTCGAATTTTGAATCTGAACTAGAAGTAGTAGACCAAAAATGTCGTAAACAGTTGAGCACTTGAGCATTATACCTATGCATTCTTATGTGTCCAAAAACTTCCATATCGTTGCTACTCATGTTTTGTTTGCTGTTTTTATGAGCGTAAAACTATATAGTCTTCCAACTCTGTTTTTTCCGTCTTGAAACCTATTGGTATGTAAAACTAACATATAAGGCCCTTCTTCATAAGTAAGCTTGTTTTGCATCTACTCTGCATACAATGGAAATCAAGAAAATGCATCACAATTGATTGGTGTTTGAAAAAGAAAGCGAATCGACTCTGTTAAACACCTCCTTATGTCTGAACTGTACTGCATCCGTGCTTCTCGGGCTTCAAGTTTGCATTCTTTTACTTCCATGACGTGTTTGAAGAATCACTAATCTCGAGCCTTTCTTCGTTGCAGGACACGGTGGGAGTGATGGGCTGCACGGATATGTTCCTTCTCTCGACTTTGCTGTTAATGATCTGGTATATATCGGTTATTTTGGTGGCACAATTTCCATTTTAAATATAAGAAAAACGCAACACTTCCTGTTGATCCACATCGTCTTCCTCTGTGCCCAGAAATTGTTTCTCGGCAAGGTATTAGTGGAAAACCCTTCAGTTCCTTTCTTCTGCTTTGGACACTCAACTGGTGGAGCTATAATCCTGAAGGTAAGAACATTTGACAATTTCTCTTGCATCATTGTGACATTCTGTACTCAAAACTTAATACTTATGATGCTTCCGCACGGACAAACAGGCAGTTATGGATCCAAAAGTGCGAAAACACATAGCTGGGGTCGTGTTAACTTCACCTGCAGTCGGTGTTCAGCTATCCCATCCTCTTATCTCGGTAAGAATTGATCCCCCCCCACCCCCCTGAATTATTTGTATAGGACACTGAATTATCATCATCGTATCTCAAATCGACATGAAGTATTTTAGTAGCATCTGAACTATACATCAAATACGTCGATCATAGGTTGTTGCGCCTGTGTTCTCCTTCCTCTTCCCAACCGGCCAATTCAGCACAACTAACAAGCCCGGCATTGTAGTGTCCCGGGATCCAAAAGCATTAATGGCTAAATACTCGGATCCACTGGTGTTCACTGGCTCCATCCGAGCACGGACAGGTTATGAAATTCTTCGAATCACAGCATACTTGCAGCAGAACCTGTGGCGTGTCACGGTCCCATTTTTGGTACTCCATGGAACCGACGATTTAGTCACTGATCCCGGAGCCTCGAGGAAGCTGTACGATGAGGCGTCCTCGACTGACAAGACCATCAAGCTCTATCCGGGGCTGTTGCATGATCTCCTGTTCGAACATGAAAAGGAAGAGATCTGCAACACAATCATTTCATGGCTGAATTGCCGGTTGTGAAAATGTTGAATTAGGGACATGGAAATTTTGTCCCTGCTTTTTAGACGGATATGGATTCTTTTGTCCATTTTTTAAAGTACATAGAAATGTGATCATTGTCCATTTAAGCAAATGTTGAATTTTAATCTTCTCCACAAATGCAGTTGTTTAAACAATGAGGAAAAAAATCATTTAATCTCATAATTTTAAAAAAATTTCAAAACAGTCCCACAAATATCGACCGTCCAACAACTACCATAATTTTTGTCAAACCCCGTCCATGAACCCGATTTATTTGCTAATCATCGAAGAACCCGTCCCATAATTACCCTAATCATCATCGAACCCATCTCTCCATTAGGATAGTTATGAGACGAGTTCGGCGAAAATTAGCAAAAAAATCGGGTTCTGGATGGGTTCGGCTAATTCGATATTGGTGGGATGATTTTGGAAATTGGAAGAACTTATGAGACTGGTTTTTTTTTTTTTTTCCTTTAAACAATTGTAAGGAAGGTTTAAACACGATTAGTTTTTGGGAGATTTTTCAATTAGCACCGCGCCTTTCTAACGTTTTTTTCATCAAAGCACGATTTTGCCAGGTGAGATGAGAGTGTGGAGCGGAGAAATGAGAATGGAGAATTTTTTTATTTTTTATTTTTTCCTTTAGAAGTTGAAATAGAAGTTGCAACTGAAAATCCGAAATGCTAATTAAAAATTAAATTGAATAAATAAATTAATTAAATTTCTTGTTCGGACAAGCAACCGCATTGAAATCAACCAGCATTCAACAAACAGACGACTTTATAAAGAGCCCACTGCATTGCACTGCACTGCACCAAAATCAATTTCTCTGCTCCGCTACATATAATACCCCTCAAATCCCTTTTTCCCTCCCCTCTTACCCCCGTTTTACGTCGAACCGCCTTTCCTGCGAATGCTGCTGCGCCTTTAGGGGTTTACTTTGACAATCCGTTCGGTTTTCGCTTGCTCGCGCCCTTTACCGATGGATTTCCCCAGCAAGAAACTCATCAACGACCCAAACGGTGCCAAATTTATCCATTCGCTACTTGTGTTTGTGTTTTCTTTACTGCATTTTGATTTTTCTGATTGATTCCCGAATTTTTTTGATACTTGTTTCGTGTTGGTTTGTACTTGTTGGTGATTGATTTTGGTACACGCATTCAGTGGATTTTTTTTTGGGGGTTTGACTTATTTGCTTCTGTTGATGAGAGGTTTTTGTCGATTATGCTTCATTTGGTGTTCTTCATTTCGGAATCGCCTCTGGTTTTCGTTTCTTTCGCTTTGTTTCCGTCTGTCTTCCGACCTGAGTTTCTATTGTCTACTTTCTAGTTAAGGAAATTGGTATGGTGTGCGCTGTGCTTATGAGTAGTATGTTGCTGTGTTGGATTGATGACTACATTTGGTGTTAGGTTATATATATATATATATATATATTATATGTATATATATAGATTATATAATATGGAGTAATAAGCTAAACTGGATATATCTTCTATTTCCTTCCCAATTGTTGTTGAGAATTTTTCTCTCTCGAATGCCCTAAATCGTTGGGATTTTTTTAGTAACATTTTCACGTGCATACAGCAAAATTTGTCTCACTTGTTTCTATTGCTGACTTTAGCACAGACTTAATTGGAAGAGGATAGGGCATCTGATTTAATGTCCTCTTGTTGCAGATGTGGTAACTGAGTTCATTGAAGGACTGGTGGAAACTTATCCTGGCTTGCAATATTTGGATGGTTTTCCTGATGTAATTATATCTACTCTCTCTATCTCACACACATGGAACATTGCTGTCCTTGTCCATTTATACACGTTGCTAATGCCCACCGGTACCTTGTTTTTAAATAGGTTAAAGTTGTTCTGCGTGCTGATGTTTCTGGTGTAACATATGACAAAGTAGCTGTAATATCAGGTTGGTCACGTCATTAAAGTCCTTCAGTTTTCTTGCTGTCGTAGTGTCGAGATATTGATATGGCTTGAAGTGAATGTGGTGGGCTATGCCCGATTTTATGGTTCTGACCATTTTAATAGCGATGAAGTTACTATATATTATTGTCTTACTTCATTAAAACTACATGGTGCTGCAAGTGAAAACTGAGCTGTGTTGTGTTTGTTTCTGTTGTAGCCATTATTCAGAAATGTTGTTTCACTTGAGTTTATGGGTGCCGTAAAGGATGCGGTTATCCTACAAGTGATTTTTTCTATAAAAAAACTTCAATCCTAGATGATCAGTTAATTTGGTCTTACAGGAATACAGCACATAAACCATGCTGGGCATTTCACATGATAAAATTTGGTGTGGTATAAAACAAAGTAATGAACACATTGGCTGTGACTGAATCACTTGGGTTAACTAGTTCATGTTTTAGCGATTAATTGATGATCATATTTGGTTGTCAAGCTTCTGTTATCTGTAGTTTCTTTAATTGTTGAATATATAATGGTCCATTACATGAGTTAATTGTGTACTATCTTTACTACTTACTAGCAGTACATCCTCTATGAAAGCTTTTGTAAGACAACACAGGGATGGGCATATGTTGGAAAGAGCCTATTTAACCATTTGCAAATAAAAGAAACTACCCGGGCTTAAAAATTCACACATAGTCATTCAGTCAGACCCTTTGACCCCTGATGACATCACAATCATGACAGGAGGAGGAAGTGGCCATGAGCCTGCTCATGCTGGATATGTTGGAGAGGGAATGCTGACTGCTGCAATCTGTGGGGATGTTTTTGCCTCTCCTCCTGTTGACTCCATTCTTGCAGTATGCTGACTATTAATTAGTCCACATGATTGAATTAATTTCATTTCTTATTTACTTTTGGTGTAATCATAAACTTGTGCACCAGGGCATTCGAGCTGTGACTGGTCCACCAGGATGCCTACTTATTGTCAAGGTATTGTCATTTTGATAATTAGTGTGCTTCTCACCAACTAATTTTGATTTTGTTCTTTAAGTTGTCCATAATTTATATACCATAATAATATAATATTTCATGTAAACCTTGACCTTATTTTGTTCCTTACAGAATTACACTGGTGACCGATTAAATTTTGGTTTGGCAGCAGAGCAAGCTAAATCAGAAGGTTATAAAGTGGAGGTATACTTCCTTGCATTTCCAATTCACTAGCTCAAAAGTGGCTGTTAAATACGGAGTACTACAGTATCCTGTAATTTTTGTTGATAGATGGTAATTGTTGGTGATGATTGCGCTCTACCACCTCCGAGAGGCATAGCTGGAAGAAGAGGTTTAGCTGGAACAATTCTTGTTCATAAGGTCAGCTCAATATTTACTTCCGGATTGCATTTCTTTTCTCGTATCTTTTGATGTTTATGTTTGTGGCTCCTGTTACATTTGTATGGTTTCTAATTTTCTATATATTGGTTCTATTATACCACTTGCTTAAGTTTTCATTCTCCACATGTTTTTCTTATGTCCTCCTTGAACCTTTTTGTGGTTGAAGTTTCTTTGCTAATAATTGATTTGTTTATTGAAAATTTGCTTCAAGTTTCAAAGGTAATTTAGCTTTCTTAGAAGTTAAAATGGCAAAATATGAATGAATGCTAATATGTTATGAATAATAAATTACTAATAAATACGGTTCAACTGATGGTTCCTTACTATTTAAAAAAGGGGCTAAATACAAAATTCGATTAATCTTCAAACATTTCTCCCAACCTGAAAACTTTTGAGATTCCCAGCCAACCTTTCCCCTTTATTACAAACGACCTGAAATGGAGGAATAATTTGGAATATTGTGGGTTTTTTGCCTAAAAACCTGCAATTCGATTTGCTTGCTACTCAACCAAATCTGAACATCCATAGAGACCAAAGTCAAATTTGAAAAATACGCAAAACAGCGTCCCTTCAACCATCAGAATTAGAACAGTCTAGTATGGGAAGCAACTGCAGCACAGTTTTCTCTACCTCAATCATCTCTGGCTCAGTATGACATCTTGGAGCTATTCTTTTCGGCAGGCAAATCTGGGGAAGGCAGTTCTGGATCTGAGTGGTTGAGATGGTAAATATGGGGAAGAAATGAGGTCTGCACTAAGATGGCATTTGTGGTGCAAGGTAGACCAAGCATTGAGGTTGAGGGCTGTGTGCCAAGCATCCTTGGCAGTCGGTGCTGGAGTGTAGCGAAGCAGCTGGGTTGGTGGAGATGGATGCGCAGCTGTTGGGCGGTGAGTGCAAGGGTGAGCGATTCAGGGGTGGTAAGAGGATTGGAGGCAGATTTGGGCTGTATTGGAGCATAGGTTAGATGGGCCAGTGGTGGTGTTGGTTGGGTGTTCCCTGTTGAAACATAATTATGTGATGAGAGTTAACTTCCTTGAATTGCATCTTTCAGTCAAACCCTGACTCTGTCTACATTTGTGGATATGCTCAGTGATTATTGTATACTCAATAAGATAAGTCAAGTGTGCTCTGTACCCAAATCCGTTAGTATGGAGCATCTCTTTTTTTTTAAAAAAATGTCATTATTAAATAATGTTCTAACAAAAAGCCAAGAACCAAGAGTTTGATCTAGATATGTCTAGATGAAAATTCTTAACCAGTTGAACTGCGATTAATTCCCTATGCTGGTGGAAGCATCTGTTATATATTAGCATTTCAAATACTGGAATTCCAGTACTTCAGTAATTTGTCTCTTTTGCAAGTACTTTTGCATTATCAATCCCATCTGAAGTTGTTGGCACAAATCTTTGCTAGCTCATATGAAATGAATAAATCTGTGATCATTCATATTTCTATTTCTCTATTGTGGACCAACATTTGATCTGCAAATTGCAGGTTGCAGGGGCTGCAGCAGCTAGTGGTCTCAAATTAGCAGACGTTGCTGCAGAAGCTAAGCGGGCATCAGAAATGGTGGGTACAATGGGTGTTGCATTGACGGTTTGCACATTACCTGGTCAAGTGACATCAGATCGCTTAGGCCCCGGAAAGATGGAGCTTGGTCTTGGAATTGTGAGTCATTTAGATGCAACTATGTTCTGTTGATTTAAAGTTTTCATGGTTAGTTCCAGTTAAATTCTTTCCATTCTACTGTTGAATGTTCTCATTAAGATTTAAGCAGCTTTATTGCAATCACAAATTACCATTCCATTTTTGGTCAGGATAGTTGACTTGGGACTTTTTTTTTTTTGGTTAAAATGTGCATTGGGTTTTTAGTGGAATATGGATTCATTAAAATGTTTTCTTTTACATGGAATTGCATTCATCAATTCTATATTTGGTAACTAAATAGTTTCTGAAGTCCATTGAAGTTTCAACCTAGTTACCTCCACACTGAAAACCACATGAATTTTCTGGTGATCATTCACTCTGCATGCTTTTCAGCATGGAGAACCAGGTGCTGCTGTGGCTGACCTCCAACCTGTTGACATTGTGGTTGCTCATGTCCTCAACGAAGTATTGTCATCGGTATGTCCCTTATTGTTAAATCCAATTTTGTGCCACTAGTGATGTTTGATACATTGTCTATGGTTATTATTACCATTATTATCTTCTTGCACTATGTAATTAACCTGATCTACCTGTAGGAAACAAATTATGTTCCTATTTCACGCGGCAGTAGAGTTGTGCTCATGGTCAACGGGTAAGCATTTCACTAAGCGTTGTGCCTGTGTTTATTGAGCAATTTTCACTTTTGTGAATTGCTTTCCTTATTCTATGGCAGATATTATAACTCTTGAATGTTTTTTTTTATGTTATTTATGTTAAAAGTTTTTCATTGATTTGGATTACAGATTAGGTGCTACTCCTCTCATGGAGCTAATGATTGTGGCTGGGAAGGCTGTGCCTAGCCTGCAGCTGGAACATGGAGTCGCTGTTGAAAGAGTGTACACTGGTTCATTTATGACCTCTCTGGACATGGCAGGTATGTGTGGTTTGGCCACTTTAAAATCTATGCTAACAATACAATTATCTGTTCTAACATCACATTTTTTTGGCAGGATTTTCAATCACGGTTATGAAGGCTGACCAATCTATTCTGAACCGTCTGGATGCACCAACAAAGGCTCCAAATTGGCCTGTTGGTTCTGATGGTTAGTATCATGTTAATGCATGTGGGCTTGCCAATTTTCTAGACTCAAGCTTCCCCCTGGTGATTGGATTTGTGGATTATAAGTGCACTTTCATGAGCTTTATATTTTTTTATATAATGCTATATCAATGTTTAATCTGATCTATCAATCGTGCTCTCAGGTAACCGGCCACCTGCCAAGATTCCTGTTCCTCTCCCACCATCTCGTTGCAAAAAGACTGATGAGGTATATTGAAACATAGTAAGCTCATCTAAAAAAAATTTAACTTCGTTTGATCTACGCAACAGGGATGTCAGGCTACACAGCATACATAAATTATGTCCCTTCTTCATTGTTATGAATCATGGACATTGATATTTCACTTCTTTCCTTATTGCCTTAAGACTCCTACTCGGCCAGAACAGCTGAGCCCTCTGGGGCATATTCTTGAAGTGGCTATTGAAGCAGCAGCAACTGCGGTTATAAATCTCAAGAGCAGCTTGAATGAATGGGATGGCAAAGTAGGCGATGGTGACTGTGGATCCACGGTGATTCTCTGCATGCTATGTCTGTTCCCTTCAACTTTCAAGTATGTGATTTCTAATGTGTCAAGTCTTTTCTTTGTATTGTTCTAGATTGCCAAAGGCGCAACTGCCATTCTGGAAGACATAAAAAAGAGGTAAGTTTCTGCTGTAATTTTCTTAGCCAGATGCCTATTGACTTGACTTCTTTTATCTGTGGCTCTGTGCTCTTGAAAATGTCCTGATCATCATATTGTCGTTTTTCTAGTTACCCACTGAATGATCCTGCGGAAACTGCCCATGAAATTGGATGTTCAATCAGAAAGGTCATGGGAGGAACGAGCGGCATCATGTACAGATTCCTTCATTTGCTTTCTAACCAACACCAGTGCTGTTGATAATATCATTATATTCTTGGTTGTATTAACATGGCGAAATTGTTCCTTTCTGCAATCTCAGATACGACATATTCTTTAAGGCGGCGTATGCTCATCTAAAAGCAAATGCTGCTTCAGGCATTACAGCCCTACAATGTGAGACGAAATATCACATTTTAACTTATATACTTTATGCATTTGGAGCTATTGTTAACCAAAGTTTATTTTCTCAGGGGCTGGTGCTCTTGAAGCCTCTATTGATGCGGTCAGTAAATATGGTGGTGCCAAAGCTGGTTATCGTACTTTACTGGATGCTCTTATTCCAGCATCCTCTGTCCTTAAAGAGGTTAGAAGCACATATAAAGAAAAAGTAAAATTCACTTAAAACATTTTCATAATTCTTAAACCTTGTGTGCAGAAATTGGCTGCTGGTGAAGATCCCGTTGAAGCCTTTCTTCTGTCTGCTCATGCTGCGGAAAGTGGTGCTGAGTCAACCAAAAGCATGCAAGCACAGGTGATGATCCCAAATATCCTGCTAATTTTATCCACTTGTGCCCCTGTGGTGTGTGCAATTTTTTCCTCAATTGATGGCAGCCCTGCCCTGTGGGTGGCACCTGATGGACACCACCTATCAAACTAGAACAAATTATCCCATCATTTGTAAATGTGTTGTCATTTTGCGTGCAGGCGGGGCGATCCTCATATGTCTCAGCTGAGATTCTAGCTATGGTGCCTGACCCGGGGGCCATGGCTGCTGCTTGTTGGTATAAAGCAGCTGCAACTGCTCTCAAGAATAAATACCCGTCTTCGTAGCAGCAGTGGATGGTCTCTTTAACTTTGCATCCCTGCGGCCACCTGCGATCCTTTTTTTCCCCAATTTTTGGGCTGAGGAAAAATTCATGTGCAAATTTTTGTTCCTAACCACAAGTTTTCCGCTTATGCAATCGGCTGAATGCATAAAAGCTGAGAGAGCTTATAATTACAATTCATCACCCCTCATCATGTGCCGTCAGTCTTGAGTGCTAATGAGAGCAATGGAATGCTTTCAACCTTGTATGCCCTTTCTCTTTGATGATGAAAAATTCAAAGTAAACCCTGTTTTTCAGGAAAACTTGTGCTCAAGTATATGCTGCAGAGTTTTGAAATTTGATGGCCATTAATTGTGATTGATAGCCTTTGAAGGTCTTAAAAATGGAATATGGGTGAGGTCGAATGTTGAATTGTTTTAAGGTTGTTAAAAGCTAGCAAGGTTGGGGTTGGTATAAGTGCAGAGTGTATTGATTGGATAATTTGCAACCTAAGAAGAGAGCATTAAGTGCAAGGCTGGATAGATGACAGAGAATGACCAATTAATGTTGGCTGGATATATCTGTCAATCGCCCTTATGGATGGACGGACTAATGGCAAAGGGCAAAACAACAAGAGAAAATTAAGACTGACATTTGGAAGTTCAAAACATGATGGCGATGATTTTGTTTCTTTATTCTACTATCGTTTTGACCTTCTTTTAATGGGGTATGTACTTCCAAGTGAATCCCTTAACTCAGTTTGGGAACCCATTACCAGTTCAGCACCATAAACATGTGGTATGGCTAGAGGTTAACCACTGCATTTTTGTATTTAATTTTACAATACTAGCACATTAATCTCTCAAATCAATCCCAAAGCCCAGAAATTAGTAAAGATATATTGGGCTATTCGAGTCGAGGCCCAATACTGAAACAGGAGCCCAATAAAGGCCCATTAAGAAATCTCTACTCTTTTTTAGTAGGAGTATTTCTCATTTGCATTTTATTTATTTTCTGAAATTTGATTTTGTTTTCATTGCAAATATTTTCGTTCCTATTCTATAGTAAGTATATATATATATATAGTGTCTGCGTGCGGGTGAGTTCACTTCACACCCTTCACCTCCTCTTTTCCCTTCCCAAGAAGGGCTTCGAATCTCTTATCACACAAGGGGACACATCGAAAACCCTAGACAATTCGCCTTTTGTCGTCCTCTCAGTAAGTTCTCTTGCTCTAAACTCGTTCTCGCACTGTTTTTGTTGCTCAATGTTCGCCATTTTCATGTCACACGCGCAATTTGTTTGCAATCGAGTAATGTGTTTGCGGTTTTGTTCTGTATCGTATTATTGTACCCGATTCCATGCGCAGATGTTCATTTTGCTGTAGTTGCGTTTTCTCGGTGATGAAAATTTAAGAACTGCATTGCCTTGTTTGGATTTTTACTATTTGGTTCCGATATATCATATATATATATATAGATGTGCTTAAATCTAATTCTGGACATGCTTTCGGACAGTGTTGCTGTACTGAATTTTCACTTGTATCTATGCCGTGAAGCGAAATGGATGGAGATGGAAATATGAATATGAGGAATTGGGGGTATCTAGAACCCCCGGGAAGTGTACCCAAGGATCTTATAGGGCTTCAGCTAATGTCCTCCATTGCCGAAAAGCCCCTCTTCGGTGAAGTTGTCCGTGACTTCCAGCATGTTCACCCGCTGCCTGTCATGGCCTCGACGAATGGCGGACCGTATCATCACCATCGTGTGGGTGGCATGCCCGAGCCCTTCTTTCATTTAGACTATTGGATGAATCAAAATCGTGGGAAGTACACCAATGTCTTTCCGGGAAATCATGACCATTTTTATTATCAATCTAATTATGGGGTGTCATCTGAGGCTTCATCAGCTCACTCTGTCCAGATGCCTCATCCTATTAATTTACCCAAAATTGAAAATGTTGTCTCTGGAATGGAGTTGAGTGAGGGAAGGGAGAGCGCTTGTGGTGGCAGTGGTGAAACCGAGTCGAAGAAGAGAAGGGGTGGTAAAGCTGCAAAGTCTCCTTCAAAGGAGAAGAAACCAAGGATTAAAACTCCTCGGCCCCCAAAAGATGAGTCTACTTCATCAGCACATCGTTCAAGGGCTCCGAAAAAACGCGTTGAAGTTGTGATTAATGGAATCAGTATGGATATCTCAGCAATCCATGTTCCTGTTTGCTCATGCACTGGAACACCACGTCAATGTTATAGATGGGGGTCTGGTGGTTGGCAATCAGCTTGCTGTACAACTGGGATGTCGGTGTATCCATTGCCTATGAGCACGAAGAGACGTGGTGCCAGGATTTCAGGGCGTAAGATGAGTATAGGTGCATTTAAGAAGGTTTTAGAGAAACTGTCGTCTGAAGGTTTTGATTTCTCTAGCCCCATTGATCTGAGGAGTTACTGGGCAAAACATGGTACAAACAAGTTTGTGACAATTCGATGAAGTTGTGGTGAGCTCCTATTGCAATGCAGCACTTGTTTTCAGCTGTATATAAATGAGAGCCCTGGTTGAAGCAGAAACATTCTGTTAGTGCTGAACGAGCAAGCCTCCTGAAGTGAGTATCCTTTCATTAATTTTATCCTTCGGAGCATCCTGGATAAGATTTTCTGAATCTGATTTACATTTTGTAGTTCAAGAAAAACCTTAAATGGTTATTTTGTAGTAATGAGGATACTAATGATCTGTTTTTTCCAAGTCTGGCACTACACTGACATTTCGTAACGGTTTTGTTTGCTACATCGTAGATATTAAATTATTAATGCACTTTTCTTAATATAATGCGACGCTGTGAAAACAATGTGGTTTGTTTTGCATCACTAAATTATCTTACAGATACCTAAATGCTGTTCTGGCTAACTGATGGAGAAGCGGAAAGGGTATACTAGTTGAAGACTTTATTGACTACTGGTGGTAAATTTATATAAAGCTGCCATTGAGTGAAATGCAAAGTATAAAATGTTGGTCCTGGTTCATTACGATCTATTGTCAATATTGAATGCACGTTAACTCCAACGCAAGTCGTGCTGTTTTAGTTTTCACTACAATTATTATTATTGGCAGTGGATTATGATAGTTAATAAATTAGAAAGCGGAGAAAGACGAGCACTTAGACAATTCACTTTGAGTACAGGGAAGTCTGCTGGTTTTAAAATCTGTCCCTACAAGCTCCGGTAAATTATGTCGCAGATTGCCTGTTTCCTAATGGTCTTTTCGGATCAATGGAGTCAAGAGGAAACAAAAGAAATCATATCCCTTTCTTGAGTTTGTTCCACCCAGAAGTGGTTGGCAACTGACGAAATTCATGGTCTCTACACTTCTTTTCCATTAAAAACATCCTTATTTGGATCTCACTAATGGAAAAGAAGAGAGGAGATGCTCTTTCTCTATGTCCTTGTCAACTTCTGAGTTCTAGCCAAAAACTTGAGATGACTCTTTTGAGGGGAGGAAAGCAAAATTTCCTTCTTTTCCAACCTTTCCGTAGTGATATTTCAAACTGAGCTGGAAAACAAATTTCTTCGTTTTCCAATTGTTTTCCATTGATCCAAAAGCTCTTTCATTGCATTAATTATGCCTTGAATGCCTCATTTGTGCTTATTTATTTTTACCCTATACTGCATCCCATTTATGTGAAAAGATATGTGTGCCTGGTACTGCTGTTCTTTGCTCTTTGCAGTGTCTTTTAATTCATTTCTTCGCATAAATCACCACACACAGTGGCAATCATATCAAGTGCTCATTGAAAAGCTCTCTTAGATTGGCATATGATATGTTCTTTATTTCTTCATTTTGATAGATTTGTCATTTTTCTTTCATAGTCATGGTACCTTTGATCAAAATGTGGTCATTTTGAACCAGTTTCAAATTGAGGGCCCAGTTTCTTTGGTCCTAACAGACACTATAGTTCTGCTATCAGATCTACACTACAGTTCTTGCAATCCTTCTCTTTCATGCTGTTATTTACATTATCAATCTTGGTAAAGACTAGTAAAGAATTGTCAAGTGGGCAGCCGTGGTTTCAGCTTTCCCTTGTCCAAATTTACTACATAACCTGTGGATTCTGCTTTATGTTTTCATTGACTGCATCTTTGCAAACAGCGCTTTGTTGAGTGATTGTGAGTTTACCCAACTTCTTGGCATTATGGTGGGGTTTGATTTGTCTGTGGTCCTGATTTGGGATTTTTTTTTTGGTGAACATGACGCCAAGCGTCGGCAAAGAAGATAAAGCTAAAAAACACTACAGAAAGGAGGTTACAAGAGAGAAAAGCGTAAAATAAAAACTTCAAACCCGCGGAAACCAAGTTCCCGCAATGTCTGCAGCCACGGCTGAAGCCGCCTCATCCGGAGGAAACGCCCAAGTGGTGAAGAATTCTTCCATCCTGGCACCCCGTTTGGCCAACAAATCAGCGACCATGTTCCCTTCTCTCAAAATATGAAACCAATGAATCCCCGATACCTGGGAATTCAGATCTGCAATAAGGAGAGCCAAGGGCCTTAGCCAGTGCCTCTCACTCGTACCATGTCTCAGAATCCTCAAAGCTTCCATTGAATCAGAATAGCAGATGACATCCTCAAGTCCCAGAGCTAGAAGACGCCGTAAGCCATTCAAAATACCATGAAGCTCAGCAACAAGGTTAGAGGCGATACCAACTGAACCCGCAAATCCTTCAATCCACCTACCATCCGAGTCCCTAATTACTCCACCAAAGCCAGCAGGGCCCGGATTACCCAAGGAGCTACCATCCACATGAAGATAATGGCAGCGCGCACCCATGGGGTTCCACGAAACCCACTTAGGCATAACATGCTTGCGTGGTCTTCGAAGGCCTCTATCAAAACAATCCCCCAAAAAGCTAGCCTCCCGCGCAACGGCTACCACGTCAATAGTATCTCCCCTCAAGGCCACCGAGTTTCTAGTCCTCCAAATTATCCACATAATTGCCCACTGTATGCCAGTCCAGCGGATGCAACATTTGGACAAGTCATTGGCGATGTCTTCATCATTCCCTTGACTACATATAGCAATGGATATACCAAATTTTTGCCAAACTCCCACGGTCCAAGAACACTGGAAAAATAAGTGGCGAATGGTCTCTTGATGCAGACCACACACGGCACATACAGGAGATTCAGCGAGGCCGCGACGATACCGAAGCGTATTTGTAGGCAGGGAGACATGAACAATCAACCAAAGAAGAAAACGGACTTTTTCAGGCGCCCGAATTTGCCAAATCCAAGTCCAAGACCTATCCCGCCTCAACCCCCTTTGATCAAGAAGCCAAGAATAGCCATTCTTCACCTTGTAATTACCATCCAGCGCCCCCTGCCAACTAACCGTATCAGGGATGGAGGAGTGCAACACTAGAGGTCCATACTCTCGCACTTCCGACTGAATGTCATCCGGCACATGCGTGGCGACGTGATCCCACTGCCATCTATTATTTTCAAATATGTCTTTCACTCTCAGGTGAATATCCGCGGTGTGTATAGAGGGAATACGAGGGCCTATAGCTCCCTTCTTGAGCCAACCCGTGCTCCAAAAATTACACTCGCCATTACCAATTCTCATGCGCAGTCCTGAAGAGAGCAGCGGGCCACACTTCACCAGTGCTCGATAGAAGGCCGATGCAACCGGACGCTGCTCCAAGACAGGTTGCGAAGGGCCATACTTCTTTGTGATTACTCCTACCCAAGGCTTCACTGGAGAACTTAGGAATTCAATGTAGCTCTTCCCCAACAAGGACACATTCATATCCCTACTTGAGCGAATCCCTAACCCTCCTAAGTTCTTCGGCAACACAATCTTGGACCAACCCACAAGAGGAATCCCACGGCCATTAGCATCCTTCCATATGAAGTTCCGAATAAGAGCATCAATTTTGTCGCAAGTATCCGAAGGCAACCAGGCCAACTGCATCACATAAATTGGTATAGCAGTCAAGACCGAGCGAGCCAGAGTTACTCGGCCTGCCTTGTTCAAAAGGGTCCGTTTCCATGAGCCTAGGTGAGATTGGAGAGCCTCGTGAAGGAACTGAAAATGGTGACGTCTTGGAGCACCATGAAACATTGGAAAACCAAGGTATTTACCAAGCTCATTAGTGAACCCAACATTCAAAATATTGGCGATCCTTGAGCTCATGTCAGGCGGGACTGAAGCGGATGCCAGTGCTTGAGATTTCCTGGGATTAATTCTGAGGCCCGATTGGATGGCAAAATTATGAAGAATGTCATCCATGCACCGAGCACTATCGAGAGTGGCTTCTGAAAATAAGAGGAGATCGTCAGCGAACATGAGATGGGAGATAGGGGGTGACCCACGACCTAGGATGGCCGGCCGCCAACTTCCTTCATGCACCTTGGCCAGGATGGATTGAGAAAGTTTCTCCATGACAATAATAAATAGGTAAGGCGACAGAGGATCTCCCTGACGTAGGCCCTTAGCTGGGGTAATCGCAGGAAGAGCCTTCCCATTCCAAAGGATTGAATAAATCGGTGATCGAACACAGAACATAATAAGCCGGCACAGTGTAACCGGCAATCCCATCTCTGACAGACATTTCGCCAAAAAGTCCCAACAGACATTATCATAAGCTTTCTCGAGATCCACCTTCAAGAGAAATTCCTGTCTCCGACGATGCTTGATGTGAAAAGTATTAATGACCTCCTGTAAGATAATAGCATTCCCCGTGGTGCCACGACCCGGGAGAAATGCTGATTGGAACGGTCCAATATAGTCCTGCAGCACCGGGCGCAGTCGATTCACAAGAACTTTGGTAATGACCTTGTAGCTCGTGTTGCATAAACTTATAGGACGAAATTGCCGTATCTCCCGTGGAACATCCACTTTCGGAATAAGGCAAATGAAGGTCATAGCTAAGGCCGAATCAAATGCCCCATTTTG
Organism: Hygrophila difformis; assembly: GCA_030278955.1. Lineage (NCBI taxonomy): Eukaryota > Viridiplantae > Streptophyta > Magnoliopsida > Lamiales > Acanthaceae > Hygrophila > Hygrophila difformis. Next base: position 671,712 of record JAOANR010000015.1, read on the forward strand.
AAGAGCATCATGAACAAGCTGATATACTGAATTCCCAACCAGATTCCAATATTTCTTGTAAAACAAAGGTGGGAATCCATCCGGACCCGGGGCCGATAGTCCTTTCATGGCACTAACCGCGGTCTTCACTTCCTCCCTGCTAATGTCTGAATCAAGGCCAGCAACATCCTCAACACGAGAAAGAGGAGACAGGGTCGGATGATCTTGAAAACTAGGAGCAGAATATCCAAACGTACTTCCAAAGTGAGCGACAATGTGGCTCTGCAAGGATTCTGATTCCGTAGTCCACTGGCCGTTAATTTCAAGGCCGAGAATTCGCCCTCGCTGTCGCCTCAACATAGTTTGGGAGTGAAAATAGCGTGTATTTCGATCTCCCAATTTTATCCACTTATCGCACGATTTTTGGTGCCAAAGCATTTCCTCTTGAGCAAGCACCTCATCCAACTCCCGACGTAAAATACTCTCAAGACGATGCATGCAAGCAGAATCCCATCTCACCAAGACCCTGTTCACACCCTCAAGTCGCTTGAGAAGTTTCTGTTTCCGTCGGCGGAGGTTACCAAAGTTCGTTTTATTGAAATAAATTGATGATTCTTGCACCTGCTCCAGTTTACTATGGAAGGAATCCCCCCCCAGTGACCAAGCCGAATCTACCACATATTCATACATAGGGTGATCAGTCCACATAGATTCCCATCTGAAAGGCCTTTCGCAATGTAACTCATTAGGCCTAAAGCATCTTAGCAGAATACCATTGTGGTCAGAAGCTCTCCTAGGCAACACTTCCACAAACCCTTCATTGAATGCCTGACTCCAACTGGAATTCGCAACTGCTCGGTCCAGCCGACGACATGCAAGGGCGCCTCCCGAATTATTACGACGCCAAGTAAATGAATCCCCCATGGTGTGAAGAGTCTGCATTCCACAATCCTCTAGCATATTGCAAAATTTCTCAGATTGGCTATGGACAAATTGCATGCCCAGGCTCTCCGATGAATCAACAATAGAATTCCAATCTCCAATTGCGATCCATGGGTCCAAGATCACAGCCCCCGTCGCTCGCATGTTGGACCAGTCCACCTCCCTTTGCGATGCACACGGATTAGCATATATGGCCGTGAAGCACCAAGAAGCTAAGGCCCTGCTAACAGTAATAGAAACCATTCTAGGGTAACAAGCGAAACAGGAGAATGCGTATGGAATACCAAGACGACTTAGTACCCACAAACCCCCGGCTTGCCCTACAGAATCTGAGATATATAACGACTCATACTCCATACGATAAAAGAATACCTTGAGCCGATCAAACAAACCCCTAGGTTCCATAAGGATGAAGACAGAAGGTTTGTAGGCTCGTAATACATCCGCTATGTGGCGTTGTGTGTTCTTATGCATGGCGCCACGCACATTCCATGCAAGCACTGTAAAGTCACGGAACTCAATCATTGGGAAACAATATCATTTCGATCTTGTGTCCCATCCCCTCGGACCTCCGACTCCTTGCCATCTTCTTCCCAAGTCAAGGCTAAGAAAGAATTCTGTTGGGGAGAAATAGCCGGCTTCGAGCTCTGTCCCGTCTCCGGAGTTCGACGAGGTCGTTTATTCTTAAATCTCCGATCAGCTTCCTGAGGATCAACACCCCCCTCCACATTGTTAACCACCACCAGCTCTTTTCCTTTCCCTGGTGTAGGTTTTCCAGTGTTACGTATGTTCACATTGGGCGTTCGGCCTCTAGGGTTTTGTGTAGTTGCCCTAGTAATCCCATCCGGACCATTGCGCCGGGGAGGTCGAGGTGCCCGGGTCACCATTATCCACTCACCATGAGTCTCTGTCGGCAAGGTAGGCTTATTGGCCAAACTCGATAAGGAAACCGTAGATTCCAGTTTGTTAGGGTTTGACTTTCTAGTATCAAGATTTGTTTCCAATCCAGTGTCCATGGGATCCGGATTAACATCCTCCGTATCATTCACTTTAGTAAAACAATCTTCCTGATCATTCGGATTATCTAGTTTCTCTCCAACCTCCTTGTTACCATAATTATCATTATCCTCCGGCGATCCCTCCGGCACAGACTCCGGCTTATTTTCAGATCGATCATGGAGAACGCATGTAGCAAGATTGAACCGAAAACGACCACAAGTAGTACAAATGTGGTGAAGCCCTTCATATGATACGTTTTGCCAACTTGAATCCACCATAACTCGGCCAATAACCGGCTTACTTAGATCGATTTCCACACATACGCGCGCAAAACGTCCACGCTTCAGATCCTTGGTATTTATGTCAACACGCAGAGGCCTTCCGACCATAGTAGCAATGAGAAGCATCATCTCCTCCTCAAAGAAAACCGGATCCAAATCTGGAAATCGAACCCAAACGGATGTCTTAGTAACCTTCCCAGCCGTAGCATGAGTATCCTTCGACCACGGTGCAACCGCCAGGTGATGATCGAATATGGACCAAGGACCATCGAACAGTGCGTGACGACGGTCTTCAGCAGAAGCAAATTTCGCGATGAAATATCCTCTATCCCCATCCACTAGGTGAAAATGGCCTTTAGGCTTCCAAATAGCCTTCAATTTTTCTTGCATGATTGAGAAACTGAGTCTTTTACCCAACACACGGACAACCAGTGCATCCATAAAGGGCGCACAAAGGCGATTGTAAGCAGCCTCTTGAATCTGAATGCGGGGCAGTAGGGGATTTCCGTCAACCAACTCAAAGGTAACGAGTTCACTAAGGGGAACATTAGAAGCAGCAGATGATTCAAAGGACGCGGGACGCGGAATAGCAATGTCACGGAACGACGGGATCTTCGTCGTAGTCTCAGAATTAGCGGGGGACGATGGGGGCGTAGGGTACGGAGGCAAAGGAAAACCAGAAGAAGCGGCAGCCATTTTTCCGTCAAGTTACTTTAAATTTCCTGTGGGGACTTTCGTCGAACAGGTAGTGTGCAACTTCGGAAGAGACTTACATTAACCTTCTTGATCTTCTTCAGCAAATAAAAAAGAACTGTGGAAGAAATTGATGACGACGATGGTGGTTGACTCGACTGTAGACTCACGGATGAACAGACGCACGCCAGCAGAAGAGCAAACGGACGCGGCCGCTGATGTCGCAGTGAAAGTATTATCTTCAGGTACTAATGTTTTGAAAGTGACCGTTGTCTCTTTGAATATGTAAGAAGGCCATGGATTGGAAAGTACAGTTTAGCCCTTCAAACAATTGGTATGGCATTGTCATAATACTTCCATCTTGTGTGTGTCTTACGGTCTTTTTTTAGCATGTATTGTTAAGAGTTATATTGTCTGCGAGTGTACCGTAATTAAATTTGGGAATGATGACCTGACTAGAGAGGAAATTATAGGCCCAAATGTAATAATGATGCAAAGATTGGGACCACAACAATATGGAGGGTTTTGATTCACGTCACATATATAGTCATGGATCATATGAGAATGTCTTTTATATGTTTAATCTGATCCAATCTTCTCTATTGATTATCGAAGTATTATGGTGATGTTTGGGAGTCAGCGGATCCGCTAGCAGATAGCAGATTCAAAGAGCAGATTGTCTTACAGATCTCTCTTCAAATCCGCTATCCGCTAACGGATCTGCTCACTCCCAAACATGCCCTATATATAGGAGTGTTTGCTTTTATGGAATTCTACTCTCAATTCATCAAATGAATACATCTCAATTGAATAGCCAATTTTTTTTTTATTTTTTTTTTATCGCAATTATACAAGAAAAAATGTATTTTAAGTAAGGCTTTGATGGATTTGTTTAATATATAGTTTTAAAAATGTCAACTTCTATAACTTTCGCTAATATACAATTTGAATTATTAATAATTAGTTACGAATGTATATTGTACTCCCTTCGTCTCAGTTTAATTGTCTTCTTTGACTTTTTTTCACATTGTCTATTGTTTAACTTTGACTCAATATTATTGCAATTATATATTTGAAAAATTAATTGAGTTGGGTCTTATTAGAATAGTAAATCGTAAAATCACATAGTTTTAGAATATATATTTTATATAATTTTTTGTTGTATATAATTTTGAGATATTAACGATTAAGAATGTGCATTGGATTATGTGCATAAATCAATGCAGACATGATAAATTAAATGGGACAGATGAAGTATATATTGTATACTTCCTCCGTTTTAGAATATTTGCGACATTGGATAGGTTGCTACTGTTCATACACAATTTTACTTAAAGTTTCATCATAGTTACACAAGTTAAAATATAGCCAAGTGGGATCTTGTTATATTCGTCTCGTCGTGTAGTTTTTAGATATCAAACTTTTAGAATTTTTACTTTTACTGAACTTGAGTTATTAATGATTTAAAATGTGCATTAAACTGCGTGAAATGTGGGTCCGTAACAAATAATAAAAAACGGAAGTATATAAGAAGAATGTACGATTTAAATTTGGTATAATATCAACTATCAGCTCATGTTTGATTGATTTTATCGTAAATTTTTATCAGTCTATTCAATCAAAACTAACGTATAAAGCTCGTGGTAAGATTGTTGAGTGAACTCTAACAAGAATATTGGTGGATTACAAGGATGCATTAGAACTTAGAAAGCTTGCATGATTGGCAAAGTTAATATATAATAATGCTGGTGGTAAGGTTGTAAAGGATACTTTAAAAATTAAATAAAAAATATATATATTTGAGAGTAAATTATTACATTTAAAGGATGCATGTGTGTCTTTTTAATGATTAACCAAACAATATAAACTTATTTTGAAATCAATAATATGAATTTCAGGGTTGGGGACTTACCTTAGTAGTCAAGTCCCCTGCTCCCAACCAATAGGTTGTGGGTTCGATCCCTCCCCTTTGTCCCCCTTTGTAGTTTGTGTGGCTTGAGCTCCCAAACACCTTTGCCGACACATGAGTGTCAATGCTTAAAAAATAATAATAATAATATGAATTTAATGACCAATCGGGCTTATGATGAGATGACACGCATGGATTTCTCCACCCTTTAACTAAGGTTTAGGGTTGGAGCCTTAACTATAAATATCAATTGGAAGATAGTGTTTTTTTATGGAGTGTAATACATACTCAAAAATTGGGGGAGGTTTGTGTGCTGGCAACATGAGTACTGTCAATCTAGAGTGATGCTTGGATTGCCAAAAATGATGTCAATTTTACTAAGTGATGTTCATGTTTGCAAAAGTGATGGATACACAAATCCAGTTGAATTAATAATTTACAACAGACATCATTTTACACAACATACACATCACTTCTGCAGGTGCTGGCAAATGCTATGACTGTACAATAACTCTATTGCAAAAATTGGGGTGTTACCGGCAAAGAAAAAAGACAAGGAAAAAATACTTCCTTCGTTTCTTTAGGTTACACTTCTCATTTGCACATATGCCAACGCACATTTTCAACGATTAATAACTCAAATTCGGTACAAGTAAAAATTCTTAAAATTTTATATTTAAAAACTAGAAGATGAGATGAATCTAACAAAATCTCACCTGGCTATATTTTATCTTCTGTAACTATAACAAAAATAGAAGTCAAAGTACTATAATTATCAGTAAAAAAAGTCAATTCGTAAACATTTAAAAAGAAACGGAGGGAGTATGAAATTAGGGCAAGGATTGGGGCTGAGCTAATGGTTAAAATGTTGCATTTCCAGTGTTATATTCTGAGTATGATACTACAATACTTATATAGCAACTAAAAAAACAGACAAATTACTAAACTCAAATGAGTACTACTAACCCAACTAGCCCCACATCAATTTTTTTCTTTTCTTTCTTTCCTTTTTTTTTTTTTTTTTTTGATTTGGGAAAAGACAATCCCAAGAGTGAGAAAGGCCATATGATCCTTTTTGTCATGGAAGTGTCGCTTCAATTTAATTCAAAAAATAAATTGAGAATTTTATAGGCAAACAACTTCTTTTACCTTTGTTCAATTTAATGTTCTACTACTATTGATATACTCACATTACAAAGTTTTTACACATGCAGTGTTGAATTTTAATCTTTAGCGTATATAGCATATAGAATATAGAATATATTTTTTTTAAGAATTTTATGATATACTATTTTAAATTTTTGTGATATATTATGATTTTTGTGATATTTTTTATATTATAGCACCCATACCAAACCAACCTTTTTATGCCAATATATATATAGTTTCCCCCTCGTTAATTCTATACTTCCTCTGTCTCGTTATCTTTTTGACGGGCCAACCCGTCACACTCTTCAATGTATATTTTAAATTATTAAAAATTTAAATTCTGTATAAGCAAAAATTCTAAAAGTTACATATTTAAAACTACACGACGAGACGAATCTAACAAGATTTCACTTGGTTATATTTTAGCTTGTATAACTATGATAAAACTTTAAGTAAAAGTCTGTGTGTAAATAGTAGCATATTAACAAAGGTAACAAACATTAGGAGACGGAGATAGTATGAATTTATACCTAATCAACAAACAAAATTGCTATAATCCCTACATGAGATGAGCCAGATGTACGAAAAAAAATAATCCCGATATTTAAATTTTGGTCTGCAGAAATCAGAAATAGGTAAATGGCGGGGGGTTAAAGTTGTCATTTCAGAAATGTAGAGTATGTACTAATTAATACAACTACAGTGTACAGTAGATTGATTAGACAGGAAAATGAGATGTGTTTGGAAACAGACAAAAATTAGGCCACTAAAGATATATGGATGCATACACTTGGCCTCTTACTACTCCTCCTCTGCTATTTTCTGCATGCGAATTTCACTGTGCTTTTGTCCCTTTGTGGGGATATATGTTGTATTTTCTCCTTGCAAATAATTTCAACTTTGAACCATAATTTGTACAGATACTCGGTAGTACTACAAAATTTAAGAAGAAAATATACTAGCATATTTCATTAGTAATAAAGAATGAGAGAGATATAATACTCTAATTAATTCTACTTTATATAAAAGTATATTTATTAGTATTAGATTAGAAAAATAAGTGATCTGGGTGGTGGGAGCCCATGATACACAAATTATAAAGGGAACAAAGGGAGGGATAAGGGGCCGAATGGAGATTCGAACCCGCAACCTATAGGTTGGGAGTGGAGGACTTACCACTAGAGTAAGTCACCAACCCCGTATTTTATTAATTAATTGTGAAATAAAATATTACCCATGCTGTATCTCAAATAAAATAAAAATGTATCAAATAAAAAATAAATTCATAATATATGTATACGTATACCGATCATATTCTATATACTTCCTCCGTATTCAAATAATTCTAACATTTCATGTTTTCACGTAATCCAATACACATTTTTAAATAGTAATATCTCAAATTTTATAAAATAAAAAATTATAAAAATTTAATATTATAAAACTATGTGATTAGACGAATCTAACAAGATCTCACTTGACTATGTTTTATCTTATGTAACTATCTTAAAAAATCGAATTAAAATTATTTAATGAATAATGTTTACTATGCCAATGTTAATATATCTTTCAAATACGAAGGGAGTATTTATGAGTTTGCATGAATGTAGAAAATTTTAGAAGAGGTCAACTCATCAGTTCACTACTTCCAATATTACTCTTCAATCTCAAAGAAGCCTCATAAAACTTATCCCTTAATTTACCCAAAAAAAAATTGTTAGGTTTATGAGGTCAAATAGTATAAAATTACAAATGTGTATGAGATACCAAGAATAAAGAATCATTATCATAGACAAGGCTGAAGTCATTTTATTTAAGATGCTACAAGAATTTTATTGGAAACTAAATGCAGTTGCACTTAGTATAAAAATCTGGTAATTTAAGAAAATATTTCGAGTTCGAGCATTTCTATATTTAGAAGTCTACTTTGAAATAGACAACCCTTTATATTATATAATCTTTTGTATCCTTTCTTTTCTTTAAATTCCACGAAACTTTGGGTTAACTTAAAAAATATAAAAATAAAACTACATTAATATAGCATGTGACATTGGGGAAAAAAGTTAAATAGAGGATTTTATCTATTTATTTTAAGATGACTAAAATTAATTTATTATCCATAATAAAGAGCAAGGTTTATGGACTTTTCACTCGTGCAATATAGTATATATAATTATTCGAGGAGTCACATGTTTTTTTTTAAAAAAAAAATATAAAAATTATACTAGTACTAATATATAACTCCAAGATGGTTGTAACGAATAATGATTATTAATTAACTTTTAGTGGGTAACAAATAAAGATAATTGGTAAATTCTTCTTAATATGTGAAAGAAAAGAAAAATAACAACGGACTTGAATGGTATAAATTTTAGTCTCTTAGAGGTCTATGTAGATTCGAACCTTTATAAATTATTTTATAAAAAAAAAAATACAACTTGCACATTTAAAATCTACTTCCTCCGTTCTCAAATGTTTGCCCCATTTAGTTTTAGGCACTATTCACACATACACTTTGATTTAAAGTTTTATCACAGTTATTAAAGTTAATATATATAGTCAAGAGGTATCTTGTTAGATTTGTCTCGTCGTGTAGTTTTTAAATATCGAACGTTTAGAATTTTTATATATACCGAACTTGAGTTATTAATGATTCAAAATGTCCATTGGATTGCGTACGCAGTGGGTCCGTAGCAAATATTTGAGAACGGAGGAAGTAATTTAAATATCTTGAGAAATTAGTTTTTCCCTGTACAAGAAAAACATGCGTTAGGAGAAATATACTTGACAAACATATGTGGACAAAAGAAGTACTATCACATTGATTGAGAAAATGGTAGCTAGCAGAGCTACTACATGGAAAAGTAGAAAGACCACCTCATTTCTCTTGGTATGAAAAATTTTGGAGTTGGGAGAATTTTGAATCTTCCAAACAGTCCCTTAATTACTATACCCTCACCAGTCACCCCTTTCCCCTCTGAAGGTGAATGAGTGGAAAAGAAAAGCTGTGGCCTTTTTTGGGAGGAGACAAATATATGTATTGTTGAGAGATGGAAAGCTGATTATAGTACCCCCAAAGAAACTCCTCCTTTCTCCTTTCCATGTTTCCCTTTTCTGTTAAATTAGCTTCTTATTCTCATCCTTCTTATTACCTTCCAATCCATCATCTGCTTTGCTGTCCCAGAAGATCCCAGCCGTTCATTATTCTCCAATTCCTCCTACTGTGATAAGATTAGGACTCCGGAGTCTCTCTTACATTCTCTCTCTCTCCTGTCCTTACCGGGTACTACAAGCTAATTAAGTGCAATAGAATCCCTATATGATCATCATTACATTGTGTATTCATCCATTCAAAACAACCTCTGATCCGATTCAATGCTGAGGAACATCAATATCAATCCGCCCCCTCTTTCCGAGGGCGGCTTTCCCGTGTCCGCTTCCTCCCCGGACAACGGCAAACGGAAGCGCCGCCCCGCCGGAACTCCCGGTATATAATTAAATTAACCAAAACCCACCCTGGGCTTTAATTTGTTGCCTGATTAGATTTAATTTGATTGTCTTGTGTGAGTGTGTTTTTGTTTGTTTGTTTGTTTGTTGCAGATCCAGATGCAGAAGTGGTCTACCTGTCGCCGGAAACCCTCCTGGAATCCGACAGGTTCGTCTGTGAGATCTGCAACCAGGGGTTCCAGCGCGACCAGAATCTCCAGATGCACCGGCGCCGCCATAAGGTCCCCTGGAAACTCATCAAACGCGAATCCGAAACCCCGATTCCCAGAAAACGCGTCTTCGTCTGCCCCGAACCCAGCTGTCTCCACCACGATCCCCGCCACGCCCTCGGCGACCTTGTCGGAATCAAGAAGCACTTCCGCCGGAAACACAGCAATCACAAGGAATGGGTCTGCCAGAAGTGCTCCAAGGGATACGCCGTCCAGTCCGATTTCAAAGCCCATGTCAAAACCTGCGGCACCCGCGGCCATTCCTGTGACTGCGGCCGTGTTTTCTCCAGGTTGAGTTTTTTTTTCTTATTCTTTACATATAATTATTATTTATAGATGTTATACATACATTATATTGTGTGTGTTATTCTGTTGCACTTTCTTGGAAAGGGAATCTATAGCTATTCCATAGGGACGATGACGACTGTGTCTTTTCAATACAGATTTTGTGTTGGATTCAGTGCAGAATGTTTCGTGATTGTAGTGTACTGTAGATTCCATTGTTTCTGTATGTGTCAAATCATTTTCTTCCAGCCCTGGAAAGATGGCCATGGCAAGATTTTTCCAGGCCTAGTCCACCTAGGGTTTGACTGACTGACTGATATATATATTCCCCCAATTTGAAACCCTAATTTGATTACTAATTGTGATGGATTTTCGGTTAATATTCTGTAGGGTGGAGAGTTTCATTGAGCATCAGGATGCTTGTAGCTTCGGGTGGATTTGGGGGGCGGCGCCGCCTCCCGACCCGTTAAACTTGCCGGCGGATTCTTGTAATTACTCACGGCAGACTCCGAATCTCGAGCTCCAGCTTCTTACCAGTGGGGGCGGCGCGTCTGCGGCGGCGCCCCCGGAATTCAACGGCGGGAGGAACTTCATGGGTAAATGCTCGCCGGTGGGGAGCAGCACCACGGCCACCAGCGAGAACCCAATCGGTACCGCCGCGCCAGCGGCGAGGATTGTAAAAGAGCAAGCGCGGGAGCTGATGCAAACCGCAATGACGGAGAAAGCGGCGGCTGAGGAGGCCCGGCGCCAGGCGAGGCAGCAAATTGAGGTAGCGGAGGAGGAATTCTCCAACGCCAGAAGAATCCGGCGACAGGCTCAGGCGGAGCTGGAAAAGGCGCAAGCTTTAATCAAACATTACTCCACGCCGTCAGCAGCGGCGGCGGCGCTGGTAATCACTTGCCATTCTTGCAAGCACAAGTTCCAGGCTGCCGCGGCGGTGCAGCCGTCGTCCGCCGGACCCGTTCCCCCTCCATGGCCGTTAATGCCTCCTTCCTCCCTGGAAACCAAATTAGGGCTAAATTACATCTCCGCGGCACTGCGAGAATGGGAAATCCGAAAAAGATGAAACGTATCGATCAATTAAAGTAAATTTTCCAAAAATTTCGATCCTACATGATTTCGTCAATAATTAGGGTTTCTTTAATGTCTTGTTCATCAGCAGCAACAAAGATTGCACCTTTGCCGAACAAAACTCTTCAATACTCCTTTTTCTTCGCCTCTGTAGCTCAAAATTCGTATCACAAATCAAGAATCAAGATTACACGGTGGTGTTAACTGTTAAATTCGAGCATCGTGATATCTGAATTGAACTCGTAGTGAAGTAGTATAATATTACTACAGTATATTTGTTGGGAGAGACGATAATCACCATTACCAATACCCAGGCATTCAAGAACGTCAGCACTGCCACAAAAATAATTGTTGTCTGTATAACAGTGTTATCGTATTTGTACAATTGTAGTATATACAAACCCACCGTATAAAATACTGTACAGGGAAAGAGAAAGATAGAAAGAGGAGAAATTAAGCAGGAGTGCTTTTCTCACTGCAATTTCTGAAAGAGTACATAAATGCAAATGAAAGAGACAGCATGTTTTTCAGTGCCAAAGATGTAATGGTTGATCCTCGTCTTGTCCCTATCAAACAATCAAACTCTTCCTTCCTCTTGTTTCAATTCCTTCCTTAATTAGCTTCTTCGTTTATCATCATGAAATTAAATAAATTAATGAAAAATATTTACTACCTCCATCTCATTAGAAATGCCACATAGAACCCACACTATTCATTGTTAAACTTTGATTTAAATTTTTGATTCAAATTTTTATCATATTTATATAAAAAAAAAAACATAGTCAAGTAAGATCTTGTTAGATTCGTCTAATTTTGTAGGTTTAGACAATTAACTTTTTATAACTTTTCGATGTACACAATTTAAGTTCTTAACCATTAAAAATGTATATCGGCATGCATGTTGTGATCAAGCGTAGCATTTTTAATCAACTTTTTATAACTTTTCGATGTACACAATTTAAATTCTTAACCATTAAAAATATGTATCAACATCCATGTTGTATGCATGTTGTGACAACGCGTAGTATTTTTAACGAGACGAGGAAGTAATGGAAGTAGTAGGGCTAGTAATCAATTCATCAACACTCTCTGCAATGCATCAGAATCAGTGCATCTTTCCATTTATGCAGAGACTACTCTTTCATCCATCTATGACCACTCAAAAAGTTTGCTTTTCTTACTTCTCTCTCTCTCACACACATGTCTGTCTCTGAAGACTGAATTTATGCAAGAGGTTTCAACTTAAATGTGATTTACTGCTCTGAATTGAGCCTCTTTTGTGAAGATCATGTGCTATAAGGAGTATGTTGTATTCTATCGCTTACTGTTATTCAATTCAAATTTTAGAATAGCCTGAAACCCTTTCCAGTACATGCATATAAAGACACATTTGCACACAGACAAGTATCTGTAATAACGCCATAAGTAGATTAGATGTCATGTCACGATATTGCTAGTAATTACTCCCTCCGTGTCCTAATAGAAGTGTCTTGTTTTCACTTTTTTAAACTGTTTATTATTTAATTTTGACTCAATATTATTATAAGTTATTAATTTTGACTCAATATTATTATAAGTATATATTTGAGAAAAAATAGTCGAGTTCGGTCTTGTTAAATTCGTCTGATCGTATAGTTTCGGAACATATATTTTGCATAATTTTTAGTTCTATATATTTTGAGATATTAACGATTAAAAAAGTGTATTGGATTGTGTGCAGAAATAAAACAGAACATTTTAACTTGTCATGTATTTTTCAACTATCTTGCTAAGTTAATTGTGGACGACATAATCAACTTGTCACACTGTAATAAAAAAGATTTCACATTACTGATGTAGATTTACATTGGATATACTTTCTCCATTCCTTATTAAATCTTGATTTTACATAATTGTCACTTTTTTTTTTGGTGAAAGATGTGCGAGCACGTCGGCAAAAGCTAGCTATAAAATTATGAAAAATCTACAGAAAGGGGGATAAAGGAGGGACGAAGAAAACAGAAGACAAAGAAACAAGAACCAATCAATAACGCGGGAAGCAAATATATTTTACTGTAATTGTCACTGCTATTTTTCTGTAATTATATATTAAAAAAATATATAATCCCTGATATATTATTGGATTTATATAATTTAGAATATCTTTATGATTTTTATTTATATACAATTCGAATTATTAATGATTAAAAATATATTTTTAGTTATGCGAAATGTAAATGGAAGGAGGTAGTATATATATATATATATTTTGGAGTGAAAAATAGGAAAAAAAAAAATATATACTGCAAGTTTCTGGACTATCCACGAAAATGACATGTTCTGATGTTCTCACTGTAACAAGATTACCCTAGTAGGTGAAAAATGGCTAAAAGAAAAGAGTGTATACTTGGTTATAAACGTATTAATTAATTGAATAAGTATGCAATTAACTTAAAACATGGCTGAAAAACTACTAGTACACGAATTATATAAAGTATATTTTAGCTAGGATCTTGTATTTTCTTGTGATATATATAATCCAAACGAGCGTTAATTGTGTAAAATTATGGAACAAGTGAACACAAGAAAGGTAATCAAACTACCCGGCCCCTTAATTATTACTTGACTTTGTGGGTGCTTTTTTACATGATAGTAGATGTTTTCTATAGTACTCTAGGCTCAAAATGTTGCACGTCCCTCTAATAATAAGTTGCTTGTACAAAAATCATAAGCCTATATTTCAATATAAATTGATGAACGTATCGATGGAGTGGGGGAGTTTTAATAGAGATTTGGTAGTCTTTATTATAAAGGGTTCTGTTCTGGCACACAAATTTTGGGAGCTTTTGATAGCTTTAGCTTTTATTTCAAAACAATAGACCTGTTCTGCACACTAGTTTTTGAAGGCTCCAAAAAGCTCTACAATCAGAAGCTACGCTCAGTAGTTTCTGGGAGCTTTCTAAACCTACTTTCCAAATTTAATTAATTTTTCTCTGTAAATTACAATCTATAACAGCCACAGCTACTTGTACCGAACACTTAGGGTCTGTTCTGCACGCAGAGCTGTAGCTGTGAGCTGTAGCTGCGAGCTGGAGCTGTAAGGAGCTGAAGCTGTAGGGAGCTGTGGGAACTGTAGCTGTCAGTTTTATTTAAGTGTTCTGTACAACTAGCTGTAGCTGTCAAAAATGTATGAAATGACATAAAAGGACAAACATTTATGTAGACTATTGGTTAGTGAGTTGGTTATTGGGATAAAATTGTAATTGCTCAACAATAAGCTAGGAGCTTATTTTTTAAAGCTACTACAAGTAGCTTCTAAAAAGAAGCTTCTAAAAGCTCTCATAAGCTCTTAAAAGCTAGTGTGCAGAACGGAGCTTTTGTTTTAAAATAAAAGCTAAAGCTACCAAAAACTCCCAAAAGCTCCCAAAAGCTGCGTGCAGAACAGACCCTAATACAAAAACTTATGGCTACAGCTCCTAAAGCTCCCAACAGCTGCAGCTCGCAGCTACAACTCCACATGCAGAACAGACCCAAGCCTTTTCAGCTTTTCTCATACACACAGTGAACAACCAATGGAAGTTGTCTTAGTACATCATGGTTATGGGGCTTTACCTGCTCAATTAAAGTTTTGGGTTTGAATTCTTGTGAATGTATAAAGCACAACTTTTAAAGATGTACTATATCGCTAAGGTCACTCATATTAATTACAATTTACAAATTAAGTAGGAAAAAAAAAAAAAGTGGGAAGCATCAATATATAAGGGCAACATGAAGATGAATGGGTTTGATCAAGAACAACTAACTCTTAATCATCTATTCAATCACCTCCTTAATTATATAGAGTTGCAGTTAATTAATAGTAACAATAATAATACTCTCTCTGTCTCATTCCAAATGTCCTACTTACTATTTTTTGATGTCCCATTACAAATGTCTTCTTTCTATAAATAGAAATAATTTTCCCCTCCAACAACTATGTGGACCCCATCATATACTCACAAACCAACTCTATCTTAATTACCGTACCTAACAGTAACAAGTCACTTGGAGTGGGACGGAGGGAGTAATAAAAAGCCCATGATTTTTACTAAAGTGTGTCTTGCCGGTCATTGCCAAGTGCCAACTAACAATATATACATATACTATTAACCAAGAAACTAATTAATAACTAGCACTGCGCCTCATTAAGCGTTTGAATTGCACTGCCATCCACATTGATTCTTACATGTAAACCAATGGAATGGAATGTATATTTATATGCATGTGTACTTGCTAATGCATCAATAGTTATTACTTCCTCCTCTGGTCTCGATATAATTGTTAAATTTGACTTTTTGATTATTCACTATTGAAGTTTGATTCAAATTTTTATCAGAATCTTGTAGTTTTAGACAATCAAATTTTATAATTGTTTTATTGTATACAGTTTAAATTATTAACCGTTAAAAATGTGTATTGGCATACGTGCCGGGTGGATCCGTGACAAAAACATTGAGACGGTACTACACCGAAGTCCAACTTTGCATTATTTATATTTGGATTTTGGCCCGTTTCGAGACTGGGCTACATAAATGTCTAAACTGGGCTTTTAACTCTTCTTTCTTCTAGCCCACATCGGATGGACTTGCTTCTACTTCTAGATAGGCCCACTTAAGAGGTTTTGGTGAATCATTCTAATATTTGATGGAAATGTCAACATTCGTGGTACGAAAATTCACACAAGTGAATAATTAATGATTGATGACTGCTTCATTGTTGTTGGTTTTTTTTTTCTACCTTGAGATAGAAATTTCTTTCTTGCGGGCAATTCTTTTGCTTAGGCCCACGACTTTAGACATTTTTTTTAAAGCTTATACCGAGTATTTCAGACCGCATTGGCACCAAAACTAATCCATCGAGAATCTAATATTTCAAAGTAAAATTCTGTTTACAAAAAACTTTAAAGAAAATTAAAACACAATCCTTGTAATAAGTGAAATGAAAATAACAAAGAAAAACTTCAAACGGTTGGGATCACTCCATTGAAACGTCATAAATCGACTCTGAATCTTAAATTTGAATATGGAACAACTTTAAATTTTGGGTCAGCCCACTCTGCATCTCTCTTGTTTTAAAAAAAAAAAAAAAAAATGCCAAGTTAAGGGTCCGATTTTTGGGTCATTAAAATTTCTTGGTACAAATTTACGAATTGTTTATAAAATAGAGAAATCATGAAGTTGGTATAGATTTACCCACAAATATGATGTATCTTAGTATATAATGCATCATTTAGGGGGGAAAAAATCATTGTAACATATACCACAAATTGTATCAAGGAATATGATATATTTTTACATATACCACAAAAGATCATTGTAACATATACCACGGGAAGTTTTTGGTAGTTTTAGCTTTTATTTTAAAATAAAAGTTCCGTTATGTACACCAGTTTTTGAGAGCTTTTGGAATCATCTTTTCAAAAGTTACTTCAGTAGCGTTAAAAAAATAAGCTACTCCTACAGCTCCAGCTCCAGTTCCCTACAACTCCAGTTCCCTACAGCTACAGCTCTGCGTGCAGAACAGACCCGATCAAAAGTATTTGGCTAGAAATAAAAGTGGTGAAAGGGTGATATATGAACTTAGACCAATATTATCAACAATAGACAATGCACTTATGCAAGCATCCACAAAAACTTTAATGCCACTAATTAATGGATTGACTTAATGTCCCTAAGCAGAGAATACTATCCGACTATAAAAATCATTGAGATGGTATTTAATTTTCAATTATTTATTGTGCAATTAAATGCTTATCTGATCTACTAATTAAGCACGATTTATTCTTCCACTTTCCTTTTTCTTTTTAATACTTTGTGTATTAATATGTATTTTTCCTCTATCATTTTCATTATTTTTTAGTTTTACTTCGAAATGTATGGAGAGTAAATAAAAATAAAGACAATAAAGGAAATGGATGGAAGAGTTCGAATATCTAAAATTGAATAAATTTTGTAATCTTCTCCTCAGTGGCGAAGCTGGGGGTACAGGGTGGTCAGCTGACCACCTTGAATTTTCAAAAAAAAGTTTTTTTTTTTTTTAAATTTAATCTTTTATTTTTTCAAAAAATATTATATAAATAATTAGTTTGTTATATGTGTAAACATTTAAGCTGTTTTGTTGATTTGTGTTGAAGAATCTATATACTAGCTTGGTTTGAAGTATATATATGTTTGAACATCATCATAATTATTAATGCATATTAGCGATGTTTGATGATTAGTAAATGCTAAGAGCAAATGATAATTGTTTTACACTATGTAAATAATAAGGGAAATAAATTATTGAGCATTTTCTTGAAATAGTTAGTGTTTCGAATACTAAGATTGACACATTCTTTAAAATGGTGCACTGAAGCTCTTCTTTGCCATTTAGTTTGAGCTTATATTGAGTATGGGTAGTGATGGAAATAGGCTAGGCCGAGCTTTGATTTTAAAGATCTAAGTCTACTTCAATTTTTAAAGGCCTGAGTCTAGTTTATACATTTGATAAGCTTACATTATAGGTCTAACCTGGCCTATTTATATAAATATGTCGCACTTTAAGTCTTTTATAAGTAAATCATGTTAAATTTTTCTTTTTCATACATATGTCCCAATATAACATATTTACATATTTGAAAAAAGTTTATAAATATTTTAAAAACTTATATAAGATCAAATTAATAGTTTCTTCTACATAAAATAATAATAATAATACGAAATATTCCTATACAATAAGCATACTAATAGGTCACTTATAAAGTCTGGTTTGAACATATTTAGCTAAGTAGATTTTCAAAATACCGAAGTTCAGCCTTTGTATAGAAAAGGCTTGCCCTGACTTCACCTGAAGTAGGCTAGATTGTATATATGTGTGTGTAGTTTAATTATTTTAAGTGGTGAAGACATGTTAAATGATTCACTATTATTTTATGTTGAATAAAAAATACTTAATTAAATAGATGTAGATTAAGTTATTAATTTTTTTCACGTAATCTCAAGGCGACTGTAGATTTTTTTTCTTCAAAAGTTTGCACACCCTCACTTCGAATCCTGGAATCGCCACTGCTTCTCCTTCACTAATAGTTTGTGTTAGATGGTTGTGCACATTTGAAGGAGATAAATTGTTGTGTCCATTATTTGGCCAAGTAGTGAGTAGTCAACCTCAATTCTCAATATTCGGATTCTCAAAACTTGTTTATGAATAATGAGTTTATGAAAGAATTATTTAAATTTGAGTTTTGAGCTTATATTAAATTAATTAAGGGATTTATTACACTTATTCGAGATGCAAAATTTATATTTAATGTGAGTATTAGCTTAACGGATAAATCTTTTATGAAATGAATTTTATGAATTCACCATGTTTGAAATCGAAACTTTGTCTAAACAGTTAAGAGTGTCATAATTACACAAACTAAATGTTATTGTGTACTAGTAGTTTTGAATATGTTTTTAAAGCTACTTAAACTTTATTTCGATTTAATTGAATCAAATGAAACTCGAGTGACCAACAACACTTGGCTCGGGTTCGAGCTTTGCATTTGTAAAAAACTATTTTAGGATAGACGCTCTTAATTGCTTATACAAATATCATAGATTAATTTTTAGGTCTAATGTATAATGAAGATACCGGTGATTTAAAAAAATGAAACTCGAGTGAACTAGAGTAGGCATTGAGGTTCATTCACTTTGGAAGGGCAAGAAAATTAATCAACACGTATTATAGACTGTATAATACTCCCTCTGTCTCATTAAGGGCCCGTTTGGATTGGTTTTTAAAAAAAGCAGAAGCCAAAAGCAGAAGCAGAAGTGAAAGCCAAAAGCAGAAGCAGCTAACTTTTGTGTTTGGATAGAATGTTTAAAAAGCAGGTTTTTTTCAATAGTGTGTTTGGATGTATAAAAGTGAAAAATGCTTTTGAAATGTGTAAATTACCAAAAAGGATATGCTATTTATATATGATAGTATATATTTATAGTGTAATTTAAATAAATTAATAGGGGCATTTATGACTCTGCACACATTACTATGTGCTTTTGGCTTCTGCTTTTCGGAGAAGCATCACCTGGGCTGCTTCTCCCAGAAGCACTTTTGCAGCTTTTCGAGGTGCTTTTGCTTTTTCTAAAAAGCCAAAACAAACACTCTTTTTCCTTCAAAAGTGCTTTTGGTAGAAGCAAAAGCCAAAAGCACTTGGAAAAAAGCCAATCTCTAAAAGTGGTCATAATACAATAGTTAAATGTTTTATATCTTAAAATCGGTATAAGTAAAAATTATATAAAATGTATATTTTAAAATTATACAATTAAACGATTCTAACAAGACCATACTTGATTATTTTTCTCTTCTTATATCAATATAATAAAATTGAGTTAAAATTAAATAATGAACGGTATGAAAAGTGAAAAGGGGCGAGAGAAGAAGGGAGTAGAATTAGTACAACGTGGCCTATGTTCTTACAGCGAGCAATGGGGAAATATAGACAGTCAAATATTAGTCATTGCCATTTTCCAGTTTGCTGGATTATCCTTCCCTTTCTTCTTCTGTACAGTTTTTTTTTCCCATCACATCGTAGGAGCTTCACACTCCCACTCAGTTTCCGTGTCGTCCTCTTCCTCCAGTTTCCTAATTTCCTTATTTCCCACCAATTAAGGACCAACAGTTCCACCTTCTTCACTTCCTCTTATAGCCTCGATGCCGCCGGCCTCTTTCTGTTGCTGTTTTTCCCCCCAATTCGCTCCAATCGTTGTTGCCATTTTCGGCTGTTGAAGAACCAAATTCAATCCCTGGTCAATACACGGGATGGTGTTCAAGGGCAGATTTTTTTCTTCCAAGAAATCCGATTCTTCCAGCCCCGATGGATCCCACAACAGCCCTCGATCCTTCGGCTCCAACTCCAATTCCAACTCCCCGATCCGATCCGATAAGAAAAAGACCAAATCTTTATCGCCCTCCCTCTCCAAGGATGCTACTACTACTTCTTCTTCTTCAGGGAGCGCGGCCAGGAGCCTTCTGAGGAAGAAAGATTCCTCAAAGGGGAACGAATCTCCTTCTTCAACCAAGCTTACTCTTGGGGTTTCTAGTAGTAGCTCGGTTGTTGCCAAGTTGAGGGCAGCGGAAGCGGCGGCTGCGTCGCCGCCTAATTCGGTATCTGTGTCGCCGCTTGTGGCGTCGTCTTTGGGATTGAATAAGATCAAGACGCGATCAGGGCCATTGCCGCAGGAGAGCTTCTTCAGTTATTCAAGTAGAGAAAAGGGTGTTGCCCTGGGTTCTAGTAATCTGTCTAGGCCTTTGGGAGGCGATGCTGGCAATGCTGGAAATGATGGGGCTTTGACTGGTAAGAAGAAGAAGGAGAAAGCAATTGCCGAAAGTTTAGATAATGGGAGTAATTCGGATAGTGTGTCGACCGAGAGTGGGGCATCAAGGGATCAGAGCCCGCATGTATTCCAGGCTCAGGCACGGTCACGGCTGCAAAATGCAGATTCGTCGTCATCTGGAGCTACTGGTAGTGTGGTCGCCCTTGATCAGTTATCTAGTTTTTCTTTATTATGTTCATTAACAGCTGCCATTAATCTGATATACTACTAGCTAGAAAAGTTTATAATTAGGTTATGGAATGGTGGATATAATAGAAATACTAACTGTGGGTATATTTGGTTTTCTTGTGCAGTATGGTTGAGGAAATTGAGTTAATTAAACTAATTTGTAGAGTGGGTTATAGTATGTGTGATGCAGGATGATCCATGATTTGGGATTTGGTTCTGAAGTACAGCAATAGGTGGCATATGTTTCCTAGCATGCTTCGTTTTATATTTGATATAACAATGACTGCTATTCATATCCAACTCAAAATGACATATTTGGGTGTAGTCTCTAAATATATTAAGGTACACATGTGAGTTTCTCACCGAATTTTGTTTGTGACTACTACCTGCAGCCTTTATGATATAACAGGAAAGAAAAGAGCATCGATCATTCTATAAAGTACTCCCTTAGTTCTTTTATGTTTGGTCTTGGGTCTTTCACACGAATGAAGTAAAGATTCACTTTATCAAAATATGCCAATTTTACCTTTATGTGCAATTCCCAATTCAATACAATGACCTACCAAGTAGATGCCAACAACCACAAAGTATCAATATTTAGGGTATAAAAACCCATATACATACTAAAATTCTTAGAAGATAAAACATTTGTGTCCATCATCCGAATTCCCAAGTCTTAAAAATGCAATCTTTATCAAATGCAGAGAGTATAATGTATTATGTGTAGGACTAGTGAATACATCCACCGAGTTTGGGGCCAGTTTAAGATTCAGCAATCTCATAGTAGAGAGTTTCAATATTTTTGTTAATAGTTTTTTTTTTTTTTTTTTTTTTAAATGCTTATTGAATGCATTTCACTGGATAAATTCCTATTCTTTCCCTAATAAGATAGAGAGGCTTTGCTGATAAGCATACGCTAATCAGTAATCACTGCCTAATTTGAATTCTAGTATTGGACAGTTTGGTTGAAAAGGCAAGGCAAAGCCGTACTAACTCATAGAGGTCATTTGGTAAGAGTGTTTGGTATTGGAGATTTTGATTGAATCCCAACCCCATGTCTTGGAGTAAGGGTTTTGAAGCTACAATGTTAATTAATTATAACATATTAAGGGTACGTGAAATCCATAATCTGTATCTGGTTCTCATTCCTATTCCTGCATTCAACCGAACACCTCCTTTTAAGGGGAAGTGTTTCCTAGAGAGGATATTTTCTGGTGAAATATTGTTTGAAGTATAAGCCAGGTGCTCAATGGGACAAATTAGAGTGATGGTTCTGTATAGAAAATACTCAGTAAATACTGGAGATGATTGATATGTGATTCATACATATCTTGTTAGTTTTTATTGTCCTTGGGCATTCTCAATTATTGCTCCAAACCTTTGCTGATGCATCTCAGAATTTGCTGACCAATCAAAATAAACTTAAGAAAGGAGCATAACTTACAGATATCTGGTGAAAACCTGAAGTTCGGGGCACAATGTGACTCTGAAAGATGTACTTTCATGCTTTAGTTCCCACGGGCGTCCAAGTGGTAAAGGTGTTAAACCATTGATAGGAGGTTTGAACCCAATTGGAAATGGGGGCAATGGGTGCAATCATAACCAATGTGGACACTCAACAAAAGGCATCCATGAATTGATTAAAACCATTTCAAATTTTATTATCTCAATGTCTGCATTTCGTGTGTATGTCTCTTGATTTAGTTTCGTATTTACTCATGTTCATAGCATGGAAGCTGCCAGCCAATATTGAATATGCTCCTCCTTTCGTTTCCAACATAAATTATATATTGATTGAGTTTATCATGATTTTTTTTGTGTTTCTACTTATCTATGTTTGTGTACGTCTCTACGAAAACTATTGACTGTGGTTCGTGTCCTTGCCTAGTGTTATATGCAATGGGGGTAGATGTAGAGTCTAGAATCTATGTATTTACGGAAAGAAAAATAATAAAAGCATCTCGTAACGGGCTTAAATAATTATGGTTTACACTGGACTGTTGCAGGAAAATTAGATCCATCGTGGGGTGGTCCTGAAAGTCTCAGGAATACAGATGCACATACTCCCGAGATGCAGGTAAAAGTTATATGCATTGCCTTCTAGACTAAATCCTGTTAATTTCTTCTATTTCTATTTATATATGCAGATTTATTTATATAACATGAACTATTTGTATCCTAAATATTCTTGTAGACATCATATGAATGCGACAATCCAAAAGAGTCTGAATCTCCACGCTTTCAAGCTATACTCCGTGTAACAAGTGTGCCAAGGAAGAGATTCCCTGGGGATATAAAAAGTTTCTCTCATGAATTAAACTCCAAAGGTGTACGCCCCTACCCATTTTGGAAACCTAGAAGGCTAAATAACTTGGAGGTAATGTATTTATTTGCATTGTTAACCTAAATGAGGTATTCTGCTTTCTAAATTCTAATGCTTATGGATGTTGATGGTATTGTTGAATTTGCAACAGGAGGTTTTAGCTATGATTCGAACAAAATTTAACAAAGCAAAGGAAGAAGTCGATTCAGATTTGCATATTTTTGCAGCAGATCTTGTTGGTATTCTCGAAAAGAATGCAGAAACTCATCCAGACTGGCAGGAGACTATAGAGGACTTGCTGGTTCAGGCTCGGCACTGTGTTATGGCTTCTCCAGGAGAATTTTGGCTTCAGTGTGAAGGCATAGTACAAGAGTTGGATGACAGACGTCAAGAGCTTCCTATGGGCATGCTAAAGCAGCTTCATACACGAATGCTTTTTATACTCACACGATGTACTAGGTTATTGCAGTTTCACAAGGAAAGTGGGTTGGCTGAGGATGAACAGTTATTTCATCTTCGCCAATCATTTCAACCTCCGGATAAGAAGGTTCCTTCAAGTCTAGAAAGGAGTGAGAAGAAGTCTAGTGATTTAAAACCTTTGATTCCCCCTGCCACTATGAAGTTTTACAGTCAAGAGCAATCTGAATGGAAAAGAGACCATGCTTTCCCTGGAAGTATTCCGTCTTCAGTTTCCAAAACCAATCAAAATCTTGATTCTCCTGGTAGGGATCGGATGGCATCTTGGAAGAAATTCCCTACTCCTCCTGGAAAAAGCCCTAAAGAAGCTACTTCAGTTAAGGAGGAGCACAACCATAATATCATGGAATCTCCAAGAATATTAGAAAATCAAAGTGGAAGTGATTATACTGAGCTTGCAACTACTAAGGTACCTGAGATATCTCCCAAAGACTCAAATGGGTCATCCCAAATGTCTAAGCACCAACACAAAGCTTCATGGGGCAACTGGGGAGATCAACCAAGTGTATCTGATGAGAGTTCAATAATTTGCCGCATTTGCGAAGAGGAGGTTCCAACTTCGTATGTGGAAGACCACTCTAGAATCTGTGCAATTGCAAATAGATGTGATGAGAAGGGTCTAAGAGTGGATGAACGCCTAAATAGAATTGCTGAAACTCTTGAGAAACTAGCAGAATCCTTTTCTGTAAAGGACTTGCAGCATGCAGATGTGAACATTGATGGTGCTAAAATATCAAACTCATGTACTTATCAAGAATCAGAGCTTTCTCCAAAATTTAGTGACTGGTCTCGCAGAGGCTCTGAAGACATGCTGGACTGTTTTGCCGAAGGCGATAATAACATTGTTATGGATGACATGAAAAATTTACCTGTCATGTCATGTAAAGCAAGATTGACTCACAAATCGGATCAAGTAATGGCAACATCATCAGCTGGTAGCATGACTCCAAGATCACCATTGATGACACCGCGTATGAGCCCAATTGACCTGCTTTTATCTGGGAAAGGTGCTCTCTCAGAACATGGTGATCTTCCACAGGTATGTACAAGTTTGGGAGTGAAATTGACTTTCTTTGTTGCCATCTTTATTCCAAGGGTTCCATTAAAGATTCCTGTCGGTGTCTGAAGCATGATTGCTTGCATATCTTTCCATGGAAAACATCCTGCAGAGTCTTCTTTATTTCTCCTTTATGGCTGATTTCATAACATTTATACCCATTTATCTTCTAACATCACAGATCATGTCAACTCTTTTTTTCTGGGTCCAAATATTTTGTTTTGGAAGATGATGACAAGGTTGGCGTCAAATACTTTTTATCACTTTTTCAGAATATTGTTTTCTTGTCAAAATACTGTGCTATGATGCGGTTGCTAAAGTAGTTCAAAGTGATCAATTAGAGGATGCTTGTTATATCAACCTTGTCATCATCAATTACAGTGGGTTCCATCTTTTTATGCTCCAAGGCATTTATCCTCTTTTATTTCCAATTTGGTCAATGATAGTTTATTATGATTCTTAAATTGTGTGAACCAGGCTGCCAATAACGTAGAGCCCATTTGTTTGGAGATTCCCTGGTGAAGTAGTAGTTTAGTACTATGATAAGCAATATTCATTTCTAGAAATTCTTCTAAATGGCTAATCCAACATGAAGTTATTGAGCTCTTCAAAAATTGGTGGTTTATAAACATTAATATATTGATAATATCACATATCCTGTCATTTCAAATAATATGGACAACACAGATAAGTGAACTTGCTGATATTGCACGATGTGTGGCACATACACCCTTGGACGATGATCGCTCAATAGATGATCTCCTTTCATATCTTGAAGAGTTGAAACTTGTCGTAGACCGTAGAATGTTTGACTCTCTGACAGTGGATACATTTGGAGCTCGTATAGAGAAGCTAATCAGGTAATTATAGACCGTGTTGTTTGAATAGTATCATATTGTGTTTGGAACATAATCATTTTGATAAAATTTCCAGGGAGAAGTATTTACAACTATGTGAACTGGTTGATGATGATAAGATTGATATGACGAGCACTGTAATTGATGAAGATGCTCCTTTGGAAGATGATGTATTACGCAGTCTTCGAAGTAGCCCTGTACATCCTTCCAATGATCGCACCTCAATAGATGACTTTGAGATTATCAAACCAATCAGTCGTGGGGCATTCGGTCGAGTTTTCCTGGCAAAAAAGAGAACAACAGGGGATTTGTTTGCAATCAAGGTACATCCATACATGAAATCCTTATCAATGACATATTAATGCACATATTTACTTTGCTGTTTGCCTGGGATAAATTTGTGGGGGCATTTAATTTGGTAGCAGATAACAGCGATGCCAAGTCTTTTACCTAGCCGTTCTATACATCTTGTTGCATGACAAAGTCGAGCTATTTATGGAAAATTCCCTAACAGATATAGCTGGATTGACATCTTAAGATGGCTTGTTCAAATTTTTTGTCCTATAGGTTCTCAAGAAAGCAGATATGATACGCAAAAATGCAGTTGAAAGTATATTGGCAGAACGTGATATACTGATATCTGTCCGCAATCCATTTGTGGTTAGCCTTTGACTTTGTACTGTCTTCACTCATTTTGGTCGTGATTGCCTCTTGTATGTCTTACAATCTGCAATGCAGGTCCGTTTCTTCTATTCATTCACTTGCCGTGAAAATTTGTATCTTGTAATGGAGTATTTGAATGGTGGAGATCTCTACTCGTTGTTGAGAAATCTAGGCTGCTTAGATGAAGATGTTGCTCGTGTGTACATTGCTGAAGTTGTAAGTCTTTGTTAATGGCTTTTTTTTCTGCTAGTTTTCTTTATCCTTTGATTTAAATACTCCTACTTATTAGTATAACATTTACATCATTTTTACTTGTTGGGCAGGTGCTTGCTTTGGAATATCTGCATTCTCTTCGTGTTGTTCATCGTGATCTGAAGCCGGATAATCTGCTGATAGCACATGATGGTCATATCAAGGTTGTTCCCTTTATTTTCTTGGTCTGGTTTATTTATTTGAGTTTTGTATATTAACCTCTGCAACTCGTGCTTGCTTTGTAAATATGTATTGGTATCAGGGATATTCTTAGAGGAATGAATATTATCTTGATATATTTTATAATAATCTAGACGCTGGTTAAGCAGCTAAAACTTGATAACAGCTATATTTAGTCACTATATTCTGTCAGATGAGGCTGTGCTTCATAATGACTGCATTTGGAGAGCCACTATTCACTGTTACTATCAATTTCAACAGTTAACAGATTTTGGGTTGTCAAAAGTGGGTCTAATCGACAGCACTGATGATTTGTCGGGGCCAGCTGTCAGTGGAACATCACTAATGGAAGAAGATGACTCACCAGTATCTAGATCAGAGCATCAACACGAAAGGCGTAAAAAACGGTCAGCAGTGGGCACACCTGACTACTTGGCGCCTGAGATTCTTCTAGGAACGGGGCACGGTTCGTGCAGCCCTTTTTTTTCTTTTCTATTCTTTTTTAATAAATTTCAGCTTTATTTTTTCTACTTTCGTACTAGATTATGGAAAGGTCAATTTCTTTATATTAAACTAGCTATATGTTTCTCAAATAATGTTGCTTCTTATCCTAAAATAAATCCATTCAGCTATTCTGCCAATGTTTGTCTTATTCTAAAATAAATCCATTCACCAAGAATTCTGAATCTTTCCATGTGTACTAGGATGTTAACTTTCTTATTAGGTTGATGCTCATTGTAATGTTTGTCTGCACTATTTTCAGGTGTTACGGCTGATTGGTGGTCTGTGGGGGTTGTTCTATTTG
The DNA here is from genome assembly GCA_030278955.1 of Hygrophila difformis. Lineage (NCBI taxonomy): Eukaryota > Viridiplantae > Streptophyta > Magnoliopsida > Lamiales > Acanthaceae > Hygrophila > Hygrophila difformis. The sequence goes on from JAOANR010000015.1 coordinate 698,889, forward strand.
AGTTGATTGTTGGCATCCCTCCTTTCAACGCTGAACATCCACAGGTTATTACACTGTTCAAGTATTTTCTTTTCTTATTTCCGTTCGCGGTTGAATATTTCTGTGTAACTACTAATACTATCCTAGATGCATTGGTCTCTAAGGTGATACAATGACAGGCCTGTATCATGAATGCCTTGCCATTTCTGTTTCTGTTTGCTTACTTAATGTTTTATATGCCAAAAGAGTTTTGAGGCGATGCATATGGCGCTTTAACAATTTGCTAATTTTCTTATGTCTTCTGATCTCATTTCTGTCAATTTGCTGTAGAAAATATTTGAGAACATTCTCAATCACAAGATCCCCTGGCCTCGGGTGCCTCATGAAATGAGCCTTGAAGCATATGATTTCATTGATAGGTATGACAAGCCCCATCAAGGATTACTCAAATCACTTGTGAATTTATGTTAACTTATGAATCTTGTCAAAGATTTTTAGGGCATCTAAATGTCAGAGGGCTATCGTTGGTAATTAGTACTACTATTTCTTTTATTCTTTCCAATATAAAGCTTACGACTGATCCTTAATTTCCACAAATAGATAATAGAGATGCCAAACTGTGAGAATCTTTTTTGTTATTATATTGAAGCATTGAACATTGGAAGGTGCAATATGTCGAGTAGCTTTCCTAATTTTGATAATTTTGCCATGTTAAGTGAGTTTTGAAAGAGTACAAATTGTCTAAGAACACCGTTAAGCTTGATGCTGACTTGTTCTGTAGACATCTTCAACGTTTGAAAGAAATTTTTGTTCTAGTTCTGTGTGATTTCTTTTACATAAGAAATAATGACATTTTGCACTTGTTTTACTTCTGTTGGTATTTTCAATCTTTCTAGAATTCAACCATAATCTGATGCAAATTCTGTTGATAATTTCATAAAACGGTATATCTCAGTTAACTCTCTTTCCCCTTCAGTTTTTGATATGTCCATCCATCTGCAGGTTATTAACTGAAGATCCTAACCAGAGGCTTGGAGCTGGCGGAGCTTCGGAAGTAATTTTTATCCTCCTATCATATAACTTATAATTCTATTCTTAAATAAAACCAAGAGACAAAACAAATTTCCTGTGCAGGTCAAGCAACATCCATTTTTCCGAGATATAAACTGGGACACACTTGCTCGACAGAAGGTTTGACGCCGTGTCTCTGAAAATAAAAATCATCTTGTGTCCTTGCACCAGTAATAATCCAAAAATTGCTTCTTTTTTTTTTTTATTTTTTATTTTGACTTCTCCCAGGCTGCATTTGTCCCTGCATCAGAAGGCGCAATGGATACAAGTTATTTTACCAGCCGATATTCCTGGAATCCATCAGACGAGCACGTTTATGCTGCTAGTGAATTCGAAGATTCCAGTGAAAATGGCAGCTTGAGTGGCAGCAGCAGCTGCCTAAGCAACAGGCATGAAGAATTGGTACGCCAGTTATACATTAATCATCTAAATCCTACCTTTCCCACACCTTTAAACCTCATCCCACTCAAATGGAATTTGAACAGGGCGAAGATGAATATGCTGAAGGGATTACCGGATTTGATCCAAACGGTGACATCAATTTCTCCTTCAGCAATTTCTCATTTAAGGTACATTCCATAAAACGCCATTTTGGCAGTCAAGTTAGCGAAGACTACTTTCATTTCGATAATTTTCAAGTAAAGTGCATACACGGTTGTTCTGGCTCTCGATGATTTGGTTATGTTTTCGGCCTCTAATTTGGATCCTCTTTTTCGACAGAACCTTCCCCAGCTCGCGTCGATTAATTACGACTTGCTTACCAAGGGTTGGAAAGATGATCCACCAAGCAATTCCAGTACATAAGACAATTGATTTCTATACATGGCCATATGTTTTGTGGGGATTTTTAAAAATCCCTTTGTAAATGGTTTTTACAAATCCTTTTTTTGTTGATCATAGGGCATCTTTGTAGCCATTTGTACTATATTTGAGATTAATGATGGGATAGAATTTTTGGCACCAGAAAAGGGAAAAAATAGAACACAGATATATAAAGTTAAATCAGTCACATTTTAATCTGTCGTATGACACAAGATTGAGGCATTACCAGAAGCAAAAAAAATATATGTATAAAAAGATGTACAAGACAATAGGTTGGCAAGTTAGGTTGTACACAAGAGCAAAGCCATGGTGCCTATTTGGACATTGCACATGAGATTTGGCCAAAAATTGGCAAAAATTTAGTAAATACTCCAACCGTCCTATTTTAAAATGTTTCACTTTCTATTTTTGTCTATCCAACTACAATTATTATATTTCTTTATTAATTTTTTTTACTCTTTTAAATAAACATCACATTAACTATTTACTCCAATTTAATATAATAACTCACTCTACTTAAATATCGTGTCCAAAAGAAATGAATCAAATGGGACGAAGGAGTACTATTTTGACATAAGTGTGGCGCAATTTGATATTTTAGAATGACCCCATTTTCTTTCAACTATCACATTTATCCCAAGTTTTTAAATTCAATATCATATGCTTACATCCATTTTTTTAGGCATTTTGAAGAAGATCATCATCATGACTTGAAGACATAAGAATTACTGGTCATTATAGTGACACTAGATTTATGAACTCAAGTCAACCTTTTCAGTTCACTATAACTCACATGAATCTTAATGAAAAACTTTATTTGTACAAAAACTTTTCACTCCTCTCCAAGTGCCCAAAAAAATAAAAATAAAAAATAAAAAAAAATTACCGGAATTCAAACTCATAATCAGCTCACATTCAAATTTGAGTGTGTTCATGCACAACCATTTAAGACAAAATTAACACACTTAAAGCAAAGAAAAATGCATCCCAAACAACCACAAAAAGGGGCAAAGTTCCAAGCAAATAACTATAAAAAGAAACCTCCAAAAGATTCACTTGCTACAAAGTAAAAAGAACCAAAAATCTCAGAGGACCATCCAAAATATGAAATAAAATCACTGTCTGATTCACCAGCAAGAATGGACCACCAAAATTCATCAATTTTTCTTAGCATCACATAATGCCACACACTTTTAAACACCCAACCTGTGAAGATTTGCAGGTATATGTCTTCTTCACTAATAAAGTTAAGATTTCAAAAACCCTAATAAATTCATTGCCCCAAATCCCAATCTGCAATTGTGGCTTATTTATTCTAGTTAGGTCTCATTTGATTAGTCCTTTTTATAAATGACAAAAACTTCATGCCCCCAACCATATGACCCACCTACTGCAATAATATACTGTATTTGACACCACCAAGTCCAACAGATTGTATTCATTTACCATAAAATGCCTGTCTGTATATAAAAGCCCCTGTCTACTGTTAATTTTGACAATAATTTAGAGATGTAATGATTGAATCAAATGCAAAGGACAGCATGAGCTACTCACAAATGAATCGTCACCATTCATGAAGACCCCTCAATTGCATTGCATCCACACCATTCATCCTACCACCATATATATGTACTCCCCGTCCAATAGAAATGTCTTGTTTGACTTTTTGACACTGTTCATTGTTCAACTTTTACCCAATATTATTATAAGTATACATTTTGAAAAAAAATAGTCAAGTTCGGTCTTGTTAGATTCATCTAATCGTATAGTTTTATAATACTCCCTCTGTTTCTTTAACCAGTTATATAATGTTGATTCATTGAGTAATGTTGATTCAATTTTTTAACCAGTTATATAAGATAAAACATAGTCAAGTATGATCTTGTTGGATTCGTCTGGTCGCGTAATTTCATATTATCAATTTTTTTTATAATTTTTACTTTTACATACTTTGAGATATTAAGCGTTAAAAATGTGCATAGGATTGCGTGAAATACTTAAATGTTACAATTATAAGGAAACGAAGGGAGTATATATTTTACATAATTTTTAATTCTATATATTTTGACATATAAACGATTAAAATAGTGTATTGAATTGTGTGCAAAAATCAAACATATGGCATTTTAAATGGGAAGGAGGTCTCATCCAAACAAAATGGGAAGGAGGGAGTATATGTCAACAATTAAGCCCCTCTAGTCTTTGGTGTGTATTTATTATGTACTTACATTATTACATTTACATAGGTCTTGAACTTATCTTTGCTGTGAACTTGTGCTCCCATAACCAAAAATAGATTTACCTTGGGCCTCGAGCTTTATAGGTAATCCCTGAACTAAAATGCCTGTAACCCCTAATTCATAAAACTGGATAAATGACTTCTTAGTATAGCTTAAAATAATTTACTTGTGATGTGCTACAAGAGTCTTGATTCCTTAGGGGCAAATGCAAAATATGCATCTTCTTAATTCAGATGTTATACTATTTCATTCACAAAGATAGGGGACCAAAGCGCTTCTTCCAGTCAAGGGACTAAAAAATGTTCAAAGGAAGTTGCCCGAGAGAGAGAGAGAGAGAGGCGTGTCATGTATGATAAGGTCCATTCTTTGGCAGTAGTAGTACTCCCTCCGTCACGCAAAATATGACTACTTTCTTTTGGGCACGGTAATTTAAGTAGTGGGGTTTAGTAGTTAAAGTGGTGTAGGGCATTTTGTGTTTAAGATTCTAATAAATTTTGATACTGTTTATTGTTTAACTTTGACTTAATATCATGTAATAATACAATTAGAGAAAAATATTCAAGTGTGATCTTGTCATAATCGTCTAATCGTGTAGTTTCATAGTATATATTTTATACAATTTTTATTTGTACCAATTTTGAAATATTAAGAATTGAAAAAATACTAGGGACTTTGTGTAGAAAAGTAAAAGTGTATTGGAATTTGTGCAGAATAGTAAAAGTGAACACTTTTAATATGATTTGAGAATAATTAAAATTCTAATCAAAGTTATGTTATTTTAATTCATCCTAAAATGGAAAGTGGCCAAATTTCGTGGAACGGGGAGTATGATTTTTCCATGGGTAAATATACCCAAGGTGTGGCATCTAAGGAGACAATAAGGGGGTAGAATCATTACAAGTTTACAACATAATCAACCATAGCAAAAACCGGCAGAGTTTACCAATCAATCCACAGGGGAAACTAAAGTTCATTCATTCAAAAAGCAAAATGAGAAAAGAAAACGAAAGGGGCAAAAGAAATACAGTAAATGAAAGAGAAAAAAAAACAGAAGAAAAAAGTTAAAGGTGTGGAGGTAATAATTACAGCAACCACATTCCAACAACAACAAATGGAGCTGATATGATCTGCCCTTAAAAGTAGAATACTACTACTAGAGTAAAAGAAAAAGGCAGGGCCGAGCTGTTGAAACTCTGACAAACAAGAATAATAAGGCTTAAAATCAACAAATATAAATGCTACCTCTCTTTATGAAGATGAACATCCATACAGCTTCAGCCACACATTGCTCCGGTGTTTTTTCAGGTTTTTCAATTGGTTTCAGTGACTCCATCGAGCTGTACCGGGTAGCCTCGCAAGCTAGAACGTCGAAGGTCCTCAATCCGGTTCGCGACATCTGAGATTGAAGGGCGCTGATCCGGAAATTGCGCGGTGCAGTCGATTCCGAGTTGCAGGAGTTGGACCATTTCATCCTCGACATTCTGATCCCGGAGAAGTTCGGGATCAAAAACTTCCGAAGTCCATTCCTCGCGTACAATTGACTGAACCCATCTCGGCAGGTCCACCCCTTCCTCATTCAAGAGGGCATAAGAGGGAGGTTTCCCGGTGAGAAGTTCCAAGAGCAGCACGCCGAAACTGTAGACATCGGACTTCTGAGAAGACCTGCGTGGCTCGGTCACTTCTGGCGCACGATAACCAGAGACGCGGGTAGGAGAGGAGGGAGGTCCAACTAGGTGGTTTAGTCCGAAGTCCGAGACCCGAGCATCGTAGGACTTGGTGAGCAGGATATTGGATGACTTAATGTTGCCATGGGAAACATTCGGACCAGTAAAATGCAGGTATTCTATGCCTCGTGCAGCTCCGAGTGCAATTCCGGATCTGATTTCCCATGTCAATGGAGTCCTGCTGGCTCCTTTGTTTCCTGAGGAGGAGATAAACAAAACAATCAGACCATGTACACAATCCATCAAATCGTCATATTGGCATATACTTTAAAAATCAGGGCTGTCCAAAGCATAATGGATACAATTCTGATGTAAACTGATATTGCAAGATGACAATGGCACCATACACAAAGTCACAAACAAACTACACGGTAACATAAACATTAACAGACCATTGTATTACCATCACAATTAAGAAAACATATTTAACCCAAAAAATAAAAAATAATGGAAAAAGAAAGGACTATCTTTGGATAACTATCAGCAAAATGAAACATTCTCACCAACTGTACCTAGAGGCCTAATTATCAAAGGCTTACATGTACTGATTAAGACAGCAGTTTAAAGTGACTACGACAAAGGACAGTAGCACAGCCAAATGCAAGCAGGCCAAGAAATTTTTCAGTGGCCAAAACAGGTTACCTAATATCACAGGCATAGAGACTAATACGATACTCCTACAAACAATTTCTACCTATGATTCTTGAAGAGTTCAACAATCTAAAACTTGTATCCGCCCTGATGTGTTGAAATGAACAGATCATAGAAAATATGAAGCGTTGAATGTACAAAGACAATAAAAACTCAGCATGAAAGAAATTATCGGAGAACTTTGCTCACCGTGTAGGAGGGCAGACAGGCTTCCCATCGGCATGTAATCATAGACAAGAAGCTTCTCCTCCCGGCTATAATAGTAAGCTCGGAGAGGAACTAAATTCTCATGATCCATAGCTCCGACACCCTCAATTTTCTCCTTGAACTCCCTCTCAGGGCACACGACATCCTTCAACCTTTTGACGGCAACCACAGTCCCGGCTTCCAGGACAGCCTTATACGATGTCCCGAACGTCCCTTTCCCCAAAACCTCGGCCGAAGCTCTCAGAAGCTCCTCCAAATCAAAAACCCTCGACGAATTCCCAAAGAATATCAATTTCTTGGCATCCCCTGCACTTCCCCCAGCGTCGCCCTTATTCGTACTGGTCCCATTCGCACTCATTGCAGCCGCAGCCGCCGCCGCCACTGAAAACCCGTTGCTTGTTCCGCCATTCTCAGCCTCGGAAATCGACTTCTCTCCCACCTCCTTTTCCTGACTCTTGATTGCCGCCATATCCATCGACCTAGCCTTGTTCCCACCCCTCTTTCTACACAAAATGAACAATAGCAGCAACAACAAAAGCAGCCCTAGAACAGATCCAATCACAATCCCTGCAATTGCACCGCCGGAGAGCTTCTTCTTCCCACTTTTACCCGAATTTCCACTCCCACTACCACTCCCACTCCCATGCCCCTCCGGAGAGGGCGAGGGAGCTTCACCAACACCATTAGGGCAAACAACATCAAGTGGTCTCCCGCATAGAGAATTCCCCAAAAACGCATCCCTAGGCCTCCTCTGAAGCCCTCTCGGCACAGAACCATTCAGCTTATTGAAAGATACATTGAATTGATCTAGTTGAAGCCCAATATCCGGCAAACTACCACTAAACTGGTTATTCTCCAAATTAAGAGTACGCAAATGCGTCAAATTGTTGAATCCAGATGGAATTTCACCCGAAAAATTGTTCGACGCGAGATCCAACCGCACCAGCGAATGAAGCGAGAGCAAACCCTCTGGAAGCGAACCACTGAACTGATTCCCGAGAAGGTAGAGATTCCTCAGTTCAGTCATCTTCGATATGTCCTCGGGAAGCGGACCAGACAAGCCGTTAAACCGGAGGCTGAGCGTCCGGAGCGCCGTCAAGTTGGAAATGGTGTTGGCGGGAATTTCACCCAAAAGGGAGGCGCCAGGAAGGCGGACGGCGGTGACACGGTTGCCCTCGCACTGGACACCTATCCAGTTGCAGGGAGTGGTCAAAGTTTCGTTCCATTGGAATGTGCGTCCGCCGACGGCACGGCGGAGGGCCAACAGAGCGGCCCTATCACCTGAAAGATCGGCGGCGGCGGTGGAGGCGAGGAGGAGGAGAAAGAAAACGAGCAGCATTGGGGAAAACAAGAAATTGAGCTAACACGGAATTTTTGCAATTAGGGTTCAATGGGGAGAATCATTTGGAGGGTTTGGTGCAGAAATTGTAGGTTTTACAGGAAAATGATGAAGATATACAATGTAGATACAGTTTTACAGGAGAGAGAGAGAGAGAGAGAGAGAGGGGGGGGGGGTTGGGGGGAGGGGCGGAGGGGGGTGGCAAGGGGGAGGCTTTCTGTATGTATGTATTGTATGTATTGTGTATGTAACGAGGTGGATGGAGAGGGATGAAAGGATGGATTGACAGGATTCCTAAGGAGGCCCTGGTGTTGGGGTCCCAAATAAATCTGAACTGTAGATATAGTAGGAAGATGGAGTGATTGCCGTGGATAGTGAATCAGGAGTGATGACCACGGAACAGTCAAGAAAATAGAAAATTGAGGGTTTGGAGGGAGATCCAGGCTGGAAATGTAAAAAATAAATGAAAGAAATCATTGGAAAGAAAAAGATTCTTGCTCGCGGGGATTTTTTACTCGTGTGTTCTCTCATCTTTGTTATTATTATTATTAATTAATTAATTTTAACTTAATATTATTATTAATATTTTAATTTTAACTTAATATTATTATTAATAATATAATAAAAATAAGTATTTAATTTGTCTAATTATATAATTTTAAAATATATTTTTTTTGTTTGATTAACATTAACACTTAAGTGTCGGTAACTTAAGTGTCGGTAAAAATGTGTGGGAGTTTAAGTCACACAAATTACAAATGAATGAAAGAAATGGATAAACATGAGACTTTTTTTTTAGGAGCCACTGAAGGCCTGAAAAGAAGTGGTGGGAGCTCATGCCACACAAATTACAAAAGGAAATAAAATGGGGATCGATTTCTAAACTTTCGTAGGGACTTAACTATTTGGATTAAGTCCTCATCACCGGATAAGCATGAGACTTAATTATGAGGCCAAGTCATCATCCCTAAAAGTTTTAATATTTTGATTGTACAAACTACCAACGATAAAAGAAAAATTACCTTAAATATTAGGTAACAAATACTATTTTTTATTGTTTAAATAAATGTTATTTGCTTTGCAAAAAAATAAATCTATTTATTATTTACACGGTATATACAAATTACTACAATAAATATAAATACAATAAAAATATTATATAAATTCAAAAAAAAACAATATTGTCAATACATGAACTAGAAATACACAACTGTGATAAGCTACAAAAATGAACATATTACAAAAAAGGAAAATGAAAAACTTAATAAGCTACAAATACACAACTGTGGATAATATATTTCACACACTATGTTAATCTCGTATATTTTTTTTCCCTATATAAATCAAAGGGATTTTCTTATCCAATAATTTAGTTTCATAATCACAAATTAAGTCATCTATTGTTGATGTATTGATATCAAAGTGTGGAACTATTATTATTATTATTATTTTTAATCAATAGTTCGATGCTTTAACACCCCTTAAAATTATTTTTAGGATATCACAAATATAATTCTCAACTTGTTGTATAAATTTAATACTCGAAGTGATTGCTGAAAAAGAAATCGAATAAATGGTTACGTTCTTTTAAATATTTGAAATTGAATGGCTCCAATTATTTTTTTAAAAAATGGTACATTTAAAGTAGTGGTTTTATGAAGAAAGAGATTCGAAAAAAAAAAAGAGGTAATAAGATGGTATTTTACATTTTACTATTTGAGAAGACAAAAATAGTGACAAGAATTCCTATTATTTATTTGGAACAATCAGTATTTTATTAGAACTTTCATTCAAATAATATTGTAATACTTCTCCACAAAAAAAAAAGAAAAAAGTATTGCAATAAAAGATAATAAGAACTTTAATAAGAATTACTATAAAAGAGTGTCTAAATATCCAATTTTTAATAAGGGGAAAAAATACAGTAAAAAAGTGGATATTATTACTCCCTCCGTCCCGCGAAATGTGGCTACTTTGTTTTGAGCACGGTAATTTAGATAGTGGGGTTTAGTAGTTAAAGTGGTATAGGTATTTTGTGTTTAAGATTCAAATGAATTTTTATACTGTTTATTGTTTAACTTTGACTTAATATTATATAATGATACAATTAGAGAAAAATATTCAAGTTTGATATTGTTAGAACCAATCGTGTAATCATGTAGTTTAATAATATATATTTTATATAATTTTTATTTATATCAATTTTAAAATATTAAGAATTAAAGAAATGTTAGGGATTTTGGATAGAAAAGTAAAAGTGTATTGGAATTTGTGCAGAATAGTAAAAGTGAATACTTTTAATGTAATTTGACAACAATTAAAATTCTAATCAAACTTATATTATTTTAATTTATCCAAAAATATAAAGTGGTCAAATTTCGTGGGACGGAGGGGAGGAGAACTATTTTCTAAACTTTGGATCTGCGGGCTGCGGAGTCCCGGAGTGAAAATGACGGTTGAATATACACCGTCGGATCGTTATAGATGGTTGGGATATAATGTTAAGTCCAGACCTCATAATATTTGTCTCATCTCGTGTGAAAAAATAAATCCTTATTTAAGGGTTGTTAGTAGTTAGGTTGCTGTTTCATAATCAATCACAATTAATAAGAAAAATTATTGTGGTCAACTTTTTGCAGGTGAATGAATTGTGGGCTTCAAAAAGAAAATAATTATACAAGAGTAGTACTATTACACCAAAAAAAAAAGATATTTTTATTTTTTAAAGAAAAAAAAGAAGTTATAGTTTTTTAGACTGTTTGGAAGCCGGCATATTTAAGAGCATATAGCGGATTCAATTAGTATATTGTCTCACAATTCTCTATCCAAAATTGCTATCTGCTAGCTGATCTGCTGACTCCCAAATATCACTTTGTATATGCAAAATCTTGGGTGTGTCAAAAGACACCTATGAATATGGGAATTTGTCATATGAATACCTAATGGAGTGTGGAAAGCAGTGCGTTTGCCTTTTCATTTTTTTACCATACTTGCCTCTTTTTTTTTTTTTTTCTTTTTTACAATTGATATAAAATGTTGACATGGGAGTAGTGACACCATACCACATAAATTATTAAAAAAAAAAAAACATAAATTATAAAAAAAATATAAAGAGATAATTGATTAAAATTTGGTGTTGTCCATTTAATTTAGTTAATGGAAGGCTACGCGGATAAGTAGAGTTAGCGTACAGATAGAGATATTTGTCTGTATTTGTCTGTATATGCATGTATGATGGGAGGACTAATTTATGTGATGGGTTGTAAGTGCATAATGGAAGCTGGCATAGTGGATATTACATATACCTACCCGAACATCACTAATATTCATTCGGACGTCAATAATATCCACTCAAAAATCATACTAATAAATTATAGTTTTCTTTTTTTCTTTTTTGGTCTTGACAATGCACGCAATCGGTATTCGCCGTCTCAATCTTCTTTGTTTTGGTCGTAGGCTATAACCATATTATTATTTTTTTTTAATTTTACAGGGCGCTCATACTATGAATCTAATTATGCATCCTTAAACAATTGATTAACTGCCAAAAAGTGATTTAAAAACCTAATTACAACATCACGTACTTGATTCCGTCCATCACACAAATGCTCTATTCCATCACACAAATGAAAGACTATTCGTTCTCTTTCTTAGTAGATTATTTATTGTGTTAGTATTTTTTCTTTTAATATTTATATTGAAGAGTAAAGAGGTCTTAGAGTCCAATACTTATTGTTTTATAAAATAGTATTAGTGGGTAATTAAACAATAAAAAAAAGTAAATAGAATAATATCATTACATAACATTGTCTCTTTTATTACTATCAGTCGTCATGAAGTCAGAGGCTGGTTCCAATGCGAGACATGTTTGCTGATGCCATGGTGGCCTTCTTTTGTAGTACTAGTATTTTATGTATTCGTAGAAAATTTAAAAGAAAATGATAGAAATTTGTACACTCACAAAATTGGTATATTGTGTATTGTACTTAATCGTATATGTAGTGAAGTATACTATATATCATATGCATCAGTTATTTTTTTAGTTAAAAAATAATAATAATATCTTAAGATATTAGCTAACACATATACTCCCTCCGTATTTGAAAGATATTAATATTGGCATAATAAATACTATTCATTGAGTAACTTTGATTCGACTTTTTAACACAGTTATATAAGATAAAACATAGTCAAGTGAGATCTTGTTAGATTTGTCTAATCACATAGTTTTATAATATTAAATTTTTATAATTTTTATTTTATAAAATTTGAGATATTACTCTTTAAAAATGTGTATTGAATTGCGTGAAAACATGAAATGTTAAAATTATTTGAATACGGAGGAAGTATTAAATATAATATATACACATGTATTTATAATAAAACAATTAATCAATATATTAAATTTATACTTTTAAATTATTTTTAATTTAAAATACAACATGTTGACAATCATGTGTACATGGACCATGGTTAACAATCCTATTATACCTTTACATATTTTAATTGTAAAAAGATATACTACATGCAAGATACACAAATTATGATACACATGATTTCATCACACTCGCAAAAGGTAATAAATAATAAATATTTTAACCTTTTTAAAATGTGGTAGTGAGTTGATGAAGTTATTAGGCAGTCAACATCTTATTACTACTTGTATTAATGCATATGCAAGTAGGTCTCATTATTGCATGTCTATTGCATGTAATTCAAAATTATTACTCTATCAGTTACTTTTTAGTTGTCTTTTTAGAGAGTAAAAAGTGTTTCAAAATAGTTGTCATTTTTAGGTTGTTATAGGTAGTTATGTTATGTTTTTACTATATTGTCATTCACATTATATAAATGTTATTTATTGACATTTATTAAGAATGAGTTTAGTTGAAAGGTAAAAATATAAATTTATGAATTAATTAATGCAAACATTGGTTATTGAAATTGAGCTGAAAGAGACAACTAAAAAGGAACGGAGGGAGTACTACTACCAGTATTTAAACCTTGCAATAATAATTAATTGAATTTACATTTGGATATGTAATGTGACGACCAATTATTATTTAATAGTGGAATTATTGTGCTTTTTGTATTTGCAAGCATGGCCAATTTTTGCTCCAACTACAATGCATGCTTTTGTTGAAATCCATGAGTATCAAAATTAGAGTGAATTATTGTATCTAATACCCCAACTTAATTTTAAATTACAAAGTATTAAGAATATTATAGCCAATTAAATTCCATATTAGGTATGACGGACCTAAGATAAATAATACAGATCGATCAACTATCTTTGAAATAAAATAATTACTGATAAACTACATTGACTTCCATAATATGCATTCATAGATAGGTTCTGTAATTAATTATGTTTGTAATGAAGGGATAAAATTAAATTTATCGAGACCAAAAAAAAAAAAGAAAGAAAACGTGCCACGACAATATTCCAACCTCCAAATGATATTTATCTCTAAATTATGGCAGGAAATAAACACAATAATTCTAGAGAGTACATTTTTAAAATTCCCAGTTGTGGGGATTTTTTATATGTATGTTCAACTAATATTTAAATTTTCATTCCCATCAATTTGCTTAAGTCGAAACAATTTCCAGCACACTGATTTAGTACTAAATATTTAGGCCCGTTTGGATTGGCTTTTGAAAAAAACAGAAGCCAAAAGTAGAAGCAGAAGCAGAAGTCAAAAGCAAAAGCATGTAACTTTTGTGTTTGGATGAAATGTTTGAAAAGCGGCTTTTTCTAAAAAATATGTTTGGATGAATAAAAATGAAAAGTGCTTTTGGAATGTAGTAATTACCAAAAAGGACGTGATACTTAATATGATAATAAGATATATTTATAGTGTAATTTATACTATTAAGTAGTGGGGGTATTTAAGTCCTTGCACATTTTACTAGGTGCTTTTGGCTTCTGCTTTTGGGAGAAGCACCCCTGGGCTGCTTCTCACAGAAGCACTTTTTTGGCTTTTCGAGGTGCTTTTGCTTTTTCTTAAAAGCCAAAACAAACACCTAATTTCCATTAGAAGTGTCTTGGCTATAACTAAAGAAGACTCGAATAATGCTTAAAAAAATGGGCCTATAATGAGAAAAGTGGACCCATTTTTAATTAATAGGTTTCCCACTAAAGATTAAATCAAGATTAACCAAAAAAAAGTGGATAAATTTCATAATCTAATTATTCTGTAATAGAAGTTAGCAATGTTTTTCTTTTGGGTAAAAAACCACACCACTTCATTGAGTAATCAATGTATGTTAGGACATTTTTATTAAATAAAAGCACATGTAATGAGAAGCAAAATATTTAGGTGAGAAGTTGAGCAGCTTTATCATCATAAGTAATAGTAATACTCCTACTAGTAAAAAGGTGCAAGGCAATTACTATATTGACACTATATATACATTTGTAAGAAGGGTTGAATCCACTATCATAAACTAATACTACTCCATATACTACCTCGTTTCCAAGAAAATGAAACGTTTTGTGTTTGACACTATTCATTATTCGACTTTGATTCACTTTTATACAATTGTTATAGAAGGAAAAACATAGTCAGGTGAGATATTATTAAAATCGTTTCATCTAGTAGTTTTATAATATCAAATTTTTATAATTTTCACTTATATACAACGTGAATTATTAACAGTTAAAAAATCTACATCGGAGTGCGTGCACAGTTCGAACATTGCACATTCATAAAAACATAGAAGTATTCCATTATCCTAATTCCTATGTGTGCCACAGATATATACATCATATTTTTGAGGAGAAGAAGAGATATATATATATTTTGATAGATAAAAAAAAGGAATAATTGACACTCCATATATGTTTAGAATTTTTTTAAAAAAAAGTATAATTGCCAATGGTCAAAATAATTAGAGAGTATTTTATGCTGCTACTACTTTTATTCTACTACTATACTGTGATTGAAGATTCATTGTGTTTCCAATTTACTAGCAGGGGCAGTACATTCTAGTGAAAAATGAAATAAAAAAAAGTGGAAATTTCCCAAACAAAATTTCATAAATAAAGGTTACATTTTAATTGAAAAAGAAATTTAAAGAAATACTGCTAATAAAAACGAGAAAAAATACTACATCTAACATAAGTAAAATGAGTACTTGTTTCATTTCAAAGAATCTAAAAAAATACAGTCATTACTTAGTATAACAAATTAATGATATATATAGTCACGCAAGAATGAATTATGCCCTGATGATTCCATTAATAAAATTAGTGGAGTCAAAGTAATAAAAGCACGAATTAAACAAAGAATATTACAGTCAATACTCAAAATCAAAATTACACCATCAGCATTCACTTCTTTTTCTTTCGTTTCTCTGCGCAAATTCTTCGTGACGCCACGAGACTTTTGGTCTTGTGTTCTTCCTTTCTAACACTTCCGTCAATTCTTCTTGCATCCTTTTTTTTCGGTTTAATATCTTCATCCATCCACCTCAGAGCCACAAGAATACGATGGGCTTCTATTGACATTTTGCACAGAGAGTCCCACAAACATCAGTTTCCAAAATCCAATTAACAATTTCCCACCATGATTTAGGCTCTCTCATATCACGTGATTACATTCAAAGATATTTAAACTTAATTTGAAATAACAAAATAATGTACTACTATCAAAGGAATACATTGATGGACACACAAATATATAGAGTCCCCATCATTCCTCATATGCATCAGTGATGTGGAGTGACCCCTACACAGAAAAAGAAATCTAGGTTACAAGCTGTTTCTTGCCACGTCACACGCTTGACAAATTGGTAATTGCATTACAAGAAAAACAAACACAAAATGAAAGGGACAATAATATAGAGGTAGGGCAGGGGAATTGATTCCCACTATTTCTCACAAGTCATAATGTTCCCCTAGACACTCAACCCTCTCACTCTCAAGTCTCACCACTTCAAAAAAAAGAACCAAGATTATTGCTAATTGACAGTTTTCACCAACACAACAGGAGGTAATTATTAATTGCTACTAGTATTTTTTTTTTTCTCCTAACAAGGACAAAAATGTTACAGAATAGTTAACTTGTAATAAAAGCCACTAGCTAAGCAACTGTCCTTTTTTCCAATTCCACCCCTGAGAAAATCCTGTTAGGTCAAGAGCCCTGATTGAATAAAGCCCACTACCTAATACTGACAGCAGTATGGATGAATTCAACACACTTGGAAAAAGTTTGCACCAAATGTAATAAACAGGAACAGAAAATACTGATGTTTACTACTTAATGCATTAGCCAATGTTCAAGAAAACTCATGGATTTGAGCTGACAAGTAGCTGGCATACCGAAGAGAACAGATATTGAATGAAAATTTATGAGCATTAGATACGAGTGTTGGAGATTTATACAAGTAAACAAATTGGATTTTCAGTTGCAACAGTTTTATCTATCTATTAAAAAACAGATACGATTTGTGTTAAATAATCAGAAAGGTATAACTGGAATGCTGAACAAATACATTTAAAAAGAGTGTGGCATATATCCATGCGTTCTTTGCACCATTCTTACCTTCTGTGCAGGTTTGATTTGTTTCCTTCGTAGCTGGAGGATAGATAGCCCAAATCTGTTCAGTAAGTGAGCAATTGCTATGGAAATGAAGACGTGGGATATAGGGATGATAGATGGGAGAATTGATGGGGACTTGCTGTATGTCCATCGTATCGATGGATTGGCACAGATTGATGCAAATCTTTCGCTAGTTTGTTTTCCCCTGTGAATTGGAAACAGTTGATAGCTAAGTGTGCTTTAGAACTAGTAAAAAGTGACAGATCAAAGCAAAATGATTCCATCACAATTTACTGGAATAACATATTATGGGTTGATTCCAGAGGGGATAATCATCTCTAGCAACAGGTAACACAGATTTGCAAGCGAAAAACAAACATAAAAATGCACAAGCAGTTCCAGCATAATCCCACGTAACAAAGTAATGAACCCAGTCATAATGTACCTTAATAAGTCATTGATCGAATTCCACCAACGCTTTTCACTTCTGCCTTGGCGACTGGAAGTTTGGTCTACATTGAATACAATAAAGAGATGTGAGACAATAGAGGGGATAAAAGTAAAAGAAAATCCAACTCTAGGTTAGCCAGCTAGTGTAACTTAAAGAAGAAACCTCCATCAGTGCCCGGGAATGCACCCATTTTCCTAAGAGATGCCAACTTTTCAATTAGTTCACGTTCTTCATAACTGGCATTGTAGAGACATTACAAGTAAGTAAAAATAATATACATACTTCTTAAAGTAGTTGCTTTAACAAGAAGCATTGAAAAATATGATAAGTTCCCAGCCTATCATACTCTGCCTGCTATTTAAATTAAAAAGGAAAGGAAATAACAGAAAACTCAGTTACCAACTCACCAACCAGTAACTCCAAATTGCTAAACACACATCATCCTCATCTTAGTGTAAAAGGAAAGAAAGAAAACTAAAAAACTTTCTGACTGATTCTCAGTGTCAATGAAATAGCATCTCCAACAAAATCCACATAAATATCTTACCTACACTGTTGGGTCCAATTTCAATTTTTTTGATAAATCATCACATCACAGTGGAAATAAAATCAGAAGTGCACTTGAAACACACCTAGTATACTTTGGAATGATAACATCCACAGTGAAATAATGATTGCCTCGTGAAGACGGTTTATTTATGTTTGGCACACCCATGCGTGACAGCCGCAATGTATGACCTGGTTGAGTTCCAGGGGGAATCCGAAGGTCTTTCATACCTTCAACTGTATCCACCTGGGGTTGGCACAAGAAGAGAAAGATATTAACTTCTGCGTAAGAAAGAAACAACTACTAATTCTAACATAATGCAGCTCATCGGGACTTTACCAAAAAGTCAAAAACACAACATAACCACAACCCACAGGTATTAGATTATTCATTGAGACCAAAAGAAAGAAGGCATTACACTTTCGAATATAACAAAAGCATCAAGCAAGCCAATTTATAAATAGGAGGATTGGTGGAACAACACATACATGCATAGCCATGATAAAATCTTCTAAGAAGTTCTCAAAGATGTCAGCAAACTACCAAGAACTCAAATTTCCTTGTTTTCTAAACTAACTGATCAAAATATAAAAGCATAATAGAGAAGGTTCAGTAGAGTTTTCACCTTCTTAGTTGTCCCCAAAATGGCTTCGGTATAGTCAACAAGTACTTTTGAGTATAAATTCACCCCATCTCTCTTAATTCCATGTTTTTCCTTGATGTGAAGGATTAGATACAGGTCACCAGCTCTACCCCTGATAAGTCATTATGGAATAATGAGTCCCTAAACTTCATGCATGATGCAATATATGGTAAAAAGAACAAAACTAACATTTGTCACGTGAAAATTTTGGTAGAATCATCCTGAACATGAAATAACCGAAGGCCCCCATTTTATGAGGCCAGAGCGGGCCCAAAGAGGAACGTATGGTGTTTCAAGAAAAAGAATTGAATTAAGTAGCCAAAATAACATAGACCAAGATCAACACAAACTAATCAAAGTCTGCTACATTTTGAGGCATTTCTTAGAAAAGAATAACATCAATTTTTTTCTTAAAAGCTTGACGCAATAATAGACATGAGAAAAACATTAGGAAGCACATTAAATCATACTATCACTCATATAATCATTCACCCCATTGCCCATTACTGATACCAACAAATTCTGGATCCGGTTATCCATGGGAAATTGAGAGCCAAGACTCATGAGGCTTATAACTTCATCAACAAACTTGTATTAGCAATTGAAAACACACCTAACTTTGTCAAAATTTCCCTCTCCTTGAATTTTCATTGCCGCTCCATCATCAATGCCAGGTGGAATAACCACCTCAATATTGCGCATTATTCCAATTTGACCTTTTCCATCACAACTGCGGCACCTATCAGTAATTATCTTCCCATCACCACGACATTTTGAGCATGAGGTTACCTAGGGTTCACAGACAATCATCTACACATGATGTCAAAGTAAGAATTGGAATTAAACACGCTTTTAAAATATATTCCTGCAGTACATATGGATCACTACATAAATGTCATAAAAGATAAGGGTCAAACACCTGAACTGACAACAGGAGCATATAATAATCAGATAATCAGCCAGTAGTTACGTGATAGTCCAAATGGCTTGGTCCATAATGAAAGAATTTTGATAAGCAATGACATCTTTAACACATTTAGTTTGGAAACATAATGAAAATGCTCATAATGAAACTCTTAAGCAAAAAGGGTGTCCAATTATAGGTATCATTAACTGCAAGGCGCAAGCTACAACAGACTTCACCTCATTCTTGATACTGTACTATGAAAAGTAACAGTCTAATTCCAACACTCAGCACACAGCATGCAACACATACATTTCACTCATGTTTGTTATTTCCTTGCATGCCAAAACATATTCGCACAAACAATAAACACTGGATCACATCAATACTTTGTTTGCTATTATGGTTTGCGGATAGATGTATCATTTGCAGAATTAAGTTTCTCCAGTTGTCTGTGCATGTATTAGCCCATCACTACTGCATGGGAGTACCTGGGACATAATTCCAAAAGGTGTCTTCTGTGTTTGCACCACCTGCCCTCTGCCTCCGCATTCATCGCACTTTTTTATAGAACTGCTGGACTTGGCACCAGTTCCACCACAATTATCACATGGGTCTAAACATGGCACTTCAATATCACGCTTTCCCCCAAAAATTGATTCTTCAAAACTCAAATGTAAATCGAATCTACATTGAAAAATCCGAAGAACATTAAAAGAATTCCCTGCAACCCGATTTTCAAGATAAAAATATAAGTGTTTTACTAATGCGTAGGGATAAAATTATAAAAATACGAGTCAATTCTTAGGAAACCTACATGGAAACTGGAAAGAAGATTATACAAGAAAAACCAGTTTAGGGAATAAAAGAATCATATTGAGCTCATTTAACAAGCCCTACAACATTTAGCCTCAAAAACTTTAGAAGATATGATATTTCGCAACCCTTGAGAATTATCTCAAAAAATTATGAAAATCAATCCATGCAGGTTTCTTGACACTAATGGCAGTAAGAATATACAAAAACTAGATGCTGCATATCTGCCTTGAAGATTAAGTGTAGAAAATAGGCTGAGGGAAAAATGACTCGTATTAGAGAGATACGACTGACTACTGATCTATTCAGCAGAACTAACCAAGTTAAATGATGAGAAGAAAACATATCTTATGCTATACCCATTGATAATATCCAAGTAAACAGATATGAAGAAAGTGCCAATGGATATTACCGAATGTCCAGATTCTTGCTCCTCTTCTCTTTAAAATTAAAACTGAAGCCTCTCTGTTCAGCTCTTCCTCCAAAAAGGTCATCAGACTCACCAAAATATTTTGAGAAGACTTCAAAAGGATCCACCTAGAACAGGAAATTTACAGTGAATCATTTGCTTAAGAATCTTCCCTTGGTTGAAAGCAGCATTGAGCTATTGCAATGAATTAAGTAAACAGAACAAAAGGATTTATAATCAATATAAACATCCAAGTGGATGGGACCATAATACACAATTTTACCTCTGGTGGACCAGCAGTTGTTGCATCAAATTCTCCATTTAAACCTTCTTCACCAAATTGATCATATATAGACCTTTTTTCAGCATCTGACAACACCTAATCAGGTATTTTGTAACAACTTAAACCAAAATAAAATACACATGTAAACACACATATACAGGGTACAACACAAGCAATACATACTAAATCACCATCACTCAAGTTATGCTGGAACATAATGGTTGTATAGACATTTAAAAAAATAAATAATAAATAAATAAAACACAGAGTTAGATGAGTTGTAGGACAGACACTTGTTCCAAACTACTGTAGACATCAGTATTCAGAAAGTTCAAATCAAATGTAAGAATATAACATGAAATGAAGTTGATTACATTAATATTTCACGCATAATAATAGCTTTAACTTTGCAGAGCACATAAAAAATTCAGAGACCACTCCATTAAGGATAATAAATACTAAAATTAAATATGACGGTACCTCATATGCAGCGCTTATTTCTTTGAATTTTTCTTCAGAGCCAGGATGTTTGTTCATGTCAGGATGATACTGCAACACACAAAAGGACATTGAACTACCAGTAACTAACAATTCCAATTTCAAAAAGAATCTAAGGAAGCACAATCAAAACTCACGTGAGAATTAGAGCTCGGGTTGGCTGACAAAGTTGTTAAAATACAAATACACGATACAAAACCAAATAACAGGTAACTAATATAGAATGACAGATGATTACGATATTCTAATATTCTAGGAGTTATAATTAAACTCACACTCGATGCCTTAACGGCATTCGCTGGATAAAATACTTTCTACAAAGCAAAATGAAAGACCCCTTAATCAATTTCAAACTCAACAATCAACTGAACAGTGCAAACACAAATATTCAATACAGCACCTTCCGAGCAAGTGAGCGATAAGCGGCTTTAATTTCTTGCAGAGTAGCGCTTCTACCGACATTGAGAACAGAATAATAATCAGAACCGGAGGCAGCTCTAGCCGAGACGAAGGGAGCAAAACGGCGATGATGCCTACCACTACCACTGCCGAATCCGGCCCTTAAGGTGGGAAAAGCCGCACTGGAAAACCCCAAATTCTTGAACTTGAGACTATGGCAGCAATTGGAATCGCTGAAGATGAAACTAGGGTTTGCATTGATTGAGCGATAACTGTGGTTTTGGCACAGTAGCATTTCTTTGGGTAAGCGTAAAAAACTTGGGTTGGGGTTTTGCCAAAAGGGTTTTACCTATAAATACTTTTCCCTTCATTCTAGTATAATTATTGTTTTCTTATAATTTTTGCTCTAGTTGATTGCTTTAATTTATTATGATTATTATGATACTTCCTCCGGGTTTTTTTTTTTGGGTACAATCCTCCATTTTTTTTATTAGCTACGATTTGACAAATGCTACTGTTCACTTATATACTTTGACTTAAAATTTTATTATAGTTATACTATAATTAAAATATAGTCAAGTGAGATCTTGTTACATTCGTCTTGTCTTGTATTTTTTAAATATCAAAGTTTTAGAATTTTTACTTGTACCGAATTTAAGTTATTAATTATTTTAAATGTGCATTGGACTGCGTGTTGGGTGAGTTTGTAGCAATCTTTTAAAAACATAGGAAGTATAATAAAAATATATATATAGTTAAGTTTTTTTTTTCGGTACTATATATAATTAAGTTGATTTTATTATATAATTTATATGATAATCAAATTCTAAATTTTAAATTTAAGCTTATATAATTCTCAATAAAATGTTACTCCTGTTTTATAGTACTAATTTAAGATTTAAAAAAAAAATGTTTTAATCCAATTATTATATTAATGTAACACAGAAATTCACCCATCAATGATTCAATGTAAACATTAACACTAATGTATGGTTAAGGTGTGTTGAAGTCCAAACCACACAAATTATAAAAGGGACGGAGAAGAGGTCGCGTAGGAATCGAAACCCAAACCTAAAGTTGTTAGTTAGGGGATATGACCACACGATTGGATGTATATTTAGAGTTTATTTTATAAATACAAGTTTGTATATATTTATAGACATAAGTTTGTGTATATTTTAAGGCGTAAATATTACTCCATTTGTTCCATTAAGTCTGTTTCAAATTTTTTTGACACGTCGTCCAAAGCACAATTAATATTTTAAAATATATAGAAGTAAAAATTCTATAAAATATACTATATTCTAAAACTATGTGAAAACACAAACTTAATAAGATCTCACTCGACTATATTTTTATTTAATATAATTGCAACAAAAAGTTAGATGAAACTTGTACAATGAACAGTGTGGAAAGTCCAAATGAGACACAATTAACGGGACAGAGGGAGTACTAGTTAATTACTCTCCTTTTCAAAATTCAGATACTTGGCTAGTGCCTAGTTGGCTGCTGAGAAAATAAACAAATACTCTTACAAACCAGTAGTAGTGCACAATCGATTTCATTTTTTTTTTTCCCCTGGGGATAAAAGATTTCCAATAGGGAAGAATAGGAAGATTGTTGGACTTCACATTACATTACACACCAGTAGGACAAATTTGTTTCTTGCAGCCCCACACAAAAACGCTCTCTCAACTCTAAGTTAGCATTAACTCCTAAATTATGTTGAGATTTATTCTCCCCATTTCCGATCTCCTTGTTGAAGCTTGTCCATCAGTAGATGTGCCACAGATTTAAATCCCATTTCTCGAGCTGTGCAATGTTCAGACATTTCAGACTCCGGCCGATCATACATACGAAAGAACATACTTACATGAAGAAAAGCAAGTAGGGGGGGAAACACACAAACCTCTATATATGGCTATCCCAGTTGGAACCATCTTTCGCTTCTTCAGACACAGTGAGCTGCGCATAGCAACAAGACGAAGCAAAATCTCTCAACCCACAAAGCAAATCAAACTGACAAAAGCATAAAAACCAGATAAATTTGAAATCTAGTGTTAGTATAGGTAGATGCATACCTATTACATATCCAGTAAGGATTGAGACCTTTGTCTTCCACACAGTGAGGGCACATCCATTCTTTATTTGCTCTCACTTCCTCCATTTCTGGCATGCATGTATACATTAGGACTGGTTCCCTCAACAAGTAGTACTTTTTTCAACAGAACAAGTAGTCTCTTTTTAATCAAACAAGAAGTTGTCTTTTTAGTTTCACAATGAGTTTTCAGTTATGAGCTTTGGAGTGATTACCTTGGCCATACCTAACCTTCAGACAAGCTCGACAAAGAACGCCATTGCTGGAATGGCAAGTTGAGCATTCTGTTTTCCCTGTGAATGAACATTTTGATTTTTTTTTTACTATGCAGGGGCTAGCATTGTTGGAATCTACCGTATTATTGGAACACTATGAAACTTACCTATGCAGGGTTGATCCATGTCTAGCTCGCCACAACGTCTGCAATCTTCTTCACCACATAGCTTCTTTTGCCTGATTGTCTCATTGTAACAGAATTGGTCAAAATATATCTCTCAACAGGAGTGGTTTTTTAAGTGCATTACGTAAAGCTCAACAAAACTCAAAACTTCATTCAGAACACAGATTATTTTCAACTAGCACAAAATGCAAACTTATTACTGCTTTTCAAGTATCGGTTAGGCAAACTTATTACAACTAATAAATCTTCCAGAACTAACACAGAAAGCAGATAAGTCCAACAACTCATTCTACAGTTGCATCTTGAAACACCTTAGAATTCAACGATTCAAAAACTAATTCAACTAGAATGAAGTATGACCAACAACTTTAAACAACACAATTCATGGAACTCATATGTTGCATTCATGCTTTAAGTATTATTTTAAAAGTTAAATATTTAATCTATTGTCAATTAACTAGCGAGATATTGATATGAATAAATAATCATGGTATAATTATTTTCTCGAAACATTCTGTTGAATGTGAACTAGAAGAATATCTGAATATGCCTATATAATTAAATATGGTAACAATAGGCAACAACGTCCTATCCCACATTGGCTGCGAGTTTTTCAAAGTCCTATACTTAAGGCTTGAGTTGGCTGTCTTGAGAGGCTGGTCTGGCTTTTCTTCAAGGGTTGGTTAAGGCACATCAATGACATTCACTGGACTTCCCCTTTTACTCAGTATGTGGAGGATCTATAAATAGGGCGGGGTCTAGGCATGACTTTTCCGAACACCAAACAACACACAAGCTCTCTATGCATAGTCTCATTGGAGCAACTCATTATGCTCTTTGGTTTCGTCTGAATGAGCCTCACTATTTGTGGTGCTACAGCAAGTACAAAAGCAGTTTTACCTTTGGGTACAACACTCCCTGTAAAGCATAAACTGTCTTGTGGGAAAATGTCACTTTGACTTGGCTACACCACGTTTTTGCATTCTTTCTTCTTCCTCATTCAATTCTGTTTCAGATTCTTTGTTTTCTTTTTCTTATACTACGTCTATCATAGAAAAACACTATACTACACTGCTTTTGTAACATCATATACATGTACTAAAGAAAACTAGGAAGGAATGTAAGAACAGAGATCAATTCTCAAAAAAAATGCAGATTAAATGTGAGTATGTGACTAAGAAAGAAAAACCTGCAGAAATGGCAGCAAATTCCATAAAGAGGATCATACAAACTCCCTCTGCCCTTGCTCATGCAGCGCCGGGTAGGGTTGTAAACGAACCGAATCGAACCGAATACCACAGTATTCGCTTTGATTTGATAAGCTTTTCGAATATTATCGAATCGAATCGAATTATTCTATAAGGTAATTTAATAATTAATAAAATCAATTTTAATTATTAAACTTAAATATTTAATTTGATTTATAGATCAAATTTAATATTTTAATATTATATATAAATATATTTATATTAATTAGTAAATATAGTCACTAAAATTAACTTGTTAAATTATTTAACAAAATAAATTTATATATTTATATATAATTTTAATATAAAATCGAATATCGAATCGAATCAAATATTAATCGAATATCAAAATTCCGAATAATTTCGAATCGAATCACGAATCAAACAAAAAATATTTGATTCTTTTACAACCCTAGCGCCGGGCCAGAGCTTCAGGTGAAATTTTCCTCTTCTTTAAACTCTTCTTGATACTTTTCCCACTATCTTCCAAATCCCCCAATTTCCCTGTCTCACCTGCCAAATTACAAACCCTAATAATTTCAACCTAAATTCACCAAAAGCAGCAGCAACTTGGTTACAGACGAAATCCACACCTTTAATTGTAGGCGATTCCACATTCCCACTCAATCGAGCTGAGCGGCGCAAAGGTGTAGAGCTGTAATCAACTTTGTTGTTCTTCCTTATAGGAGTTTTATTAGCTTTGCGCGATGAAGACATGGTTCGCAGATCAGAAATGGTTTTGTGAAGCCCTATGGAAGCCAATCGAGCCTTTTTTTTGTGACCAACAGTGAAAAATAAAATGAAGTCGTTAGGGATACACTTCCCGTTCGAAATCAATAAAGCAAAAGTGATTCAGCATACCTGGTTTTCCATTATGCGCATTTTCCTCAGTTCTTCGTAGTCAAGTTTTGCGTGAATCATTTCCGGCGCAGGTGAAGCTTCCTCCATTTTCAAACTCCGTTTTGCACTCCTTTTGTAATTTTCACCACTATCTTCCAAATCCTCCAATTTCCCTGCACTCACACGTCCAAAATTTTTGTAAATCCACCAACGAACTGGCAGTAGTTACCGATCATTACAGGAAATATTATGATTCTCAGTACAGATGTTCCGCACCTTGCAGTGGAGGCGATTCCCCATTCAATCGAGCCGAACGCCGCACGGGAGTGGAGCCATAATCAACTTTGCCGTTTTTCCTGACGTGAGTATGATCAGAGTTTGGCGATGAAGCCAGAGAACGCATACCGGTAGCCGTTTTTTGAATCCCTGCGGAAGCCAATCGAGCCTGTTTCTCTCGAACCACAAACAGGGAAACAAAATGAATACGTTAGGTTAGGGTACAATTTTCGAACCAAAAATTGGTTAAGGCTTAAGTGGCATTCATTCAGAAAAACCTGGATTTCATTTATGCGCGCATTTCTGAGTTCTTCGTAGTCGGATTTCGTTTGGAGTCTTCTCATGGTTGCAGAGGGAGACGAAGAAGAATGAACACAGAGAACCCCAAACGACCCTGTGTACTGTTTTCAGACTTTCCTCCAACGGCTAGTAGTATTTGAATTGTAACGGAAAATTACATCAATGTCCCTGCCTCTGCAAACTTATGCCATGTTTGGTTCCATTTCCCAAAAATGTGACAAGAAAGAGCTTGAGGTTTTTTTTTTGGGGGATAAACAGGAGTACTTCGTTCCTTTTTAATTGACACAGACCTATATTTCACGTAATTCAATACACATTTTTAATCCTTAATAACTCAAATTGCATACGAGGAAAAATTATAAAAAATTAATATTTAAATCTATGCGATTAGACGAATCTAACAAGATCTCAATTGACTATATTTTATCTTATATAATTGTACGAAAAAGTCGAATCAAAGTTACTCAATAAACAGTGACAAAACACCATCCGTGTCAATTAATTAGGAACGGAGGAAGTACATACTACTACATATATAGGTCACCTGAAAAGCTAATCACTAAATCAAACTCCGATTTAATTAGTTCAAAGTATCTTTACTTTTATGAAATTGCATAATTGCATAATTTCATTATTTTGTAAGTTGAGAAATACCATTTTTTTTCCGGATAAAAGGAGGGCCGAAGCCATTTATTCAGTTGAGAAATACTTTTCATAAAGAAAATTTTAATTTTATAAATATATTCATGACATATGCACAAATACTGTAATTTATTGTAAATATTCAAGCTTAAAAAATCTATTTGAGAAGAATTCAAATTTAATTAAAAAGTTTATTTGGGATGAGTATTTAGCCCTAGTTGTTAAGTCCTTTGACTTCCAACGGAAGATTTGACTTTTGAGATTCGATTCTCCACTTGCCCCTATCCCTCCCTTTTATTTCATTTGTAATTTGTGTGGCATGAGTCCCAGCACGGCAACACCCTTTCCAGGCCTTTAATTCCTCAAAAAATTTAAAAAGTTTATTTAACTTATTATGTAAACTTCAACTTAGTAAAAAAAAATACTATGATTCTCGATTCTAGTTATTTTGTAGTTATGAATACTATTTAAGTCACCTATGTCTTGTTTATGTGCTAATTTTTTTTTTTTTGGGGAGGTTTATGTGCTAATTAAAGATAACATGTTTCACAATTTAGTGGAAAACATGCTAAGATAGGTTAAAATTTTAAGCTGTTGACTTGGCTCAATAATACTACTAATATTTAACAAGGATGAAACAAAAAACATTGTGCCTCACATAAATGAAATGATCTTAAAACGTTTTAAATTTTTCAATAACAATTAAATTATTTTAACCACCCTAATTTGTTGTTGATGTGTACATTATTATTAGAGAATTAAATTAAATATATATATCAATGACCCTTTACTAAAACCAACAACAGTTGGCTTGAGTGGATGGAGCTCTAGTCGCTTAAGCAAGGTCTCGTGTTCGAGCCTTATGTATGCAAAAAACTGCTTTGGGAGAGGCGCCCTTAATTGCCCCCTGCAGATCCTCGAGGGATTAGTCTTGGATCCAATATGGCCTGGGGATACCCTGATATTCACCTAAAAATGACCCTTTACTAGAGATGTCTATAACAGGATAGAGAAAGATACGTATGGGAAAGAAATTAAGATTTTCATATGGACGTGTATATAGTGGAAGAGGAGAGGAGGGAAGATAACAACTTTCCACTTTGAAGCATAAAGTTTTTGCCTTTAATTGTGAGCCCATTACTCCAAAATTCTAACATTCCCAAAACAAATAGTTTCTCTTCTCCTTAGGTCAATGAGGTGTATTGCTTGCTTAAGGCATTTTTTATTTTTTTATTTTTTTGCCCGAAAGGTATGGAATCAAATTAAACAGCTTACCCATATGGAAATGGTTTGGGTGCTGGGCTGCTGGCGGCCTGTAGGTGCTGACACATTCAAAAGTGCTGGATATGTGTATATGAAATGATGTGTGAGTATAAAATAGGGATGGATGAAGGTTATGAGCCAAAAACTAATAAAAAAAAACCATTGTCTATACATCACTTTATAAGGCTTATACATCATTTTTAGCGCTGTCTGCACATGCTGGCAATTGTTTTGCCATTACAGAAACCGAATTGTGAGTACAAAGGGCTACAAAAACTAATAAAAAAAACCGTTGTGAGTACAAAGGGCTACACATCATTTTTAGCGCTGTCTGCACATGCTGGCAATTGTTTTGCCATTACAGAAACCGAATTGTACCCATATGCCAATTTTTCGTAAAAGCATATCGCATAGGAAAAAAGAAAAGAAGTTGAAAAAAGGGTGAGCTAAAATACCAGGAAATAGGTTTCGATAAATTTAGAATCGATGGTATTATTTTAGTATAAAATTTAAATAATCATGATCACCGACGATTTCTCGCAATGCGATTGGGAGGGGAGATTTTGAAAAGAAATTAAAAAATTTGTCTGAAATTATTATTTCTACTATTTTTGTTTATTTATATTCTACCGAACAGACTAACCTGTAATATTTGATTTTCTTTCGTTTGAATCTTCCCAATTCCTTTCATCCAAACCAAGTCTTAGTTCGAGGAAAGTGATAAGTACCAAGAAATTGCATGAATCTTGCTTGAGTTTCACATTATAATTGTTTAAAATGTATGTCCAAACAGTTCTTCACAAAAGTCAAAACACCATAACATAACCAACCAGATGTGATTGATATATCATTATGTCATGATAAGTATTCTGTATTCTAGCTACTCAGTTTATTTGGGAGCTGAATTAATTGATGTCATAATATGAACCCAATTAACATGAAACAAAGGAAAATAAAAGTAAATATTCTTAAATTGATCCGAGTAAAATATGGCTGTGTGCACTGTGCAGTTTATCCCTAAATTACATACTATTACTCTATTAGTAAATTTACATTTTTTATACACATCTGAATTGTACACATTTGTAGTTGTCCTGTCAAATGTCATTGTTGCAGAAACTAATTAATTGGGCAGGCCCATGACCATAAGAAAGGCATCCAGCAGGACATTTTGGACAAGGTCATAACTCATCATCATATTCATCAACAGGACAACCACTCAAACAAACACAGCTTTGCCACTTGCCACCCAAATTCATTCTTCAATCTTCCATTTACATCAACACAACAAGCTGGAATCCAATAGGAACCCAAGTTTTTACATACACTAATGATGATCAATTCCAAGACTTGCCCAACATTTGAATCAAACATAACAAAAGGTTCCCTTTTGCTCCAACACAAACAAGAACACAACTCTGAATCCAAATCACTTCAATATAGAAGTCTTGTACCAAAGAGGGTTGATTTAAAAGCAAAAAAAGATTAGAGTTGGAACACTTTGTACCACTTTTTGTACAATCTCCAAGTTACCATGTTCTTCCATCATATCCTGATTCGGTGACCCTGTTAGCAGCCCATCTACACTTTCATTCTACCGTTTCCTCAACACCGTAAGAAACCGCGGATGGATGGTTCGATCTATGCACCTAAAACATCAGCTAATTAAGTAACAGTCAGATTCATCATCTGCAGTTTGAGATCCAATGCCAAGTCTCAGTTCTTCTGTTCTGCACATGGCGAATCTGCAAGACTTCAGGCGTTGTTCATCGTCCACTCTAGGCCGGGCTGTCAGCTGACGGACAAAGGCGTCCAATGCATCCTTCATCCATTCTTGTGCACAGGCTTCCCTAGCTTCGATTACCGTCATCTGTTGGAACATAATTGAAGAAATTTTTGTCAGAAAGGATATGGGATGAAGTAACAACAGAACAGTTTGTAAAGGGCATATACCCAAATTCGTTGGCGGAGATTCTTCTCTGGCCAAACGTCTAATTCCTCGGTCACCAACAGGGGAAACATGGATCCCTCATGGAACTTCTCCTGGCTTTTGCTCTTGAATATCCACTCGCCTAATTTGTCCTGCAAGTAAATGGGAAAATGAGTTTGGGAAAATTTGATCAGGAAATGGATTTGAAGGTATAGAGGCTGATAAAAGATGCTAACCCCTAACACTCCAATTACACCAGCCTCCTCTAGAGTCTCTCTTGCAGCTGCAAATTCGATGTCTTCGTCCATTTCCCAGCCACCCTAATGGAGTCATCACCAAAATAAACCATTTAAGGATACAGAAAACAGATTTTCAACGATTATAGTATGATGGGGTGTTGGAATGAAGATCAAACCTTCAGCTGAAGATGACTACAGCTCGAGCTCTGGTATCCAGCCTTCTGTTGGCATAGGCTAATGGGCTTTTTTTTGTCTAGGCCACTTATTGGGCCACCAATTTTGTATTCAGTCTAGGTCAGTCTAGGTCATTTTTTCTTTGCCTGCTTTTGCCCTTTCTTCCCTCAGTTTTGGCTATTTATTTCTGTGCAGCCTCATTTTTGTAATTGTACAGCAGAATCAAATCCATTCAATATTCTCTGCAATTGTTGTTTCTTCCGTTTTGTACTACCTCAAATTCATCATGGTATCAGAGCCTGGTAAATCGGAATCCTGATACGATTGCCTCATCCTTTACCTCTTGCTTGTTAACTCTATTCAACTATGTCTTCTACCTCCGACCCATCTTCCACCAGCTCACCACCACCACCACCTATAGTCTCTCCACCTCCTGTCATCACTCCTTCTACCATCGCTGATGCTGTTCTCCAACTCACCAGCTCAGATCAGCCCAACCTTCAGCTCTCCACCATCCAACTGGATGGAACCAACTGGACCAGTTGGAAGATTGCAGTCCAAACAGCTCTGGTCATCAAAGCTAAAATCAAGTTCATCAATGGGACCTTGCCATGTCCCCCCGAGGATGATCCAAATTTTGAAATGTGGATTAGGGTTGACAGCCTCGTCCTTACCTGGCTGAGAAACTCTATCTCTCCAGAGATAGTCCGCCAATTCATACATACATCAACTGCCAGGGCTCTCTGGACAGAACTGGAAGAATGCTACGGCCAAATTAATGGGCCTCAGATTCTCACTCTCAAAAGAAAGGTTGCCAACTTCTCCCAAGGGAATAGGTCAGTGACCAGCTACTACTCAGAATTAAAAATGCTCTGGAGTGACTTTCGGGCCCTCAACCCGTTTCCACCCACTGCAAATCCTGAGACATTGGAAACCTTGCTCAAAACTGATGAAAAAGACCTTCTGCTGCAGTTTCTCATGGGACTCAATGAGGAATACTCTCATGTTAGCAATCAGATCCTCCTGATGAGCCCTTTACCTTCAGTCAGTCGTGCCCATGGGATGGTTTGCAGCGTGGAGGCTCAAAAGGGAGTTCAAGAAACTAATGGTCAAAGTGAGCAATCCTCATTTGCTTTAGCCTTTACTGATAAAGGGAATGGTGGCTCTCTGACTCAAGCTGAAAGAGCTCCTAATGACAGGCGTCCAATATGCAGCTACTGCAAGAAGGTTGGCCACTTGAGGGAGAAATGTTTCCAACTCGCCAACAAAAACTCATTCTGTGATCACTGTAAGAAGAATGGTCACTCCAAAGCCAACTGTTTCTTAGTCACAGGAGTGATCCCAGATTGGTACAAGGCAATGAGAGATGGTCGCAAAGGCAAGACATTAGCTGCAGCAGCCTTTGGCTCCAGTGGCACTGAGGTTCAGTCAGCTACTTCAGCCACCACTGATAGTGTTTCTGCACTCACTGCTGCTGAGGCTCGAATTGCTAAACTTGAAAGCCTCATCAAAGATATGAACAAAGGCCAAATGGGCGCCTGTCTGACTAGCCCTATTGACTTTGCTGGTGGAGCATTCGGCATGACAGGTAGTGTTTCTTTATCTCATTACTTGAGTCATGTGTGGTTATTAGATTCTGGAGCTAGTCGTCACATTTGTGCAAATTATTCGTTCTTGATTAATCCCCAACCCCTGATATCTCCTTCCCCTATTTACTTACCGGATGGCTCATCAAAATACCCATCTCACATTGGTTCAATCATGCTTTCAGAATCTCTTGTTGTGCCTAATGTCTGCCTTGTACCTGGTGTTGTCCTAAATTTGGTTTCTATCAGTCAACTTACCTCCGACCTTAAATGTATTGCTATTTTTGACGATTGCTCGTGCACTCTGCAGGACCGGAACTCTAAGAAGACCTTACTTAAAGCTAGTATTCAAAATAAACTCTACACTTCTAATGTTAGAGTCTTTGAAATTCCTATGTTGCAATCTGTTAACTCAGCTGTTGGTAACCTTAACTCAGTCATTTCTTGGCACAAAAGATTAGGACACCCTTCCTTGGTTGTAATGTCAAAACTCGGATTGCACACTGATGCTTTTAATGAAATCCCTTGTGATACTTGTCATCTTTCCAAAATGCACAGATTGCCATTTCCTGCGAGTGCCTCTCATGCTTCCAATATATTTGATTTAATACATTGTGATCTCTGGGGACCTTTCTCCCTAGTTGACAGATCAAATCACAAATATCTCCTTACAATTGTTGATGATGCCTCAAGAGCTACTTGGCTCTACTTATTACATTCTAAATCTGAAACTTTTGCATCCTTGTCCAATTTCCTCTCTCTGGTTCAAAATCAATATAACTGTTCTGTCAAAGTCTTAAGAAGTGACAATGGCACTGAATTTTGTAATAAACAATGTCACAACCTTTTTACTACCTCAGGAATAATCCATCAAACCTCCTGCACCTATTCCCCCCAGCAAAATGGTCGAGTTGAAAGGAAACACCAGCATCTTGTACAAGTTGCAAGAAGTTTACTTCTTACCTCTGGCTTACCCAAACTATATTGGGGTGATGCCCTTCTAGCTTCAGCATATACCATAAATAGACTACCTACAAAAGTTCTTAATTGGAAATCACCATGTGAATTCATCTCTGGCTCAAAACCTTCCCTACATAACCTTCACTCTTTTGGTTGTCTTGTGTATGTAAAAGATCCAAATCCCTACCTCGGTAAGCTTGATCCTAGAGGACTTAAAGGTGTAAACCTTGGGACTGCTTCAAATCAAAAGGGTTACAAAATCCTCATTTCCAAAACCAAGAAAGTCATTGTTTCAAGGGATGTCACCTTTTATGATGATATTTTCCCTTTCAAAGGGGACATCAATTCAGACATGGGTTCTGATTCTTCCTTAAACTCTCAAAATCATCCTGTCTCTTTATATACTATCTCACCATCTCCTGCTAGTACTTCAGATAATACTCAACCTACTGCCTCCAAACCCAATGAGCCTACTACAGCCTTCACTGAAGAACCATCCCCTGTGAACCTGTCTGGATCTCAGAATCATCACTCAGACACTTCTACTGGCTTCCCCACTGGAAGTCAGCCTGACATACTCACCAATGAGGCGTCAGATGACATCTCTTCCTCAACCAACACTTCTCATCTAAATTCTCAACCTTTACCTGACAGCACCACAGTAACTCTAGCTCCAGTGTCTAACATATCATCCAGACCTCGTAGAGAGATCAAGAGACCTGCCAAATATAATGATTATGTGTGCTCATCATTTATGCATCTTGAATATGTCCCATCTAGTTTTGAACAGGCACATGGAATTGCTCACTGGGACACAGCTATCAACAATGAGCTGGAGGCATTGAAATTAAATCATACCTGGGATGTTGTTCCTTTACCTCAAGGGAAGAAACCAATTGGCTGCAAATGGATTTTTAGAATCAAGTATAACCCTGATGGATCAATAAACAAGCACAAAGCCAGGTTGGTAGCAAAAGGGTTCAATCAAAGGCTTGGTAAGGACTACAATGACACTTTTGCACCTGTGGCAAAGAATGTCAGTGTCAGACTTATCATAGCTCTAGCTGCCTCATTTCATTGGCCATTAACTCAACTGGATGTCAATAATGCATTCTTGCATGGTGACCTTGATGAAGAAATTTTCATGCATTGTCCCCCTGGACTCAGTTGTTCCCCTGGTGAAGTATGTCTCCTAAGAAGGTCTTTATATGGATTGAAGCAAGCTCCTCGCCAATGGTACATTGCCTTGGCTGACTTCCTCTCTTCAGCAGGCTTCAAGTCCACTTACAATGACCCTTGTATCTTTGTAAAGATCACAGACCATGGAATCACCTTACTGGTAGTATATGTCGATGACATACTCATCACCGGGGATGATGTCTCTCAAATTTCTTCCATCAAAACCAGCCTGCATACCAAATTCTCTATCAAAGACATGGGCTCTGCTTCCTATTTTCTTGGACTTGAAATCTCCACTACAGACACAGGATACCTGATCCATCAGTCTAAATATGCAGCAGACTTACTCTCAGAGGTTGATTTTCCACCCAATCCTAAAGCTCACACTCCAAGTCTACCTCATCAGACTCTTGACTTGGAAGGTGAATTATTCGATAAGCCACAACTATACAGGAAAATGGTGGGCAAGCTTCTCTACCTTGGCTTCTCCAGACCTGACCTATGCTATAGTGTTCAACAACTGAGCCAATTCATGCATTCCCCAACTGTGAAACATTGGAAGGCTGTGGTCCAAGTATTGCAATATCTCCAAAACTCTCTTCATATTGGATTGTTCTACCCCTTTGGGTTGCACCTTGAGCTCAAAGGTTTTAGTGATGCTGACTGGGGCAGTTGTCCCTCCTCAAGAAAGTCCCTTACAGGCTTTTGTGTTTTCTTAGGTGATGCCATTGTATCCTGGAAGACAAAGAAACAAAAGGCCGTGTCCCTTAGCACAGCAGAAGCTGAATACAGGAGCCTAGGGGCTGTTACCTCCGAGGTACTTTGGATTGGCTCTCTCTTGTCCGAGCTCAAAATCATCCTACCTCGCCCGTTTCCAGTTTACTCAGACAATCAAGCAGCAATTCAGCTAGTTAAAAACTCCATGTATCATGAGAGAACGAAACACATTGGGATTAAATGCCACTTCATCAGGGACCACTACAAAAGACATGATATCTCCCCTTTCTTTGTGCCGTCTGCTCATCAAGTAGCTGATTTGTTTACAAAGGGTTTATCACCTAAACACTTTCAAGGTTTCTGTTCCAAGCTGAGGTTGTGGAAACCATCAGCTTGCGGGGGGGATGTTGGAATGAAGATCAAACCTTCAGCTGAAGATGACTACAGCTCGAGCTCTGGTATCCAGCCTTCTGTTGGCATAGGCTAATGGGCTTTTTTTTGTCTAGGCCACTTATTGGGCCACCAATTTTGTATTCAGTCTAGGTCAGTCTAGGTCATTTTTTCTTTGCCTGCTTTTGCCCTTTCTTCCCTCAGTTTTGGCTATTTATTTCTGTGCAGCCTCATTTTTGTAATTGTACAGCAGAATCAAATCCATTCAATATTCTCTGCAATTGTTGTTTCTTCCGTTTTGTACTACCTCAAATTCATCATGGGGAAAGGCAATTAGGGATAGGTACCTTAGGGAACATCACTCTCTGGCTCTTCTGAGAAGTGATCAATAGAACCTCTAAATCATCAATATTTCCAGGGATTAAACTAGATTTGTTGGTTCTCCTAATTCTGTATGGAATGCATCTGCAAAGTAGGAGACATTAGAACGGCCACACACCAGAAACATGTATGGAAAATACGAAATCCCTACAAAGCTGGGGGAATGAAAAGTTCAAACGGTGCATACCCAACAACTTGACGAAATCCTTGATTGTAACGCTGCAATTGTCTCCCGGTACGGGAAGGCAGCGACACGAGCTTCTTGATCTGCATGGTATAATCAAATTGAACCCTAATTTCAAGCAATTGAACTTGTCCTCTACGAAAAAGCTCAGACGCGAAACCAATAGATGAAACCGCTACAAATCCAGCGGGAAAAAAGGCAGGAAAAAATCGCAGTAGCGACAAAAAAAAAGGGGAAGTTGGAGCTATGTGGATAGCTGCAATGGCGGATAGAGTTGGGAGTATTTGAAGGAAGATGGGGGAAGGCAGCGGGCCCCGTGGGCCCGCAGGTTCGGATCCAATAATTCATCCATTTTATATGCTATCTATTCTCCGTCCCACTATAAATGTCTTACTTCCTCCGTCTCAGTATAATTGTTACGTTTGATTTTTTGACACTATTCACTGTTTAAGTTTGATTCAAATTTTTATCATAGTTACGTAAGAAAAAACATAGTCAATTGAGATCTTGTTAGATTCGTCTAATCTTGTATTTTTAGACAATCAAATTTTTATATTTTTTTATTGTACACAATTTAAGTTATTAACCGTTGAAAATGTGTATTGGCATACGTGCCGGGTGGGTCCGTGACAAAAATATTGAGACGGAGGAAGTATTTATTATTCTTGGATTGTCTTGCTTTTATAAATAAAAATAATTTTTCACTTCAACAATTATGTGGATTCATCATATACTCACAAATCAACAATACCTTAATTCTCGTGCCAAACAGTAACAAGACAATTATAATGAGACGAATGGAGTAATTTTTGTGCGCAGTAGATGTTAACTAATGGGAATGGTTATGGTACTACCACACAATTGGTAATACATCAAGACAATTGATTTGAGCCATTGATGTGTTTTTAATTTTGATGGTTGAGATTAATTATAAGGGTAAGTTGGTAATTACACATATTTAATCTATAAGAAATAATTTTAAAAATGGAGGACTACCAAATAAAGAGGTAAGTAGAGATAAATGAAGGGAGAACAATAACCGACAAAATTACATTAATTTAATGACATAGTTTGATTCATTTTAGTGACGTCAATATATAGAAAATCTTATATTTATCTATTTGGAATTTAAAAAATATGATATTTAGATTCCTTGCATTGAATAGGTAGATTTTCATATAAAGAACATCAAAATCCGAGTCCGTTTGAGAAAGTTATAGCCATTTGAAGTTCATTGCGATTCTAAAAAAACATAGCCTTTACATTTCAGCGACGGTGACCTTACAATTCAGCGACGAGAGCTTTACAATTCAGCGATATAGTGTGTGCATTTCAGCGGCAGAGCCTATACAACAAAGTCTACGTGATAAACTTCAAATGGCTCTAACTTTCTCAAACGAACTCGGATATGGACGTTCTTTATATGAAAATTTATCTACTTGATGCAATGAATTTAAATACACTATCAGATTTTAGAAATTACAAATAGAAAAATAGCATATTTTCAAAAAAAAACGAGCATAAGATATATTTTCTTTTGAAAATCTGATATTTATATATTTGGAGTTTCAAAATTTTGATAGGATATTTAGATTCTTTGCATCGAGTACGTAGATTTTCATATAAAGAATGTCAAAATCTAAGTTCGTTTGAGAAAGTTAGAGCCATTTGAAGTTCATTGCGATTCTAAAAAACATAGTCTTTACATTTCAGCGACGGTGACTGTGCAATTCAGTGACGGGAGCTTTACAATTCAGCGATATAGTGTGTACTTTTCTGCGACATAGCCTATACAACAAACCATATGTGACAAACTTAAAATGGCTCTAACTTTCTCAAACGAACTCAGATTTGGACGTTTTTTATATGAAAATCATTGTACTCGATGCAATAAATTTAAATATCCTATCAGATTTTAGAAATTACATATAGAAAAAATAGCATATTTTTAAAACAACGTGCATAATATATCTGTTCTTTTGAAAATCTGTTATCAATACATTTAAAATTTATAAAATTTGATATGCTATTTAGATTCCTTGCATCGAATAGATAGATTTTCATATAAAGAACGTCAAAATTCGAGTTCATTTGAGAAAGTTAGAGCCATTTGAAGTTCATTATGATTTTCAGAAACGTATCATTTACGTTTCAGATCATTTACGTTTCAGCGACAGTGGCTAAACAATTCAGCGACGGGAGCTTTACAAATCAGCGACATGATCTATAAATTTCAGCAACATAGCCTTTATAACAATCCTGATGTGATAAACTTCAAATGGTTCTAACTTTTTCCAACGAACTCGGATTTGGACGTTCTTTATATGAAAATCTATCTACTCAATGCAAGGAATCAAAATATCCTATCAAATTATATGAATTCCAAATAAAGAAATAGCATACTACGAGGCACGAGAGGACTCCAGAGATGGATAAAAATCAAGAATAATTCAGCAACTTGCCAAGAGGTTTTCAGCGAATGAAAAATTAAGTAATTGTTTATCAACTTATGATTTTGCGAAGTAATTGTTAAATACATTCGTTATAGCTAAAAATTGAAATTACATATTTATCAAAGCCTTTTTCTGTTAGAAATTGAAATATATAAGTTGCAAATTTGTTAATATCTATTTATGGATACAAATGATTAAAATTTTAATAATGTATGGTTAACAATCATCTTACTAAATATATGGTTATGATATTTTGACAACTATATCATTTTTAAATTACAACCATTAGATCACTTTTAGACCTGAGTTTTTCTCTCGATGACGAAAAAAGTGGTTTCTCCCGTCCGTCCGCCGGATCCGCCACCGTTACCGGTTCCCGCCCAGCCTCCGGACCTTGCTCTGGTGTCTCCCGCCCCGACGACCACTGTAACACCCCCGTTTTCCTACTCTTAGTTCCGCGGCGGAAGCCTCAACTAGGAATCCGGGGTTGTTACCGCCACGCCCCTTAATTAAGCTCGCTTAGGTCTAACCTTGGCTAACTTAATTAATTGGCGCTAAGGCTAATTAAATTAAATTGCTAACACATGCTTAAAACAATAACTTTATTATTTACAAAATATAATATATCAGAGTTCGCAAAATATGACGACTAAGGCTCGTCGCCCCCAAAAGTAACTTGACATAACATTAAAATATAAATGAAAACTAATAATATGATATATATATGTATATATATATTTATTTATTTTACACAAAAGGTTTGATACCCATGCCCGTGCCCATGCATTTAGTCATCTCCACATATGTCAAATCCTGAAAAGAGTGCACATATAATTTATCAGCACACCGGCTGAGTAAATAAATTTGTACTCATGGGACAAAATTAAATATAAAGACTCAAGCAGTAAATGACATGTCAAACCGTTAAAAATTCTGATTCTCTGTGTCATGTTGCTCGACTATGACGTCTACACCCGGGGTATCCCATAGGACCTAACATGCTTTCATAGTGACCGTAATCAAGACTATGAGTATACAAGGGCGGCCCTCCCTTGCAACTAGAACTGATTGTGAGACCCTTGGCCTAACACAATTCTTTTTATAATGCTCTTACGAAGATAACCCCAATTGGAGTATATCCCGTATAATAATATCATCTCAATAATTTACATGCCATACACTGGAAATAAAATTTTTCACATGCATGGCTTAGCCCAAAAATAATTAAACTCATACTAGGGCATTTCCTCTGCATAAATCATTTGCATGAATAATTCTAAATTATTTAAAGCAATAAGGAATTAAACATGCAAAAATTAAATTTTGAATATAAATTTACTTACAATCTCTATGATGATAGCCTACCGAAATTCTGGACTGCTACTACTCCAACACTTCCCGTACTACTCCACTCACTATTACCTTCTACCACTATTAACTCTATCCCGATCTCTCTACTACTATTTTTCTCAAACACACACTCTCTCTATTACTGCACACAACTCACACCCATGATTAGTCACTCAAAACTCACTATGCTCTCTACTGCATTTGCATTTGGTGTGAATAAATGAGATGTTTCATCCTCTATTTATAGGCAAGATGCCCACCTCCATTGCCATTATTTTATTGTTTTCCATGTTCACGGGTAGCTACTATATGCATCATGTGAACTTTTTTTTTCTTTTTTTTTTAATTTATGCATATAGCCCCTGCCACATGCATGCCACCCTATCCTTCTTTTGTCTTTTCAAATTTTTTTTTTATTTTACTTATTCATTTATTTGGCTCTTTGATAAAAGTTTCAAAACAAGTAGGGTTTGAACACACAACCTTTAAGTTATGAGCCCACTTGACTAACCAATTGGTTATCAAAGTCTTTATGTCATATCTTAATTCTAACTAAATTTATTTCAAAATATTAGAATCCTTATTGTTAGTAATTATTTTTACCCATCTATATCTTTAAATCAAATCTTATTTTTTTTCTAAAATATTACTCTTCCAAACATTTAAACTTTTCCATACTAGAAAATATTCCCTATCATCTACTTTTAAACTTGGAAAAATAGTTCATTGTTTACAACATTCTTTTAATTAAAACCCATTTCCTATTAAATTTTAATTTATAGCAGACAATTAATTATTATACTATATTTAAATTTAGCGGGTATTACAATCCATCCTCCTTAGAAACAAACTTCGTCCTCGAAGTTCATTTTAAGTCACATAATTACTAAGGAAAAGTAAGGCAAGGTATTGCATAACAAAAGTTTTCTAACCGTACTTGACTTGGGCTGTAACATTCTCTCCCACTTGATTTCACAGCTATGTCCCCATAGCTGTATCATGTTGAAGGAACAACTCTGGATACTTGCCCTGCATTTCGGCCTCAGTTTCCCACGTGGCATCATTCTCATCATGGTTTGACCATTGTACTTTGACCATGCGAATGACTTTGCGCCTTGTGGCTCGTTCTTTAGTATCCAAGATCCTGACCGGTCTTTCCTCATAAGTAAGGTCTTTGTCGAGTTCGATAAGGTCTGGTTGCACTATCCTTTTTGAATCATGCTGATATTTCTTAAGTTGCGACACATGGAATACGTTATGGACTCGAGACAACTCCTCTGGTAAGTCCAATCGGTATGCCAAGGTACCAACTCGGGCGATAATGTCAAAGGGTCCAATATAACGGGGACTTAGCT
Source organism: Hygrophila difformis (assembly GCA_030278955.1). NCBI lineage: Eukaryota > Viridiplantae > Streptophyta > Magnoliopsida > Lamiales > Acanthaceae > Hygrophila > Hygrophila difformis. The sequence continues at coordinate 740,382 of JAOANR010000015.1, forward strand.
TACCTCGTTTTCCGAACCGCATTACGCCCTTCATGGGCGATACTTTGAGCAAAACTTTATCGCCGACTTCGTATTCACCATCACGCCTCTTTTGATCGGCATACGTCTTCTGTCGATCTTGAGCGGCTTTCATCTTTAGTCGAATTTGCTCCACTATTCCTATCGTTTCCTCGATTAATTGTGGCCCAACAGGAATCGGATTTTCGCTTTTAGTCCAACAGAGTGGACTCCGACATTTCCTACCATATAGTGCCTCAAATGGGGCCATGCCAATACTAGCATGATAGCTATTATTATAGCTAAATTCTATAAGTGGTAGGTAGTTTTCCCAACTACCCTTGAAATCCAAAACACAGGCTCTCAACATGTCTTCAAGTGTCTGGATCGTCCTTTCAGTTTGACCATCAGTTGTTGGATGAAATGCTGTGCTCATTTTTATTTTTGTTCCGAAAGCCTGTTGGAGTTTCGTCCAGAATGTAGAGACAAATCGACTATCTCTATCTGAGACGATATCTTGGGGAATTCCATGTCTTCGGACTACATTCTCAATATAAGATCTTGCCAACTGATCCATACTCCATGTTTCTTTCATCGGTATGAATATGGCTGTTTTAGTTAATCGATCAACGATTACCCAAATCTTATCATTGCCTTTTGGTGTTTTTGGCAATCCTGACACAAAGTCCATAGAAATGCTATCCCATTTCCATTCTGGAATTTCTAATGGTTTTACTAACCCAAGTGGTTTTCTTCGGTCAGGTTTGACCTTTTGGCACGTCGGACACTTTTCCACAAATTCCGCTACCTCTCGCTTCATTCGTGGCCACCAAAAGACTTTACTTAAGTCCTTGTATAACTTATCCCCACCAGGATGCACAGAATATGGAGTTTCGTGTCCTTCTTCTAATATGCGCCTTTTAAGATCCTCGCAGGCCTTTGGTATACACCATCGACCCTTAAATCGGATAGTGCCATCTTCGTGGATTTGGAACCCTATAGCTCCACCTTGAGCTATTTTTGTCTTAATCCTTTCTAATTTGACATCACCGGGTTGTCCATTTCGAATCTCGTCGAATATAGTCGGTTGTATTGTCATGGAATGAATCTGTTGAGCAGGTGTATCTTTATGTACCAATTCAATACCTAACCGAGCCAATTCCATATATAATGTTGGTGGCAAGATTCGTGTATTATCTAAGGGTCTTGTCTTTCGACTTAGTGCATCTGCCACTTTATTAGCTTTACCCTCATGATAGGTGATACCTAAATCGTAGTCCTTCATCAACTCCAACCACCGTCTCTGTCGCATGTTGAGCTCTTTTTGAGTGTAGATGTACTTCAGGCTCTTATGGTCTGTGTATATGTTACATCTCCGTCCGTACAGGTAATGTCTCCATATTTTTAGGGCGAAGACAACTGCAGCCAATTCTAAATCATGAGTCGGGTGATTCTCCTCATGTGGCTTTAGTTGTCGAGAAGCATATGCTATAACCTTCCCTTGTTGCATTAGCACGCATCCCAAGCCAAATTTGGAAGCGTCGCTATAAACTTCAAAATCGCCATCTTCAGTGGGTAAGGTAAGTATTGGTGCCGTGGTCAACATTTCTTTCAAAGTTTGGAATGCAATTTCGCATTCAGGTGTCCAAATCACCTTTGATCCCTTCTTAAGGTTCTGTGTCAGGGGTCGTGCAATTTTTGAGAAATCCTTAACAAACCTCCTGTAATAGCCAGCTAGACCGAGAAAACTCCTTATCTCTGTTTGCGATGTTGGTACAGGCCAGTCTTTTACTGCGGATACCTTGGCTGGGTCAACTGAAATTCCTTCGGCTGAGACGATATGACCAAGGAATGCGACTTTGTCTAGCCAGAAATCACATTTTGACAATTTAGCGTATAACTTGTGATTCCTCAGAGTTTGCAATACTTGATGTAGATGTTGTTCATGCCTCTCCTTGTCTATGGAATACACCAATATGTCGTCAATGAAGACTACTACGCATTTATCCAACAGTTCTCGAAAAACATTATTCATGAGACTCATGAATACTGCTGGGGCGTTGGTCAGCCCAAACGACATCACGGTGAACTCGTAATGTCCATACCGTGTTCTAAATGCCGTTTTTGGGATATCTTCTTTAGCTATCCTTAGCTGGTGATATCCGGACCTTAGATCAATCTTTGAAAACACCTTTGCTCCCTTTAGTTGATCAAATAAGTCATCTATTCGTGGCAAGGGATATTTATTCTTGATGGTTACTTGGTTGAGACCTCTGTAATCGATACAGAGTCTTAGTCCTCCATCTTTTTTTCGTACAAATAGTACAGGTGCTCCCCACGGAGATGTACTAGGACGAATGTATCCTTTTTCTAAAAGATCTTCAAGTTGTTCCCGTAACTCGTTCATCTCTGTTGGTGCCATCCGGTATGGAGCCTTTGATACAGGTTCGGTACCCGGAATCAAATCAATCGTGAATTCTATCTCACGTTCGGGTGGCATTCCCGGAATATCATCTGGGAATACATCAGGATACTCACGTACTACTGGAATATTGTTTATGTCTATCTCTTCTGCTTGAAGGTTCATAAGGTAGCAAATGTAAAGGGGATTTCCTTTTCTCATCAATGTTGCTAACTGCACCCTTGACACAATTTTCGTGGTTGGCTTCTTTGGCTCAGCATAGAAAGACACACGCTTCCTGTTATCCCCATAAATTGTTATCTTTTGCTGAGAACAATTGATATTGGCTTGGTAACGCGTTAGCCAATCCATTCCTAAGATAATATCAAAATCTTGTAATTCAAATTCTACTAGATTTGCAAGGAACTCGACGTCACAAATACGAATGGGAACTTTTTCGTGACGCTTTGAGCAGCTAACTATCGTTCCGTTGGGCAACGAGATTCTTAGTGTTATCTCCTGAGGGTTATCGAGTCCTAAATCGGGCAATTTACTACGAGATATGAATGAACATGTGGCTCCAGAATCAAATAGAATGCGCACTTTATACCCATTAATTTCGAAAGTACCTTCGATCACATCTCCAGCACCTGGCATGTCAGCTTGGTTTACCACGTTCAACCTTCCTTGATTTGGCCCACCTGGATTCTGTGGGTTTCCACCAGATGTCCTTTGATTGTTGGGAAATGGAGGCCGTTGTCCTTGATTATTTCCACCAATGCGGGGTCCTTGGGGACAATAATCCTCCTTTCGTAAGTCTGCTCGAATTCGGCTAGGATCGAGTCTTATGCGACAGTCCACCGCCTTGTGCCCCTTTAGTCCACAACGATAGCATTCATCATCTTGAGGACATTGTTGCATAGTGTGCTTTTTATAACAGCGACGGCACGGGGCTGGTATTGGTTCTCCGTTCCGATTGATGCGAAACACCGTACTATTCCAGTTATTCCTTGGGAAATTCCTCCTTTGGTTTGGATGATTATCCTTACTCTCTTCAATTTTCCTCTTTCCCTTGTCATGTGGTGCAGATTTGGAGTTTTCTCCTTTATGCTCGTGTCCTTCTACCATCTCGACTGTCATAGCTCGATTATAGACTTTTTGCAAGCTAGTGAATTGCTTCCCTCCAAATGCCTTTCGTATGTTTTTATTCAAGCCAAGCTCAAATTTTTGGGCTTTAGTTTGCTCAGTTGCCACCAGGTCTGGGGCGAACCTCAAGAGTTCTGTAAACTTAGCATAGTATTGTTGAACCGACCGATTACCCTGTTGAAGAGAAATGAATTCTCCATACTTGGCATTCTTGAGGCTAAGTGGATAAAACTGCTCCCTCAAGCTTTTCTGAAACTCTTCCCAAGTTACTTGGCGGTTCTCTTGTGACCTCCACCAAGTGTTTGCAATGCCAGTTAGGAAAAAGGTAGCCACTCCCACCTTTCTTTCATCTGGACATTCAACTGCTTCGAGCAGTTTCTCAAATGACTCAATCCAACCTTCCAGCTTGGCTGGATCTTCTTGTCCAGCATATCGAGGCGGTTGAAACTTATTAACAGCTTCAATAAAATCTCCTTGGGTCTCTCCCTGGCTTTCCCCTTTCTCCGCCTGTTGCTGAACTACTGCTCCAAGGGTGATTAGCAGTTGTTCTATTCGTTGTTGACGATTGTCGTCATCGGCCATACTTGTTATCGCTATCCCTTTCGCCCCTAGTCGATATATGTTAGTTAGTTAGTCACTTTAAAAAAAATCAATATAACACACCATACTAGTTTATTCAAAGTCTAGATAATAATAAGGCAAACTTTATTTCATAATACCGAGTTGGAGTACAACATTGAAAATTTCCAAGGTTTAAGATAGTCATAATTCTTAATACCGACTTGGGTACAACATTTAAAATTTCCAAGTTTTAAAATAGTTATAACTTTTACTAGTAGTAAACAAACGATAAGCTAGTACTGGGCACCGCGAGGAGGGCTGGCAGGATGGTACACTGGAGATGGGGTTCGCTGGCGCAAACAGACAACATCTTCATCGGGATCACTTTCTTCGGCACGTGCACCCTGGGCGGATGATCCTGGGAGGCGTCGGAGATCAACAGTAAGGTCTCTATAGAACTTATTAACTTTGTGCCCCATTCTCTCCATATACGCAATCTCCTTGTTCAGGCGTCTTATGGTATCCAGGTGAAGGCTGACTTGCTCCTTAGTATCCTTCAGCTCCTCCTTCAGTTCGTCTATCTCCTCCACCTGCTCAGCACACAAGTGATCTAGTTCCTCCTTTTCTGTTTCGGCCAAGACCCTTCTATCGTATTCATCTTTATACTTATTTTCGAGTATTAGCTCCTCGTTTATATGTGTCGTAGCCTCTAACGCCAGTCGGTTCCTTAACTGATCATTTTTTGTGCTAAGGTGCTCGGCTCTAGCCCTGTCTCGCTCGCTGGTTTTTATTAATTCTCGAACCAACTCTGGAACTAGTTCGGCTATCCTATTGTTATCCCCCATCTAACAAACAAAATAATCATAAATATTTGCAAATATTAAAAATGATAATAGCATGAACTGTGCCTAATGTCAGTGCATCGTGTCCCCCGAAAATATGCAACAATTCTATTTTAAACCGATAAGAAAACATATTTTACTTTTCCTTTTTTTTAAAAAAAAACATTTTTTTTTTCAAATGGGCTCTGATACCACTCTGTAACACCCCCGTTTTCCTACTCTTAGTTCTGCGGCGGAAGCCTCAACTAGGAATCCGGGGTTGTTACCGCCACGCCCCTTAATTAAGCTCGCTTAGGTCTAACCTTGGCTAACTTAATTAATTGGCGCTAAGGCTAATTAAATTAAATTGCTAACACATGCTTAAAACAATAACTTTATTATTTACAAAATATAATATATCAGAGTTCGCAAAATATGACGACTAAGGCTCGTCGCCCCCAAAAGTAACTTGACATAACATTAAAATATAAATGAAAACTAATAATATGATATATATATGTATATATATATTTATTTATTTTACACAAAAGGTTTGATACCCATGCCCGTGCCCATGCATTTAGTCATCTCCACATATGTCAAATCCTGAAAAGAGTGCACATATAATTTATCAGCACACCGGCTGAGTAAATAAATTTGTACTCATGGGACAAAATTAAATATAAAGACTCAAGCAGTAAATGACATGTCAAACCGTTAAAAATTCTGATTCTCTGTGTCATGTTGCTCGACTATGACGTCTACACCCGGGGTATCCCATAGGACCTAACATGCTTTCATAGTGACCGTAATCAAGACTATGAGTATACAAGGGCGGCCCTCCCTTGCAACTAGAACTGATTGTGAGACCCTTGGCCTAACACAATTCTTTTTATAATGCTCTTACGAAGATAACCCCAATTGGAGTATATCCCGTATAATAATATCATCTCAATAATTTACATGCCATACACTGGAAATAAAATTTTTCACATGCATGGCTTAGCCCAAAAATAATTAAACTCATACTAGGGCATTTCCTCTGCATAAATCATTTGCATGAATAATTCTAAATTATTTAAAGCAATAAGGAATTAAACATGCAAAAATTAAATTTTGGGACAACGCCCGCAGAATATAAATTTACTTACAATCTCTATGATGATAGCCTACCGAAATTCTGGACTGCTACTACTCCAACACTTCCCGTACTACTCCACTCACTATTACCTTCTACCACTATTAACTCTATCCCGATCTCTCTACTACTATTTTTCTCAAACACACACTCTCTCTATTACTGCACACAACTCACACCCATGATTAGTCACTCAAAACTCACTATGCTCTCTACTGCATTTGCATTTGGTGTGAATAAATGAGATGTTTCATCCTCTATTTATAGGCAAGATGCCCACCTCCATTGCCATTATTTTATTGTTTTCCATGTTCACGGGTAGCTACTATATGCATCATGTGAACTTTTTTTTTTCTTTTTTTTAATTTATGCATATAGCCCCTGCCACATGCATGCCACCCTATCCTTCTTTTGTCTTTTCAATTTTTTTTTTTATTTTACTTATTCATTTATTTGGCTCTTTGATAAAAGTTTCAAAACAAGTAGGGTTTGAACACACAACCTTTAAGTTATGAGCCCACTTGACTAACCAATTGGTTATCAAAGTCTTTATGTCATATCTTAATTCTAACTAAATTTATTTCAAAATATTAGAATCCTTATTGTTAGTAATTATTTTTACCCATCTATATCTTTAAATCAAATCTTATTTTTTTTTTCTAAAATATTACTCTTCCAAACATTTAAAATTTTCCATACTAGAAAATATTCCCTATCATCTACTTTTAAACTTGGAAAAATAGTTCATTGTTTACAACATTCTTTTAATTAAAACCCACTTCCTATTAAATTTTAATTTATAGCAGACAATTAATTATTATACTATATTTAAATTTAGCGGGTATTACAACCACCGCGCCTGCATGGCCATCTTTTCGTGATATTGTGTTGCAACGTCCGACTGCCATCCCCTCCCAGACGGATTCCATTCCTGACTTGGTTAAGGCCAAATTGGTTTCTATTGATCGTTCTGGTACCAATCGGTGGTGCCCTAAGGTCCGGTTCGCGGAATCAGTTTTGGATGACTTCTATGGCCCTTGGGAATCTGCTCTTATTATCAAAGCCATCGGCATTATGATTGGTAGTGCTGTTTTGAAGGCCCGGCTTACCAAGGCTTGGAAACTCTCTGGTAGTTTTGAGCTCTTGGATGTGGGATATGGCTGCTTTCTCGCGATCTTTGATCAGCTTGGTGACCGTGACACGGTCCTCACCAATGGCCCATGGTTCGTCTTTGATCACTGCCTCGCGGTCATGCGTTGGTATAGAGGATTTGATCCGGAACATTCGAAAGTCAATACCATCCAGACATGGGTCCGTTTCAATGGGTTGAGTCAAGCTTTCTACCGTGAAAATGGGCTTCGGGCTATCGCTTCGGCCATCGGAACGGATATTAAGGTTGATTTGAATACCCTGGCTATCCACAGGGGTCGGTTTGCTCGAGTGTGTGTTGAAATTAAGTTGGATGAACCCCTCCTCGGTTCCATCGACGTGGAGGGCAAAATTGTTCATGTCTCCTATGAGGGTCTACACAAAGTTTGCATGCGATGTGGATGTTTTGGGCATCTTCAATCCCATTGTTCAATGGAAAGTTCTTCTCCGATGGCCTCTCCAGTGCATGCTGAGCCATCTAACACTAATTCCGGTGATAATTGTGGAGCGGTGCCGGTTCCAGACAGCACAATTGTCCAAAAAACGGTTATGGTAACCCACGAGGATTCTGCCATTCATGCAAAAGTGGTCAAGGAAACGGTTACTGACAATCACGATCATGGGCGTGAATCAAGGGATTTGGAAAATATCAATCCTAATTTGGGGGATTGGATGGTAGTTAAGAGGAGGAAAAATAAGAAGAAAATGCACGTGCTTCCAGATCGAGAGCAATTGGGTGGGCCTACTTCTAAAGCTGGGTCTGCTACTGGGGTGAAAAAGATTGGGCCTTCAGCTGGGATTAAAACAGGTGGGCCTTTGCAGCCTCGCCCACCGCTCCAGGCCCATTTTATTCCTAGCCCAAATCTTACAAGTGACGAGGGCGTTAGTGGATGTAAGCATCTCGAACCATCTCCTAACTTTCATCCTCCAAACACCAGGGGTAAGATGTCTGCCTCCCTGAAAGCTAAAAATCCGACCACTATCCAGAAGAAAAGTCGAACTGGCGCTAAGCATCAGGCCTCCCTTCAGCTCGGCCTTGATTCTCATACATCAATGGCGACCGACCAGTCTAATGGTGAATCCGCGGCTGGCCCTGTTGTCAATCCATGTGAAGGGGCTATGGACCTTCAATTTGGGGATGTGCCGGATGCGGATCATTCCCTGACTATGGATACTGCGGTGGCAGTACATGGTAGCGAGGAGCCTCCTACAGGTTGAATTCTTTCCTCCATTCTTTCACTTCTATGATGATGAATTGGTGGATCTCGTATTCCTGGGTTGGTTTCTGTTATTTACTTATGATGAATAATTCGAATGAATTCTTTGATTTCACTGTCATGTCTTGGAATGTAAGGGGCATTATGAGTCCGGGGGCAAGACGTTCTCTTGCAGATTGTCTTCGCACTCATAAACCCTCCCTGGTCTTTATCCTTGAACCTCAGGGGTCTTATAATTCCCTGCGGAATTTCATCTTCAAACTTGGCTACAAGCCTGTGGTGATTCAAGAGTCTGAAGGTCGGGCTGGGGGTCTTTGGGCGCTAGCCCGATCAGGCTCCCCTATTGTTATGGATGTTTTTGAGGTGGATAGGAGAGTCTTAACTCTTCATCTCAGCTTGGGGGATTCGTCATGGTATTGTTCCGCCATCTATGCCTTCCCTAGTTTCTATAGGAGAAGAACTAATTGGGAATACCTGCGGGATCTTCGGAACCGATTAATGGGACCTTGGTGTATAATGGGGGATTGGAATGAAGTGCTTCTGCCGTCTGATGTGCAAGGTGGTCTTTTTATCCAAAGCCGAGCGGATGAATTTCAGTCCTGCCTCACGGACTGTGGTCTTTATCCAATTCGTACTGAAGGGGCGCCATTCACCTGGTATAGATCAGCAAATAATACTCAGTTTATCAAGAAGAGATTAGACAGGGGCTTGGCTAATTTAGATTGGATTGATATCTTTCCGAATGGACATATTCATACCTTGTCGCGGTTTGGTTCAGATCATGCTCCCTTGCTCCTCTCTTGCGGGGAACCTGTGGGGGGGCAACACACGAAACCTTTCCGTTGGGAGGCTCGCTGGAGTAGAAAAACTTTTTATTCACAGCTTGTGGCTAATTCTTGGGAAGGTCCTTCAGACAGCTTAGTTGATAAGCTTGGCCGAATCCGAGAGGTATCCATTCAATATGGTTTTAATGATATGCGGAAACTCAGAAACAAGAAGAAGAAATTAATGCGAAGGCTTGCTGGCCTGGACCGAGCTTTCACTTGGGTGGATTCGGCGAGACTTATCCTTTTGGAAAGAAAATTACAAAGTGAATATCAGGAGATCCTAATGCAGGAAGAGTTGTTCTGGTGCCAACGATCCAGAGACGATTGGGTTCGAGTTGGTGATCGGAACACGAAATACTTCCACGCACAGGCCAAATTCCATCATCATAGAAGCAAGATACACGGGCTATTACAAGAGGATGGCACTTGGTGTACGGATTCTGACTTGCTGAAATCTCATGTGAGAAACTTCTATGTTCAATTATTTTCTGCAGAGGAACACCAGCCTAGTGATGATCCCCTGCCGGCCCTTAGATCTATTAATGATCTGGGGTGTGATGTAAATAGTGGCATGATTCAACCTGAGGAAGTGGAATTAGCACTTACTCAATCGAAACCTTTGGCGGCTCCAGGCCCGGACGGATTTCCCGCAGCTTTTTATAAGCAACATTGGTCGGTGCTAGGTCCGGATATAATTAATATGGTTCAGCGAGCTTTCAATACTGGTCATATAGATCCTGATCTTGCCAAAGCATACATTTGTTTGCTCCCGAAGGTGGCGGTCCCTAGCAATGTTCGCCAATTCCGGCCTATTACCTTATGTAATATGTCGTACAAGTTTATCTCTAAAGTGTTGGTCCACAGGCTTCGACCTCTGCTCTCTCAATATATCTCGCCTCTTCAATCGGCCTTCCTCCCAGGCCGAGGAACAGTTGACAATGCTATCTTACTTCAAGAGTTAGTACACTCTCTTTCCAATTCAAAGAAACAGGCGATTCTTCTTAAGATAGACTTGGAAAAGGCGTATGACAATGTCCGTTGGGCGTTCTTGGAGGAGTGTCTTGTGCAAATGAACATCCCATCCTCATTAAGGCGCATAATTATGTCCTGTGTTTCCTCACCTGAATATTCGATTCTGTGGAACGGATCTCCTTTGGAAGGGTTTAAGCCAAAACGTGGACTCCGCCAAGGTGACCCGCTCTCCCCGTATCTCTTCAATGTGGTCATGGAAAGACTGTCAGTCACTATTGATAAGGCTGTTCAGGATGGTCTTTGGCAACCGATTAAGTTATCTCGTGGGGGGCAGGGCATTTCACACTTGCTTTTCGCGGATGATCTTATTTTGTGCACTATGGCAGATGAGGACAGTATTAATTGCCTTGTGTCCACTCTCCAGTCTTTTGCTTGCTGGTCTGGTCTCAAGATCAATCCCACCAAATCTAAAGCCTTTGCCTCACGGGCAGTTATACCGGTCCAGAAATCCTGGCTCACAGCTGCTCTTCCCATAGCTTTCACCACCTCCCTTGGGACTTATCTCGGGTTCCCAATCCATCATGAACGTGTTAGCCATCGGCATTATGCCCATATCCTGGAAAAGATGGACCACCGGATGTCTAGTTGGGCCATGCGGTTACTTAATAAACCGGGCAGAGCAACCTTGGCCAGACATGTTCTTGCTGCGATACCCTCGTATTCTATGCAGTTGGGCTGGCTCCCTGAGTTTACATGTCGGAGTATTGATCAACGTATTCGGAACTTCATGTGGAAGGATAGGGAAGGGCACGGTCTTAACTTGGTTAACTGGGACCGCTTAGCTACACCAAAATCATGGGGAGGTCTTGGTTTTCGCAAGGCCCGACAAGCTAATACTGCTCTCTTGGGGAAACTCGTTCATGAATTCCTCTTGGGGCAGGGTAAACGGTGGAGTTTGGAAATTCAAGCGAAGTATAATCCCGATGGTAGGTCCCTTCTTATGTCCCGTAAGACTGGATCTTTCATTTGGCGTAGCCTCCGGAAAGCTGCCATGACCCTTGTGGGGGGATATTCTTTTCACCTTGGTAATGGCAGTAGCTCTCTTTGGCACTCACCTTGGCTTAATGGCCAGGCAATTGGCCCCTTGGTGCCTTTCATTGAAACCTGTGAGACCGATCTTCGAATTATTGATATTGTGGATAATCATAGATGGAATCTTGAGACACTTTATACGCAGCTCCCAATGGCTGTGCGTGAGAGTATTAACAAGCATGCCCCGCCTTGCCTACATCATTCTTTAAAGGATGGATGGAAATGGAAGGGATCCATTGATGGTCTTTACACGGCCAAATCTGGCTATCTCTATTTATTGGGCTCCCCGCCAACTGAACGAAATTGGACATGGCTGTGGAACTCACGTCTGCCTGAGAAAGTATGCTTCCTCCTTTGGTTGATGTCATGGGAGGCCCTCCCCTGTAACTCTTTGAGATTTAATAGGAAGGTGGCTTCTACTCCCTTATGCCAAATTTGTGGGGTGATGGAGGAAGACTGGCAACATTGCCTCTTCCAGTGCTCTTGGGTGGCGGCAGTGTGGACTTCTATGGGAGTGATGATTCCAACAGACCTCCATTCCATTGATCGGCCCCATATCCGACTTTGGCTACACGGTATGTCTTCTTGTTATGGCAATTCTTTCATAGCTGGTGTCTGGCAGGTGTGGCGAGAGAGGAATATGCGGGTGTTCCGGGGTAAATCATCACCCCATCACACGATCATCCGCAGCATTACTCATCTTGCCGATGAGCTTGATCGGAGGCAGAGTCACCCTACCTCCACAACGACAACTCCGAGACTTGTTTGTTGGAATATGGGGGAGTGGCAAGGAATTTTTTTGCACTCCGATGGATCTTTCCTTGCTGACAGGAAGCGAGCGGGGTTTGCGGCTGTGATCCGCGATGTGGATGGTAGTTGGCTAGCTGGGATCTCGGGTTTTCTTGGCGATGGATCTGTCCTGGAAGCTGAAATCGCAGGCTTAGCTCATGGACTCCAGCTTGCAGTGGACAAAGGAGTGTTGGAAGTATGTTGCTGCTGTGACTCACTAGACATAATCAGACTTGTGAGCTCGAATTGGAGCCCTTCCCATTGGCTTGCTCCATATCTCGCCCGAATTGATGACCTCCGTGGCCAACTTCATGTGTGCAAATTTCAGCATGTCTTGAGAGAAGGAAATGCTGTTGCAGATGCGTTAGCCAAGATTGGAGCCTCTGAAGACCATTTCTACACAACATGGGCCTTTCCACCGGACTGTTTGTCCCCCCTCCTAGCCGCTGACGCCACCGGCACGTGGTTTTCAACGGCCTCACTGAATTTGATCTCTTGTTTTTTGCTTATTTTTTCTTTTCTTTTCCTAGCCTCCTTGTAGGCTGTTGAGCCAAAAAAAAAAAACCATTAGATCACTTTTAATGGTGTAGATTTATTGTCTTGATGTACTATCAAATCTTTGATAGCACCCTAACTAAAGCCGTTAAGGCGTTAACTAATTGATGTTACACAAAACAATTAAATTGAGACATTAAATATTTTTTTAAAAAAGCAAAATAACTAAAATGGTGTTTAATAAGCACTTTTTAAATTCACTGTAAATGGTACTAACATTTTAAATCTTACCATAATGTAGACAAAAAATTAGTATCAAATTAATAGCTAATTTTTACTCATTTATTACTTGGTAATCAGTTACTAACACTTAACAGTTAATTATCAAACAGACCATTGTGATAAATTAGTCAAATTACCTATTAACTAATTATGTGAATATGCTATTCATGTAGTGGATTCAAAAAGAACTTATTGGGGGTTGGGGACTTACCCTAGCGGTCAAGTCCCCCTTCTCCGGTTGGGAGTTCGATCCTCACCCGGCCCCCTATCCCTTCCCTTTATCCCCCTTCGTAATTTCTGTGGTTTGAGCTCCTACACACATTTGCCGACACATGAGTGTTACTGTTTAAAAAAAAAAACTTACTAGATAGTGTTATAAATTATTTTGTCTCTTTAAAAAACTATTTTGTCTCACAAATAAATTGATTCAAAATAATTATTTTGTCAAACATCTCCATCAACTTTTGCTATACAATCAAGCTAATTATAAATGAACAAATGAGATGGATAGAGATAGTGTGGCAAATCAATTATCATGTTGGAAGTTATGAGATTTCACTACTATGTTTGATATGCTTCTAACTTCTATTTAAAAATTCAATTTTCAATAAATTTATTTTTAAAAATTGTAAAATTACAAAAATTTAAGTTTTTGTACGTCATAATATTAATTATTTATTTAAATAAATTTAAAATTATTGATAAAAATGTATATTTTATATAAACAAAAGTAAAAAAACTTGAAAAGTTGAGGCCAAGGGACACTTTAATTTTTCCTTTTTATTTTGCAAATTCTTTTGTTACATAGTATAATTCTGAGAATTTATATCACCCAAACAGATTCGTTTATTTCCAAACTTTTTTATTCGTTTAAGCCTTAAACGGAAGTTTGAATTCTAATCAGTTAGTTAAGCCCGCATCCCCATTATTATTGTCTTTTTTATTACTCTCTTTGCCATAATGTACTTTTTATTGATGTTATTTAAATATTTTTTTTGGCTAAAGTCAGGAATATATGTTAAATATTATAATAAACTGTAGATTTTTTATTTTTAAATAATTTTCATATATTAGAAGTCCTATATATAAATTCATCTCGACATATTTTACTAAAAATTATACTCCCTCCGTTTTTCTTTAAAATTAGACGAATCTGACAATAAGATTAGACGAATCTAACAATATCTCACTTGACTATGTTTTTTACTTCTATTACATACTTATGATAAAAATTTAAATTAAAGTTAAACAATGAATAGTGTCAAATAGTGCTCCGTAGCAATTATAGTGAATCGGTGGTAGTATATTACTACTAGTATATTAAGAGCCTGTTTGGAATTGCTTTTTTTCAAGTGCTTTTGGCTTTTGCTTCTGCCAAAAGCACTTTTGAAGAAAAAAGAGTGTTTGTTTTGGCTTTTTAGAAAAATCAAAAGCACCTCGAAAAGCTGCAAAAGTGCTTCTGGGAGAAGTAGCCCAGGGGGTGCTTCTCCGAAAAGCAGAAGCCAAAAGCACCTAGTAATGTGTGCAGAGTCATAAATGCCCCTATTAATTTATTTTAATTACACTATAAATATATAAGATTATATATAAATAGCATATCCTTTTTGGTAATTTACACATTTCAAAAGCACTTTTCACTTTTATATATCCAAACACACTTCTAAAAAAAAACTGATTTTCAAACATTCCATCCAAACACAAAAGTTACTTGCTTCTGTTTTTGGCTTTCACTTCTGCTTCTGCTTTTTTCAAAAGCCAATCCAAACGGGCCGTAATTAGTAGTATTATTTATTTGAAGGAATTTATTTGTATTTAGAATACATTGATTACGCACTCTACGGTTGGTTTGGGTCATACTCATATTCATATACCACGACAGTTGCAGACACGCCCGCAATTTCCATCCCAGAATCGCGACAACCCACCAACGATGTGGGACTTCTTTATTTCCATCGTTAAACTAATTTTCAATTTAATAATATTCAAAATAAATTTGTGTGACCTTTTGGAAAATTAGCAAAACTCTAGTGGTTTCCTATCCAAAAAAAAAAAAATATTTGCAATAAAAATATTTGTTAGGAGTACTACAAATACAGCTTGTGTTACGTTTCACTTTGACACTATTTACTGTTTAAATTTGATTTAATTTTTTATTATAATTATGTAGAAAAAACATAGTCAATTGAGATCTTGTTAGATTCGTCTAATCTTATAGTTTTATACAATTAAATTTTTATAATTTTTTTATTGTACACAATTTAAGTTATTAACCGTTAAAAATGTGTATTGATATATGTATCTGGTGGGTCCGTGACAAAAATATTGAGACGGAGGTTGTAAGTTATAACAGTCTTTTTATTACTTATTTTTATTCATTCTGTTTTTATTCGACCATCTCTTATTGAAGAATTGATAAGATGTTTTTATCTCTTGTTCTTTACTAACCACCGGTCGATAAGACGAACTTTCTTCATTAGAACCAATTGTAATTGAAATGAGTTGACACGGTCGTGTTCACACCTTAGTTTTCCTTTTTTATTTAAAATAAATAAATAAATATTAATGAACTTTGATTTTAAAAAAAATAATAAATTCTGCAAAAAAAAAAAATAATAACGAACAAAAATAAATTATCAAATCAGATTCACAGCTGGTCAATTCATCGAGTGACATGAAACAAATTTCATGTACAAGTCGATAACCAAATCTGAACGTCTAAAATAAAATAGAAAATATTTCTGATCTTCAATGGGCCATATTAATTGGCCATTAAAAATAATGCATATGTATTTTTAATAAACAAATCACACGGGTTCACCAAAAAATAAACAAATCACACGTCAAGACTCAAAAGTTTACAAATATTTCTAGGGATAAAGGAATTCGGGATATTATGTGTTGTTGTGACTCGCGCGAAGCCCTTAGGTTAATACTATCCCCTCCCAGTAATAACCATCGGTTGGCGCCACCAGTGGTGAATGCAGAGGGGTTGAGGGGTCAGCTGCCCACCCTCAACTTTCAAAAAAATAAAATATTTTTATATATTTTATTTATGTTTTTATATGTATATATTATATATTTATACTTATATTTACTTATATATTATATGTTTATATATATATATATTCATATTTATAATTATAATTATATGTATATTATTTTATTTTATTATATATATCCATTTTTTTAATTAACTTAATTTTACTTATTTAATTTGATCCGCTAGCTTAAAAACACCTTCTATATCTATCCATTCTCCTTCGCTAGATTATTTTTCCAATTCCATTTCTTCAATTAGAAGCCCAAACTCTTGAATCTGGAAACTCATTTCAATCCTTTCTTCAATATTCAACTCTGAATCTTCCTTTAAATATGAAATTTGATTTCCCCGGTTCATTGTTTTATCATTAGTTGCTTATTATTAACTAAAAACTGGCACATTTCATTTCTATTTGATTTCCAATATTAACTAGAGAATTTCTAAGAAATATAAAGTGTTTTAAATTCTATTATTTGTTGATCTTTGGAGTTTTAGCAAGATAATTAATATTGTCCAATTCGAATTGGAGAGTCTTTTATGCAACGAGGATTGTGAAATTTAAATTGCGGAATCATATGGATGATTATATATTAAATGAATCACTATTATTTTATGTTGAAAAAGAAATATTAGATGAAGTAGATGTAGATGAAGTAATTATTTTTTTTCCAAAAAATATCATTGTGTCAAGAGTGTGGTAATTGACAATTTGACATGTTTATTGTTCTCTAAGAATTTCTTTTTAAGTTTGCACACCCTGATTTTTATTCCTGGAATCGCCACTGGGCGCCACACCTCCATAAGATTGAGGAGATTAGAAAAGAGTTCCATACTTGCTGTTTTGAACACCGTTTAAGAGAAGGGAATGCGGTAGCAGATTGCCTAGCCAAGTTGGGAGCCGATCAGGAGCAGTTCTTCACCACCTGCGCTTATCCGCCTGATCCCGTGATTCCTCTTCTTGCTGCAGATGCGGCAGGAACTTGGTTTCCACGGCAATAGTTGTTATCAGTTTTTTTGTAATTTTATATTACTTTTCCTAGCCTTTATTGGCTGTAAAGCGAAAAAAAAAAAAGTTTACAAATATTTCAACAAAAAAAAAGGTTACAAATAGAAATACTGATTTAGATTCTTTGCCCGTAATAATTGTTATAGTTTACAATTAGAAAATTGTAGCAGCAAAATTATTGCTGGAACGTGGTTGTGATAAATATTATTATTATTCTTTTTTAATGTTAAAAAAATTGATTTTTTTTTAAAGAATATTATTAGTGTATGTACCAAATAGTTTGTTGGACCGAAAACATAATTTAATTGATTTATCACAGGAGAATCTGAGTAACATGCAAACAGATTATTGTTGTACTACAGAATATATCAAGTCAACTTTGCATTAAGGAAATTTCATCAATTAATTTACTTAATTAATTGATTGATTGAAATACACATACATTATATTATTAATTATCCCACCCTCTAAACATTCGAGTTATGAGTTATGAGACTGATGAAAACATTGTTTCTCGTATTATATTATTGATAATGGTTCTCTTTGATAAATAGCTTATTTGCCAAACTTTAGTTGATTTACAATTTTTTAACTGTTTGACCAGTAAAATAACTAATAAAGATGTTTGGTAAATAGATTTTAAAATAGATGATTGGTTTCAAACAACTAGTATTCGAAACTTGCTTTTTGCAAGCTTTAGCCGTTATATTTTTATTAACCAATTTTTCATTATCAGCTAATTTTTACCAAATATTTTTTAATAAATACAGAACCAAAACAACTGATCAAATCATAATAGCTAATTTGCAAACCACTTTGTCACATTTTTCCTTGATAATGTGGTTAGAAAATCGCCATGAACCAAATTTTATGTAATAAAATATTTGAATTGTTAAAATATTATGTTATTTTTTAAAAAAATATTAAATTTTACTTCTCGCGCATTGCGAGGACGATGTGATAATAATTAATATAATTAGCTAATAACTAACTAATAGGTAGTTATCAAACATACCAATGACTTGTTTTATAATGATTGAATTTTGAGGCTTAAATTTTTGGGTTATGGAGAGGCCTTTTGCTATATTAAATAAAACCCAACTTTTCCACATATAGCATGTGAATATTATCTTGTAGTACAAAATAATTTCGCACAATACGGTGAAAGTGGGACAGATAATTCCCGTCCGATTCGATGTCGTATTCGATTATATTTGAATTCGAATCCAAATTTTTATATCCGGCGGATGTTTGGCGGATACGTGACCGGATATGGGATTGTAAATATCCCCCCGTATCCGAAAAAATCCGAATATCATGCGGATATTATCCATATTTTCTATTCGAATATCCGGAAATTTATATATATTTATATATGTATATTATAATATATTATATTAACTATAAAATAAATAAGTAATACTATATATATAAATATAATTAAAAGCTTGAAAGCCATATATAATTAATTAAATCAAATCATATTAATCAACTCGGCTACATCATTAGGTTCTTTGCATCTAAACTGTAGTACGTAACATATTGTAGTGATGTCTATCATTTAGATGTCTTGAACAAAATAACTAATGATCTTGAAAAATTTAAAAAATCAACTTAGCTTACATACTAGTATATTCTGATTTCTCTTAAAAAATTATTAAAAAAATAATTTTAAAAATTATAAGATTATTCGATTTAAAATCCGAATCCATCTCGTATCTGTTTCTCGAAATATTCGAATTCGTATTTGTATCCGGCTTATTTGTATTCGATTCTGTATTCGACAAAAAATATGAGATATGATACAGGACGAGTAGTATCCGCCCATATCTGTCCCGTTTTCACACCTATACACAATGGAGTACTATTTATTTATAAAAAGTTAGGAGAATGAAAAAAAATACTCCCTCCGTCCCAATATAAGTGGCCCCTTTCTTTTGGGCACGGGAATTTAGGTAGTGGGATTTAGTAGTTAAAGTGGTGTGAGTAAATTTGACTAATTCATCCATCTAATTTATAATGGTTACATTTGACTTTTAACCATATTTATTATTTAACTTTGACTTAATGTTATCGTAATGATGTAGAAAGAAAAAAAATAGTCAAGTGTGATCTTGTTGGAATCGTCTAATCGTATAGTTTTAGAATATATATTTTATATAATTTTTATTTATACCAATTTTGAGATATTAATGGTTAAACATATATAGGGACTTTGTGCAGAAAGTACAATTGTCATTATTGTGTGGTTTTTAATCATGTTTATGTTAATCTAATTTACTTAAAAGGGAAAGTGGCCACTTTTAATGGGACACCCCAAAAAGGAATAGTGGCCACTTTTAATGGTACGGATGGAGTAAATGTTTATTTTAGATAATGCAGGTCGGCACATCACGTAACCCTATAGACCCTAGTGACCATTTTTCTATGGCTAAAGATAGAGATGGACACACCGAAATTTGATGCGTCACACAAATATTTATGTATATAGAAGTATATAAAAATTAATCCCATCCCAATATTATTAATAATGACATCTATCTAACTGATGTTGATGGAATTTAATGAAATAATAGTATTTGTAACATTTATTAAAAGTAACGTACTATATAATGCTATAGATGAGAGAAATGAGACAGACACACACCACAAACACCCCAAAAACGAAACATGTCACGAGCGTCCTCCATTAATAGCTAAAATCGCTTTTTATGGTCTATTGAGAGACATGTCCCAACTGACTGTCCACTGTCCCTTTATTTTTAATGCTGTGGAAAGGCCATGATTAATTAGTCTTCTTGAGGACTAGTTAGATTTTACATTTACAGTTACATTCATTTATTTATTGTAAAATAGTAGTAAAAATTACTAGTACAGTATTGCTTTTATATTGTCGCTTTCATAGGTACATCCAATGGTCTCAAGAATTATTTGAGTGATGGGTTTTCCAAACGGCCCAATACAGAAATTTGTAGATGACCGTTAAAACTAGAAGCAACCAGATGTCCCGTGTAAGATCTCTTTGTATGATTTTTTTTATACTGTTCATTATTTAATTTTGACTCAATTTTATTGCAAGTATATATTTTTAAAAAAAATAGTCGAGTTGGGTCTTGTTAAAATCGTATAATCATGTAGTTTTAGAATATATTTTACATAATTTTTCGTTGTATATATTTTGAGATATTAACGGTTGAAAAAGTGCATTGAATTGTGTGCATAAAACAAAAAAGACAGGTTAAATGGGACAGACAGAGTAATAATAGTAACATATTTATCCATTCCCGGAGGCAGAGACTGCAGTTTGAATCTAAAACGAAGGTCGTATAATTAATTACATATTGGTATTTTTCATGATGAAGTCTAAAATACCTTCGACTCAATCAATAACTGGATATCGAAGCTTGAATCCAAAGTACCATTGGCATAACAAGAAAACAAAAGTCTAGTTTAAAAGGAAACACACCTGCAGTGAGAAAGATATATACTCGGCCTCGGGGGTGTAAAACTTCAATTTTTAAATATTACCAGTGGTTCGGGAGACAGGGTCGGGAAGAGCGGCTGCTCCCATTTAGTTGGCACATTCTTCACTGGAATGCTCCTCCCAATCGGATAACATGTTGTTCTCAATGTTGGAAATAGGATCTCCATTCCATGCCTCCTTCCAATCGGATAACACGTCGTGAATGTCGGCTTCTGTGACAATAGGACCTCCATCCCATGCCTCAGTCTCTGCCTCTGACATTTCTTTGTCGGCAAAAATAGCACGTAACTGAGCCTTAAGGTCCATTTCTCTATCGCCGAGCTCCCCAGCCTACAAATTTGTTATAATCACTTGTTTCACAGAAAGCAAAAGGCTCCACCACCTAAAATTTGAATGGAAGTACCAACATATATGGATTACCTTCTCAATGACTTCATTTTTCTCCTTAATGATCTGCCTGAGTTCTTTCTCGAGCTCTCTAGCTTCCTCGGGTAGCTGCAATAAGCAAAAAACATTATAGATTGTACTGCAATGTATAGGCAATGTAGGAGGGGGAGGAGCATACTTGAGCATGACGAAGTCTAACTCTGGATCCAGCCTCATCAACCAAGTCAATGGCTTTATCAGGTAAAAAGCGGCCACTGAAATAATCAACAAAAGATGATCGTAGTTGCTCAATATTGAAAGTAACGTGGATTGGAAATAAAGGCATAAATGCATAGGTATGTATATAGCCAACCGGAACAAAAAAATTACAAGCCTATTTGCTTCATAAACATTGTCAAAAATTACGAACACTAATCCATCTAGCCAAGCCTTAAACAATATGCAATGATTTATAGATCATTGGAAAATATATATACCGAATATATTGATAGGACAACTGTGCTGCTGCAACTAAGGCTTCATCAGTATAATGAAGTTTGTGGTGAATTTCGTAGCGCTCTCGAAGCCCTTTAAGAATCTGAATGGTATCATCCACGGTGGGTTCAGGGACCTTGACGGGTTGAAACCTTCTTCCTAATGCTGGGTCCTTTTCAATGTGCTTACGGTATTCCTGCAGTGTAGTGGCTCCAATACACTGCGAAAGGTATTATTCAGACACATCCAAAAAAAAAGTGTGAAAATTTCCAATTAAATTGCCACGGCATAGTTAAATTAAGGCTTTGTTTGATTGGCCTTATAGAATGAGTCTTATAGCAACACTCATTGTACAGAAAGGCAAAGAAAGTGGCTGCCTGAAACTCAAAGGATATCTTAAATGGTAAACACCATTCAAAATCATATGTGGCCATCGTTGCACAATAAGCATCATTTCGACTCTTATTCTTTTAGATAAGCTTTAAATTCTTAACATACCGTTAGTTCACCCCGAGCTAAGGCAGGCTTAAAGATGTTTGCAGCATCAGTTGCCCCTTCAGCAGCCCCTGCTCCAAACAACAAGTGAATCTCATCAATGAAGAGTATAATTTCACGACTCTGCTTGCTTTCCTCCACCAACTTCTTCATCCTTTCTTCAAATTCAACACGATCCTTTGTCCCAGCAACAAGGAGGCTCATGTCTAAACTTATAACCTGAACATGAAACAGTCACTTGCCATTTTAGGCTCAATATAAAAAATTGAAAGGGGAAAACTAAACAGAAATCACGAAACAAGATGCCAATGTTACAGCAGCATAAACATATAAATGTCAAAGAAACTGAAATGTCTGCACTATCATTGTTCCAAGTATTAGGATAATCAAAAACACATACTTGAAAGCAACGAAAAGGGAAATTAGTGACTGGGGGGGGGGAAGGGGGGGTGACAGCAAGTATTTGTTGTCTTTTCTACTTCGAAATGTTTGGTCAGATTACTAAATAAGCTACACATAAGCTACACAGGAAACCATGAATTTAACATGTTGGTATCACCAAGCTGGTCACACTGACTCAACATTGGCCCCTCTGACACCAGGAAAAGAATAATAAGCTAGCAGGGGGGACAGGTTTTGGTATTCTTAATCGTGGGAGCCGTCATTGCTCATTAGTAGCTAACCTTTTTCCCTTTAATTGGCTCTGGGACATCCCCCTTGGATATTCTTTGAGCAAGCCCCTCAACAATGGTTGTTTTCCCGACTCCAGGTTCACCAATGAGGCAAGGGTTACTTTTCTTGCTCCGTCCTAAAATTTCAATGACACGTTCTATTTGCTTCTGCCTTCCGACAACAGGATCAAGCTTACCCTAAAATAATAAAAGGGTCAGCTCCATTTGACCTCGGTAGTGATTTAACATCACCAGAAATACATGTGTTGGAATGTGTAGTCTTACCTCATCTGCAAGCATGGTCAAGTTGGTACCAATACCATACTCATTCAATGTCGGCGTCAGCATCTTGTAAGCCTTCACCTTTGCACTCTCGCCCAACATTCTAATAACCTATTTTCCGAACGTACTCTCAGTTACACAGCGAAAAAATAATATTAAAAAAATATAGAAGATAATTCATAGATGCTTACCTGAGTTCGAATCTTGCTGGGATCAGCACCTAAATTCTCAAGGACACAAGCAGCCACACCACCCACACGAAGCAATCCCAGCAACAAGTGCTCATCTCCAATGTAATTGTGACCTAACCAATGGGGGAGATACAAAAATCACAATTCAATAGGTCATACACTCATCCTTACAATCAAATGTTACAAAGTTCTAATCAAATGAACGTCATGTAATTCAGCGGAAGGAGAAGTCATAGGAAGGTAAGTAATTATAATTAAGCCGACACATAAAACCAAAAGCATTTGAATGACATGATGAAAACTTGAATAAGAACATGCACCAATTAACCTGCCATGAATTCAACAAAATCTCCAAAATTGTTTGGACTAGAAGAAGCACAAGAAGGTTACCAAGTTGACTGGCTTCCTCCAGAGAAAGTTCCAAGACACGTTTAGTACGAGGAGTAAAAGGCATCTCCACAGCAACAAACCCACTACCACGCCCAATAATTTTCTCAACCTCCACACGAGCATCCTTGAGATTTATTCCCATGGACTTGAGGACCACAGCAGCAATTCCAGTGCCCTCGGCAATAAGCCCCAGCAAGTTGTGCTCAGATCCAACAAAATTATGTTCAAGTTTCCTTGCCTCTTCTTGTGCAAGCAAAATGACTTTAATTCCTTTATCTGTGAACCGCTCAAACATGGCTCGAGGCACCATTCGTGACATCTTTCCTCGTTTTCCAAAGCCAGCTGCTGCTGCTACCTTAGATTGGAGAGTATTGCCACCTTCCTTTACCAGTATGTCCAAGGCATTGGCTCCCCGGAGTCCTGTGAAGCTCCTCATTCTGATAGGATATGACTGTACACTGGTGAGTCGGAGTCGTCCAGTGAAGCTGATAGGAGATGACTGCGCTATGCAGAGCATTTTAGATGCCTTTTTCGTCTTGGTAGATCCTTCAAACTGCCCATTATATGCCCAACCAACTGAAGATGGCAAATTGGTTGATTGAACTAAAGCGCTCCACATATCTGACTCTAGGTAGTCTGCATATGTTTCAATTCCAAGGAGTACGAAGAAATTATTAAACAACTAGAACATATTCCAACACTTTTAACAATCACACAACAACGACCAAGACAGCTGATCCCTAAACAAATAGTATGCATATGTTTTAATTCCAATAAGTACGAAGAAACTACTATTAAACAGAGAATACCAATGATATAGTAAAAAAATGAGATCAAAAACTCCCAGTCAGCAAAACCATCGTACCGAAGAAAAGCAAACACCAAAATGCACAACAGTCCCAACGAAATCGACACAATACCCACGGGCATGGTGTTCCGGACACAAACCAGACAGAAAGATGAAGTCGAGGCATTACCTGAATGCGTCGTCTTGGATAACAGAGAACGCCGGAAGTTCGCCGTTCGCCGTCGTCAACAGACAACAGTGGTAGGGTTGCGTTTGGAAACGTGGCTTGCGCGAATGGGTAGGGATTTTGGCGTGGGGTTTTGACGTGGATTTTGGCGGGTTAGGGCTTACCCTATTAGTGTTCTGTATTTTTTATTTATTTTTTTTGAGAAAAGGACAAATACATGTTTTTTTTTAAAAAAAATTTAAATCCATCATTTTTTTAATTTTATTATTAAAACAGTATGCTCAAATCAGTCTCTTGTTATGCAAAAAACTGCTTTGGGAGAGGCGCCCTTAATTGCCCTTGCAGATCCTCGAGGGATTAGTCTTGGGTCCAATGTGGCCCGGGGATACCCTGGTATTCACCTAAATCAGTCTCTTGTTTATTAATTATGTTCTAATTGCTGACGTGGTAATGGTTTAAATTTAAACATGATACGTGAGCATAATATTAATATTTTTCTTTTATCTTTTGTCAATTCAGTCATCAACTTTTGTTTTGTTCCATTTAGTCATCTACTCAAATTAGTCATTTTTATATTAATTGGTCTCCAGCCTTTCAAATTATTTCATTTCTGGCCAAGAACTTTAAATTTTTTTATTACTACTAATCCATTTATCAAATAAATGCCAACATATTTTCGTAAATAAAATTAAACACAAAACCTCATACATTGGATTTGACTGTTTTGTCATCGGGTCTTCCAAGTTCCGGGATTTTACGGACTCTCTCTAACCACCCGACCGTAATCGATGGTTCATTGCATAGTTGTTAAGATCCCGATCCTGATCTTAGGATCTTACGATTTTACGATCACACCTCTCTAAAACGATCCCGATCCTTGTAGAATCTTAAAATTAGTAAGATCCCGATCCTGATAATAGAATGTTACGATCTTATGGTCATACTCTCTCAAACGCTTCTACGATCTTACGATCATACCATCTTCAACGCATAAAAAATTTTTATAGTATTTTTGATTTGGGATCAAAGTAACTTTTTCCCTTTGATTTTAAATTTAAAAGCTTGTATTTCTTATGTATGATGTGTGAAAAAAACATAATATATATATGACGAAATATTTTATGTTTGATTATGATGTTTTTATACTGTATTGTATTAATTAACTTGCAATATTTATAAACACACGAAATAATGCTTTTATTTATTAGTATGCATAATTGAGTTTATCCATTATTGCAATTTCATAAGATCTTAGGATCCCGATTCGATCTCACGATCCCGATCTTGTAAAGAGAAAAACGATCCCATATAGGATCCCGGTCTTAACTGGTTCATTGGTTCTGGTTTCCTTCAGCATATACCATAGAACGTGGAAATGTTTGAATAAATGATCTAATTTTAATTTTTGTGTAAATAATTTAATTTTACTTTTTGGAATGTTATGGATGCAGGAAGCATGGACAATAAAATTCAGGCTATTTTTAAATATTTTTAATATAGTTTTTTCAATAATCAAAGTTTCTTGTATCCATAACCATCCAAAAATTCAAGTTAAATCATTTACTCAAACATTGCTATGTCCTAAGGTATGAAACAAAGTAAGGTTGTGCTGATTATTGCTGAAGGAAACCAAATGTATGAGGTTTGGTGTTTAACCAAATGTATGAGTTTTGGTGCTGAAGGAAACCAAATGTATGAGGTTTGGTGTTTAACCGTAAAATTCTGGTACTTGGAAGGCCTAATAACAAGGCAGTCAAACCCAATGTATGATGTTTGGTGTTTAATTTTATTTACGGAAGTATGTTCGACATTTATTTGATAAATGGATTAGTAATAACAAAAAAATTTAAGGTTCTGGGCCTGAAATTAAATAATTTAAAAGTTTGGAGGCCAATTAATATAAAAATGACTGATTTGGGTAGAGAACTAAATAAAACAGAAGTTTGTGACTGAATTGACAAAAGATAAAAGAATAAGGACTATATTATTCCAACGTGTCAAGTTTAAATTTAAACTCTTGCCACGTCGGCAATTAGAACATAATTAATGAACAATGGACTAATTTGGACATAATTAGCATTTGTAGCGGACTGTTTTGATAATAGAAAAGAAAAATGACTGATTTGGATTTTTGGAAAAGAAAAATGACTGATTTGTCCTTTTTTTTTCATTTTTTTTTCATTTTTTTTTGTAAATGTGTGGTCAAAGTGTGTTATAGTCATTTTAGAATATTTTGAATAAAAAAGTTCAAAAAAATATATTTAAATATTTATATTACATAGGTTAATATTTTGGATACATAGTTAACATTTTGGATCCATATACTTATCAGTTTAGGGATATACTCCGAAGTTAGTAGTTTTTGTAAGCACATGAAGTACATAGGTTAACTTTTGGACATTTAGGGTCTTTTCTGCATGCAGCTTCTGAAAGCTTTTGAGAGCTACAACTTTTATTTCAAAACAATAGCCCCGTTTTGCACACTAGCTTTTGAAGGCTTTAGCTATGAATTGCAGCTCCGAAAAGCTCTACAATAAGAAGCTACGCTCAGTAGCTTTTGGGAGCTTTTGAAAGCTATTTTCCAAATTTAATTATTTTTTCTATTCAAATTACAATTTATGACACCTACATCTACTTGTAGAACACTTATGTAAAAACTGATAGTTACAGCTCTTTACAACTGCAGCTCGCAGCTGCAGCCTGCAGCTATAACTCTACGTGCAAAACGGACCCTTAGGTAGTAGTTTTTTAAGCTAATATGGGTTAACATTTTGAATACATAGATTAGTTTTTGGACATATAGGTTAGTAGTTTTTTTAAGTACATACTTCATACGTTCTTGAATGTTTTTGACATTTGAAAATATGGAGTATAATATTCACACAGATTTTTACTTAAAATTTTATCATAGTTATATAAGTTAAAATACAGTCAATTGAGATCTTGTTAGATTCGTCTCGTTGTGTAGTTTTTAAATATCGAACTTCTAGAATTTTTACTTGTACCGAACTTGAGTTATTAATGGTTTAAAATATGCAGTGGACTGCGTGAAAAATTGGTTTATCAAAAACATTCAAGAACGGAGGAAGTATGCGTTAACATACGTATATTAACTTTTGGACATATAGGTTAGCAATTTTAGTACATAGGTTAGCATTTCAGATATACTCCCTCCGTTTTTTTTTTTGTTAGCTATTGTTGACTAATGAGTACTGTTCACTTATATACTTTGACTTAAAGTTTTCCCATGGTTATACAAGTTAAAATATAGCCAAGTGTGATCTTGTTAGATTCGTTTCGTCTTGTAGATTTTAAATATCAAACTTTTAGAATTTTTACATGTACCGAATTTGAATTATTAATGGTTTAAAATGTGCATTGGACTGCGTGCTGAGTGGGTCTGTAGCTATCTTTAAAAAACGGATGAAGTATAGGTTAGCCGTTGTTTTTATACCAAAATAAACAAAAAAAATAAAAACATGATTTAGAAAATAATAATAACTTTTATTTTATCAACTATATTTTATTTAATATTTGGATAAATAATAGCAAATAATTAATATTTTAAAATTAATCTAATTATTTAATATTTTAAAATATTTAAAATAAAAATAAATAGGCACAATTGTTGTGTTATTGGACAACAGCAAAATTTAAAAACAAAAAAGCTGAAATTGTTTCCCAAAGTAAAAATATATATAAAAAAAAAAAAAATAGTACCCCGGTATTAAATTAGCTACCCATCTTTCTTTCTTTCCTTCCCCACCATCTTCCCCATTGGTTTCATTTCTCCCAAATACCTTCCACCTCATCAACTTTCTCACGAGGCCTAAGGGTGTTAAATAATTTCTTGTAAGCATTTAGAGTTTAAAGTGCCTCGGCATGCAGCTGCAGAGAAAATGACAAAAATGGAGGAGGAAATGAATCATTTATATTAAAAAGTAGTACTTAGTTAGATAAAAAAAATAATTATAGGTATTATGTTCGTTTGTTCTAAACTTAATCAGGTATTCAACTATTGGACTTTATTTTACTTTTTATTTTTTTTCTCATTTTTTGCTTAACAACCTATACAAGCTAAGTGATAGGGTGTCGGCAGTGACGATTCCAGGATTTGAAGTGAGGGTGTGCAAATTTTTAAGAAAATATGCGGTCGCTTTAACAGTTCTTGGAAAAAAGTCATAACTTGATATACATCTATTTCATTAAGTATTTTTTTTTTTCAACATAAAATAATAGTGAATCATGTAACATGTGTTCACTACTTAAAACCAAGGTTGTTAAGATCGGGATCCTATATAGGATCGTTTTTATCTTTGCAAGATCGGGATCGTAGGATCGAATCGGGATCTTAAGATCCTATGAAATTATTATTTATATTTTTAAAAATTAATATTTGTTAATTATCTCACTAAACTGGTGATAGTTAAAATTAGAAATATCTATTTTAGATCCATTTTGAACAAGAATATGATAGTTAACAACATGCTTATTCATGATACACAATGGAAGTTAAACACTGACACATAACTCAACCATTCTGGGTTCAACATTGTAAAGATATATTAAACAAAATTGACCAAAAAAATAACATAACCAAAACCACAAACATAGAGAAACAATAAGTAATTTTGCTCCCGGAAAAAAAAAAAAAAAACCATAGAGGTTAGGATCGGATTGCATAGCGATCCTACGATCCTAGACCGATCCTAATGCGATCGGGATCGTTTTTTATGGCTAGGATCGTAGGATCGTGCGATCCTACGATCAAGATCGCGATTTTAACAACCCTGCTTAAAATAATTAAACAACCCTTATATATAATTAGTTTCATAATAATCTTGCCTCTTACTTAGAGGCGGGAATAGGTCATGCTACCCGATAACACCTATGATCTAGCTTATTTTAGGTGAAGCCAGGGCAAGCCTTTTTTATACAAAGACTAGGCTCAGATAATTTTGAAAATATATTTTAGCTAAATATATTCAAACCAAATTATAAATGACCTATTAGTATGCTTATTGTTAGGAATATTTCATTTATTATTATTATTATTATTATTATTATTATTATTATGTATAAGAAACTATTAATTTGATCTTAAATAAGTTTTTAAAATATTTATAAGCTATTTTCAAATATGTAAAAATGTTATATTGGGACATATGTATGAAAAAATAAAATTTTAACATGTTTTACTTCTAAAAGACTTAAAGTACGGCGGCCTATTTATATAAATAGACCAGGTTAGACGCTTATCAAAAGTATATACTAGATTCATGTCTTAGAAAATTGAACTAGGTTTAGGGTCTTAAAATCAAAGCTCGACGTAGCCTATTTCCATCACTACCCATATCCGATATAATGTCAAACTAAATGGTAAAGAATAGATTTTGAGAACAATTTTAAAGAATGTGTCTTAGTACTCGAAACACTAACTATATCAAGAAAATGCTCAATAATTTCCCCCCTTACTACTATGTACGTATTGTAAAACAACTACTATAATTTACTCTTAAGATTTACTAAACATCAACATTGGTAATATGCATTATTAAAAGTAAAATAATTTTAGTTGACTATTAAATTATGATGATATTCAAATATTTACTCCAACCAAGTTAGTACATGGATTCTCCAATACAATTTAACAAAAGAACCTAAATGTTAATACATAACAGAGTATTTATTTATATAATTTTTTTTAAAAAAAAAACTTTTTTTTGAAATATCAGGGTGGTCAGCTGACCACCCTGTACCTTCTTAGAAATGCCGCTGGGTGTCGGGTGGAGATTCGAATCCAAAATCAATAGATTGGGAGTCGGAACTTGACCACTATGGTAAGTTTCTATCTCCAAACTTTAATTGATTCTAATAATTAGACTAAATTCATTTGGAACTTGTACATTTTTTATTTTTATTTTTTGTTATGATCATCCTTAGTTGTTTTGGATTATAATGATCCCATAACTCAATAAAAGCCATATTAGTTGGTGTAAATTGTAATAGACCGGACAATAGTTTTTTGTTTTTTTTTTTTTCAAAACCGAAACAAAAAATTGCTGAATACTGAGTATAAATTTATATGACACAAAACCAAGTATGAAAATTACTAATTTCCTATTTGTCTAAATTCAGCTTTTTCAATTTTTTATTCCAACTTTACAGTATTTACTGCAAAACACCACATATGTATATTTGTCTTTAAATATGCAGTTATTTACTGTAAATGAATTTAACATTTCTGAATAAATTTGAATTGATCATTAATGCCCATCTCTATCCCCATTCATTAAGTAATTTTGATTCGAATTTTTAACACAGTTACATAAGATAAAATATAATCAAGTGAGATATTAGATTCGTCTAATCACATAATTTTATAATATTTTATAATATTTTACTTTTATATAATTTGAGATATTAATCGTTAAACATTCACACTGAATTGCGTGAAAACATAAAAATGTTAATATCATTAAATTACGAGGAATATATATCAGAGTAAGTTGTAGACGTAGCAGTAAATAGTAAATACTGATGTAAAGTTAAAACCAAAAAGCAACACATGAACTTAACAATGTTGAACTGTAGCAGTGACATGTTTATCCGAGTGTAAAAATCCATTACCGGAGACAGACTACAGTTTGAATATATAAAACAAAGGGATAATTTATAGTAGATGCTATTTTTCAATATGAAGTCTAAACCTTCGACTTATCCCAAGTCCCATTTGCATAACAAGAACAGAAGGCTAGTTTAAAAGGAAACCTGCAGTAATAAAGATAGATATACTCAGGGGGTATAAAACTTCAAATTTAAATGACCACTGGTTCAGGAGATGGCTCAGGTGGAGCGCCGCTGCTTCCATTCAGAACAATAACGTTGCCATCAGAATCAACGTCCACGATCACAGAATCGCCTTCTTTGATTTCCCGCGCAAGCATTTTCTCGGCCATGCTGTCCTCGAGGAGCCTCATGATAGCTCTTCTCAGTGGTCTGGCTCCATAGCTCGGGTTGTATCCTTCCTCCACTACCCTATCCCTAAACCTCTCCGTCACCTGAAGCTCGATTTCCTTTGTTTTCAGTCTCTCGAACACTTCCTTCAACATGATATCAGCAATCTCTTTCACTTCCAGCTTGGTCAGCTGTCTGAATACTATCATCTCATCCAATCTGTTCAAAAATTCGGGCCTGAAGTACTGTTTAAGTTCTTCGGTCACCAAGCTCTTGATGCGGTTGTAGCTGCTGTCCTTCTCATCATAATCCAGGTCAAAACCTATGCGACGGCCTCCCTTCTCGATCACACTGCTACCAACATTCGACGTCATGATGAGAAGCGTGTTCTTGAAGTCCACGGTCCTGCCTTTACTGTCGGTCAATCGTCCATCTTCCAAGATTTGAAGCATCATATTGAAGACATCGGGATGGGCCTTCTCAATTTCATCAAAAAGCACCACCGTGTAGGGACGGCGACGGACAGCCTCGGTCAGCTGCCCACCTTCGGTGTAACCAACGTAACCGGGGGGTGACCCAATCAACTTTGACACTGTGTGTCTCTCCATGAACTCACTCATGTCGAGCCGGATCATAGCCTCTTCAGATCCAAAGTAGTAAGCAGCTAGTGCTTTTGCAAGTTCGGATTTTCCAACACCAGTTGGCCCTGAAAAGATGAAACTAGCAATCGGCCTGTTGGGATTCTTGAGCCCAACACGAGCACGGCGGATTGCCCGGCTAATGGCTTTGACAGCTTCATCCTGCCCAATGACCCTCTTGTGAAGGGTCTCCTCCATCTTCAGGAGGCGATCAGACTCATCGGTTGACACCTTCTCCACTGGAATGCCAGTCCAAGAAGATACAATGTGTTGAATGTCAGCTTCTGTGACAATAGGACCTCCATCCCCTGCCTCAGTCTCTGCCTTTGACATTTCCTTGCTTTTGTCGACAAGAGCAGATATCTGGGCCTTAAGGTCCATTTCTCTATCGCGGAGCTCCCCAGCCTATAAATTTGTTAAAAATCACTTGTTTAGAGAAAGCAAACAGCACCAGCACCTAAAATATGAATGGAAGTATCAACAGATATGGATTACCTTCTCAAAGTCCTGACCCCTAACAGCTTCATTTTTCTCCTTGGTGATCTGCCTGAGTTCTTTCTCGAGCTCTCTAGCTTCCTCAGGTAGCTGCAATAAGAAAAATACTTATAAATTATACTGCAATGATACATTGATACATTAATGATGGTCAATGTAGGAAGGGAAGAGCATACTTGAGCATGACGAAGTCTGACCCTGGATCCAGCCTCATCAACCAAGTCAATGGCTTTATCGGGTAAAAAGCGGTCACTGAAATAATAAACAAAGATTATCTTAGCTGCTCAAAATTAAAAATATCCTCCATTGAAAAAGATGGCATGAATGCATAGGTATATAGCTAACCAGAAAAAAAAAAAACACATGCCTATTTGCTTATCCATCTAGCCAAGCTTTAAACAATATACAACAGTTAGATGATAGATCGTTGGAAAACAAATACCTAATATATTGATAGGACAACTGTGCTGCGGCAACTAAGGCTTCATCAGTATAACGAAGTTTGTGGTGAATTTCATAACGCTCTCTGAGCCCTTTAAGAATCTGAATAGTCTCATCCACAGTGGGTTCAGGGACCTTGACAGGTTGAAACCTTCTTTCTAATGCCGGGTCCTTTTCAATGTGCTTACGGTATTCATCCAGTGTAGTGGCTCCAATACACTGCAAAACATATTATTCAGACACATCCAAAAAATAAGTGTAAAGCTAACATGCAAAATTTCCAATTAAATTCCTACAACATAGTTAGATTAACGCCTTGTTTAATTGGCCTTATCGAATGAGTCTTATAGCAACACTCATTGGATAGAAAGGCAAAGAACATTTGTATGGCTGCTTAAAACTCGAAAGAATATCTTAAATGTTAACACCATTCAAGATCATATGTGGCCAGTATTGCACAGTAAACATCATTTCGAGTTCTATTCTTTTAGATAACCTTTAAATTCTTAACACACCTGTAGTTCACCCCGAGCTAATGCTGGCTTCAAGATGTTTGCAGCATCAATCGCCCCTTCAGCAGCCCCTGCTCCAATCAACGTGTGAACCTCATCAATGAAGAGTATAATTTCATCACTCTGCTTGATTTCCTCCATCAACTTCTTCAACCTTTCTTCAAATTCACCACGATACTTTGTCCCAGCAACAAGGAGACCCATATCTAAAGTTATCACCTGAACAACACGAAACAATCACTTGCCATTTTAGTATGACAATATAAAAAATTGAGAGGAAAAACTTAACAGAAATCATGAATCATGATTCCAACATTACAACAGTATAGACATATTAATGTCAAAAAAATATATGCAATATCTACACTGTCATTATTTCATGTATTATTTCTAGGATAATCAAAAACATATACTTGAAAGCAAACAAAAGGAAAATAATTGATTAGGGGATACGGGTTAGCAAGTATCTGTTGTCGTTACTACTTCGAAATGTTCGGTCAGATTAGTAAATAAGCTATATAGAAAACCAATAATTTATCATGATGACACCAAGCTGAGTCACTCTGACTCAATATTGGCCCCTCTGACACAAAGAAAAGAAATATATAAGCTAGCATGGGACAGGATTTGGTATTCTTAATCATAGGAGCTGACATTGCTCATTAGTAGCTAACCTTTTTCCCTTCAATTGTCTCTGGGACATCCCCATTGGCTATTCTTTGAGCAAGCCCCTCAGCAATGGCTGTTTTCCCGACTCCAGGCTCACCAATGAGGCAAGGGTTATTTTTGGTGCGTCGTCCTAAAATTTGAGTGACACGTTCAATTTGCTCCTGCCTTCCAACAACAGGATCTAGCTTACCCTGAAATAATCAAGAGGGCCAGCTCCATTAGACCTCGTTAGTGATTTAACATCACCAGAAATACATCTGTTGGCATGTAAAGTCTTACCTCTTCGGCCAGCTTAGTCAAGTTTGTCCCGTACTCCTCCAGTGTTGGCATCTTGTTGCCTGAGCTTCCACCTCCAACACCAGCACCAACAGCCTCTGCACTCTCGCCCACCATTCTAATAACCTATTTTGCAAAAGTAATCTTAGAAAAGTGAAAAAAATAATAATTAAAATATAAAAGATACTTGCTTACCTGAGTTCGAATGTTGCTGGGATCAGCACCTAAATTCTCAAGGACACGAGCAGCCACACCTTCACCCTCACGAAGCAATCCCAGCAATAAGTGCTCAGATCCAATGTAATTGTGACCTAACCAATGGGGATATACACATATCATCATTCAATAGGTCATACACTCATACCTTGAATCCAGCTCCATACAAACCCTTCCCATCTTTACAATCAAAAGTTATGAAGTTCTAATCAAATGAACATCTTGTGATGTCAGCAGAAGGACAAAACATGAGAAGGTAAATAATTATAATT
This sequence comes from Hygrophila difformis, assembly GCA_030278955.1. Lineage (NCBI taxonomy): Eukaryota > Viridiplantae > Streptophyta > Magnoliopsida > Lamiales > Acanthaceae > Hygrophila > Hygrophila difformis. Next base: position 775,139 of record JAOANR010000015.1, read on the forward strand.
AAGCATACACAGAAAACCAAACGCATTTGTATGACATGATGAAAACTCCAATACGAACATGCACCAATTACGCTGCCATAAATTCAACAAAATCTTCAAAATGTTGGGACCAGAAAAAGCACAAGAAGGTTACCAAGTTGACGGGCTTCCTCCAGAGAAAGTTCCAATACACGTTTAGCACGAGGAGTAAAAGGTATCTCCACAGCAACAAACCCACTACCACGCCCAATAATTTTCTCAACCTCCACACGAGCATCCTTGAGATTTATTCCCATGGACTTGAGGACCTTAGCAGCAATTCCAGTGCCCTCGCCAATAAGCCCCAGCAAGATCTGCTCAGTCCCAACGAAATTATGCCCAAGTCTCCTTGCCTCTTCTTGTGCAAGCATAATGACTTTAATTGCTTTTTCTGTAAACCGCTCAAACATGGCTCGGGGCGCCATTCGTAGCTTCTTTCCTCGTTTGCCAAAGGCAGCTGCTGCTACCTTAGATTGGAGAGTGTGGCCACCTTTCTTTACCATTATGTCCAAAGCATTGGCTCCCCGGAGTCCTGTGAAGCTCCTCATTCTGATAGGAGATGACTGCACACTGCAGAGCATTGTAGATGCCTTTTTCGTCTTGGTAGATCCTTCAAACTGCCCATTATTTGCCCAACCGACTGAAGATGGCAAATTCGTTGATTGTATTATAGCGCGCGCCATATCTGCCTCTAGGTAGTCTGCATATGTTTCAATTCCAAGGAGTACAAAGAAATTAAACAGCTAAAACATATTCAAACACTTCTTAAGAATCACACACGACCAAGAAAGTCTTACCCCTAAACGAATGAACTACTATTAGGTATAATAGCCAACATCGAGAACCAGTTAAATTCTTATCCCCAAAATACACAAAGTAGGTCAGGAACAGAATAAAATTCTAATAAAGTGACTACAATCCACTTTCATTTAAGCTCAATCGGCAGCAAACAATATTCCGAAACAAACGGGAAACAAACAATCAATTAAAGCACAAAAAAAAAATCTCAACTTCAATTGAAAAACTCCTACAAAATCACCCAAGAAAAAGACTTTCATTTCTTTCAGAAACAAAACCCCCAAAATTTTTCGAAGAAACACAAAACCCCACCCAAAATCAAAACCCATTTCGACAAAAGAATCAGGTAAATACGGAAAAAGATTCACCCAGCTACAAAACTGATATACTAAATAATCAAGAATACGCACCAAGAAAGGGTCTCTACCGAGCGACGAACGAAGAGAGACCCGAAATTGGTCGGCCGGATAGCCAAGAAGGAAGATCCGAGGGGAAATGTAGATAGGGATATGGATGATATTCGGCGTTCACGCCTTCACTTAATACTGCTATCTTGGGGTGCAAATAAGCCTAATTTATTTCCAATTTATTTTTCCATTTTGAAATTATTTTTCGTTTGTTTGTCTTCACGGCTTAGCTTTGCGTTCTCCTCTACGCAGGCTCAATTGACTCACACTGCATCCTTATGTAGGCTGAAATATCTCTACGAAGCTTTTCCACGGCCGTTGGATTTTACAGTTATAGAAAATGTACGGTCACGAATCACGGGTACTTTTTTTTTTCTTTTCTTTTTTTTTTTTTAGGGTGGGGAATTAACGGGAAGTCCACTTTACTACTGTGGTAAGTCTCCATCCCAATTACACAATTACTTTTCTAATAAAGAAAAAAAAAATAAAGCACTTCATTATTCATTAAATTATTATGTAAATACTGCTCACTTCGTTATCTTTTATTATTGACGACAAACTTTCAATTTTAACTAATGTTAAATAGCCTGAAAAATTTTAACAGAGGTTAAATAATCTGGTGAAATTCAAATTTGATGAGTGTTTGGATATACAATATGAAATAAATTATCTTATTACTACATTTTTCAATATATAAATAATCAGGTTTGCAGAATAATTTTTTGAATGGTTAAACTGATTATTTGCATTATAAAACCACACAATAATAAGATAATTCATTCTCTTGGGAATGGATCGTGTGATGTGTGAGTTATATTGTGTAATGGATGAAATTGTGTGTTTTGTTTGATACAAAAAAATATGATAGGAATTGATTTTTGTGATGCCATATTTGTGTTTTGTAATGTCTGCAGGTGCAACCATTTGGTGATGGTTGCACATAACCGAATTGTATTTTCTTAATTATTCAAAAACCCTCTTAGTGTATTATGTTTATGTTGTATTATGGTTATCAATTTGAGCAAAACTTTGAGTTTAACTTATTCAACTGGGGAAAAAAATAATAATTTTGACAAACCGACTTATATTTACCAAGGCTTTTATTGAAGTTCATAAACATGTTAATGGGAAAAAAAATTTGGAAAAAATGGATGGAGTAAAAGTTGAGAGATGGAATGAGTATGGCCACAAGTTTACTTGAAATAAATAAAATGTTTATTAAATATCAAGCAACTATGGACCTACATAATTTTGTCTCCATCAAAAATTCTTCTTGCTATTGCATTTTGTGATGTAATAGAGGGCTTCTTTGGTTAGGATTGAGTCTCTTTATTTAACGAAATAATTGTAATGCTTTTATTTTATTTATTTTTTAAAAGAAAATTTCGTTTTTTTAGTATGTAAAGACGTGATCTCCCTCGAGATATTTAAATAGATTTTTACCAATAAAATTGACCTTGTAATATGATTTAAATTTTGAATATAAATAAAAATTTCCAATTCTTATTTTCCTCATATATATATGAATCAATTTATTTATTTATTTCTCATAATATTGATATTTTATTAAAAAAAATACATAAAAAAATTTAAAAAAAAATGTACCCCACTTAAATTATTATTATTATTATTATTGTTGTTGTTGTTATTATTATTAATTATTAATCAAAGAAAGTAAAGAAAAACCAACATCAGTTTGTCTTGAGTAGATTGAGACTTTAGTGCTTAAATAAAATATCGGGTTTGAACATTATGTATTCAAATTAATCTTGGACCCAATATGACACGGGAATACCGATAATTCACAAAAACGAAAGTAAAGAAAAGGAACATAGGAATGGCCAATGAGAAAACAAATTTATCAGACGTCATATGTGAATGGGCTGGGCTACCTCATTATTGAATCTGTAAGCCGAAAGGCCTGGGCTTTATACGTGGAACAAAGTCCACCACTATTCACATCCAAGTCAGCAAATTTTATTTTTTTTTTCTTAATGTTAGAAGCTCATGTCACACAGATAAAGTGAAGGGATAAGAGCTGAGTCTTGCATCCTCTCTAATTTGTTTAGTACTTACAGTTATTACATTGTTTTATTTTATTATTAATTTTATATTTTTCCATGAAGTAAGATAGGCTGATCGAGTCGGCTCCCCTCTTTTTATTTTCCTTTTGTCTAGTCTCTATGTGTTGTCCAAAAAAAAAAAAAAAAAAAAAACTATTAGAAGCGAGCAAGAGATGAGTACTTGTTTTATCCAAGTGGTCAAATCTACTGGCTTAATACCTAATTAAGTTAAAGAACGAACGAAACATACTTAATACCCATAAATTTCTTTTTTTTTAAACAATTTTTTTAATATAAATTATTCATTTCCTCCTCCATTTTTTTCCCTTTTCTCTGGAGGTGCACGCTGAAGCACTTTAGACTCTCGATGCCTATAGAAGAAATTAATCAACACCCTTAGGCCTTAGCTTGGGAGTATATATAGTTTTGTTGGTAAAACTAATGGAGTATTTCCTGATTGATCCATCCCTGAACATAGAGGCTACTTGTAATTTTTAAAAGATTTTTTTTTCCCTTATATTACTAATTAATTAATTGCATATATTACATATACATACATATCTGTATTAGGTCTTTGTTGCATTAATTGAATGGGTTGAAAGATTTCAAAGATTGGGCAGGTTTCTCGTGAAGATTCAAACCACTGTCTTTATTCTTCTCTTGTGGTTGCCAAACTCTGCTTTCCTTTTTTTTTTTTTTTTTTCTTAATTCATTATTTGGGGTATTCTGGAAACAGCCTACAATTGATTTCATTACAAGATCATACTCTCCTTCCCTTACATTACATGTAGATGTAGTGAAAGAATATCGTAATATGTATAGGTAGATTGGGCAAACAGAAGAATCTTGTACTCTATTAAAATTGGGAAAAAAAATTGATATCTAATTTTTGTTTTTTCAAAAAAAAAAGGGTTCCCGTTGTTAAAATGACATCAAATTAATGATGGGAATAATATAGTGTGGTAGAAACAAAATTAAGTATAGGGTTGGGGACTTATCCCGTATCCCAACCATAGATTGAAGATTCGATCCCATCCGACCCGCTATTCTTTCACTTTATCCCCTTCGTTATTTCTGTGGTTTGGGCTCCCATACACCTTTGCCGACAAATAAGTGTCACCGTTTACCCAAAAAAAAAGTATATACTTCCTCCGTTTTTAAAAAATTGAAACGGACCCACAGTTCACGCATTCCAATACACATTTTAAACTATTAATAACTCAAATTTGGTACAAGTGAAAATTCTAAAAGTTGGATATTTAAAAACTACTCGACGAGACGAATCTAACAAGATCCCACATGGCTATATTTTAACTTGTTTAACTATGATAAAACTTTAAGTTAAAGTGTATATGTGAATAGTACCAAATTTCCTAACGTTTCAATTTATCAGAAACGGAGGGAGTACATGTCATGTCTCTGGACTGCCCTACTGGATTTCCTTGGAATCATTACTTGCATCCAAATTACAGACACTAAAACTAGGGGCTCCACAAAAACTTCCAAATATGATGATAATATGCATGTAACTGATCGAACACAAGTTTGAAAGTTTGAATTTGCTTCTGTCGTCATTACATGTCTGGATCAAGCCCCCTTTTGTAATAAAGCCCCTAATTAGCTTCCCTTTTCCCTCTTCTTTCTCCAACTATATATTTGTGTTCCCTCTTCTTTTTCCCATTCCCTCTTTTGCTCAAACCTTTTGTCTATAAGTTTGTTGAAGTAACAAACCAAAAGGAAGAAAGGAAGGAAGGTTTGTTGCGCTTGCTTTGTCTACTTTTGTCCCCTTTTGAGGATTGTTGAGCTCAGAAACAAACGAACTGGTCTTTAGATCCTTCTGTTTTCATATTTTATATATATATATATATATATATATATATATATACACTCCATATTTATATATAGATATGTATCAAAGGATGCTGTGGAGTAACAGCAATGAGGGCTGCAAAAGTGAGGAGATGAGGAAACAAGAACTGGATGATCAAATGGGCACAATTTCAACTTTCAAGTCAATCCTTGAAGAAGCCGAAGATGAAAGCTGGTACATGGATTCTGGTGCCGGCGAATTATCCGGTGATCGCAGCAGTACTCATTTGCTTCTTCAGCAGAAACAGCAGATGGATTCATCTGCATCATCGTCGGGTTCAGTTTTGATGAATCCATTTCATCATCAGATAATAATAGGCTCCAGCCTGCCCCCCAAATCCCTAATCCTAGGAAACCCTAGCAAACCCTTATTAATTGAGGGCACGAACATGATCGGCAGCAGCAGCAGCTGCTTTGATTATATGGGGTGTGATAATCCGGCTGGGTTTCTAGATGGCTCTGGAATTTTCGAATTCAATGATTTTGGGATGCCAAACCCTAACAGCAGCTTCACAGCACAAGAGAGTGGTGGTGGATTTGGTGAATTAGGGTTTGATGAGGGGTCCTTGAAGGGAAATAATCCGTTGCCCTTCGCCCAAATTGGTTCGTCGCAGCCAAATCCGTTGCAGAAAAGGGCTGTTTTCAGGAGGAATTTGGGATCTTCTGAGATGAACCCTAATCAGATCATTACCCTGGGGGGAGACGATGATGATCGGAATATGTTTATTGGGGAAATTTATAAGACGAGAACAAGTGATGAGGATGAAACCAGCAATGATGTCTCCAATCTCAACTGCGGCAGTGATGATCAAGTTCCAAACAGGAACCGCGAAAGCAGCGCAGTCAGAGGAGGTAAGAACAAGAAGGGGCTGCCGGCCAAGAATCTGATGGCTGAAAGGCGGAGGAGGAAGAAGCTCAATGACCGATTGTTCATGTTGAGATCAGTCGTGCCTAAGATCAGCAAGGTATGTAATTTCTGATCCGGTTCACAAATGCGCGTCGTATTGCATTTAATGACAAGCAACAGGGCTTTTGGTGTTGTTTGCCTATGATTCTTACATAATAGTAACATAGATACAATTTCATTGTTGGCAGATGGACAGGGCATCAATATTAGGGGATGCTGTAGAGTACTTAAAAGAGCTTCTCCAGAGGATCAACGATCTCCAAAACGAATTAGAAACTGCTAATTTCACTGTCCCACCTATGTCGTTACCTACGCCTCCTCCACGTGTCAAAGAAGAGCATGCCTTAAGTCCAACAGGACAGCCACAGCCAGCAAGAGTAAGGCATTTGTACAATCATTTGTTCCAATTTGATTATGAACATGTAATAAGAGTGATTAAAAATGGACAGGTTGAGGTGAGCTCAAGAGAGGGGGGAGGCATAAATGTGCACATGTACTGTGGATTCAGACAGGGGATTCTGTTATCTATGATGAGGGCAATGGACAGCCTCGGGCTCGACATTCAGCAGGCTGTCATTAGCTGCTTCAATGGGTTTGCCCTGGATGTTTTCCGAGCCGAGGTAGACACGGTTCGGTTTGGTTTACGATTTAGTGTATCTTGTAATTGAGGAGTTGTTTGATTTATGTTAGTTGTTTTGTGTTGTGTAATGTGGACAGCAATGGCAGGGAAGACAAGAGCTCCAGCCTGATCAAATCAAGGCAGTACTTCTTGATTCAGCTGGCCTTCATGGAGTCATCTGATAATCATTTATATATATACATATATGTAATGCATCGAGTCAGGTAAGGTGTTGTGAACAAAGAATCGGTATGCTGATTAAACAAGTGCTCACTCATGTTAAACAATTACAATTATATTTAGTTTCCGTTCATGTGACAATTGTTGAACACAATGTCCAGACTTGTTGGATATGTTTAAGAACGATCTAATGTGAAATGGAAGTTATTTAAAGTGAATGAAAAACATTTTTAATCACTATTGTTGATTCTTTGTTGATCATCAAAACCTTACCAAGCCAGTATAATGCATCTATAGACTATAGTGAGGATATCACTACAAGAATTTTTCCCTGCGGCGACCGAAATTGCGGTCGGTGGGCTCAGGACACGGGTCGTCCAGGAGCCCACCGACCGGCCGACCGACCGCAAATGTCAGGTCGGCGAAGTCGTGGTAGGCGGCCATCCGGCGACCCGTAGACATGCGGTCGGCGGATTCGCCGACACGTCCGCCGACCGCGGAGTGGTCGGTACGGTCCGCCGACCACTCTGTCGACCCCCAAATTTGGTCGGTGGAGAAAGAGCTGGTCCTCCTGGACCTGCTTCCACCGACCCGGTCGGCGACCGCATTTTCGGTCGGTGGCCGGCTGAACCGACTTGGTTCCGGTTCGGTCACCGACCACTGCACCGACCGCATGTGCGGTCGGTGGGAGCCAAATCCCTACAACAGCAGTGCTGAAGTACACTTACTCTAAATACGGCTCGATCTCTCTGCAATTTAAAAGGAGGTATTTGTGTATGGCTATCAACTCTTGTTCGGACAAACGCCTCTTCATTGACTTTCCTTGTGCACGTCCCGCATGTTTGAATACACTAGGAAGGACTTCGTCGTAAGGAATTATGCCACCGTCATCATTTCTCGGCACATTTCTCTCACGAGTGAAAACATGCTTCTCAAAGTAATGAGAACAAAAAATCGACGCCTCCCGGACCATATATGTGTTGCAAATACTACCCTCAACATGTGCCTTGTTGCGCACCGTTCTCTTCAATCGATTCAAGTATCTATAAGAGATTATTCAACGAAATTGTGTTCATGTCTATGAAAAGGAAACTAAAGTTGTTTTTTTAACGTAAGTAAAGACATAATAATATTAAATTTACCTTTCATAGGGGTACATCCATCTGAACTGAACAGGACCGGCAAGACTAGCTTCGTAAGGTAGGTGCACAGGTAGATGTTCCATACAGTCAAAGAATGCAGGTGGGAAGATAGTCTCCAACTTACATATAACAATTGGAATGTCTATCGCTAACTTCTCCACATCTGCAACTTTGATTGTCTTCGCAGTCAAGGCCCGAAAAACGTTGCTCAATTCTGTTATTGGTTCCCACACACTCTTCGGAAGTAGCTCACGCCATCCAACTGGTAGAAGACGTTGTAAGAAAATATGGCAGTCATGGCTTTTCATACCAAACATTCTATGTTTGTTCATGTCTATACATCTGCCCAGGTTTGACACACAACCGTCAGGAAATTTTAACCCTCCAACCCATTTCAAGAATGTATCTCGCTTCTCCTTGTCCATTGTATACACTGCTTTTGGATATCTGCCCGTACGAGTATCCCTATGCAATTCAGGCCTGTTACACAAGGTCACAATGTCCTCGCGTGCCTTGGCATTGTCCTTTGTCTTCCCCTGAACGTCCATGACAGTGTTGAAAACATTTTCAAACACATTCTTCTCAATGTGCATGACATCCAAATTGTGACGTATCAAATTTGTTTTCCAATAAGGTAGATCCCAAAAAATGCTCATTTTTTCCACCCGCACGTCTTACTGATTAATGAATTCTCCACATCTGCTCCTAATTCTGTGACACGACGTAGGCCAAGCCGTTCTATTTCTTCCAACACTTCTTCGCCGCTCTTATACCTTGGTGGCAAACCGTGTTCCTCACGATCCTTCTTGAATTTAGCCTTATCAACTCAAAAGATATGATCTGAAGGAAGGAATCTCCTGTGAGTATCAAACCACGATTGTTTGCCACCCTCTTTAAGCCTAATAGATTCAGTTTCGTCCATACATACCGGGCATGCAGTCTTTCCATATGTGCTCCAACCTGACAACATAGCATATGCAGGAAAATCTCCAATGGTCCACATTAAGGCCGCCTTCATCTGAAAGTTTTGTTTTGAAAATCTGTCGTATGTTGTGACCCCAACCTCCCATAACTCCAACAGCTCGGCAACTAAGGGCTGTAAATAGACATCAATCCCCTGCTTGGGACTTGACTTCCCGGGAATAATGCATGTCAAGAACATGTATTCATCCTTCATACACATGTCGGGAGGCAGATTGTAAGGAGTTAAAATCATTGGCCAACATGAGTACTGAGAGCCTGACTGACCGAATGGTTGGAAACCATCCGTACATAAGCCTAATCGCACATTCCGTCCCTCAGCACCAAATTCTGGATGACATGTGTCAAAATGTTTCCATGCCTTCGAATCGCATGGATGACACATCTCCCCAGACGACCCATGCGTATGTCCGATATGCCAAGACATGTGCTCCGCCGTTGCCTCCGATGCATACAACCTTTTTAATATGTTTTTAAGTGGGAAATAAAACATGTACTTCCGTCCAATCCGTGAATTAGAATTCGTTTCCCTGTACCGAGGCTCGTCACAAAACTTACATCTATCTAAAGTTGCTTCTTCGCGCCAAAACAACATACACCCCTTCACACAACAGTCGATTTTTTGAACAGGCAACCCCAATCCCTCAAGTAGTTTCTTTGCCTCGTAAAAGTTCTTAATCATAGCATTATCATCAGGGAATGTATCAAGGATGAGTTGGCATAAGGTATCGAAGCACCTCTCTGATAAGTTGTGTTCGGCTTTGATATTTAACAACCTTGCAACTGTTGATAGCAGGGTCATTTTCTTGCAGCCCGGCCACAAGTCTTTGTCTGCGGCCTCTAACATACTGTAGAACAACTTCTCTTCTGCATTGGGTTCCTCAGGTTGCCTCTGTTCATCATCCGGAGTGCGTGGAGTACTGTCGGGAATACCAAATCCCATTCCTTCGCACACCATTTGAATGTAATCATTCACAGGAGCATTCACAGACGAAGTGTCAACATCATCAGCATCGTTATACCGACTAAATTAGTGTGGCTCTCCGTGACACGTCCACCTTTCGTAGTTAGGGACAAATCCATGTGCTTGTAGATGATACTTGATGTCATTGTCAGTTTGATAACATTTATTCTTACATTGCCTACACGGCCACCTTAATTTTCCCTGGGCCCTATCGACATTTGGGTTTCGATGAGACATACGCAAGAAAGATTCAACTCCTCCTATAAATTCTGATGTGACAACTCCAATTTCACGACGACCACGGTACATCCAACTACGGTCCATCACCTACAAATATGGCAAGATGCCACTAAAGGGAACTAATTTTCATCAATACATTGTGTTCATTTAGTTTGTCCGCATTTAATTTTTTAATATCACAAGTAAACCTTTTTCAGTATGCTACGTAAACTTAAATTTTTAAAACCCAAATCAATAACCAAATCAACAAGTGCACCAATAATCCTACCGCATCCATTCACCGTATCCACACATTTGGAAGAATTTAAACTACTTTTGCATTAATCCTATACAATATTTGGTTAGTTAATTTTAAACTACTTTTACAGTATGAAAACTACTTATGCATCAATAAATTAGTATAATAAATAATAAGCTTAGTTAATTTAAGCCTTATAGATCAAATTAATATATAATAATATCAAAATATATTACCTTGTTATTGAAGAGATCACAAGAGAATCGCCCGGTGAGTTGTGTACAGCTATCCAACTAAGATCCCAAATGTGTCTGATAATATGAAATTTAATAAAGTTAAAAAGAGGAACAAAAACAAAATAAATTAAATGTAAGCCACTCTTAGGACACAAGCAAAGACCCACAATCAACTCCTACACACCAATTTTTAAAAATAATAACAAGTAAACTTCAATAGGACACAATCTCCAATTCTTGAATTCAATCCTTATACATTTTGTTCAATCTAATTTGTTCAATCTCCAAAACAAACACACCACTTGTGGTTTGGGCAAACTACCAAATTATTCAATCCCATATAAACCAAATAAGAAAAAAAATAATAATGTGTAATCTCCACTACGTATTGTTTAGGAAATGAACAACAACAATACTTAAAGTTCAACACTATATGTAAATATGATTCGAGTTCTATACGATATTAAAAAAAAGGAATAACATTACCACACCATATATAACATAGAATACAACATCCAAATTGATTAATTCAAAATCCAATATTAAATCCAATACGAAACCAAAATCATTCTACATCGCTAAATTCAAATCCAATACGCCAATTTCAATAGTTAATAAGAAATAAACGTCAAAATGACATAACTATATCATAATAACTCCGAATTTCGCATATCATATATGAAAAGTCATCTATTCGACGCAAGGATCGTGATTATGTGCCCAAAATTTACGATATCTAAATTTTCATTCCAATAACTATATTAAACATGGGCTGCCAACTTTTCTTTAACAATTTTTTTTTTTTATTTTTCACAACTTTTGCTAAGGATAATCCCAAAAAGGAATCTATATGCATTTTAAGCTATCCCTATGCCAATGACATTCAAAGAACAAGGAAATACAATTCCAAAAACACACTAATGTGAGCAATATCAAAAATCACATAATCGAATGAAAATTGTAATAAGAGCATAAATGTTACAATCGATTACCTCAATCGAGTGCTCGAGAGGGAATGAGAGTGGCGGACGTGGCGGCGGTGCTCGGCAGAGGGCTCTCCGGCAGGCGGCAGGACGTCGGAATGGCTGAGGGATGCGGCGGTGCTCGGCAGAGGGCGCTCCGGCAGGACGTCGGCGAGGCTGAGGGATGCGGCGGTGGTCGCAGCGGCGGGGGAGGGGGTGGTCGGAATGGGGATGCTTCCACTCGAAGCTCCTCGATGCGCGGTGACAGCCTCGGTCGAAGTTGTTCGAGTCGTCGCCGGCTGTCGGCGCTCGAATGGGGGGGAGATGGTCGCCGGCGGTGGTCGTGTGGGCGGTGGTCGGCGGAGTGGTGGTCAAAGGAGTGAAAACCGGGTGGGGGAGTAAAAATGGAGGGGGATGGGAAATGGGGCTGCGGCGCCTGTTTACCCCGATTTGGGGGTTTTTAACCTAGGCCACCGACCGCAATTTGCGGTCGGTGGGGCGGTCGGTGCCACCGACTGAATTGCTAGTCGGTCGGTGGACCGGTCGTGGCTGAGCAACGGGCCCCATAACGGCTCTTTTTGCACCGACCGCAAAATGCGGTCGGTGCACCGGTCGGTGCCGGCTACCCGTCCCTTTTCGGTCGGTGGTTTCGGTCGGTGGAGCCAGATTTTCTTGTAGTGGATATTGCTGAAATCAAAATTAAACAATTTCTATGTAAAATCAAACGGTCCCATGTGACTGCGGTCCATGAATTCAATCAGCTGATTCTCTTCTTGCAGAATCCAATCCTTGATTGTATTGTGCTTTTCTAATTAATGTTTGATTTAATATATGAATGGATAGCTTCTTCGTTCAGTTCTTGCTGCTCTAAAATAGTACTACTAATTAAATTATTGTTTATAATATGTCTCGGGCTTAAATAAAGGAACAATATAATACCCCCGTGTCTTTGTTTTCTTGAAAAATCTTGAACACATATACCTATTAGTATATTTGAAGGCTTAACTCAATTTTCTGACTGCACATTTTGGGACATCATGTTTCAAGTAATTAAAAACTACTACTATTAAGCCTTGCCTTGAGTCCTTGACATTTTTCTTACAACATGGAAGTTAGCAAGTTCAAGAAAACACAAAGGAGAATTTCTGCATTTTCTATAAAAGTGCATGGATCACAGCAAGGGACATACCAAAACGTCAGAATACTTTGTTTCAGAGGAGTCTCAATCTGAAAGATAGATACAAAATGTACTGATGATAGATAGAGACAGGCCAGAAGTTCTGCAATCACAGATGGAGCCACGAAAACAACCTGGTACTTCTCAGAAACTCGGGCATTTGGACGTTTTGGCTCGATCCCGGTTGCCATTATTTATGCTCCTTATTGGAAGAGAACATGAGCAGAAAAAGAGCTCATCTGAAAGTGTACAATGCAAATGATCAGATAAAATTCAGCCACAAGTATTACACACCGGGTCAAGTCTGTATACCAACTTACTTGTCAGCTTTCAAGACGAGGTTGGAGTCAAAGGCGATGACAAAGGTTCGAATCTCCATGGAGTGAAGTTCAACCACCAGATTCTTGGCATCAACTGGGCCTCCTCGGAGACCAGCCTTCTGATTTTTGCTGGATCCTTCCACTTTCCAGGATAGTCTTTTCCTTTCCATTTCTTCCCTTTCTTGGTTAGCAGTTAGACTCATTTCCGTGATTTTTTGTATCTGATAGGATTACATCATTCGAAACGATTACAAAAGTGAAACAGTATGCTAAAGCCATAGTCAAAATTGTTTACTGCCTCACCTTCTTATTTGGAAACACTTTCTTCAACTCTACAGAAGCCAAAGTAGATAAATCTTTGTCCTCACCTTCCTGATATAACATCACACACAAGGAGATGTGCTTAAAAACAGGAAATGACCAATCATTACTCAAGTTACAGCATTCCTTAAAGATAAAACCTCGTATAGATGAGCAAGGCGAAGAAGAACACTTCCATCTTCAAGTTCCTAAGGCATAAGATAAGTGATATAACACGTCTCATGAGAAAGAAAAAAAAAAGGCCTTTTTGTTATGATAATAAAAGGGCATGTTTGTCATTTGTGACTATGATGGCAAACCTGGAGGGTTAATATCGCAACGTTATCAGGTAGACTATAAGAAGGATCCACTGCAGTGAATGTAGGCACTGGGAAGTTCGTCCACGATGCATCCTGACCGTTTATGCATGTAAATATCAAGTTAAATATGCAAAAGCAGAACAATTTGGAGACAGTGTCAGTGGGTGATTGGAGGAACCTGCTCAGTGAAAGCCAAGAGAAACGGTGAGTATATCTCCTGACCAAATGATCGACGCCATTTGGCTCCCTCTCCTAGTGGATCAAGCCTGAGATAGTAATTCCCTTTGACCTGAGAGGAAATGGGAACATACTTCTCAAATATTGCAAACATATAGGTATGTCAATGTCTCTTCTATGAACGATACCGAACAATGAAGATTGTGAGTCTCTTGTTCTTCAGAGAAAATGTGATCAATGTATGCAGCAGAAAATGGATCAAGTAGCCCCATTTAACACACTCTTTCCACTACCACAATATCACTAGCCAATCTCACGTGGAGTCTATAATATTCCAAAAAGTTTCCAGATATTCTAATAATGTAGTCCATCATATTCCAAGAAATGCAGACAAACACCAACACCAACAGTAGTCCTCATATTTATCAAGAGCAACTAACACAAGAACAAAACTTTGCTCCGGCCATCCAATTTCAATGCCATTTTGGTAGCAGAGTGCACTTACCGTTAAACCAGAGCACACATCACGGACACATACGGTTTCATTCAGAGCCTCATCAACACCTCTACCATCATCATGGAGTAATCTCCTACAAAACGAGGTTTCATGTTATCAACTTGTGATGTGTAGTAGTGACAGTAAGCAATATCATTCCCAATTTCCCATCCCCTGATAAAGCTTATAGATAAGGAGGAGGAATGCAAAGGCAGAAAAAGAGAAACAAATTCATGCAGAGGATAGAAATAGAAGAAAAACCTGTGGAGCATTATCTCTATTTCACCGTCCTTAATACTTCCCCCTCCTACTGATCTGTCAACCAAAACTGAGAGCTCTGTACTTTTATCTTTGATGTACATTCCAAGATTGATCTGAAAGGAATACCAATATACAGAGGAAAATATTGGAGGTTATATACACAAACAACAACGATTGTAAACCAAAAACAGTCGAGTCCAGTTCTTCATATTTCACGTCAAACTGACAGATAATAATCCGGACAGACAATGTGAATGATTAAAGATATAATTAACGTCCTTATTGTGCCTTTGCAAGCGGGTATATAATGGGTAAAGTTGAACAATTTCATATAATCAATGAAAACGTACAGGGTAGTAATTTCCTGCTACAGGTTGGTTCACTTGAAGGTCCCAATCAGCTCTGTAGTCTCGAATCTATACAAATATGTGATTAGCAGCAATCAACCAAAGGTGTTTGTGTGTGTGTATATAAAAGTGCACTTCATCTTGAGTTTATAATGACAGTAATACCCGCTCTAGAAAATCACGCCCATTAGAATCTGTGTAAAATGTTTTGTTGCTTCCTATTTGTGCTTTTATCTGTGTCACAACCTCTTTTCCTAGTCCATCATCAATAGGTATAGGACCAACCTGTAATTCAAGACAATAGGGGAGATTTCCGACATGAGACTTTCAAAGAAATTTGCTTTTCCGAGAAGATAACCGATATAATTGAACAACAATGCATGAGAGAATTAACTTACAGTAAACTCCATCTCAACATGTTCCTTCTCCTTGTACACTCTTGTAATCTATGAATAAAAATTTAGCTCATTAGAAGATTGATAAACACGAGAAAATGATACCTTAATTTGGCACCCTTTTGAGTTATAATTGCTAAAATGTCATTGCCTCAGAAGACAACAAATCCTTTGGAGCAGGAGGTTCCAAAGTATTGCATCGGAGACAGACCCCCAACAAAAATATCACCATTCTGTCCAAAATTAATTACATATCAAGTTGTCTACTAACCTGATAAACCCATGAGTTAATAGTTTGATGAACTTCATCATAGAGCGGACCTCTAAAAACGGTAATTGAAGACTGCCAATATAAAGTAAATCAAATCAGTTTCTGGTGGTATAAACTTAAGCCCGTAAGAGAATAAGCATCAGAGAGCATTCAAAATACCTTTCCTGAAGACTTTATTTGGTATGCGGCATTTGGCCGGAAAACGTATGCTCCTGAAGCCTTCAGCAGTAAACAAAGCATTCAATAAAATTTTAATGAAAAAATTGTGGGAGAATGCAATGATTGTATAATTAATACCTGAAGACTTTCGGGAGGATCCTTGCTCCCATCATCAGAAATGTAATAACTGTATGATTGCTCTAGAGATATGTTCACCTTCAGTACAAATATAGGCATAGTGTCATTCACCTTCATCAATTTTCAGCTTAAATATAGAGTGAAATCTAGTAGCTAGTTATTGAGAGAAGACTAGAACACAATATGCTATTACTATATTACGTCACTGTCACGTCACTGTCGGCTTAAATATGGAATGAAATCCAAGCATACCAATCTTTTGGTATTAATATATTGTGTCAGTTTTCCATCATTTCCAGAGTATATAAGCTTCAAGTCACCAGGCCCTATTTGTATATTGCCATTTCGATTGCCATCAAGAGTATATGAAGTAGGATTTATCAAAGCAGAATCTGTTGCATGTGCATCATGGAACAGGATGTAAATGAGTATTGCATAACACACTGGATTAGGAAACACCATGACATAAATTCATTGAACATAAGATGAAGACACTAACCTGAAGATGTACCAGAGGAGATTGTGTAAGTGCTGAAACCAAGAGGAGGAACTTCTGCTGTGAAAGCAAGCCAATACAAGGGGGTGGTTGATGGAGATTTACCCACATATGCACTGGTATAGAATTTTCTATGACCGATTGAAGCCTTTACTATAGGAATAATCTGAGATGGAATTAATTTCCCCGTGGAATCTTTAACCGTAACATTCCCATTGAGTACCTGTATCATATCAATTATCAGCAACTATAACATGAGTATCATGAGCCCTTATAGGGTAGTATTGGATTGAACAGTACCCTCCCCTCAACCCCCTTCTGCATTTGTTAGATAGATCACTCAAATTAAGTGACATGTAGTGATAAAATAAATAAAAAAAAATAATCAAAGGTAACATATTTACCGGAATCCTCACAACATCTGTCCGTTTCCATCCCAAAGAGTTGTAGACAAGTGCCACCTATGATGGCATGTAACTAAGTTATTCAAAGCTACAAATATTCAATATGATGCTGCCCAGCAAGATGTACTCTCATGACCTTGATTATCAAGGCATGCATGGAATTTGAAATCAGCTAGAAGGTATTAAGCCTACCAATTTTTTCCCAGAAGAAAGTTCAACTTCTGTTGCGGGGCAGTAACTTATGTTCAGGAGCGGACACTAGAAAGAAGAGAAAATTATTAATTTCGTGGCATCGAACTCCAAATTTCAATGAAATGTTAGTCTTTCTAATCATTCAAAAAGATATCAATGCAAAACGGAAGTAATTCAATGATTTGCAAGATTTAATATTCTTGATTCTCGAAATGCCAGATAAAACAGAAAAGGTGCTTCTGTGCCTTCGCGCTTACTTGGCTGAAGTTTGTAGTTGGACTATTGCATTCAGAAGATGAAGATTGAGTGAGACAACCAAGGGAAGCTGCTACAACACTCTCAGACTGCATGAAGATACTAATTTAAACAAATAAACCATGCACAATCCACTTAGCAGCACCACAATGGAAATTCAAATTACTTCACCTCCTTGTAACCGATTGAAAGCCGTTTTGCATAGTCATTGGCAACATGCTGCTTTTCGGTACCAGTAACTGCATCATGATGTTGTGCAATTGCTAAAGCATCAGCTAAGTAGTCAGTAGTGGAACCTGATTTGTTTCTTCCATGTAAATATTCGAGCTGCCTTGCCGCCTATTAAAAATGAAGCGTATTGAGATCTCATAATCAAATTCTTGATACGCAGGAACATTGACAAAGAGAACGCAGACCAAATGCCCCATGGAATACCAAATAGTAACCACTCATAATTCTGACATAGCGTTTGATGGCTGGTCTACTAGTAAAATATCCAGTCCAATAAGCATTTATGCGGTCTGCATATCTGAGGTAAATGTCATCTAAATTAGTATCACATAAATTAAAGATAAAAACTAAAAAATGACGCATTTAATTGTTCCAGATTATGAACTTACGGGAAGTAGTCATCGGTTTTAAGAGGCCAGGCTTCATTTAAAGCATGCTTTGCATCGGTGTAAATAGATGGTGTGGAATAGAAGGCGTTGACGCGGCCATCCTGTAGCAAGGTTCAGAAACAGTATTTAATATAATTAGAGTATAATCGATCCAACTTTATTAATGTGTGAATGAATGACAATGTAAATATATTTAGCCATGCCATACCCCCAAGTACAACAAAGTTGGTTTTTATTCATATATCATTAGTTCAGGTGGAGCAGGTTTCAAGTTTGATTATGCAATTTTATCCCACCTAAAATGGGACATTGGAAGTAAACCTATTTCAAATAAGGAAAGGCTAGCAATAATCATCCACCAACAAATGCATGTCAATGCTGAATTCAGAAGAAAACTAACCAGATTCACATAATGAATGAGTTTGTCCATATTCCGGAACCATGTCTCGGCATACTGATACCTGAAATCAGTGCCCATAGTCCACATGACATGGTTTGAGCGAGTGACATTAGCCTGCAAACAAAAGAAAATGGGTGTAGTTATTAAGCAACTGAGAAACACGGTTTCATAAGTAATTACACTTTCAGAAATAAACTTCAAAGGCATTTTCCACAAAAACTAGGGGAATGGATAAAGATGAACAAGCAAAGCAGTTTTTAAATAATAATTTTTTTAAAAAAAAAACATAAACAAAAACAAAACAAAAAACAAAAAAACAAAATCATTATAATTACCAAAGCTCAAGCAATTTAACACTGCAGAAAAGTATATCAAGAAAATGGTTCAAAGTATAAATCTTAGGCAAAGACTAGGGAATTTAAACCACATGATTGCTGTACCTGTTCTAAGGCAGCAGCAACAAAGTCATTGACTCGCTCGGGAACATTGTAATCAAAAAGATCCATGTCATCCTTCGATAAAGTAAGGTAGACCATGTCAGTAACGACATAGATAAATACTAAAGACCCAGCACTTTTTATACCTCAAAAGAATTACCTGTACGACAGGGGAATCAGCATTGACTTCAAAATAAAAACCAGTTGGTGGTTCATAATTCCCTCTATAGAAAGAGCCAGTAAATATCTGAAGCAACAAGTCAGGAAATTAGCAGATGGAGTTCCAGGCAATGCACATTAGACAATAAACCTTGAGTGCGAATAGTGTGAAACTATAAGTGTAAAATTATATTGTTTAAGTAGAAATTAACCTGAGATGAAGATCCACGGGTTTTGGAACCCTGCCAGATAACTTCAAGCTTCTTCTCATCCCTCCTTTTAGCTCTATCTTGGTAGTCAATACGGGCAAAGTAAAGAGAGTCAAATCCAACCTAAATTCCAAAGACACATTAGGCATTATTAAGATGCAATGTCTATAGACAGATAACAAAAAATGTTTAGACAAAAACAAGCAAAATCAATGCACCTCTGCCCCAAGGAGATAAGCCTGGACTGCAGAGTGTCCAAAGGGGTCAATTTGCCATCCAATTCTAGGAGTAACATTGAATTGATCTTTAATATATCGATGCCCTAGTGTCGTCTGATCAATCATGTCAATATAATGCGTTGCTGCCTCATCGTGCATACACATACCACCATTGCTGCATAATTATACAACAAGGCAGAATACAAATAAACAAAAACATTTCTTGGCATCACTTAATTATGTAATTAAAAAAAAAAAAATTCGTACATGAGCTCAAGTCGACCCGAGGCGACAAGGTCTCTAACTATCTTCTTAATAGCTTCACTCTGCCGTCTCCACCACCGCTGGAAAAACGCCTGTCAATTACAAGGTAAGACAACATTCACATCGATGTGCATTTCTGGTTGACTAAAAAAATGCATCGTTAAAAAAACAAATTTTTTCACTTGTCACCACTCACCTGTTCAACATAAATGAACCTCCGGTTTTTATCGGCAAGCAATGATGGAATTAGTGAATCCAAAACATTCTGCACGCATGCTCCCTACACAAAAACCCCGCAATTGAATTCAACAGAAAGTGCAAAAATAAACTCCAGAATTTCATTCTAAAAATAGAATCTTGAGACAGTCAACTGCAATTACAAGTTCTGAAAGCAAAACCTAAAGTACCTGAATCGAATTATTGGATCCAACATAGTACTGATCAACAGTCTTCAACCACCCAACATCGTCGTGCGTATGAGCTACCAAATGTACATTAAGCTTCCTCGGGTCAATGCCCGAGGAAGTATTGTAAACCATATAACTCTCCACCAACACGCACATAAAGCACACGGCTAAAGCCCCAGAGAAAACCCAAGTCCCCGCCATGACAATCCAACCAGTACACACTATAAACACCGAATTGAGTACACTGAGACCTTGAAAGCTGAACCCACAAAGCAACTAGTGAATCACGATGAATGAATGGAACAAAACCCTTGTCCGGTCATCACCGCCGCGGGAACTAACTAAGTATAATTGCAAATAAACAAAAGAAAACGTCAGTTGTCAGCACATTGTGGATAAGCATTTAGTATATTTCCTTTACAGCGATGACAAGAACTGGGCAACAAGCTTTTAATTGGAAATGGATATCCATCAAATTTCCAAAGCAATAGAACTTGCTCGATGGATTTCAAGAGTCTTGATTAATCTGAGTAAGGCTGACTCGTCACTCCCTCCCGAGCTTATCGAGAAGGGCTTTTCTATAATTATGCGTTAGAATTTACCATTTGGTTTTTCAGTCTTTATAATCATTTATTGAACTTGGCTGTACTATTAACAAAAAAATATGGAAATCCTAAATATTCTTTAATTTCAAAGCATAATGTTTGCCTTTTTGAGATTGTGTGAATTCTCTTGGTACTTTAATAGAATTATAATTTAATGTGATTTTTAATTCTTTTTTGGACATGACCACAAATGTGAGTGTGTTTTGAGCAAGCGGATCGGATTGCTCCAAACTTCCCAATTCTTGCAACGTTGTCACGGTATTAAAAAAATTAATAAAATAATTAAAAAAATCATAATTATTATCTTCAAATTATTGATACTTTCAATAAGGTATCCCCATTACAAAATGGGGCATCTACTGTGATAGCAACATTCTGAGACATCTTGGTACTTAATTCCCGTTTAACTTGTCCTATACTCCTATTGAATAAGTTTTATTTCAATATAAAATTATACTAATAAAATATTATTAGAAAAATCTCTAATAAAATTAATCAAATGAATTACTAATGCCTCAGAGACAAATGAAAACCCAATCAAACGAATTCTTCGAAAAAGGTTGTTGAATTCTTGGATTAAGCATATGTTCCATTGATCTGTGAGTGTGACAATATACTAAGTGAAAATGTACAATTCCATAAAGAAACTTTGAGGTATGAACTTCAAAGTACAAATGCTTCAATTTTTATAGTGTGAATATCCCTTGTTTTTTTACTTCGTCGATGTTGTATTTCTGATTTGTTTTATGGTTGTCTTTCTGAAGTAAATATTGTGATGCCAATTTTTAAAAAAAAAAATAAAGGAAAGGGGATAAGTGACGGTAAGAATTCGAATCCATGCGGAGTAAATGGAAGAGTGTGAAGAAATAATTTTACTTCTATAAATTAAATGAAGAAATCGGTTTTTTCAAAGCATAAGCCTCTTTTGATGGAGATAAAAAAAAAAAAAAAAAAAAAAAAAAAAAAAAAAAAAAAAAAACATAAAATTAAAACAAGCTTAGTTGAAACGAGAAAAAGAAAAAATACTTCCTCCGTAGTCAATTTAACGTTCATTGTTTTCACGCAATTCAATACACATTTTTATAAAGTAATATCTCAAATTTTATAAAATAAAAAATTATAAAACTTTAATACTCCGTATTACTCCCTCCGTCCCACTTAACTTGTCTTGTTTCACTTTTGTACACAATCCAATGCACCTTTTCAACCGTTAATATCTCAAATTTTATACAACAAAAAATTATGTAAAATATATATTCTAAAACTACATGATTATACGATTCTAACAAGACCCAACTCGACTATTTTTTTCAAATATATACATGAAATAAAATCGAGTCAAAGTAGTACAATGAACAGTGTCAAAAAGTCAAACAGGACACTTTAGCTGGGACGGAGGGAGTATAAAACTATGTCATTAGACGAATCTAAGAAGATTTCACTTGACTATGTTTTATCTTATGTAACTGTGTTTAAAAAGTGAAATCAAAGTTACTCAATAAATAGTGTTTACTATGCAAACATTAACATTTTTTAAGAAACCGAGGGATTATATAATACTAGTAAAGTTCCCTCCAATCAGCTTGAGTTTATTAAAGTAAACGTAAATATAAATGATTGAAAATTATTTATATGTTAAATCATTGTCAATTATTACCTTTTCTCCCCCCCTATAGGCCCTATTGCATGCTTTCATTCAAAGATACGCAATTATGAAAGCTTTTATTCTAAATGGGAAAAAAATAATAGCTTGGGCTATATGCAGCCTGCAAATTAAGACTAACTTACTCAAATGATGATGTGGTTTAGAGTATGAATTCTCCGCTATAGTCATGAAGCCCCCATAATCGCCAGAAGCACGTTCTTCGTTGCCCGCTTTTAATCACCGATGATAACAATACTGACCTGTGGATCGGGTCGCATTCAATGTGGATTGAGCCAATTTATTTGGACTAATAATTTCTTGAGGCGACGGTAACATTAATTAAGAATCAGAATTAGTTGAGATGCATGATATGTAGATCTTTGTTAAAAAAATGAGACACTTTCTACATCAAAGCACATCACCTCGGAGACTTCCTAAATATCGCCCCAACCATAGTACAATCTTGCGATACGGTTCCTATGCTGGGAGTTACTTTTCCAGTATATGCTGGAACTCTTCTTAGCCATTTGATTGGAATTTTTGTTAAATTAATGGTATAGATGGTAGAAGGATAATTATGTAATTTAATCTATTTTATTTTAAATTTAAATAGATATGGTTTGAAATGACATCTCTGCATTTTACAGCTTTTTTAGTCTGAAGTAATCATGATGGCTAGAGAAGAAAAGACGAAGATGTTGATCTATTCAAGACAAAATGCCAATTGCAGACTAAGTATAATTATAGAATGTCAATTTTAATAAAACAGAATGGGTATAGTTTCAAGACAGAATGGTACATTACATCAGACAGAATGTCACCATACATAATATCTGGAATAGCAAGACAGAATTGTTAAATACATAAGACAGAATGATTTATTACACAAGACAGAATGGTTGATTAGACGAGACAGAATGGTTGATTACACAATACAGAATGGTTGATTAGACGAGACATAATGGTTAATTACACGAGACAGAATAGTTGATTACACTTAGACATAATCTTTGATCACATGAGACAGAATGGTTGATTGCACGAGACAGAATGGTTGATTACACGGGATGGTTGATTAAACTTTCTTAAGATAATATTGGAAATCGATTATAAAATATTATTTCTTTTACATATTCAAATTTACAAAAGATTTATGGAGAAAAAAAATTATAAACAATTTCACATGATTTAATAGCAAATCTAAAAAGAGATTTATGTAAAGATAAATGATTAAAGATTTGAACCGTACAAAAAGTAATTATTATGAGGTATAGTATTATTTAATATTAAAAAGTATAATTACACATTTACCCTTATTATAAATCACAACCATTGATTAAAACAAGATCCAATGGCTACATGAGAATCCAGTATATACTGGGAAAATTACTCCCAGCATAAGAACCAAATTGACAATCTTGGTACGAATACAATATTACATTAATAAAGTACATATAAAAAAAGAGGCTTGGACAACCTTTAAGATTATCAACCATGTACAAATATCGGTAGTATACTCCTGGCTAGTTTTCAAATTTCAACAAGTTTAATTGAGCATTTTGAGTAGGGGTGTCAATTTCAGGTTTCGGGTCGTGTTCGTGTCGTGTTTCGGTTAGGTTGATCGGGTCGTGTTTCAGGTTTCACAGGTTCGGGTCGTATTCGTGTCAGGTGTTAATAAGAGTATAGTACAAAATCTGTAATCCCGAGCATGACCCGAAACCCGAAATTAACTTGAAATACCAAACCCGAACAAGACCTGAAAATTTTTAGGTCGAATTTTGGTTTAGAGAAACAAAAAACGACTAAACCCAAAAAACCCAAAACTGCATCGGATTCGTGTCGGTCGGGTTCGTGTTTTCGGGTCGTGTCCAAAATTGACACCCCTAATTTTGAGTCGAGTAAGCTCAGTTTCATGCCGGGTATTTATTTCTTCATGTTTCTTTTCGCACTCAAATTCCACTCTTTTAGGCAGGGAAGAACACCTAGAATCGCCAAAAGGAACAACACAACGTAACATGGCGGCAATATAAAAGCGTCTTACCATGTTCACCAAAGTTCTCGATCAAATTCGCCCGCGAGCAGTCGAACAACAAATACGATGTAAGAAGCATCTATACTGCCATTATGCTCAACACATTAGGAACTCGATTGTCTGATCTGTATGTCATTTCAAAACGAAGATTTTCATCTGGTATGTCCTGTTAGCATACTAGTTGAAAGCACAAATCCTGGGGGAACAAAATTCACACTTAAAAGATCGATGCCGTATTAGCCAACAAAAATTTTCATGATTCAAAGAGCTTACATATATTTATCTACTACTATTATAGTACATGCTAAAAAATTTCACAAGTTGAGAACCTTAGATAGACTATCTATTATACAAAGCTTCAAATAAAGAGAGACCATGAACCAAGAAGGCAAAGGAGTTATCTGAGCCAATGCACACAAAAAATCAGAGCCAACCTCTCTTTCTGAATTAAGCAGGAATTGCCTCAACAATTCGGGAAAAGTAGAACTGAGTGGTAATCAAGCCTCTCTTGTTTATTTTCCACCCAACTTTCTTCAATGCTCTCTCTACATCTGCCTCGGCGTGAAGATATGCCCTCGTAGCCTTTGAAGGTCCAGGGAATAATTCACCAACCCTCTTGAGCAAATCGTAGTAGATAGTCTTCGGAGCAAAGCTAAGAATAACGCGATTCTTGGCCAAAGAAGCCAGGTGGGCAATCATAGCATCTGCCTTATGTTGTGGGTAGTGTATCAAAACATCAAGGCAAATGACTGTATCGTATTTCCCATCCAAGCTCTCCAAGTCTTTCACTTCAAATTTGGGCAATACGAGTCCAGGAGGAAGCTCATCCTTACCCTGAAGAAGCTCTTCACGTGCCTGCATTGTAGGAGTTGTTGAACGAATTTAGCAACTAAACCACAATAGTACAATTAGATCATGACTTAAAGATTTTACAAAATATACACTTCAATATAAAGTCGGCTTCTGAATGAGTCCTTTTTGTTTTTTTTATGTTATCTGAGTCATCTAATATATCAGTCTCATTGTTTGCAAACACAGCATCTCTTGATGCATCCTACAAAGGGCCAACATGACTCGAGGAAAGAAAAGGGGTAACTGTAAAAGAGCTTGTCATTAGTAGAATCCTTGACAGAACAAAATTCTCAGTCATCTGTCACTAAATGAAATTACATAGCTCAAGCAAGCAAAGATCTCAAGCCAGAGCTTGAGTGCTTTCTTGAGCTTGAAAATGTTCGTTAACTATAATGAAGCTCTTAATAGTTAATATGCTTTGACAGCAAATGCTCCATTTCATAACCGCTTTCAATCATTTTGTAGTTTGTTCAGCTAACTCGAGATGTCTCGAGCGCAAGTTAGATAAAACAACATAATACAAACAACTTAAGCTCACCATTAGGAAGAAACCACTCTTTGAGTTTGAGTTCAAATATGGCGCCATTTAAGCTCAATTAGCCTATGTTTCATCCTCATGCAAAGTCAATTAACACCATTTGCAACAATTCATCCCCAAAATCACATTTCATTCCCTCTTCTACCTACACTCGATCAAACTCATTCTTGGCTCATCAACTAACAAATATTGTGGTCAAATTTTTAAGATTCAAAAACAAAACTTCAAGCACAAAGCTGAAACATGAACTATCACAGCTGCAAAGAAGGTTGAGTTAGTTAAAAATGGACCTGCTTATCAGCCTCGGCAACCATGGCAGCCGAGATATCACTTGCTGCTACAATAGCTCCTTCCTTCGCCAACGGAATCGACAAGCAACCAGTTCCGCATCCGGCATCGCACACAGTGACCCCATTCAACGGCCCCTCATCCAACATCATCTTCATCACATTCTCCACAGTCTTCGAATGCCCCAACCTAATGTCCAGCTGCACTTTGTTCACGTCGTCGGTGTCTCCGTAAATCCTCCTCCACCGCTGGAAGCCATCATTGTTGAAATAATCTCGGACCACCTCCTTGTCCCCTCCTCCCACCTCCTCCGCCTGCATTTGCCTTCGCTTCTCCGGGTCGGCCAGGGACAACACGGCGGCAAGGGCGGCTACGGAACCGCCTCCGATTACTGCAATTGTGGTTCCATCGACGGTGTTCGAAACCGCCGAGAGATCAGCGATTTCGGAAAGCGGCGGAAGTGCCGCGGTTACTGAAATCGCTCTGCTGCGGCGGTAGCGATTGCAGTTGGGCGAATGGAGAGGGAAGTGGATTGGGGAATATAATACGGAAGAAAATGACATTTTGTGTCCCGTGGGTGAACTGAATCTTAGCAGCACGGCACGGCCGGCGGGAGGCTGAGAATTGAGAAGAAGAAAGTGCGACTGTAATTTGACGGTTGATTTTGAGGCGATAGTGTAATCTGGATAGGATTTGCCACGTGGGACGTTTCATCTTTATAGTTTATTAGTTTGGGGGGCCCAACCCTGTTCCCTCCCACTTTGCACTTTCCGAGTTCCTTTCTAAAGAAATCCAAAAACGTAAAATGGATTTCCAACTTTTTTTTTTTTAATAAACTGACACTCATGTGTCGGTAAAGGTGTGTGAGAGTTCAAACCATACAAATTAGAAAGGGGATCAAGGTAGGGGTGATATCGAGTCGAGTCGAGCCCGAGTAGTTAATTACTTGAGCTTGACTTGACGGGGAAATATCACTACTCGAGTATCATCGAGTTCGAGCTCGAGCTCGAGTAGCTTGAATTTTTTTTATTTTTTTCCCTGGATTAGGCCCCTTATCTCATAATTCTTCTTTTTTTTTTTATAAGTGCTACGGACTCACCCAGCACGCAGTCCAATACATATTTTAAACCATTAATAACTCAAATTCAGTACAGTAAAAATTCTAAAAGTTCGATATTAAAAAACTACACGACGAGACGAATCTAACAAGATCTCACTTTGCTATATTTTAACTTATATAACTATGATAAAACTTTAAGTCAAAGTGTTTGTGTGAATAGTGCCATATTTCAACATGTATTTATTCAAGAACGAAGGAAGTATTACGAGTTTTTGAGTTGTTTGACCTTTTCTATTTTGTGTTTGATTCATTAGTTTTATTCATTATCAATAGAAGCCAATCAAAAGATCAGATTCATTTAAATAAATTTACAATTGTTTATTACTAATTTGAAACATACATTTTACACACAAGAACAATTTTTTTGTTTATTCCAAACATTTTTTTTACACAGTAGCCAAAAAGACATCAATTCTTTGTGACGAGTATGACTTTAATTGGTTTAAAAAATTAGATTGAGACAAAAAGGCATATTAAAAAGCACATGGCAATAGAAACATACTGCACTAAATAAAAAATTATACTATCAATTTAAATTTGTGAGTAAAATAATTTGTTCCGTCAATTACATAGAATATTCCAATTATAATTACTGATATGGAATCTCAAATGCCAATAAAAAATTCACTGGGATGATAGGATGGTATATGAGGAAATTTATTTTTTTTAAAGCATATGAAAAAATTGATGAATCCATAAATGGATGGAGAAAACAAAATGTTTAAATATTGATATGGGCTTGTGAGAATAGGTAATGGGCTTAGAATATTTTGATTATAATTATTGATATGGGATGGTGGGAATTTTTAAATATAAATAGTATGTTTGGATGTTAGTATATTGGCTAGCATATAGCGGATTAGAAGGGCATATTCTCTCACAATTCTCTCTCCGAATATGCTTTCTGCTAGCGGATCCGCTGACTGCCAAACATCCCCAAAATAAACTATAGTAAAATTAATTAATAAACGAGTACTCGACTCGACCACTCGACTCGACTACTCGACGAGTATCATAATCTTCTACTCGAGCTTGAGCTCGATACTCAATTAGAATACTCGATACTCGACTCAACTCGAATTTTTCGAGTATGAGTCGAGCTTTTTCCGAGTCAAGTGCCGAGTCGAGTTCGAGTAGCATTACTCGTTAATCACCTCCTATATCAAGGGGAGGGATAGGGGGCGGTGGGGATCGAACTCCCAACCTATAGTTGAGAGAAGGGGGACTTGACCGCTCGGGTAAGTCCCCAATCCCCCAACTTTTAAATTAATAGAAGGGCCATTTAGATATATTTTTCACATATTAGGTTATGTACATGAATTTGTTTTGCAAAGTTGTTAAGATTGAAATCCTATATCAAATCATTTTTTTATATGCGGCTTATGATCGAATCGGGATCCTAAGATTTTATTAAATTACAAAAATGAGTGAACTGAATTATGCATACTAATAAAGCAAGTATAAGCATTTTTCATATATTTATGAATCTTGCAAGTTAATTAGTACAATACAATACAAAAACATCACAATTAAACATAAAATATTTTCAAATACATGCATATTACTATATTTTTTTTACACATCATACATAATGAGTATAAGTTCTTAAGTTTAAAATTAAAGAAAAAAAGTTACTTTGATACTAAATAATAAAATCCTGTAAAAATCTTATATATTTAAGAGGGTATAATCGTAAGATCTTAGAAGCGTTTAAGGGAGTATGACCATAAGATCGTAATATTCTACTATTAGAACCGGGATCTTATCCAGATCTTAGTAATTTTAAGATCATACAAAGATCGGGATCGTTTTAGAGATGTATGATCGTAGACGGTAAGATCTTAAGATCAGGATCAGGATCTTAACAACTATGGTTTAGTGTGTATCCTCCGTTTTGATATAATTGCACCATTTGCATAGTGTTTACTATCATTGAGTAACTTTGATTAAATTTTTTAACATAGTTATATAAGATAAAACATAGTCAAATGGGATCTTGTTAGATCGTCTAATAGCGTGGTTTTAGAATATCAAATTTTTATAATTTTTATACATATCTTGAATTGTGTAAAATGCATAAATGGAGCAGATATTAAAAAACATATGTAGTATATAGAATTTTATGTAGTAGTATATACAATAAGTATGCATTTGTTTGGTGGTCCCATCATAATTATGAATTTTGAGTAGAAAAATTTGGTAAAATTGTATTTGTAAATAAGTTGAGCTTTAATCGAGCAAGTTTTGAGTACTTGTGAGCTTAAATAACTTATTTGAGCACCACGTGTGATCAATGGCTACTCTATGGGGAACAGGCGTATGGACAATCTGGAAAATCCGATGCAGCGAGGCACTAGCAAACACACAATCTACCTGGGCATGGCTTGGTTGATTACATTAGAGGGAAAAGCTATGAATTATAATTAAGGGGAATGAGGGGATTTCAGAAGAATGTATCCCCGATTAAATGAAGGTGGCAATTGGAAGACCAGAGGGGTTAGCTGCAACGGCGGATCCAGTAATTTTTTTTTAAGTGGTATCACAAAAGTGATGAAAATATATTGAGATTAAGGATTGTGGTCAAAATACAAAGTTATAATTGATTATAGTGGTATCATTAGTGGTTGCACAAAGCTAAATCAAACAAAATCTTAAATAAAATTTAGCTTAAAATTATAATTCTATCAATTTGAGGAGTAGCACGTGCTACCATAATCTTATGAGTGGATCCACCTATGGTTAGCTGGACACGCCCCCCACAAGGATATGTACAAAAGCCAATAGCGATGCAAGGAAATGGAATAAGGACGGTATGGTGGGCCGGGGTGCTTCGTGATGCTGATGGTATGTGGCTCGAGGGAATTGTGACTTCTTTTCCCTCAACAAATAGTCTGGTATTAGAAGCATGGGGCACTTTTAATGGTATTACAAATAGCACGGGACACCGGATGCTCAAGGCTTGAATTAGAATCTGATAATGCAGAATTGGTGCAACCCATCAAAGAAATGGAGATCGGGGGCATGGATGCATAGTGCAAGCACTTGACAAAATCAAAGAGATGCTCACGTGGGACTGGGAAGTGAACATTAGTCATATACATCAGTGAGGCAGGCGGATAGAGTTGCGGACTGTCTTGCCTATTCAAGGAAAATCCCTATGCGGGACAAACAATTCGATTCTCGTCTCCCCCTAGCCGAGTTGCTAGGCTTTTAGATGATGATGTAAATGAAATTGTTGTTTAACATATAGATATTGAATTAGGCTTCGGCCTACCTTTCCCCCCAAAGAAAAATTATTCGAGCTCGTCTAGCTCAAACATGTATGTCAATTCTTTTATGTTTTTTTTTTTGGATGAGCATGAGCCATTGAAGGCCCGAGAAAGGAGTAGGAGAAAAAAGGGAGGGTTAGGGAACCGGTGGGGAATCGAACCTCCAACCTTCCGTTGGAAGTCAATGGACTTAACCATTTGGACTAAGTCCTCATCCATAGTTTTCAATTCTTTATGTTGATTAGTAGGTTGATTAGTAGTTAAATTTTAAACTCGACTCGATATATTTACAATACGACATAATAGAAGAAGAAAAACGAAAAGTGAAGTGGAAAAAAAATAAAAAAATGAGGAGAATGAAAAGAGCCGCAAAAATCGTCGTGAAATCGAATGTTTTACATTTTTATAAATTTCTCTATCTAAATTACTTCTTAACCAAAGAAAAACTATCTGAATTACTTTATTCAATCATACTACCGAAACACAAACACTATTGTAAAGTGGGTTACAGAGAATTTAAAAATAACTAGTAGTGATATGGATAAATTCCCACAACATCCCAAACACTACCTAAGGGCCATTGCTTTATCAATATTCGTGAAATTATATAATTTCCTTTTTTTTTTTGTCGTGTATTGGGTATTCTCAAGCCACATCGGATGCAAAATTAAAAGAAATTGATATTTTTGCTTAAACTGCCACAGTCTCATACTGCTCACGCCACATACGTTTGGTAAATCATAGTATAAAATTTTGATTTAATGTTTGATCCGGAAATCAAATTTTAAATGTGATTATTATTATTATTATTCGATTTAATATATACTATATATATCAATTATTGAATACAAAATTTTAAATTGCAATTTAAATAAGATTAAATGCCATTTAAATGATTATTATTATTGCTTAGCTAAAAAAATGATTAGTGGAGTATTATTCGATTGTGCACGTTCATGTTTGGAAAGTTTTTAAAAAAAAAAAGTTGGGATCGGGTAAATGCAATTCCGGTTCCCCCGAATCCGAACCCATTGTACCGACCCGAAAGTAGACAACATCTTACTTGTGGTATTTCCTTACTCGTCCGTTGGCCGTGCTTTTCAATTACAAGATTTCACCGAGAATTTGGGGTTTAGGTTTAACTGCGGAGGGATTGCGGGAAAAATTGGGGGTGATTTGCCCAGGGGATCGATGGACCAGGAAGAGATAGATAAAGTGGTGCTCGAATATTTGGATAAGCGCGGTTTTAAGCAAGCGGGCCTCGCTTTTCAGCAGGAGAAGCAGCAGCACAGCAAGGGCAGCAATGCTTCTTCAACTGCTCAAATTGACCCTGACATTGCCAAGCAACTCCTCGCATTTTCTGAGTATGAAGAATTTCTTTCTTGGGCCATCTGAATTGCTTAATTTTCTGATTGTTGTCGGTGTTGTGAGACTCGGTGTCGGGGGGTTGGTGTGTGGGTTTTCATAGGTTAATTTAATGAGTTCTGTGTATTGGTAGAGTGGATGTTCCGGCGCAGTACCATGAAGGGTATACTAAACTTCGGAGATGGGCAGAGAGTTCCTTGGATCAATACCAGGTAGGCACTTACGTTTGACGTTTTATTATATCGCCTTGAGATGTTATCATATCTGTGCTGTATATTTTTTGGTGATTCTGGGATCATGGCTTCTTATGGATGAATACACTCCTATAGTTTTTGGTTGGGTGCGTAGCTATCATTGTTTTCTCTTGTATAGGAATTTTCTTATGAAGTAGTGTTATGAGATTATTTTATTTGGAGATTGTGGTGGTTTTTCATTATGTTAATGGAGATAGTGGACAAGTGCTGCTAATCGTTGAAGGCATCCAGCTCAATGATTAGATTAAACTTTATCGAAGAGTATGTCGCACAGACCGCTAAAGGGGCATCAAGCACCCGTAATTTCTACTTCATCATGCTTTTAATGATGTATCTCATTGTATTTTCCTTCTTAATGTCATACAGCATGAATTGGTTCGAGTGTTGTATCCTGTATTTATACATGCTTTTATGGATCTTGTTGCAAAGGGTTATATTCAAGAAGGTCAGAAGATTTAATAATCTATTATTTTATGCTCCATCATATCTCATTAAATAAGAACTGATGGAATTATTGCAATGCTGTCAGCTCGGGCCTTTTTCGCAAACTTTCGAGGGGATCATGAAGTGGCACATTCACATGACCTTAAACAGTTAGGAAATGTTCTTTCGCCTGCGCATATTCAGGTCCATCATTTTCTAGGAATCATAGTTGTAATTGAATCATAGTTGTAATTTGATGCTAGAAGATGTAATGCGTCACAAAACTAAATTTTATTCTTTATTTGTTCATATTCAGGAAATGGAATTTGCGCACTCCCTAAGGCAGAGCAAGGCAAGCATTAAGATAAGCCAGGTGATCTCTCTTGCACCCTCCCCTAAAAAAAGCAAAAAAAAAAAAAAAAAGAAGCCTCACGGCATATATATGTATGTAAGTATTTTATTCTTATGTCTCTATATTTCATTGATTCCCTGATACCATTCATTCAACTGAACTACATTAGTTTTTGGCTTTTTGCAATATACACTGGGGCAGCACAATCTCTATAATTGGGTGAAACATTGTATCAACTTTGATACATACTGAATGTAAATCATCATTCACTTTATTAACAAGCTCAGATGTTGTAAAAAATTTCTGGATCTGTTAAGAAGAGAATATTTATCAACTGTTCTTGTCAATGGTTTCAGAGCTCTGATAATTATTTACTTTGACTATCTGTCAAGAAATTAGAGGGGCAGATGGGTGTACATAATGCAAAATAATCTTGCAATTGAAATAATAATTTCATGATTGTTTCCTCAACTCTTTTTGAGTCTTGCTTTTGAATTTCTGTTTCTGAATATGTATTTTTATTTATCTTTTTAACACCTTGTGTTTTTAAAACTTTTTTCTCTCTCTCTCTCTCTCCTTTTTTTTTTGGTTAGTTTTCTCTATAATTCTTTCAAATAGCAAAATGCAAGGTGCTCTAGTGGAACCAACAAAGAATCATACTACCTCCGTTCCTTAATATTTGCCACAGACCCACATTTCACGCAATCCAATACACACTTTTAATCCTTAATAACTCAAACTTCATACAAGTAAAAATTATGAAAATTTGATATTCTAAATCTATGCGATTAGATGAATCCAACAAGATCTCACTTGACTATATTTTATCTTACATAATTATATGAAAAAGTCGAATCAAACTTACTTAATGAACAGTGACAAAACCCCCAACGTGTCAATTAAAAGGGAACGGAGGAAGTACTATATAGCAACTATGATGTTAAGGCAAAACAGTACGATAATTGATGTAATATTATGGGATCTCATTCAGACATTGTCAGTACATAGGTTATATATAAATATTTCTTGATCCAGAAACTGTCAAATATAGAGGAATGAATGCTGTTACAGTGATGGAGGATTTTTCATTTACCGTGGTGTGGATGCTAGTTCCTTACAGTTGAAGAAGTTTTACTGTGCTACCTTACCCGTTGATAATGCAGTTCCCACAACATGTATTACTGCTCCAGATTTGTTATCAGGAATGATAGTTTGGTTGTATAACAGGATATCCTTACTTCTTCAATTTTGATTTCAGTATGCATATGACCTACTTTTGCAATACTTGCACAAGTGCCAATCGATTACAATGCTTGGAATTGTCAATGAGCACATCAACTTTATAGGTGCAGTACCCCAAACTTTTGATTGTTTATTAAAGCATTTATATTTTCTTGTTTGATCTACTCCTCCCTTGTGCATTCTCTATCCCATTTGGGCATATCCAAGCTGAAATTGGTAATCCATTCGGCAGTTTCTCCGGGACAGCCAAACTCAATTGCTGATGATTCGGAATTTGTCACACTTTTTGGAAGTGACCAGGAAGCAGCTAATATAATGAACCAGACAGAGATTCACTGGGGGGTTAGTCAGCAATCATATATGCATATATATGTTCTTGTGTTTAGGACATCCTTTTGCCTGATTTAAACTTGAAACTTACAGGGTTTTCTGTCCTTTTAGGGTAATACAAAATCAAATGCTGTCATCACCTCATTTTTATTTGTGTGTTGAAAACATCATGTTTTCTTTGAGATGGGAGTTGAATTTCACTGAAGTATGCTGCTAATGATGATGATTCTCAACTAGAAAGGGAGAATGTGCATTATGATTTTATTTTATTTTATTTTTTCCATTGAAGTTCTGTGATAAAAAAAACTTAATGAGCTTAGTGTTCCTCATTTAATATAAAATTTTCTAATCGATGAACTTCAGATTTTTTTTTTTTTTGGGTATAATATCTGGTAGATTGTGCTAGTAATTATTTAGTGCAAATCAAATTGTTGGTTTCCTATCTATTGTTGTCATTGGATGAAAAATGAAAATCACCTACTTGTTGAGAAAGATCTCATTATGAAAACCCAAGTGCTCTGCTGATTCAAAATTTTTGACCTAGATTTTGTGTTTCCTGTCGTCAATTATGCCCAGACCTTGGGATGTTTGAGTAGTTTTTTTCATTGCTTCTGATAAAGAGCAATTATGAGCTATTAGACTTTATCCTAGCCATTCATATCTTATTAATTGTAGCAGTTGCTTGAAGATTCTATAGAAGAAAAATTGGAGAAGGCTTCTAATGTAGATGCAGAAAAGATAGATGGAGAATCTAGGGAAGGAGAAGTCGACGAAGTTAAGGTGACTATTAAAGATTTAATTTCATGGTTCTGATGCTGCCTGAAGAAACTATTGGCTGTCAATTAACCAGTTGGGCTACTCTTCATGATTCCAGAAAAGATCTGTTGAGGGTGGTAAACAAGGTGGCACACTCAAAAAGGCGAAAAAGGACAAGGGTTCTAATGCTACGTCAAAAACTTCTCGTGCAGAGAGTGTGGCAGTTCCTGGAGCATCACGTGTGAAGCCAGAGCTAACCATGCCAGTAATGTATGTATAGTATCCATCCATGTTTCATTTGTCTCCTTTGATCTATCTTGTGGTAGAAAGTAGGTTGATCAGGAACTGAGCTGGTTCTTATTGTTAACATGATATCTGCTCTTCCTTTGTGGACTTATATTTATTTTGTTTTTTATTTTTTATTATATTTTCAGTAATATTATTCAGTGTTTTGTATAAGCATATAATGATACTCTTATTTGTTGACTGACCTCATACTAGAAATTATAAAATGCACAAATAATAATAAATGTATAACTTAACAATTACTTGTCTCCCTCTCTGGATGCTTTGCTACTGGATGAGTTGAGCTAGTTGTCATGTGAAACTGCATGATGGATTTTATCCTTCCTTTTGACAATAAATCTTTCTTTATGTTTGCTAGGCCGCTACAGTTGGAGCATTCTATTATTGAAGACTTGAGAAACCGTGTGCAATTGAGTAGCACCTCATTACCTTCCATCAGCTTCTATACCTTTATTAACACACACAATGGGTAGGCTTTTTAATAAAGTTCTTTTGGGATCTGTATATAGAGTATATTGTTCAAAATTTATAATGATCTGATGAGAGCTCTTTATTTTTCTCACTGCTTTAGGGGGTAAATTAAACTCAGTATTTCTCTTACAGGTTGAATTGTGCTTCAATATCTCATGATGGGTCAATGGTAGCTGGTGGATTTTCGGATTCATCATTAAAGGTCATTAATTTTCTTTTATGTAATTATATTATTTTTAAGTTGTTGAAGTTGCTCATTTATGTGCTAACTAAGAGAGAATGACAGGTTTGGGACATGGCAAAGCTTGGGCAGCAAACTGGAAACTGTAAGTCGATTTTATTGTTTCCTTGGCCTATGTAAGAATATTTATACTTGACTTGCATGTAAATTATAGTTCACAAAATGACTACTCACTTCTAAGTGGGTAAAATATAATCTGAAATGTTTATGCAGACTGCACTAAAAGCCCTCCTGGAGACCTTTAAAGTATGTTGCAACCAACATAAAACGTTGGATGCAAATTTAGAGGAGCATGATTAATGGCATGCTGGTCAATATAAACATGGGTAATTGCCACAGAATTTCAATGGATAACCTGAAAATGAATTGGGATCGGCTTGTATTCCTCTATTAGCAGCAATCAGTGTTGGATTTGTCTCATTAAAAACAAAAAAACCTAGTTTATGTACATCCACACATTGTTTCGTAGTCTAGGTGATTATCAGTATTTGATGACGAAATGCATTCACAGCAAAACAATATGCAGGTTTGACTCTAGTAATTTCAGCTCTTTTGCAGGGTGAAAATGAGTCTTCCCCAAATGAGCATATAACTAGCTTGAGTACTGGAGCAAGAGCATACACATTATTTCGAGGCCATTCTGGTCCTGTTCATTCTGCCACTTTTAGTCCTTTTGGTGATTTTCTTCTGTCCTCATCATCAGATTCTACAGGTTGGCTTCTCTCTTCCATTAATTTGTGTTATTTTGGTGTCTTTCTCTTCCTTTGAACTGGAAATTATTTTCTAATTGCAGTTCGATTATGGAGCACAAAATTAAATGCAAATCTTGTTTGCTATAAGGGACACAATTATCCTGTATGGGATGTACAGGTAAGAACAGCTTTGTTTAATATTGGGTTCAATGCTGAAGGTGTAGTAGTTTCTAAAGTCTTTGACTTCTCATTAGAGGAGCTCTTGTAACTAACTAATATTACTCTATAAAATCTTTGCTAGAACATCACTTCTGACTCTTTCCATATTTAATTTTCTTGGAGGATTACTGATCTTTTTTGAAAATATGCATACCAAAAATTAGAAACCTAGTGTAAAACTCCAAAACCCACCTACAGACTTGAAGTTTGATTAAAGTTTGTGACTTTGAGGTGAACATTGAGTTAAACTCAGGACTTTATGCGGCTTTGTTTGTATATTTATATATTCTATTCTGTTGCCATAGCTCTAGATCGCATTTGCGCCATATGCCACTGACTACTATGCTCTTTCTTTAGGGTTCTTTCAATAGTTCCATGTCTTTCCTAGAAATTGTTGACTCAATTACCACAGCTTGTTTGCTCGTGATAAAGAAGAAATAGGGCCTTTGATTTGGATTTATTCATGTTCACATGTCTGACACTTGCCTGCGCCATAACTGTTAATGCAGTTTAGTCCGGTAGGACATTATTTTGCTAGCGCTTCACATGATCGGACTGCTCGGATCTGGTCCATGGACAGAATACAGCCTTTAAGAGTAATGGCTGGTCATTTATCAGATGTGGATGTAAGAACTTTATCGTTCTGTTGCTAGTTCTTTCTTTATTTATTTATATTTTAATTTTTATTTCTATGACCTTTTTCTTTATAAATTTAATTAAAATCAGAATCTTTGTTGAATTGAATGAGCCCGTCCTTGACCATGTACTTTTCCTATCATTTAGTGTGTGCAATGGCATGCAAACTGCAACTATATTGCCACTGGATCGAGCGATAAAACAGTGCGTTTATGGGATGTTCAGAGTGGAGAATGTGTGAGAATTTTCATTGGTCACAGAAGCATGATCTTGAGTTTGGCAATGTCACCCGATGGTCGTTATATGGCATCTGGTGATGAAGATGGCGCAATAATGATGTGGGATCTCGCAACTGGTCGCTGTGTCTGCCCTTTAGTTGGTCACAGCTCTTGCATTTGGTCACTTGCTTTCAGGTCAGAATGCATCCATTCAGTTATTCTAGCCCACGGATCAATCTAAAAGCAAACCTTGCAATTCAGAACTCTGAAATGTCAGTATTTTCCACTTTAGTTGTGAAGGTTCGCTTCTGGCATCTGGCTCGGCTGATTGCACTGTAAAAATATGGGACGTTACCACCAGCTCGAAAGTGCCAAAAGCTGAAGAGATGTAAGTTATCTAATGAACATATCACCCCCACAACAACAACTTATCTCTACGAGTATTTTTTATTATTTTCTGTTTACATTGGGTCTTTGTCACCAGTAAAAGTGGGAGCGCAAGCAGGCTTAGATCCTTAAAAAGCTTACCCACCAAATCTACTCCTGTCTACGCTCTCCAGGTAAGTTTTATTCTTTGAACCCTCTGTTTGCTCTAGGAATCCCTGTTTAACTTTTCTCATTTGGTTAGCAGTTCTCTAGACGGAATCTCTTGTTCGCTGCTGGGGCGCTCTCAAAACCGTAACAGATTAATTAATCCTCACATGCTTGGTGGAATAGGTAAAGTTTTCGGTTTCTGCAATGTCTCAATACGGGAACACTGCGGGACTTAATGACTCGAGACTTAAATCTTTATTAAAGTTAGCTTTGGTAGTTTTTGTTTATTTTATTTATTTTTTTAAACGTGTGGGCATGAAATTTGATTTTATGTCAGATTCGATCGAAAGTACACAGCACCCACAAATCTTTGTAATGAATTGTGTGATGATGGGCAACATATACCCCTAATGCACGTCAATATTGGCCCACTCAAAACCCTTTTCCCCTTGGTGGTTGACTCCTACTTTACCATTATTCCTCTTGGCCCTTTCATATATATACGAATGTATATGTATGTGCACTAAAGCAACAAGCCTTTAAGTAATGGTCTGTAGGTCGTGAATGTTATATTGAACTATTACCTTTCTTATTCATTTTATTTATTTGGTGTTTAGTAGAGTACTCGAAGCCCCGTTTGAGTGGTCTTATCGCAAGGGTCTTATTAGCCTTGTATTTGTGCATTTTGCCCTGATAAGAGGCTAATAAAACTCATCCGATAAGAACAATCAAACAAAGCCTAACTTTTAAATATCCTCTAAATCAATAATTCATTTATGACTTTCTTATGATAAATTTCTACTACGCTATTGATAGTATGACGCCTTAAAAAAAGTTTGGTACTGGGCAGATGCGGTGTCTTAGAAATTCTATAGCAAGCTTGTGTGGATGAGTTAGTAGCAGTATTTGTAGGTGAACAGTTCACGTCGTGATAAGAGGTATCATTACACACTGAGAAATGATTCAGTAAGGTTAGTATAATCCACTGATGGGTGGCAATTTTTGGCAGGGAACAATAGGATACAACACGAACCTAATATGAATTTATAGGTTCGTATTAGGGTTAGAGCGCGGTTTTTGCAAACTTGCACAAGGATTATATCGTTTTCTGTTTCCAAACTACACTTATCAGTTGGGTTTAGGTGGTATAGTTTGTCCTGAAATGGTTCGACTTACTTGTAAGTTGTAACGTCTTGAGTTTCAAAACTTGTTAAATCTGGCATGATTGCCATCTTATAAAGGAGGAGTCTCAATATACTACCACTATTTAGTACATGAATGAAGGCATATATATATACCAATCTACTAAGTAGCTGGAAAGTATAGTCCAAGGCCCTCGCTAGGCTCTTGTTGGATGTGGTGAGATTGTAGTTAACATATGTTGTTGTTACTTTGTTGATGTCAGTACATTACCTGCTCTGTAGTAGTGCAGTAGTTAATTTGGTGATGAGTGGGGTGTGTCACGTGTCTGTCTGTCTACTGGATGGTGCATAGGGGTGGAAATAGCCTAGGCCGGGCTAGGCCTAGGCTTGAACGGCCTAGGCCTGTGTCGATTTTTCAAGGCCCGAGCCTGGTCTATTATCTATGATAGGCCTATCTTATTGAACGACCTAGGCCTGTGTCAATTTTTCAAGGCCCGAGCCTGGCCTATTATCTATGATAGGCCTATCTTATAGGCCTAAGCCTGGTCTATTTATTTAAATAGGCCAGTTTATAAGCCTTTTAAAAGCCTGATTAAGCTTATTTCAAAATTAAGTAAAAATTCTTTTATATATGTCCGAATGTAATCATAAAGTTCAAAGACATGAATTTGGGCAAATCGACATCCACAAATATCTAAAAACTTATAAATATTTTAAGAACCTATAGAAGATCAAATTAATAATTACTTCTATATAAAATAATACTTCCTCCGTTCCTTATTAATTGGCACATATTGACTTTTGTCACTGTTCATTGAGTAACTTTGACTCGACTTTTTAATATAATTATATAAGATAAATATAGTCAAGTGGGATCTTGTTGGATTCGTCTAATCGTATAGATTTAAAATATCAAATTTTCATAATTTTTACTTTTATGGAATTTGAGTTATTACGAATTGAAAACGTGTATTGGATTGCGTGAAATGTGGGTCCGTGGCAATTAAAAAGGAACGGAGGAAGTACTAGTTATACCTCACGGACTAATAACAATGATAAATAGGCCGGCCCGATAGGCTTGATAGGCTTTTTATAAAGCCTGGCCTGAGCCTATTTAGCAAAATAGGCTTTAAAAATAGCCCGTGTCTGGCCTCTGGCCTGGCCTGGCCTTCGGTAGGCTAGGTCATAGGCCCCTGTCGGGTAGTCTGGCCTATTCCACCCCTAATGGTGCATCATCATTTGGTCTTAGTACTCCCAATTTATCAATTTTAGCAACTTGCATTGTACTACCATTTATTTTACCTGCTTTTCTTAGTGATTTGTTAACTGCACTAATGTTTGTTTGTGTAAAAGTCCTTCAATAATTCAATTCAAGACTGCGAATTTGGTGCTTTAGGTTTTATTTAGTTGAGAAAAAATTGATATTAACTGATTGACTTTCGAGTTTCTTCCATCATTTATAACTTGAGAATGACACTCCCATGAGAGAATTTTAAATTTATTTTTTTAATGCTTTAATGAATTTGGTATTTAAATTTCCCAGCGTATCCTAATCTTTCCTTTGGATTAATAATTGCTACTTGTAAGCAAGATACGCTCCAAATGTGTGATAATTCAACAAGATGTGCATTTTTATATTAATAAAAATATTGGCAATTTAAAGTCGGATGACTTAGTAGTTGAAACATCAATTATTTAATTTAAATGTCTAATTGTACGTGCATATATAACATGCAACTGATACTCATGTTGTTTTAAAACTACTCATGGTCTAATAGTTTAAGACTTTCATATTGCTCAATAATTTGTTTTTAGAATTTAAAAAGCTTGAAGTATTTAAAAAATAACTAAAATAGTGATAGAAATTGGGGTCATAAGTTGAACTTTTTTAAGTTACTTTATTGCGAGCAAAGTCGATTCAGAAATAATGTTAGCTGTTGATTATCGTGTGGAAAAAAAATGTCACCTTTTTTAAAAGATGGAAGAAATTTGCAGTTAAAAGGGCTACTTTGTTTCATGTATGTATACACATTTTCCTCACAAAAAGAAAAAATGCAAAATGAATAACAATAATAATAAATAAATAAATTCATACAAAAGTACGTTAATTTGTGACATTTGATGCAAATATTATTTTTTATTTATTTTTTTATTTTTATTTTACCAAAACTGCACATGAGCATTGGGGAGCAACCAGATGGGGGATGATATTTGTTCCATACATGGTCCCAAATGGAAAATATAATTAATTTTTATATATTTGTTCACACCATATACATAATTCTTCAATAAAATGTAAAAAATTGCTAAACTCGTTATGTAGGGCAACGGGGGTGTAAAGCAATCCAAGTACAGCTTGAAGTGTTTATTGTCATTGCAACCTAAAGTTATTATTGTCTCCTAAAGCATTTGCAGGATGGATCATTAATTTATAAATAA
The DNA here is from genome assembly GCA_030278955.1 of Hygrophila difformis. Lineage (NCBI taxonomy): Eukaryota > Viridiplantae > Streptophyta > Magnoliopsida > Lamiales > Acanthaceae > Hygrophila > Hygrophila difformis. Next base: position 817,154 of record JAOANR010000015.1, read on the forward strand.
GAAGAAAAAAAATTAAAAACCTAATTACCCCTTAAAAACTTATAGACTGCCACAGCCGCAGGACATGATAACCTCATCATTTTGGTCAATTTAAATAAGCACCCCAAACGAAGTTATCATTTTGATACTAATACTCCCTATATCCAAACTGTGTTACTTTCTATTTTTAATGTCTCACCACAAATGTATTTTTTCTATAAATAAAAATAATTTTCTCCTCTAACAATTATATGGACCCCATCATATACTCACAAATCAACTTTATTTTAATTCTCGTGTCTAACATTAACCGGACAATATAAATAGGAGGAGGGAGTATTTAATAAATTTATTTACCCACTAGTATATATATTCATGCAAGAAAAAGGACAGTAAATAATTAAACAACTGTCCATGTATAAATCTTACAAGTGACTCGTTGAACTCAACAACGAAATAAATGGTGGTGGGAGTCCACTTGCGCTAAGTCCTTATCCCCATTAAAGTTTTTGAGGCAGGTATATATAATTTGAATTATTATACTTCCTTCGTTTCACTATTTTTGTTACGGACCAACCCATCACGTATGCCGATACATATTTTTAACGGTTAATAACTTAAATTATGTATAATGAAAAGTTGTAAAAAGTTAATTGTTTAAAATTACAAGATTATACGAATCTAACAAGATCTCACTTGACTATGTTTTTTTTCTTACATAGCTATGATAAAAATTCGAATCAAAGTTAAACAGTTAATAGTGTAAAAAAACCATCCGTAATAAATATACTGAGACGGAGGTAATATTATTTGTCCTTTAATTGGTTACAGAATTAGATGTACCGTTACAAGTGTAGGGATGTCAACTTTACCCGTAGGGTTGGGTAGCCCGTCGGGTAATCGGGTATCATGTAGAGTAGGGTAGAGATAATCGGGTAATCGGGTAGGGTATTACCCTAAATCGAAATAAACCATATCGGGTGCGGGTAGGGTACGGATTTCATATATTGCCCGATTACCGTACCCGATTATCCGATTAAATATATACTATTTATCTATATCATATACTTATATATATTTAATTTATATTATATATTGAGATATATTTATATGTTTGTTTATTTTTATATTTCAAATTTATTAACGTTTGAGATTTGGCCACGGAGCGAGCGGGTTATGCTGCGGTGATTAGAGGTGGCGGAGGTGAATGGAAGGGAGGGTGCGGGGGTTTTCTCGGGCGAAGGTCGATCTTGGAGGTGGAGTTGATTGGCCTTTGCATGGGGTTGCGACTGGCGTTGGATCTCGGACTCTCCTTGGGTTGTTGCTATGTGGACTCGTTGGAGGTGGTTCGATTGGTGCTTGAATTGGTGAATACCACTCATCAATGGTGGCCGATTGTTAAAGAAGTGCGCGAACATATGCGACGGATGCGGTGTCAACTTAGGCACATATTTCGGGAAGGTAATTCGGTTGCGGATGCTCTGGCAAAGAGGGCGACATTGGAGGAGGACTTTTACACGACATGGGCGTTTCCGCCAGATGAGGTTGCGCCGTTACTGGTGAACGATGCGGAAGGGATGGAGTATTTGAGAGCTTAGCTTAATTGTTCTTTTACTTCTTTGTTTTTCTTGTACTTTTTAGTTTTTATTTTTATTTGCTCGCCTTTTTAGGCTGTGTTACCCAAAAAAAAAACGTTTGAGATTTGGCAGTAAAAAGATTTATGAATTTTTTACTGAATATTCTTAAATATTACAGTATTTATTTATGTTGCTTTAGCGGTTTCTTTTAAATATTCTTTTAAATTTTATTCTCGTGCAATAATAAAGGGTTTATTTATTTTTTATGGTGAAAAATAAGTTTTTCTTTATTAAAGTTGGGTCGGGTAGAGTCGGTTAACTATATAATATTTAAGATTTCGGGTACCCGGTTACCCACGGATAATCCGCATACCCGACGGGTATTACCCGAATCCTACCCGATATTTAATTTTATGGTAATAGGGTAGGGTAAAGGTAGGATAATTATATTTCGGGTAGTGAGTGGATGTGGCCTACCCGTACCCTTACCCTACCCGTTTACATCATATACAAGTGTAAGAAATATACCAGTATTTATTTTCACGTACGAATATAAAAACTATTAATTGATCTAATCAATGCTAATTACAATTAATTAATTACTACTCCCTCCGTCCCACGAAGTTTGACACCAATTCCTTTTTTGGGTGTCCCACGAAGTTTGACACATTTATATTTTTAGATAAATTAGATAAATATAAGTTTGATTAGAATTTTAATTATTATTAAATCTCATTAAAAGTAATCACTTTTATTATTCTGCACAAATTCCAATACAGTTTTACTTTTCTACACAAAGTCCCTTGTATTTCTTTAATTCTTAATATTTCAAAATTGATACAGATAAAAATCGTATAAAATATATATTCTAAAACTACACGATATGACGATTCTAACAAGACCACATTTGAATATTTTTATCTAATTACATCATTGCGATAACATTAAGTCAAAGTTAAATAATAAACAGTATCAAAATATATTAGAATATTAAATACAAACACTCACATCACTTTAACTACTAAACCTCACCATCTAAATTATTGTGCCCAAAAGAAAGGTGCCAAACTTGATGGGACGGAGAAAGGTGCCAAACTTGATGGGACGGAGGGAGTATAAAAATAAAAGGGATCCGCGTTAAATCTAAATAAATACTACCACTACTAAATTACAGCAGGCACGTGGGTCCCACGTTTCACTCAGTCTGCCAGTCTAGATTACAGTCTTCCGGTCTCTCGTATCTTTCTTCCTTCCCTTCTCTCTCTCCCCATTTCTGTCTCTCACTGGGGGCAGTGGGCGTTGAATCTTTACATAGACAGTTACATACATATATGTATGTAGATGCATATGTATATCTATAGGCGTGCGGGTGTGCGGGAAGCCTTGTGAAGATTGTTTGGTGGTTTCTGGAATTCAGAGACAGTTGAGGGTAAAAAAGCTGAAAATGGGAAATTGTTGTTCCGATGTTGCCGGCGGGCAGTCGGCGGTCGGAGGGGCGTCTTCAGCTGCGGGAGCCAACGCTTCGAACGATGCTTTGGATGAGTTTCTCAGGTCTCGAGGCTACAAAGGATTGTTTTCGCAGATCGAGGTTTGTGTTGATTTAGTTTTTTTGTTTAAATTGTTTTTAAAAAAACCGAATTGAATTTGTGCCGCATTTGTTAGTTATTTATTTATTATCCGTTTGTGTTGGTCTCTGATTGCGATTGGTAGCTCGGCGTTGTTGTTTACGTATTGCGAAATCTGTGATTCTTTGTTTGGTGGTTTCGAATTTGGAGTGAGGGAAGTCAGCCTTATCTCGTTGAGTGTAGTTGGCACATTCTCATCTAGGTTTTCACGGTTGTTGTCAGTTATGAAGTTCAAAGTTGTGAAAGTTAAGATGAAGTGAGCCTATCTGCTTAAAAACTTTTCTAGGTCACGGAAAGTTAGAATATGGATTGTAAGCTGGGTACAATGTTGGTAAAGTTCCAGGCAGTTCGTTCGAGTTTCCTGTGACTTGGATGTTTCCTGTGGAAGTGATACGGTGGTTTACCTTCTTCCGGGCAATGGGTTGCTTTGCATATTTTTATTCTATGTATATCGTTGTTTGAGAGAAAGAAGGGAACTAGTTACAGCATCAGATGTATCTGAAACAAAATGGAACTGTTTGGTAGGTAATAAGTAGGGCAATGGATGGTTTACCCTCAATAGGACTATGGGGGGGTTGGGGGTGTGGGTGTTATCACTTGAAAAGTGATTTCTTAGGTACACAAGGGAGATGTAGTCATGTTTATGCATGGGAAGAATGAGGTAACAAAATGTGTTGACCAAAGAATTGTCTATCTCAGTTTTTCAGTCAAGGTCAGGCCACAAATAAGCACATCAACGCCCTGTCATAGCAATCTCCTGATCAAGTTCGAGTATATAAATATTGGCTCTAAGATGCATATGCAATTTTTGCTTTTGAATCATTTTATTTTGTCTAGGGACCGTTGTGTAATTCTTACGGATATTTTATCATGTGATGTGAATCAATGGTCTTTTTGTGCTTTCAGATATGATAGTGTGCTTACTCATTTGATAATTGTCACATTTTTCTTGGTTAATTTTCTGTGTGAGGCTAAGATGTATCAAGTGATATGTGTCATATCATGTCCAACTTTCCTGTAATGATTCTGTAAATGATTCTCTTAAGCATTTTATTCATTTTCTTATTATTAATTTCAGCTCTCTCTATCTGCTGAGAATTTGCGTGATCGGGATGTGTTCTCCAAGGTTTGTAATTCTATCTTTCGTAGAAGAGGATATCTTAGTATTTTTATGTGTACTTATATCAAAGATCCAACAATCTATTTGGTTCCTCAATTGTATCTTCAGAGAAGTTTGTTGTTCAGATTGTTTATCTATATTGGTTTTTAAAACTCTGACTGATGATGCATTCTCTTATTTCACATTTTAATGATTTGTTTGGATCCAAACGGAACTGATGGAATACCTATTTCCCTTGTACAATATTGGATATTACAAGGAGAAAGCAACACATCTCCTTCCAATATGCTTTTCTGATGTATCTAGCTTCTCTAGTATGTAGATCTCTTACTATTATGGAATCTTTCTTGACGCACTTGAATATTGATTCCTTTCAGAGTGATCCAATGGCAGTTGTTTATATAAAAGGAAGTGATGGTTCACTTCAAGAGGTTGGCCGAACCGAAGTAGTTTTAAATTCCTTGAGTCCTAAGTGGATCAAGAAATTTCGTGTTACTTACCAATTTGAGATGGTGCAAAATTTGATGTGAGTGTTTGTATTATTTTTATATGTATTTGCACTGACGCTTTTGTGTCCTTTTAATCTTATGTTTGTCAGTAAATTGATTTTCTTTGCAGATTTCGTGTATATGATGTTGACACTCAATTCCACAGCATAGATATAAAGGTATATCAAATATTTATATAGGCGGTGATTAGAACTTCCGTGAAGGTTTTCTGCTGCATGATATGTAGGCCCATGGATTAGTCAGCATCTCGGAGAATTCTTTGAATTTGTCTAGGCCAGCATTAATTGGGAACTGTATATTCTACTTTAGTATTTTGCTGTGGGTGTGTATGGAAGTCATACTACTGGTATATAATAGGGGAAACAGGTTTCAGTTTTCTGTGGATATTGGCTTTTGTGATGTCAGTAGCAATCTATCAATCTAATTTGAAATGTTTGTTTGTGCCCAGGCAATTAGGCTGGAGGAGCAGCAGTTTCTTGGTGAAGCTAGCTGTACACTATCAGAGGTATAATAGTGTCTTCAATTTTCCATGATGTATGCATGAGCTTGCTCCGAATGTAGCATTAGTGTTTCTTGATGCTTAATTGCTCGAGGTTTTGAATGCTGGCTGTATCATCCCTTTGACTTGCTTCAGTATCTGGTCTGAAAAAAGATTATATCATCCCTTTGACTTGAGGACTTTTATGCATACTGACAGTTTTCCAATATCTAGTCCTTCTCAGACCACATGGTGGCACACTGGCACAGTTCTAGACTGGTTCAGTGCCAAAATATTGTATTTCTTATGGGCTTTTCTGTTTTACTGATCACTTCGTCTTCACCTAGTGATTTTATATTTAATTCTGTAGATTATCACCAAATCGAACGGGATTGTAAACTTAAATCTTTCAACTGAAGATATCCCTGGTTCCCGTAATAAGAAATGTGGCCAACTCATGGTTTATGCTGAAGAAAGTGTTGCGTCAAAGACTACAGCTGAGTTGATACTCAGATGTTCGGACCTGGAGTCTAAGGATTTGTTCTCAAAAAGTGTAAGGGAGTTGATCATAGTGAATCTGCCCCTTGTCTATGTTATGGGTATATGTGTTCTGAATTATTTATGCTGTTTGGTCTTTCCAGGATCCTTTTCTGGTTATATCAAAAATCACTGAAAGTGGAATGTTAGTTCCAATTTGCAAAACCGAAGTATTGAAAAATGATCACAATCCAAAATGGAATCAAATCTTGTTGAGTATTCAGCAAGTAGGGAGTAAGGTAATGAAAAGTGGCTTTTAAAATTGCATCAAAGTAGTTGTTTTTCCGTTCTAACGTATTATTGCTTTGCTTTTCTGAGTGCTGGATTTGTTCTGTTTCATTAAATTGGGATATGGATAGATGCATTAAAAATCGCGGAATGTTGATGTTTTGTCCATAGAGATTATTGCTCCATCTGAAGTGGCTTTGTACTGAGATTTTGTTTTCTGGCCATAAAATTGACCACAATTTTAACAAGGTTCTAGCTATTGCAGGACAGCCCACTAGTTATTGAATGTTTCAACTTCAACAGCAATGGAAAACATGACTTACTGGGGTAAATGACTTTCTTTGATAAGTTTTATTAACGAAATTATTTGACCTGATTATGGTTTCCCTAAAATAATTGTGCAGGAAAGTTCAGAAATCATTGGCTGATTTGGAAAAATTGCATTCTGTTGGAACGGGGGAGAATTTGTTCACCCCAGTATCAGTTGGGCATAATCAACAAAACAAGGTAAAAGAACTATTATCTGAAATTATTTTTTCATTCATCAAAACATTGGGCTATGTTTGATTTCCAATTTTTACCCCTCTTCCCCTAAAAGACACACAAACATAAAAACAACTCCCAAAATGCAATTCACCAAAATTTCTTTCATCTTGTGTGCATCTTTATTTTCTTTGCTTCTTATTTGTATCCATACTGCCATGTAGGTCTTGAAAGGTCAGTTGATTGTTGACAAATATTCAGAGAATATCCAGCACACATTCCTCGATTACTTGGCTGGAGGTTATGAATTGAATTTCATGGTCGCAATTGATTTCACGGGTATTCCCCATTGCATGTCTTCCTAACAAGCATTTGCTTAAGTTGACCGTCTTTGTTGAATTGTTTTTAAGTCCAGAATATTATTGTTGTTTGAATTTTTTATTACCAAAATGCAAAAAGATATTCCTGTGTTTTATATTTATTGTTCGAGTAGGTCTTCTATATGTTGGCCCTATTGTGAAAAAGTTCACTTACGCAGCCCTTATTGGAACTATAATGACACCCCCAAGTCCCCATGAAACTTTTCTTTGCGTTTTTCCCCGCAGAATGTTTTGTGAATTAGACTGTCAATTTTTCACTTACGAATTTTAATTTTATTTATAGGAATATTTATAATTTTTTTTAATTGATCTTCATCTTCTAGTGTAGTGCTAGCCAAATTTGAGTTCTGCAGTCTCTTTCTTTTCATTCTCTTCTCTATATATAGCCGGTTGTGTTCACTGTTCAGTCTTGTCCTTTTGATGCTCATGTACAAAGTCGTACATTTCCCTCCGTCTTAATGTACAAATTGTTCTTTTCACTAATTTTCAGAACCCTTTTTCAGCTTCAAATGGCAATCCTCGCTTACCAGATTCATTGCACTATATCGATCCATCAGGAAGGCCAAATGCATATCAGAGAGTGAGATGCTTTCCTTACCGAGGACTTAAAATTCCTGGGCATGAAGGAAACAAATTAATTTGATCTGTCATAAATATAGGCAATATCAGAGGTTGGAGGTGTGTTGCAGTTCTATGATTCCGACAAAAGGTTTCCAGCTTGGGGTTTCGGAGCAAGGCCAATTGACGGCCCTGTATCTCACTGCTTCAATTTAAATGGCAGCAGTAACTATTGTGAGGTAATAATTGGATTTACCAACTACTTAGTATTTGTTTCTAATGCTCATTTCCTCCCTATGTCATCTAAAGCATTTACGTCTCTTTAATTCTAGGTTGAAGGAATTCACGGGATTATGACAGCATATACAAGTGCTCTTTTTAATGTCTCATTAGCGGGACCAACATTGTTTGGTCATGTTATTACAAGTGCTGCTCATATAGCTACATCCTCAGTCGCAAGAAATGAAAGAAAGTATTTCATCTTGTTGATTATCACGGTACAAAATGCTCTGCAAACTTAACTTTCAGTGCAATACCTGATTTTATGCAGAACCTGCGCTGAACATCCTATCATTTGAACCTTAAATGTCATTGCCGTCTGTTTCATGTCTTAAACTTTAGGATGGAGTGATAACCGACCTTCAAGAAACAAAGGATGCCCTTGTTACGGCATCTGATCTGCCACTATCCATACTCATTGTCGGAGTTGGAGGAGCTGACTTCAAAGAAATGGAGGTACACGTCTACACGATGCTCTATCATTCTGAATAACCAAAGCATTTCGTGTTCCAAACACAGGAATACTTTCTGTCAAAATGGTAGATATTCATGTTTCCTTTATCAGATCTTAGATGCAGATAAAGGGGATAGACTCGAAAGTACAACCGGAAGGGTTGCATCTCGCGACATTGTCCAATTTGTCCCATTCCGGGATGTACAGAGTAGGTTCCAAATTCCCAAATGAAATGGGGATTTTAGAATACCTTCCTTTACCTGAAAGTATCCTTAAAACGAAAAATAGTCCCCGCCAAATCTAAACTTCTGTCATCTCTGAATTGCAGGCGGGACATTCTCTGTCGTTCAATCACTTCTGGCCGAGTTACCATCCCAGTTTTTGGAATACGTGCGTGCTAGAGGTATTCGTCCATATCCGTTGTGAAATCTAAAAGATGTACATACAAAAATACCTAGTTATTTTTGTGCACCGTGAGCTTGCTGTTTCATAGCCCGATCGATCGTCGTGCGCCATGGTTTTCAAGTTCTTTCCTGGTTAGGTCTTTTTAATCTCGCCAAGGAAGACATGCTCAATTTTGTGTCACAGTTTTGTCTGGGCTTCTGGAACATGCTTGAAGAAATCTTCATTCTGTAATGTTGTTGACATAAAAGTTTCCATTTTTGTGAACTCTCCTTTTAAGTTGTTCTTATGATAACTTGGAATTTCTGTAACCATTCATGTATTTAATTTGCACACTTCTTATTCTTCACAAAGCATTTTGACTTGGCAACAGTATTCACTTTATTTCTTCCTTCTAGAAAATTATCTTTTACTTGATTTTTGCAATGTTCTAACATAGGACGACGGACGGTGGTCATGGATCTCCAAGAATACTAATTTCTCGATAAATTTCCATATAAAACTCAGTAGTCAGTAGTACTCAGTACGAACAAAAATTTTGGTTAGACTGAAAGACACAATTTGAAGGCTAAAAAACCATCTCACAGACTAAAAAATTTGGTACAAGGATTTATTTATCTCAATCCTTGTGTATTAATACAAACGATAAGAACCATCTTGTATCATATATTTCAAGAGAAGCTAAACCTAAAGATATAAAGAGGGATTTCAGTTTGTGCCCTCATCTTTTGGCTGCTGAATTTGTTCCAGGCATTCTTTAGCTCTATGAACCTTCGATTGGAGATAAAAACTACCGTTCTTTGCATTCCGCTCAAACAAGTTATCGTACTTCTGGAGAAACGCCAAGGGAAAATCCCATGCTATAACATTAGAGTGTAAAAAACATTTCTTGAACATTTCTTATAACACCCATCAAACAAACCTGCAAAATCTCTTCCCAAGTGGAATTTTCAGTGACACCGAGAATTTGCCTTGCCTCTGCTTCAGTCATTGCCTTACTTCCTCTTTTGATGTTCTGTACTGCTTCTTGAGCAACACCATTCTTTGATGCATCTGCAAATGTCATGATATATTTAAATTGGCGGATGAAATCTAATAGGTGAAACACTGGGGCAAGCATGCACATAACATTCATAGTACTGATTGACTGATATATGACACTATTAATCCATTTTTCTTTTAGCAATGAGATCGATCTTTGAAGATTTGGATGGCCATTGGCCAGTACCTTGTTTGTAGCTTATTTTGGAAAGATAACTGATAACCTACACTAAGCATCACATATACTTTCAAGAAGATCTAGTCAGGCTCGAAGATTCCATAACCTTAAGAAAGAGCTTACTTGCAAGTGCCTGACGATATGCTTGAACAAATGCTCTTGCCACTATCCCGGAGCCCATAATGATCAAGTTAGCAAGAATCTTTGCAGCCTGCGAGAAAAGGCAGCGATGGATATCAATTTTTCCTTCTGAACATTTATTTACTTTGAAAGAGAATAGGGGTGTTCGAGGATTTGCTCATAGGATTGAGTGTATACCATACCATGGCTTGAGGCAACACAAAACCGCCACTAGATAGCTCCAATTAACCTATAAGAAAAAGGACCAGTGGGAAAGATTTCAATAGAATGTACAACGAATTAACCGTGATGAAATTTGAAATACAGGAATGAGAGAAGTAGCAACAATCATTCAATCACCGCTCCAAAGACACCACTTCCATCTCCAATCCAATTTCAATACTAAGAATACCAACTTTATACAAACTTAACAAAAGAAATCGATCAAACACAACCCCCCTCACCTGAACTATATTGGATCTGGAGGCAGCAGTGGCAGCGCGTGGGATTCGGAACCACGATCGCGACGCAGACGATCGATGCACCAGGCGGCGGTTGAGGATCGCGACGGCGATGACGCTGGTTAAGGCACGGCGTAAATGGAGCAGGTGCCGATGATGGGGGCTCGGGCAGGCGGAGGCGGTGAAGAAGGGGATGGGAGACCGGAGAAGGGGGGAAGTGCGGAATCTCAAAACCTAAATTTCTAGTGAGAGAAAGCACGAGGATTAAAATGAAATATAGTGCACGGAGGATTAAATTGATAATTAAACAATATTAATACCAAACTAAACAAACAAAATGATAGTTTCAACAACAAAAATAACCTATTGAGTTCTCATACAATTAGTTAATAATCTCAAAACCTAAATTTCTAGTGAGAGAAAGCACGAGGATTAAAATGGAATATAGTGCACGGAGGATTAAATTGATAATTAAACAATATTAATACCAAACTAAACAAACAGAATGATAGTTTCAACAACAAAAATAACCTATTGAGTTCTCATACAATTAGTTAATAATCTGATTTAAAAACTTGGGGATTTGCCAATACACACTAACTTCTAGGATTACTGGATTAGGACATATAGATAAGCTCATGTTGATGATGTGTTGCATCAAATTAGATAAGCCCCTCTTGCATTGTCATGTCATCCCTAAAATGTTGTTTTAGATGCAATTTGTGTGTCATTGATTTGGATTTTGGACATGTTCATCAATTTCTCCCCCAAATCTCAGGCAACTTATTAGACCGAGAGAAGTATAGAACATAACGTTGTTGTGTGTGCCAAAAATATAGAGTCCAAATGCTTATCCAACAACACTTACAAGACTCAATCCAAATGGAATATTACGGAAATTTAGAGGACTAAAATTAAAATGTTAGGATTCTGTAGGGGCTAAAGTGTGTTTTCCTTAAATCTCGCAGGGGGTATATATACGAAGTTTAAGGGATTCGCGTGCGTATCACTTCACTGTGTTTGGAAAAATGGACGCGGCGCAGGAAGCACTGAAGAGGGAGGCGTTCCGGCTATCCGTCGTTAACACCCTTGAGCGCCGCCTGTTCTACATTCCTTCATTTAAGATCTACCGTGGTGTTGCTGGTTTGTATGATTACGGTCCGCCTGGATGCTCCGTCAAGGCCAATGTCCTCGCTTTCTGGCGTCAGGTTGGCGCATTTCTGTTTCTATTTTTATATTTTTTTTTATCTTTATTCTTTCTGTTATGCTACTTAGATTGTGAGTGTGCAGGGCTTGCATCGAGCTACGGGTTGCCTGTTTCTTATTTTCTTTTGTGAAGCGCGTTTTGAACTCTGTGATCATGATTAAAGTGATGATTAATTGCATATAGTTATTACTGAATTTGGCTTTAGTTGTCATAGTTTCTGATTGATCTCTTTGAATTTGATGATACTGATTGACAATCACCCTGCTTTTACTGTGTGATATGTTGTATTCATGCAATATTATTTTAAGTTTTGTCAATGTTTCAGCATTTTGTGCGAGAGGAAAACATGTTAGAAGTTGATTGCCCGTGTGTTACTCCAGAGGTGGTGCTGAAGGCATCAGGGCATGTTGAAAAGTTCACTGACCTTATGGTGAAAGATGAAAAAACCGGAACTTGTTACCGAGCTGATCACTTGCTCAAGGATTATTGCAAAGACAAGCTAGAAAAAGATCCTAAACTTAGTGCGGATAAAGTTGCAGAACTAAAGCATGTTCTGGCTCTTTTGGATGACCTTTCTGCGGCAGAGCTTGGTGCAAAAATAAAAGAATATGGCATCACTGCTCCTGATACAAAGAATGCCCTTTCTGATCCCTATCCTTTCAACCTCATGTTCCAGACTTCCATTGGGCCATCTGGATTGAGTGCTGGGTGAGAATACATTTTTATAATTGGGGTTTTAAATTTCCCTTTTGCCACTACAGTAAAGGTCTCTTTTCACTAGTGAAATTTAATATTGCTGCAGATACATGCGCCCTGAGACTGCTCAAGGAATTTTTGTGAATTTTAAGGACTTGTATTACTACAACGGAAACAAGCTTCCTTTTGCAGCTGCACAGATTGGCCAAGCTTTCCGAAATGAGGTTTGTGACTGTTCATAATTTTGAGCATTTGAATACCCCAAGTAAACTGATCTAAATGGTTATAGCACTTGCTATGTGCTGTTGAAAAGAGGAGGTGAAGTAGTTAACTGAAAACACTAGTTGCTGAGTTGCTCTATGATATTGGCAAATTCTTGAGTCCCCTTGTTTGCCCCTTATGGCTAGATTTATTTTAAGTTTGAGTGAATTCATAGCTAAGCCTAATTAACAATCAGCATCTTCTAACATGTTCTTTCCTTTCCACTTGTTTTTTACTCAAAGTATCGTTCCATCTTGAAAATATTTCTACAGTTTTCTGTACCTTTATTTCGTTACAAGAGCAACTGGTATTCAAGTTCTTTTGACTAGTGCAATACTGGCTGAAAGAAAAAGGAGATGGCCTGTTCAGTTGTTCAGCTGTCATGGCAATAAACTATGTTTGATTTCTGTGTGTTGGTGTATTTGTTTCTTCTACTTTTATTCTGCTGTTTGCTGATTTTCTTTTAAATGTATAGTTTTTGTGCTACATTCAAGGTTGTTTTATACATTCTGTCGTATTTGTGATATTTACATGCTTGATGTTTATTTCTTTCTAGATTTCACCACGACAAGGTCTATTAAGAGTTCGTGAATTTACACTGGCTGAGATTGAGCACTTTGTGGATCCTGAGGATAAGTCTCATCCCAAGTTTTCTGAAGTTTCAAAGTTGGAATTCTTCATGTTCCCAAGGGAAGATCAAGTTTCTGGAAAACAGGCTAGGAAGTTGATAATTGGAGAAGCAGTTTCTCAGGTTGAATAATCGGTAGACATTGATTGTGTGGTTTCTTGTCCTTTCATGTCTGATTCCCAAATATTTATACTTTTATTAACTGTAATTCGTAATGGGCAGGGAATTGTCAATAATGAAACACTTGGGTATTTCATTGGGAGAGTATACTTGTTTCTAACAAACCTCGGAATAGACAAAGATCGCCTACGGTTCCGCCAACATTTAGCAAATGAGATGGCACACTATGCTGCGGATTGCTGGGATGCTGAAATTGAATGCTCTTATGGGTGGATTGAGTGTGTTGGTATAGCTGATAGATCAGCATATGATTTGCGTGCCCACTCGGTAAGAATCTGTTAGATTTGCTGCGTGTTGATCCACAAGTTTCTTTGTAATATTTAGTTCCATTTTTTATGAATTATAGTTCAGGAAAAATTGACTTTTATATATCGAATGCTATTGATGGGTTCATTTGTTCCTCCTGTTGCAGGATAAAAGTAGTGTACCACTTGTGGCACATGAAAAATATTCAGAACCTAAAGAAGTGGAGGTCTGATATTGCCCCTCCCTATTTAAACTGTGCCATTAACAGCATACTGCTGAAATCAGGACCCAGTATTGGTGTTTCAACACTTGCCTTGTTGCTAAATACATTTGGGAAGTGCTGTCAATTGACGAATGTCTTGATTTCAGTAGTTTGATCTAATGGCACTGAAGTTTCAGGGTGTTTTTTAATTGTTTTATGAGGCGCCAGTAATCACTCTATTTCTTCTGTTTTTTGTCTTCCCAGAAACTTGTTATAATTCCTGTTAAAAAGGAGCTGGGTCTTGCTTTCAAGGGTAGCCAGAAGATGATAGTTGAAGCATTAGAGGTACATGCTTCTGACCCTCTCTGTTACTTTCACCTGTGTATTTGTTTTAGAGACATTCTTTAATTTTGGTGTTTGATATGATCTGATGATGAGATGAGGGAAATATGCTGTTTTCCTATCTAAATATTAGTATACCCGTTTGGGTTATTGAGAGAATGTGATGCACTATTTTTTTTTTTTTTTTTTGTCATTGCATTCTTAAAATCTTGGTAGTCTGAACTCTGAAGTGCTGCATTGGTAATGTATGTGGAGAAAATATTTTAGACTAATGATCTTGGAATATTATTAAGTTATATTTGTCATATAAGCCAGTTATACAATATGTACCGATTTGTTTCCCATGTGAATTTTCTTTGTGATGTCTAAACAGGCTATGGGAGAAGAGGAAGCTATGGAGCTGAAATCAACTTTAGAAGCCAAGGGAGAGGCAGAGTTTAAAGTTTGCACACTTGACAAAGTTGTAACCATAAAGAAAAACATGGTGTCGATCTCCAAAGAGAAGAAAAAAGAACATCAAAGGGTTTTTACGCCATCAGTGATTGAACCATCATTTGGCATAGGAAGAATCATATACTGTCTCTATGAGCATTCATTTTACACGAGGACCAGTAAAGATGGCGATGAACAACTGAATGTCTTCCGCTTCCCTTCACTTGTAGCTCCAATCAAGTGTACAGTGTTTCCTCTTGTTCAGAACCAGCAATATGAGGAAGTCGCTAAAAAGATTGCCAAGTCACTAACTGCTGCAGGGATTTCAAACAAGATTGACATAACAGGTATATGCTCCCTGGCCTACATTCTCCATCCTTAAACCTGTGTCATTCTCATTTATGTTATGGATTTTGATTCTTGTGTTGTCGATGATGCATTACGCAGGTACCTCAATAGGAAAAAGATATGCAAGAACCGATGAACTTGGTGTTCCTTTGGCTGTAACAGTCGATTCTACATCATCAGTTACAGTCCGAGAAAGAGATAGTAAGCAGCAAATTCGTGTAAACGTGGATGAGGTCGCATCTTTAATCAAAGAGGTAACCGAGGGTACGAGCACATGGGCTGATATACAGTGGCGATACCCTGCTCACTCGTGAGTGCTCTTTCAATCTTCTAAACACATTCCCATCACATTGGTTTTGAATTTATTTTATACTTGTAATCCGATGTTTAAGTAGCGTTATCATTGAGAAAGTTTTCGTCCACGATTTTCTTCCTGGTGTTTTATGGCCTTGGAAGACTTTTCTGACCCAAAATTCAGGCTAATTTGTAGTAGTTTTGTACCGCAGTTGTTTCATCAAAAAACAGTCTCATCACATTGCGAATTCCGTTGTTTGCAATATTGTTTTCGATTAGACGAATCTAACAAGATCTCACTTGACTATATTTTATCTTACAGAACCATGTTAAAAAAATTAATCAAAGTTATTCAATGAATAGTTGTTACTATGCAAATGGAGCAGATATATAAGAACATAGGAAGTAATTTAACCGGGCAAACCACTTGCCTATTGTTTTTTGGGATACGGCTTTCTACTCTCAAGCCTCAATGTGATGTACTCCATGTTCTAAAAAATACAGTATGTAAGAAATTTTGCAGGCACAACTTCATAAACATCTTGGTCTGTCCAAAGCTTTTCTTGAGACTTAAAATCCACATTCATCATTAGAACCTCAAAAACATCATTGACACACATGAACAAGGAAGAGATCGGACACACATGAACCTAGAAAACCTTAGTTACTTCCATTTCTCGACGAAAAGATGCAAGCTTCAAAGCTAAGACCCCATCAACCTAATTAAACCCAAAATAGGAAATTTGTGTTTTCGGTCATAAATTGCGGGTATTTTAAATGTGATAAAAGTCATCAATTTCATTGATTCATTTTACAATTTTTTTTCAAAAAAAAGTAATCAATTTCATTAATAATTCACAAACCTCCAATGGATTACATGTATTTAGTCGTTTGGGCAAGTACTCATTCATTTAACAATTTATTATTGAATTTATGATAAACTCAAAATATTGCCCAATAATCACATTATGAATTCAGCAAAAAAAATAATCACATTATAAATACTTCCTCCGTATTTTGTTAATGTTAACGTTTGTATAGTAAACACTATTTATTGAATAATTTTGATTCGATTTTTTCACACAGTTATATAAGATAAAATATAATCAAGTGTGATCTTGTTAGATTCGTCTAATCACGTAGTTTTATAATATTAAAGTTTTATAATTTTTTATTTTATAAAATTTGAGATATTATTATTTAAAAATGTGTATTGAATTGCATTAAAACAAGGAATGTTGAATATGGAGGGAGTACAAATATTATCAAATAATCACATCCAGGGCTACAAGTAACTCGACTGGCAAAATATTGGCTATGTTACACGAACTCAGTTACATAAATGATGTTTGCTTTCTTTCTCCATAAAAACAACATTAATTTAAGCGGAAATCGTGCTGGCGGCCTGTAGGTGCTGACACATTCAAAAGTGACGGGTATGTGTATATGAAATGATGTGTGAGTATAAAAAATGATGGATGAAGGTTATTAACCAAAAACTAATTAAAAAAACAAATTATTATCTATACATCACTTTACAAAAGGCTACATATCATTTTTAGCATTGTCTGCACCTACTGACAATTGTTATACCGGAGAATCCGGATTGAATTTAAGCATATGAAAGCGACATCAATTTTTTAAAATAAATACCTAATAAAGTAATTTTGTTTTCTAAATTGGGATCTTATGGAAACCTACATTGCGTTCACCACATAATTTCGTTCTTAATGAACTTTCCCTGAATTACAGTTTGGTAACAGCTCCTTGACAGCTAATCCTAACCCAAATTCATACCTTCCTGCTTCAAATTCAATCCTCATTCCTCTGAGATTCCTTGTTTCTTCAACCAATCTCAGTCGCATTTTTCTCATTCTCATATATGTGTATAGATCATTCAGAGTGCTGAAGGTGGGATCAATTTGATTGAGATTGGGACTTGGGAACTACCAGCTCTTCCAAGTCACTCTTTTTTCAATGAGCAGGTATGGGTTTCCACAATTTTGTGTTTTTAAAGGGCTATTTATTATCGGATTGATTAGGTTTTGTTTTGCAGAAGAATGAGGAATCGGAAATGGCTTTCCACTGTGATTTTGCTGTACCTTGCGTTTTGTTCGGGGATTGAAGCTTTCAAGTTCCATAGAACACAGAATACTGAGAGAATCTCGGGTAAGGATTTTGATATTTTTTTTAAAATTTTTTTTTAAAATTTTTTTCTTCCTGAATCTCTTATCTGAATTGGAACTCCGTGAATCGTTTGTTCATGTGCTTGGTTTGCGGAGTTGTGATTTTTGGATCTAGGGTTTGAGCTTTACTCCGAACTGTAAAATTGGCTGTTTTTTATTTATTATTTATTTTACATTTTTTTTTTTTTTTTTTGGCTTCTTGTGCGATTCATTGGCCTTAGTTTAAAATTGTGAATTACTGCCTCACTGCTTGTATTGTGTGTAATCCCTCACTGAAAATCCAAAAGAAAGTTTCTTTGCGCGCTTGGCTGTTCGATCTTTGGATTAGACTACAGTAAAACAGAAGTAGGTAGCTTCTTTCAGTCGGAAACTTAGATAAGCCTAAGACTAGCAGTTGACTGTTAACCTGAACAAATTTGAGTAATAGCTGGTTATTTGTTGGCCTTAACTATGAAGTTAAGCTTCCCAAATCAAAACTTGAATGACTGAGAATAGTTGCTTTTCTTTAGCCATTTGTTTAACCAATTAGGTGTAAGGAACCAAACCCGAAGATGGGCATGCCAATTGAATTTGGCTGCTTCAAAATAATTTGGTGTTGTTTTCTTGTCATATGGTCTGGTGATGTTGGTTTAACACAATGTTCACTGCCTCGAAGTATGGAGAATTGTCTGGTTATTTACTCTAGTTGGACTGCAAAATTCAGGTAGTGCTGGTGATGTTTTGGAAGATGATCCTGTTGGAAGGTTAAAAGTTTTTGTCTACGAGCTTCCAAGTAAATATAACAAGAAGATTCTGCAGAAGGACCCAAGGTGCCTGAACCATATGTTTGCAGCTGAGATTTACATGCATCGCTTCCTATTATCAAGCGCTGTTCGTACTTTCAATCCAGAAGAAGCAGATTGGTTTTACACTCCTGTTTATAGCACTTGTGATCTAACACCAAATGGTCTTCCTCTTCCATTCAAGTCACCACGGATGATGAGGAGTGCCATCCAGCTAATTTCTTCCAACTGGCCTTATTGGAATAGAACCGAAGGGGCTGATCACTTCTTCATTGTGCCCCATGATTTTGGTGCATGCTTTCATTATCAAGTAAGAATCACAAACTCACGATTCTGCCCGTGTGTATCTCTATATTGCTTTTTTCATGTTTTGTACCTTATATATATATTCATTGCAGGAGGAAAAGGCCATTGAAAGAGGGATTCTTCCATTGCTCCAGAGAGCTACCCTGGTTCAAACTTTTGGACAGCGTAACCACGTTTGTTTAAAGGATGACTCAATAATAATTCCTCCATATGCTCCTCCACAGAAGATGCAATCCCATTTAATTCATCCCCGAACTCCTCGGTCCATCTTTGTTTATTTCCGGGGCTTGTTTTATGATGTTGGGAATGACCCTGAAGGTGGTTATTATGCAAGGTATATACTCTGAATTCCTTTAACCAGTTTTCCACAATTGCACAAGCTGGAAGAAACTGACGAACAGGCTATAATATCTGTTTTGAACTTTATAGAGGTGCACGGGCATCAGTCTGGGAGAACTTTAAGGACAACCCCCTGTTTGACATCTCAACTGAGCACCCAACTACATATTATGAAGACATGCAGAGAGCCATTTTTTGTTTATGCCCACTTGGATGGGCTCCATGGAGCCCCAGACTGGTCGAAGCTGTCATATTCGGCTGCATCCCTGTCATTATCGCTGATGACATCGTCTTACCATTTGCTGATGCAATTCCATGGGAAGAAATTGGTGTGTTTGTAGCAGAGAAAGATGTCCCCAAGCTCGACACGATCCTCACCTCAATTCCAATTGAAGAAATCCTAAGGAAACAACGGTTGCTTGCCAACCCCTCTATGAAACAGGCAATGCTATTCCCACAGCCTGCACAGCCTAGGGACGCTTTCCATCAGATTTTGAATGGGCTCGCCCGTAAGTTGCCCCATGACAGGAGCGTGTACCTGAAACGTGGCCAGAAGGTCTTGAACTGGACAGCAGGCCCTGTGGCCGACCTCAAACCATGGTAAGCAGTCAGTATAACACGTTTCATTTCTGCACTAAATGTGCCGATTATTCCCTCCATACATGTATATTCGATCTGCAAGTTCATAGCCCGTGCTGCAGCTCTGTGATATTTTAGTTAGCTGAATTATAGCAATTATTCAATTGAACTAGAACTGCGTGCAAGTTTTGCAACCACCTTGTTGGTACTTTTACTGTGCTTTCTGTCTTGGTAAAACTTGGGTTGGATATATGGTTTGGTTGTTGCAGTTGGCATTGTATTGAGAACAGCCCAACTAAGATAGAGTTGAATTTTATTTGGATACTTAAATAGTACATTATCTTTCTAATCTTCATCTACCTCCAACTCTATATAAATTTTTGATTGAATTCTTGTCAAGTTTTAGGATACTTGAGCTTGGGGAAGCTCCAAACAAAATCAAGTGCCACAAGCTTGATTACATGTAAATGACATGTGGCTTTTTTTTTTTTTTTTTTTTAAGTATTTTTTATCAGCCAGTAAATTATTTGGTCAAAGAATCTTGGGTAATTGATGGAAGTAGGTAGCTCTAGTAAAAGTAGGGCTGTGGAGAAATACTGATTGTACCGCAGACTACATACAACATATCCAAAAAATATCGAGAATACCAAAATTTTCGGTATATGTACGGTAGGTAGAGATTTTTTGATACCGCAACCCTACCGAACTTCGATATATACTGTGGTATCGGTTATGTCGGTATGTATATCGGTATATACTGAACTTACCGAAAATTATACATAATTTACATAATTTTTCATATTTAACTCTATATATCGGTATGTCGGTATATACCGCGATACCGATAATGTCGGTACTTATAGAAGGTTCGGTATATCAGTATATATCTAACTGTAGTCGGTATACCACCTCTAACTAAAAGTCATGGAGCAAATAGGGTGGGTCAGGTTAGCATTTAGCGGGCCAGGAGCTTAACTCCAGGCCGATTCCCACCGTAAATGGTTGGGCCCCTTGTGTGGACCATTTGACAATTGGGCTCTTGTATGGCCCAATTGAATTATTTATTGTAAATGGTGATCAAATTTTCAGATTATTTAATTACAGTTCTACCTTATAAAATCAATGAACAAATAAATAAGTGTGGGTTACAAAATGACAAATGGCAGCAATAGTCTCGATTGATTCAAGTCACAGAGAACAAGAAATTCCTCGTGTAATGTTCAAAAATCAAATTATTCGATTTAGTCACAGTGGGCACAAGAACAGTAGTACCACGATAGTAGTCTAGTTGTAGTAAATTAATTAATGATGGGACCGAATCGTAAAAAAAGCATGCAACACATGTCTTTCTGTCTTTGTCGTCACCTATTGCCCTCAATTCACTTTTCAACTTTTTTTTTCATTTAACAAAGCTTTTATGTTTGGACTAGGGGTGAAAGTGGGACGGATAATATCCGCCCGATCCGATGCCGTATTCGATTATATCCGAATTCGAATTCGAATTTGATTATCCGGCGGATATTTATCGGATCCGGATACGGATCCGGATACGAAAAATCGGATACGGGACCGGATATGGGATTGGAAATATCCGCCCGTATCCGGATTTTTTCGGATATTGTCCGGATATTATCCGGATATCGGATCCGGATATCCGGATTATATATTTTTTTAATTTTTTTAAATTTTTTTATTATATATTAATATATTATATATATTAAATATTAAATAATTATATAAAATAAATAAACAAAATGTCTCCTAGGTTTTCCATTCTCCCAGTCTCCCATTCCGACGAGTCCCGTCTACCGTCTCCTATTCATCGCGCTTCGGTCTCTCATCATGTCCACCGTCGGCCTCCACCGTCCTTCAACCTCTCATCCCGTCCACCGTCTCAGTTTACTCTCTTCTGATCTCTTTCAGTTATCCTTCTTTTTCTTCTTCCTGCTTATTGCCATTTGGGGGTATTCTACTACAGGTTGGGCTAGTCTCATTTTAGGAAGTTTTATATGGGAGTTTTTTCTGTTTTGTTTTACTTGGATGTGAAAGTGATGGGTATTGAGTTTTTGTATTGGGAATTGGTGTATTTTTTTTGTAAAAACAAATGCTATCGATTTGGGGACGGAGGGCGAGGCATGAGCGAGAAGGGAGGGATTTGGACGGGTGGAAGATTGAATTTTCAAATGACAAAGTGAAAAAGACACCGTTGCTGGACATGATATTCATATAAAAGAATCTGTCGAATAAGGTGTTTTGAATTTGATGCGTGACATCAATTTTGAAATGTATAGGAAAAAAACAAAATAAGTGTTCAAAAAGAAATAATATGAATATAGTACAAAACTTAAATTTTCCTTAATTACATATTTAAAAATGAATAAGTGTTCAAAAAGAAATTAAAAATTATATAAGATTATCCGACTATTTTATCCGCTAAAATCCGAATTCGTTATATATTCGTCATGTATCCGTTCCGTATCCGTATCCCGAAATATTCGAATTCGTATTCATATCCGGGCTATTCGTATCCGATTCCGTATTCGAGAAAAAAATATGGGATAGGATACGGGACGGGTACTATCCGCCCGTATCCGTCCCGTTTTCACCCCTAGTTTGGACAATATCTTGATCTGTGACTTTGTTTATACGACCATCTTATTAACTATGGCATGTTCAATCATTCATTTGCATTAGTCTAACATATCCCATATCGGTCGGAGAGGAAACTAAGCATGCCTTATAAGGATATGGACAACTCTCCATTGTAGACGCGCTTTAAAGTCGTGAAGGGGTTGGTTCAAAGCGGACAATATCTACAAGTGGGTGTGACTGAGACGTTACAGTTTATGTCATACTTATTATATTATATTTTATAATTAGTGTTTACTTCCTCTGTTCTTATATAAATGCACCCTTCCTGCATTTCACGCAGTCCAAGACATATTTTTAGATGTTTATAACTCAAATTGTATATAAGTAAAAAATATAAAAAATTGATATTCTAAAACTATGTGATTAGACGAATCTAACAAGATCTCACATGACTATGTTTTTTCTTATATAACTATGTCTAAAAAATTAGTTAAGGTTACCCAATGAATAGTTACTACTATGCAAATGGTTCACTTATATGACAACGGAGGTAGTATAGAACATTATTATAAGTAATACTTTCTCCGTCTCGTTTAGATTGTTACGTTTGACTTTTTTGCACTATTTATTGTTTAAGTTTGATTCGAATTTTTATTATAGTTATATAAGAAAAAACATAGTCAAGTGAGATCTTATCTTATTAGATTCGTCTAATCATGTAGTTTTAGAATATCAAATTTTTATAATTTTTTATTCTACACAATAATTTGAGTTATTAACCGTTAAAAATGTGTATCGGCATACGTGTTCAAGTTGGTTCGTAACAATTATAATGAGAAGGTAGTAATAAATAAAAATAAGCTAGGTTTGACGAAATTACTTCTCATGTTAATTCCATTAGAATTATATATATATATATATATATATATTATTGAAAGTAATAATCATGTAATTGATGAATTTTGGGTTGCATTTATGAAAAAAAATATGAATTTAAATCAAATAAGAACATGAAAAAGATATTGATCTTCTCAATATAATAAAGAGTAATAATTTATATATATATTTATATTATTTTATCATTTTTTTTATTTACAACCATTGGATTAAATCCCGTAGTGAAGAATTATTGAAAGTACACTAATCTCTCCCCTTTTTAGGGTAAATCAAAGGAAATTTTTAGGCTCTTTGATGAGGCTTAAGAGTTATTTCAAAGTATGTGTGAATAAATCGCCTTGGCCTTCCTTTTTCCCGAAAAAAAAATAGCAAGTATAAGTGTGTTAACTCTACATCTTCCAAAACTATTTTTATATTTAAATGGATTTGATCCTAAAATATTATTTAAATAACTAGAGTATCGTAATCATTTAAATTTAAATTAACTATGATTGATCTTTCAATGGAGTTGTTTAGTTGTTGAGTTCTTCACTACTTGGGCGTTTCCCCGGATGATGTTCGTCCGTGTCTTGTTGCAGACTCGATGGGAACTTGGTTCCCTCGCTTCTAGGCCTTAATGGTTTCGTGGTCCTTTTTGTTTTTCACTCTTTCCTTGTCTCCCTTGCTGTAGATTTTTTAGCTTTGTATTTCTTTGCCGACGCCTTGCGTCTTTTACCCAAAAAAAAATAATATATAGTATATTGCAATATTTTACATATTAAAGAATAAAGAGTAATAATTTATATATATATATATATTGTTTTACTATTTTTATCATTTTTTATTTACAACCATTGGATTAAATCATGTGGTGAAGAATTATTGAAAGTACACTAACCTCTCCCCTTTTAAGGGTAAATCAAAGGATTTTTAGGCTCTTTGATGAGGCTTAAGAGTTATTTCAAAGTAAGTATGTGTGAATATACGGTCTCAGCCCTCCTTTTTTCTCGAAAGAAAAAACTAAGTATGCGTGTGGAGTTCCCAAAAATATTTTTATATTTAAATGCATTTGATTCTAAAAATATTATTTATAACTAGAATATCGTAATCATTTAAATTAAGTGTGATTGATCTTTCAATGGAGTTGTTTAGTTGTAAGCATATTGAGAAAATAGTAGATTGTAAAATTTTACATATTAAATATGTTATTTGCTAATTAGTATCTATTATCTATCAATCATATTTTATTAAAAATCTACCATTAATATCTTATAGTTAAATATAAAATATACTCTTAATATCTACTACTCAAATATGATATCTGCTTACATCCAAACAATTATAATATATACTATCTCCTGCTCGTTAAAAAGGCTACGTTGCGTGGTTTGATATCATTCACTGTTTAATTTTGATTCAATTTTTTTTTATCGTATTTATGTAAGAAAAAACATAATCAAGTGAGATATTGTTAGATTTATCTAATATTATAGTTTTAGAATATCAATATTTTATAATTTTTTCTTATATACAATTTAAATTATTAATTATTAAAAATATATATCGGCATGCGTGTTTGAAGGGAATGTAGTGTTTTCACTTAGACATAGGAAATAATTCGTAAAGAATTTTTAGAGAATCTTTAATTAATCAATGTAAATTAACCGTCGTCATTGTCATTTGAAATGAACTTATAACATGTTCTAATAAAATTCATTATTGAGATTAGTCCTTGAAAATATATACTTCCTCTATTTTGTTTTAAATGTACCATTTTTGCATTTCATGCCGTCAAAGCACATTTTTAAAGGTTAATAACTCAAATTGTACATAAATAAAAATTATAAAAATTTGATATTATAAAACTACGTGATTAGATTAATCTAACAAGATCTTACTTGATTACATTTTTTCTTATATAACTATGTTAAAAAAATTAATCAAAATTACTGAATAAATAGTGACTACTATGCAAATGGATCACTAGAGAACGGAGGTAGTATGAGAGTAAAATGTAAAAGTACTGGAGTATTACTTTTCTACTACTATCACTTTAAGATAGTGCCCCAATGTTATAAAAAGCACTTAACATCTTATTTTATATTTATAATACCTGGAAATGAAATGATAATGATAGTACTAATTACTTTTTTAACATCACTTAAATTCACCATGTTTGGCATTTGGCATATCCTTGGAATTGTACTGCACCAATAATTCCAATATCACACAGTATTAGTTTTGAATATAGGGTCCCAACTCCCAATCCTTCCTCTAGCTAAAAATATTTTATACTCCATTTCTTTAGGTTGTCTTTAATTAATAATTTTTGTATTCTTTCTACTTTATATGAATGTTTTAGTATTTTTTTGGTAATAAAATATTCAATTTTCATTTTACTATTACTAAAATAAGATCAAATTTCAGAGCTGTTTAAAAATCAAAAAAGAGAAAAAATTACTGAGGTAAAATAGGTACTTTTTTCTGTACAAAATCCAATACAAGAACACTTTATATCTCAAAATCAGTATAAATAAAAATTATATATAAAATGTATATTTTAAAACTATATATTAGACGATTATAAGAAGACCACACTTGATTATTTTTCTCTTCTTTGTATCAATAGTCAATACAATAAAATTGAGTCAAAGTTAAATAACAAATAATATCAAAAATAAAATGTAGCCATTTTTAATGGGACGGAGTATTTATTTTCCATGGGCTAAGAGGGTGTTTGTTTGTGCATTTTGGGACAGATTATCTGATTATTGCGTTTGCAAAACGCAAATAATCAGTTAATCCTGTTTGTGTACTAACTTTTAATAATATATTATTTGCGTTTTGAGGGAATGAAAACGCTATTTTCTTGCAGCTACAATTTGGTGCTGCAAGAAAATTACGTTTAGGTAAAAATAGATTTTACTATATTGTTACCTTTTGAGGTAATGAAAAATGCAAATCCAAACACTTTTTAACGATTATCTGATTATTGCGATTTGAAACAGCATAAACTCATCCAAACACTTAATTTTCTACAACACGTTTTGTTACAGCAATTATCTGATTATCCGTTTTTTAAACGCTGCAGCACTTTTTAAAACGCACATCCAAACACCCTCTAAAAACAGTGTTATTTATTTTTTGAATTAAATAAATAAAAGAAAATCAGAATCGCTCGTAACACCTACGCATGGTTTTGAGTGCCTATATATATGCTTGGATGGAAAATATCGCACAATTCAATATTGGAGTTGGAAGATCTTCAATCCAAAGAAATCGTCCGCAATTCCAAGTTGAATTTAGCAGTTTTTGATCGGAAATAAAAGGGGACCATCACTGCCCTGCAATCCCCAATTTGGGTTCGTGTTGTTGCGGGAAGATTCTTCCCCAAAATTCCAAAGATCCCTTTTTCCTTCTTCATTACTTTAATTTCTTTCGGCTTCTCGATAGATCTGGCAAAAACCCAAATTCCCGCGTTTTTCATTCACTATCCGCTGCAGATGATATCGGGAATTTCTCAATCCTAATCAATTCGAACGTTTTTCGGGTTATTGATGACTGCGGGAGTGGAGGCGCATGCGAATTTCCCAGCACAAGCTGCTGCTGCTGCAACAATGGCGCCTGGTGGGAGAAGCCAGCAGGCCCGGCCCGGGTGCTGCAACCCGGTGAAGAAACCGGGGCCTATATCGCTGGACCACGTGCTGTCCGCTCTCGGGGAGACGAAGGAGGAACGAGACGTGAGGATTCGGAGTTTGTTCAGTTTCTTCGACACCAACAATGTGGGGTACTTGGATTACGCTCTCATCGAGAAAGGGCTGTCGGCGATGCAAATTCCTGCGGATTACAAGTTCGCCAAGGAGCTTTTGGAGGTTTGCGATGCGAACCAGGATGGGCGGGTGGATTATCAGGAGTTTAGGGAGTATATGGACGATAAGGAGTTGGAGCTGTACAGGATTTTCCAGGCGATTGATGTGGAGCACAGTGGTTGCATATTGCCTGAGGAGCTTTGGGATGCTCTTGTCAAGGCTGGTATATTGTCATTGTTTTCGAATCTCAATTTATTTAATTATTTTTGAATTTGTTTGGTGGTTAGTTGATTGAGTGTAGTGTGATATACTTAGTTTTCCCCTTTTGCCTTTCTTGGGGATTTGGCTGCCTCTGTGAAGGTTTACTGCTTTAGTTAATGATCTGCGCTGGAAAATGTTGATCTTGATGAAACTCTGCTTCTGGATTTGGTTTTAACACAAGTGGATTTCAAAAAGAATCGGCTCACTGGATTCTACTTCATATGCTGAATGTAAAATTGTTGTGTGTTGTGGAAAGCTTAATTGATAGATCAAGGTGATCATCGATTAGTTCGCAACACAATGGTTTACTTATCTCAAGTATAACCACTTTCTTGTATTGGAGGATTATTTATAGGTATTGATTTAATTATACGTGTGGTGCGAATTCAATGTGCACACACTTCTCTTCACAGTTAATAATTGTTCAGATTGAAACGTTCAAAGATTGTAAATATTATGCTGTCTTTTTGTTATGATCTGTGTTTAGTCAATGTGGTGCAAACAATTATTTTCTAATTTCCAGCTCGATGTTTACAATAGTTTTATTGTTAGCAACTTTCACAACGATGTTTATCAATTGCAAAGCTAGAAGATGTTCTTAATGTCATTTGATTGCTCCATAGCTTATGGAAAGTTAGAATTCATTTGTTGCAAGGCATATGTGTGATTGGATTAATCTTGAATTGTCCTTCGAATTGAAAATTCCACTTACTTTTGAATGAGTTTAGAGGCAAAAATTTACACCAGCTGAAGTTTTCTAATTCTGTACTCATGTGCCTTACTGATATGTCAATGTGATAACTTTTCCTGACCAGCCTGCATATTTTCTAATGTACTAGACTGAATTTTCAATTGAGATTACTTCTTTCTTTGATGCCTCTTATATTTATTTAACGAGAATGTCTCATTTTGTTTCCTTGATAACTATCAATATATAAAGTATCATGTTTAGTAGTTAACGATCAACAATTGGTAGTCAGATCGTCTTGTTGATTAGAAACTTCATACTCTCCTTTTTATTTGCCAAGTTGATCTCTGGTTCAACCATCTCATGTGTCTCATCTCTCGTGTTCTATTTTTTGGTGTTTATCTTGGAAACTCTGTTATTCATTGTAGAGGAAATTGTCAGGTTTTTATTCTGCAACATTTTTTCCTTTTCTACAGAGATTTGGTGAAATCATTTCTCTACCTTAGTCTACCTGAGTTTGAGTTTTTCTTCATCCTATAAGTCCTGGCAGTTTGTTTTTGCAGGTATAGAAATTGACGATAATGAACTTGCTAGTTTTGTTGATCACGTTGACAAAGATAATAACGGAATCATAACTTTTGAGGAGTGGCGAGATTTTCTCCTGCTATATCCTCATGAAGTCACCATTGAGAATATCTATCGGTATTGGGCAAGGGTATATCTTGTAGACATTGGTGAACAGGCTGTGATTCCCGAAGGCATCAGCAAGCATGTTCATGCAACAAAATACTTAATTGCAGGTGGGGTTGCTGGAGCTGCTTCTCGTACTGCAACTGCACCTCTTGATCGCCTGAAGGTGATTCTACAAGTTCAGACTACAAATGCATCCATTGCTCCAGCTGTAAAAAATATATGGAAGGAAGGGGGTATACTCGGTTTTTTCCGAGGTAATGGATTAAACGTGTTGAAAGTTGCACCAGAAAGTGCCATCAAATTTTATACGTATGAAATTTTAAAAAAATTCGTGGGAGATGCCAATGGAGGGGATGTTGGAACTGGTGGGCGACTGGTGTCAGGTGGATTGGCTGGTGCTGTTGCACAGGCCGCAATTTACCCAATGGACCTTGTAAAAACACGGCTACAAACATACTCTTGTGAAAGAGGGAAAGTTCCAAAACTGGGGAAATTATCAAAGGATATCTGGGTTCAGGAGGGACCTCGAGCCTTCTACAGAGGGTTGGTACCGTCTCTCCTTGGAATCATACCATATGCAGGCATCGACTTAACTGCATACGAGACATTGAAAGACATGTCCCGGAAGTACATTCTTCACGATGATGGTATGGTGCATTTAATACATTCTGTTTTTGTGCATCTTATTTTCTCATCCAATGGATACCGAAATAGTTATATGATCCATAGACTCTATGCAGAACCTGGCGCCCTTGTGCAGCTGAGCTGTGGGACAATCTCGGGAGCCCTTGGAGCAACGTGTGTCTACCCATTGCAGGTGGTGAGAACGAGGTAATCATCGATCCACACAATTTCCCTCTCCCTCCATCCCAATCATTAATCCTGATGCTATATAGTACACCTTCAACACGTCTTGGTTATTTTTCAGAATGCAAGCGCAACGCGCCAATACCACCACCGGAGCAGCCTATGCTACGATGTCAGATGTATTCTGGAAAACGTACAATCATGAAGGCCTTCGAGGTTTTTATAAAGGGCTATTCCCGAACCTCCTCAAGGTTGTACCAGCAGCGAGCATTACATATGTTGTATACGAAACGATGAAGAAGAGTCTGCAGCTGGATTAGCTGCAGCAGCTGCTGCTATTTTTACTAGTAGTGAACTACTGATGATGATGCCACTGATGAACAGATAGAATAAGAAAAATTTGTCAAAACTGATCATCATATTTTTTGGATTCACAATCACACATTGGAGATTGATTCATATTACTACTGACTGCTGTGGGATTATGATACACTAATGGATAATGTTATATTGCCTAATTGTTTAGGTTTTTGGAACTTTGATGAGACATAAATTCATTTTTGGCTATATATCAATAAATAATATACCCATTGAATCCATCCCTTGTAGTCTTTTATTTGCAAAAGGGTTGCTTGTATCTTTCTGCTGTTGTGGTATACTTATCTGTTTTTTAAAGATTGCTACGGACCCATCCAGCACGCAGTTCAATACATATTTTGAACTATTAATAACTTAAATTTGGTACATACTTAAATTTGGTACATGTAAAAATTCTAAAAGTTTGATATTTTAAAAACTATAGTGTGACAGCTTATAGTAACAAATTTTTGATGCCGTAAAAAGAAAATTGCACATTGATGGTTAGAAATTACAAGATTAATATAACATCAAAAATTAAATTATAGTAGTACAATATCTAAACTGTAAATATGTTTTCTTTGTTTCTCAGTCTTCTCAATCTCACCCGAGGATTATTGTAAGTTGGGCATGAACCCTGAATAAAATAATGTAGTTAGATCTCAAGGCTACTACAGATTAAAATACTCCTATAAGGAGTAAAAGAGCGGGTGCGGGCCAACAACGGGTCCCAAAATGGGTCGGGTCGGGCGATGACCAAGACACGAAACAATGGGGCTTTTTCGAGGAGCTCGTCACGTTGTGCCACGCGGCAGATTGTGATTGGCCCAGTTCACGTGGCACTCGTTATAATTGGTGGAAACAGCACGATTGAATCAGATTATGTGTGCGTGTCTATATGAATCAACGTAAACTTCCATTTATATATTAATCGCATTTCCTCAATTGTTATTCAAAAATCAAACCCCACTCCTCAGTCCGAATCACGCTGCCGGTGATTATTTCGCTGAGATTTGATCTCTTCTGCAGCGCGCCTCCGTAGATCTGCTCGTGGATCCTCTCAATCTGTTTGTGATCTGGAGTTGAAGTTTTTCCAAATGGAGGATCCGAATCGGAAGATTTGGATAATGCACTGTTTGTTGCTGTCGATTGCCTGCTTCGTGTCGCAGCTCAAGGCTAACGATGATGTGGTATGGAGGCGTTCTATTTGTTTTCGCTGCTATTATTTTTAGTGATTGTTGTTTGTTTATGAGTGTTTTTGTTTCTAGGTTATTTGATTGAGCTATTTTTTAGATCTACTGTCTTGCTCTTGGTTTAATTGGTTTCTTTGATGGTTTTGGTGTTTGTAGAAGTTCTACGACTCCTTCGATGAGAAGTTCGAGGGACGGTGGATTGTGTCTGAGAAGCCGGAGTATAATGGTAGTTTGTTCACTCTTAGCTTATGTATATGGTTTTTATTATGTCGTGGTTATTCGCGTGTTGATATGTGTTTCCGATTTGAATAATTTTGCGTTTTCCGTTGTTGTTTGTTGAAGCTTTTTGAATTTTGAATATGGAAGTTTAGCTAGGCAATCTCCACTGTTTAGGAAGCTTTCTCCCTGGGTGATCTTAAAATTTTATGGAAGTCTTCAGTATGAATGAGCATTACTAGGGTTTTCTACAGTTTGGGTTGCTGTAAATTATGAAAATCTTTGAAAGATGTGATTATGATTGAAATCAGATTGTGATAACAGCTTTTTGCCAAAAGTGATTGCTGAGGTAGATTTGAGGTTTTTTTCTTAGTGATTCTATATGGACTCGGAATTGAGAGTCATACCTTGTTTTGGATGTTGGCGTCCGTCATTTTAGTTTCATGATGAACTTGTGCAGAATAATTTGATTCAATCTTATCAGTGAGAAATTTAACTATCAAGGCAGCCTTGCATGTATTCTTTATGTTTTGTTGTTTGACAGTGTGCTTCTGCTCATTTGTGTTCTAATTAAGGTGTCTGGAAGCATGAAAAGAGTGAGGGGCATGATGATTATGGACTTCTTGTGAGTGAGAAGGCCAGGAAATACGGCATTGTTAAGGAACTTGATGAGCCTGTGGACCTTAAAGATGGAACCATTGTTCTTCAGTATGAGGTTCGTCTCCAGAATGGGCTTGAGTGTGGTGGTGCTTATCTCAAGTACCTCCGCCCGCAAGATGCTGGATGGATAGCCAAGGAGTTTGACAATGAGTCCCCCTACACAATTATGTTTGGTCCCGACAAATGTGGAGCCACCAACAAAGTCCACTTCATCTTGAAGCATAAAAACCCAAAGAGTGGAAAGTTTGTAGAACATCATCTCAAGTTCCCGCCATCCGTCCCATCGGACAAGTTAACCCATGTGTACACTGCCATTTTGAGGCCCAATAGTGATGTGAGCATCTTGATTGACGGTGAAGAGAAGAAGAAAGCTAACATTCTCTCGGAGAACGACTTTGAACCTCCACTTATCCCACCCAAAACCATCCCCGATCCTGATGATAGGAAACCCGAGGATTGGGATGAGAGGGCCCAAATCCCTGACCCAGAAGCCAAAAAGCCTGATGACTGGGATGAGGATGCTCCGATGGAGATTGAAGACGAGGAAGCTGAAAAGCCTGAAGGCTGGTTGGATGACGAACCCGAGGAAGTTGATGATCCTGAGGCGACAAAACCAGAGGACTGGGATGATGAAGAGGATGGTGAATGGGAGGCTCCCAAAATTGATAACCCCAAGTGTGCAGAGGGTCCTGGTTGTGGAGAGTGGAAGAGACCAATGAAGAAGAACCCTGCCTACAAGGGAAAATGGTATGCCCCACAAATTGACAACCCCAATTACAAGGGCATCTGGAAGCCTCAGGAGATTGACAACCCTGAGTACTTTGAGCTCGACAAGCCAAAGTATGAGCCCATTGCTGCCATCGGCATCGAAATCTGGACAATGCAGGATGGTATTCTGTTCGACAATGTGTTGATAGCTTCCAGTGAAAAGGCTGCAGAGTCTTACAGGCAGACTGCTTGGAAGCCCAAGTATGATGCAGAGAAAAAGAAACAAGATGAGGAAGAAGCAGCTAGCTCAGAAGGGCTTAAGGGCTTCCAGGTACATTTCCGACTCTACGCTTTACTTGTATGGGATCTGCTATTTTATGAATTGACATGTTTCCTTCTTAATTCCAGAAAGTAATTTTCGACTACCTTTACAAGGCAGCTGATCTCCCTTTCTTGGGCGAGCACAAAACCAAAGTCTTGGTAGGAATATTAATTTTGTTTCATACACTTATACCCTCTTTGCTTTGATCAATTGCCTTTCACCTCACACCTGTGTGTTTCTGTTTGCAGGACCTCCTTGAAGAGGCCGAGAAGAAGCCTAATCTCACAATTGGAGTCCTTGTCTCCGTTGTAGTTATCTTCTTCACAATTCTGTTGAAGCTCCTATTCGGAGGAAAGAAGAAGCCTGTATGTATTTGCATCTTTTTTAGCCATACAATTATGTACTTTGTTTCCTGTATAAACACCCGAGCCACCGTTTCTTACCAACCAACTACTTGAATTCAGGCTGCTGCTGCTACTCCACCAGCTGAGGCCAAGAAAACCGATGTTGCTGAGTCTTCAACGAACACGGAGGAGAAGGAAGAGGAAAATGAGGGTGAGGATGCTGCTGCTGCTCCTCGTAGAAGGAATGTGAGGCGTGCTGATTAAGTGAAGGAACCCACAGAAATAGCGAAAGACAAATGCGGATGGCTTAAGCTTTTAGGCAAGCAGCAGGCAAGGGCGCGCTTTGGTTTTTTGGGGAATTTTGTGTCTCAATTGGATTTGATGTTACAATCGAGGTCCGCGGGAGTTTTTGGTTAATTAGATATATGTATTGACAGACAGCCTTGGTTCACGTGACACCACCCTTTATTGATGATCATATCTGCTATGTTTTTATACGAATGGATTGAATTGAATTATTCAAGGAATTTTTGTAGTAGCTTATTATGTGGTGTTCTTTTCTTTTTTTGGTTACACGTCTCTCCCTTTTTTTACACATTTTTTGCCTGTCTTCTGGGATTTACTTGACTCGAGCCATGAAAGGGTTTGGAGGGCAGATTAATGCTGGACGCTGTCGCTGTGTCCACAACAAGTTTAATTATAAGCTTTTAAATGTGGATAATTTCGACTAGAGCATATAGATATGGTTCAGCAAATCATCACATTGTAAGAGTTCATTTGGAGGGCGCCAAACTTCACACACATTCACACACATTCTTATCTTACAAACGAACAGAGACAAGGGCAAACATGACAGAAAGTGTAACTAACATTCTCTCGTCTCAATACTCAATACATAAACCCCTTCACAATATGCCTCATTGTCTGGTCAAGGCAACCTCAAGCATTCTTTGTTGGATGTCCGAACAAGATCAAAAGTTCTCTTTGTGGAACTCAAATTTGGTGCTCCCTTTGTGCGAGAATTCATGAGCAAGACGACTTAATCCCTTCGCTAGTTGTGGTGCGCCGCAGTAGAACACGCCTTAATCAAACACATACAATAAAAACCCAACTAGAAAAAAAAAGGAGATTGCTGGGCATCAAAGAGGGATAGATAGATCTTACCAATTGTTGAATCGGGGTGATTCGTAGCAAGAGTTCGGAACACATTCGGCCAAACGGGCTTCGCAAAGTGCGTCTTAACTCGCGAGCCGGATATGAGATCCTCCCCGGTGATGGCCAATTGGATCGATTGAAGCATGAGGATGAGGGCGCACCGTGCATCTCCTTTCTCATACAAGCTGCTGCAATGATTGTACATTTCTATCACGCCCTTGTGGTCAGTCAGTTCCCTGTACACCTCATTCATTACATCGTTGAACCATTTGAATGACCCTTCTTCCCTTGTCACCCAATAGAAGTACGCCTTCTTTGTCTTGAACTTGTTTGTGTCCTTTTTTGATCCCCCAATTCTTCTTCCTCCTCCTCCTACTTCTTCTTCTTCTTCTTCTTCTTCTTCTTTCTCGATTTCATGCACATTGGTTATGATGTCCTTTGCCACGCTAATCATGGGCGTGGCCCCAATGCCTAGCCCAACTAGTAACACCACCTCATAGTCCTTGTAGTCTTGTGTCGGGGCACTGTATGGCCCATCGACTTTAATTTTAGGGTAGCTCTGTAATCTGCATCATATGGAAGGAATTAAAGTAATACCATTACTACTAATTCACTTTTTTCCCTTAAAGATGAATATACATGTACTAACTTGGGATTCTCATCCGATTCATTTTTGCCTGTGGAAGCCTACCAATGTCCAAAACAATGGTGAGTAATAATACACGAGAAGCAAATGATTTAATTTGAATATACTAGGGAATTAATTGAGTATATATGTTTTTTGTGTTCATCATACCTCAGGCAAAAGATCTTTAAGTTTGTTCGTCCAATCACCAAGCATTCTAATGTGGACACTGATATAACTTTCACTGGGCGCTGAAGTAATCGAAAATGGATGCCTGAAGAAGAATCATAGTACAGATTAAGAACATACACCTACAAGCTATGAATGATGGTAATATGTAATGAATCACAAGGTAACTTCTCTCATTTGAGAAACTCTCATCTCTAAAAACATACCATTCAAATGGAGAAAGAGCATCACATTTGAGAAAAATGTACTGCCCACTTTTGTATCTGAATCCCTCAGGCTTTGACATTTTCACCGCCAGGACATCTCCAGGGTACATTTGCGGCTTCTTTAGTCCCAAAACATAGGATAGGATGCACCATATATAAGCCATTGTTAGTAATGAAAAATCATTGTCATAAAGTAGTGTTATGTATGTCATAATCATCATTATGTGTATATATATATGTACATCACAAATCTCCACGGTCTTGATGCGAGATCTAAATGATCGGGTCAATCTTTCTCCCGCGTATAGGAGAAGGGGGATCGCCAAATACATCCATGTCTGTTGCATTTTCCATGTGCACGTCTTAGTTGCGAAACAGAATCATTTTTACGCGAATAATTCAACGAGAGGTACATAGAGCGTGCAAACGAACCGTTTTCTTGTACCACTTGTGGTTCAAGTAAAGTTTGAAGCTGTGGACGAGGAGGAGAATATAGACGACGATGTATAAGTGGTGGGAATACCAGAACGCGTTGTATCCGGTGAGCTTTTTCAGGGGTTCGGGGAGTTTTTTGAGGCTGTTCCGTCTGAAACAGGGAAGTGCCAATAGGAAGGCTATGGCCATTAGGACCACCATTGCAATTCCTGTCACGGTTTCGCATCCCTTGACAAATTGCCAGTAGCTCTTTGGTTGCTGCTTGAAGAACCGTTCCAATGGCTCGTATTTGTCCTTGCTCGCGTGGAGAATACGCGGAAAATCGCACGTTAGATGTGCCAGTGTATGTACTGCAGTGAATATTGCAATGGCCCCTGCAATCAACTACAAGAAATGGCCACGACAAAACAACATCGAGTCAACTTCAGCATAAAAAAAATAATAATAATCAAGTGAAATCTTGTAGTATATGCTGACTTGATGGAAATTAATGCCGTCATCGAAGGGGAGGATGGCGCCGAGGCGCGTGTGGTTGCGAAGCCAGGTGATGGTATTCCGGCACATGGGAAGCAATATAAGCGCCATGTTGAGCTTCAACGTCTCGGCCGCGCCCTTGGCGACGCACAGGCAGTGGCCCATCACGGCAAAGGCCGCGGCTTTGTTCATGTACTCGAGGTACTTGTAAACGAAAAGTGCGGCCATGGCTCCAATCCACACGGCCATCACCCAAATCCGGCGCCAATTATCGACCACAAAGTAGTCGCAACTCTGGCACCAGCGCATCACGGCATGCTCATAGGCGGCCGGCGTCTTCTGCGCTCCACCACCACCACCACCACCACTCGGCAGCCCCATGTCCAACGACGGGCTCTTCCCGATCTGTAGCATAACCATCTCCAGGTCTTCTATCTATACATTTATAAGTACTCACTGCTCAAAATGTTATACTTCCTCCGTTCTTTTTTAAATGCCACGGACCCACATTTCACGCAGTTCAATACACGTTTTTAATCCCCAACAACTCAAATTGCATGCAAGTAAAAATTACGAAAATTTGATATTCTAAATCTATGCGATTAGAGGAATCTAACAAGATTCCACTTGACTATATTTTATCTTATATAATTGTATTAAAAACTCGAATCAAAGTTACTCAATAAACAGTAACAAAATTTCCAATGTGTCACTTATAAAAGAACGGAGGAATTATATATATATATTTTTTTTCCGCGTTACAGCTAATGAAGGCTAGGGAAAGACAAAATGTTACTTTTACTACTCTCATGTAAATTACTAGAAGAGTTTTTATTACCAAAATGTAGCCAAGGTGTTTGCGATCCAACGCTTCCATGAACAGCCTTGCGTACTCGTCCGCCTTCTCCTGAATTTTTCTCAGCTTATTTGCTGAAGCGCTCCAGCTGATCATCTGATTCAAAATTTATTACTATTAGTCATGGAAATTTGGTTAATCATCTTTGAATGAATCTCTTCTTTGTAATTGTAATAAGTACTTAATAAAGTTGAATAATTGGATGAAAGGAAAAAGAAGAGCTAGGTGCCTCTCTAACTTCCTCCATAGTGATTTTGCCATCAGCGTCTCTGTCAATTCTGCAAAAATTTTTTTGTATTACATGATACAACTTGGTATGTACTGATGAAGTGATCATTTGACAGACAAAAAAAAGAAAGAAAAAAAGTAGCTGCCAGTGGGCGTTCTTACATGTGGAAAAATGTCTTGAGCCGAGAATCGAACCGGGGATCAACAATCAGGTCCCATAACTTTTTAAACTCCGGTTTGCTGATGAACCCGGATTCCGGGTCCAGATTCCTCTGCTTTGCCACTGCCTTGCAGAGCAAGTCCGAGAACTCCTTCGACGCCTTCAAATCATTGCCCTCGAACGCTAAAACTAGTAACAAAAAATGCCGTAACAAACATGAGTGTATGCCGTAACTGATGGGTAGCAAACTCATGTCCCACATCGAAGAAACAAGGAAAGAAAATATTGTATATGAGTGTCCACCTAACTCTGTATGAAAATTTTTTGGGAGGCGCCCAAAGACAGAGACAAAACCGTGAGGGCTCGGCCAAAAGCATTTTAATTAACCAAAAGACGATACCTATGCATTCTGAAAGGCGTTTGCAAGGTAGCAGTCCGTTGGATTTGGAGGCGATCTCCTCAAATTTGTCCTCCACGGTGGTCCAGGTGGCGGCGTTGGCCTTGCTGATGAACTTGAGTCCCTTGAGGGCGCGGGCAGCCGGGGAATGAGTGCGGTCAGCCAGCAGGGGGTCGGGGCCGGTGAGGCCGGGGCGCTTCAGAGAGCCCAAACGTATCGACATCTGCTTAAATTTCACGGCTGCTTTTTTCGCCATTGTTATTCCCGATGAGGACTTGTATTCCTCGACCTCGCCGCAGCCTCCGGCAGCCTCCACGTCGGTGTTGTGCATTTCGAATGCTACAAATTATATATGGATGAAACGAAGCAAATTAAATTATTGAGAATGAATCAATAATTTGTGATGACTGATTAGGTAGTGAAAGTTTTTTGCTTTCTCAAGACATGCACGGATTATCATCACACTTGTCTTTGTATTTATAGAGACTTTCAATCCTCGTCACTTTACATAATACTTTCTGTTTTTATTGGATGAAATTATCAAATTACTCCCTCATACTAGTATGATTTTATATACACTATAACATCATTTTTTGATGACGCAAAAATCTGAAACGTAAGCAAACAAATAAAATAGGAGAGAAATTTAAAAAGTAATGTAGCTAGTACCACATGTATCATGCATGTGTATTTATATGTATATATTAATATATATATATATATATATGTATATATCAAATTCGTAAAGCACTTAAAAAGCAAAGAATGGTAGATGCATGGCCCCCTGCAGGTTTAGTGTTTTTCTCTTCCACTTTATTATAAAGATGATCATCGAATGAAATTAAAGGTGGATGGTGGGAGGATATACCTTGACTAGGTTGATACTACACAGTACTTCCTCCGTTTTTTAAAGATAGCTACAGACCCACTCAGCACGCAGTCCAATGCACATTTTAAACCATTAATAATTCAAATTCGGTAAATGTAAAAATTCTAAAAGTTCGATATTTAAAATCTACAAAACGAGACGAATCTAACAAGATCACACTTGGCTATATTTTAACTTGTATAACCATGAGAAAACTTTAAGTCAAAGTATATAAGTGAACAGTACTCATTAGTCAACAGTAGCTAATAAAAAAAAACGGAGGGAGTATATAGAAAAGGATGTGGCTATGGTGCAGCCACCAACATTTGTAGTTGCGATAGATTTTGTGCTCAACTCCGTATATACACGTAAATGAGACATCATTTTAATATATTCCAACATCAAATATATATTCACAACCATCACGTGGAGGCAAGGCAATGAGAAATATCACATGCATTCATCTAGCATTTTTGTCCACGTGATAGCTCCGACTATATATGGGATGTCTGAGTATGTTAAAGTGATGTCCTATTAATTACCTGTATATGCGGGGTTGAGCATGAAGATTTTATGCATGTCATGGTTGGCTGCTAGAGCCAATGCATCACGTGAGAACTGCCTCCCATCACGGTTGAAGGTGCAACTAAGGTCTCTGTCAGCACCGTAACTCTATTGCATAAAAAAAAATACAAATAGAATCAAATGCAATGATGATACTTGGTCGTAAAATCATGTTACTATTGTTATTTTGTTACTTATTACTACATCCGTCTGGGTGTTTTTGTTACGGATGATTTTTTGGCACTATTCACTGTTTAACTTTGATTCAAATTTTTATCGTAGTTATGTAAGGAAAAACATAGTCAAGTGAGATCTTGTTAGATTCGTCTAATCTGGTAGTTTTAGACAATCAACTTTTTATAATTTTTCGTTATACATATTAACC
This sequence comes from Hygrophila difformis, assembly GCA_030278955.1. NCBI lineage: Eukaryota > Viridiplantae > Streptophyta > Magnoliopsida > Lamiales > Acanthaceae > Hygrophila > Hygrophila difformis. The sequence goes on from JAOANR010000015.1 coordinate 856,659, forward strand.
ATTAAAAATTTGTATCGGTATACGTGCGGGGTGGGTCCGTAACAAAAAGTAATGAAACGAATGAAGTGTATAGTAAGCATAGTTACAAATGACGAATTGAATATGGGAATGTGTGGTCGGGAGTCGGGACGGAGTTCTAATTAAGGTATTTTCCGTTGTAAGAAATATATAAAGAAAAGCTCAAATGATGTATCGACTTTGAACATGTTTGGTAGCCAGCATAATTATCAGCATATAGCATATTGGAACAGCATATTGTCTCACAGTTCTCTCTCTGAATCCGCTATCTACTAGCGAATACGTTGACTCCCAAACATCCATTTGTATATATAAAGAAGAAAAGAATGTATAATTGATGATGATATGTTGATGAGACGATTTATTAATATATACTTACAATTGTTCATCTACACAAACTTATTACTACTGCATAAGTGGGATTAAATTAACTTCTCTATATCTTGCTCATAAACCCGTAACCAAAAACATTTAATTTTTATGATCGAACATCAATTGAAATGTCATTATCTATCAAATCATTGTAACATGACACGAATAAATAAGTGGAGCTTCAACCAATATAGCAAATAATTCGTTCTTTTTCATAAATTATTGGAGCTTCATTGCAAAACCAGAGATGTCCCAACATCTATCCTCCTTTTTCTAATTAAAGTGATACGACAAGCATGCCCCTATTTAAATTCAATAAAGATTTTAAAAGTGACCCATAAGTGAATTATTGCATGTCATGACTCATGAATCATTATGTGTCACACAAGGTAGGGATTGATCATATCCACTTTAATTCAGTGAGTTAATTTTATTAGTTAAGTGATAGTATAAATGTTTTATTTTTATTTTTTCCAAAAAGAAGAGAATGCCAATGACTCACGCATCTAGAAATTGACTTCCATATTCATTGCAAGTGAAAGTAAAATTAGTACAAATAATTAAAATCACGAACGATCAGAGCTTCCAGTCTTCTACCATTTTTTTTCTATTTAATAACAGTGACGCATAGACGTGGGCTAACTAGTATTCAATTTGGTTAGCTTCCGCATCTTGATTTTTTTTTTCTTTCTTCGGAACAGCCTATACAGGCTAGGAAATGAGTGGTGGGAGCCCATACCACACAAATTACAAAAGAAAATAAAGGGTGGGATAGGAGACGATGAGGAATCGAACCTCCAACCTTCCATTGGAAGTTGAGAGACTTAACCACTGGGCTAAGTTCCGCATCTTGATTTGTTAAAATATTAAAAACCAGACAAATTAAATTATTTTAACTCGACTTATCCATTTGATAATTTTTTTCGAACAGAATATTAAATATTTAAGGGAATATAAAATTATTTTACATGAATATTTAGACACGAGAATTCAAGATATTAATAAAGGGAATGGGGCTTGACCTAGTGATCATCTCCTATGCCTTCCAACCATAGGTTGGGGGTTCGATTCTCACCCAGCCCCTATCCCTCCCATTTACTCCCCCTGTAATTTGTGTGGTTTGGGTTTCCACACACTTTTGCCGACACATATATGTCAATGTTTATCAAAAGATATCAATAAATATAGAAATGAGACTTGACCCAAGTGGTTATGTTTTCTGCCTTCTAACCATAGGTTGGGGGTTCGATTCTCATAGGTGTCAATGTTTACCAAAAAAAGATATCAATAAATATATTAAAATACCTCTATTAATTATTTATTTTTATTTTTATTAATAAGAACATTAATTTTTTAAGAGCTTCAAAAGCCCAATACGCCTTACTAGAAGTCTAGACAGCCCACTTACTTTTAAGACTATTGGGTACTAATACAACATTTATGTTGAAATGCCCGTTAGCCACGTGAAATAAGGTGTTCTGATCTGAATTCTATAAGATCTGGTCTGATCTGGTATGATCTGAATATTTCTGGTCTGATCTGATTGTATCTGGTCTGGTCTGAGCTGATCTAATCTGATTACAACTACATATATAGTGTGGTCTGATCTGGTCTGGTCTGATCTGATCTGAATGGATCTGATTTGATCTGGTTTGATTTGGTCTGGTCTAATCTGATCCGATTTTAATAAGAATAAGTAATAAGTCCTGGAAATAAGTCCAGGAGAACAGGCTCTAAGCCTTACTAGAAGTACTACAAACATAGATTTCCAAAGGCCAACCAACAACCTTAATTTCACCTCCAAAAAAAAAATATTACCTTCGAAAAATAAATCTAATCAAATTTACTGATATACTACTATACGAACTAGTACAACTTTTTTCGCTGAGCAGTTATTTGAGCAATAGGATTGAGGTATAACGTGTTATAAGAATTATAATTGGAAAATCATATTAAAAATATAATTCCTAGATCAAAATCGTACATTTGATGAATCCATGGATGTGGACATGTGGTGGAACAGATGGGCACTAGGTGTTATGGATCAATTTTTGGCTTTTTGGGATGAAGAGTTACACTAGTGGTCAAGTCCTCAACTCACAATTTATAGATTGGGGTTTGATTTCTCACCTGACCCTTATCCATACCCTTTAATCCTTTATAATTTATACAGGTTGTCCAGAAAAAAAAATAAAAAATATGGCTTTCCATATGAAGTAACCTTAAAATTCTGGATCATTTGTCCCATCGTTTAAGGTGTTTACAAGCCCCGAAGTAAATCAATCTCAGATTGCGCGAATTTGTAAAGGAATTGGGATAGTAATTGTTCATTGGTGGTAGGTTTTATTCAATCAACGTGTACCTCATTGAACACGTGTAAGGACCACAAGAATTGGGACATCAAAATCATAATTAAGGTTAGGGCCCTAGGGGGTACGGGTTCACTTCATTTGTCCCAATGTCTAATGTCCACACACAAATAACCCCCACTTGATTTTTCTGTACCAAAAAAAGAAAAGAATGTAAAATACTAGTAGTAGTGCTTAAAGAAGTTAAGATGGATGTAGTAGCCACTCCAGCAAAGATATAGGGACATGTTCAGTAATGGCAATAAAAGGATGAAAATGAAATGGAAAATTGAATTAATAGTGTGGTTGGCTGACTGATTCTGAAATCTGAAATAGGCATTCAATTTTGGGCCACAAGAAACCAAAAATTGATTGTGGCCGCCTACCACACTCCACATGCATTCCTCTTTCCCATTCCCATTCATAAAGAGTATCTTTGGATGTTAGCATATTGAGTAGTATATAGCGGATTAGAATAATATATTTTCTCATAATTATCTCTCCGAATATGCTATCTGCTAGCAGATCCGCTGACTCCCAAACCTCCCAAAGTATTATTATTATTATTATTATTATTATTATTATTATTATTATTATTATTACTTCCTCTATTTTCATTTATTTTTGACGGGTCCACCCGTCAAGTTGTTCAATGCGCATTTTAAATCATCAATAACTTAAGTTTGGTATATGTAAAAGTTCTAAAAGTTCCATATTTAAAAACTATACGAAGAGTCGAATCTAACAAGATCCTATTTAGCTATATTTTAACTTTTATAACTATGATAAAATTTTAAGTAAAAGTCTGTGTGTGAATAGTAACATCTTATTGAATGTAAAAAATATTCGAGAACGGAGGTAGTATTATGCATTCCCAATTTATACATTCCAAAATATCCTGTTTTGTTTTCACGTTTATATCTGTATATTTGTTTCTTTGAAACCAATGGATCTTTTAGAAAGATCCAAGACATTGAGTAATTTCTAAATTAAAAGTCCATTTTAGTGGGTTGTTTTTTTGCTTAAAATAGTTTTCCTGATCCTCGAATTCAAGACTTTAATTAAATATATACTTATAGTTTCATCACTATCATTCAAATTAACTTATCTTAATTCATGGGGTTTTGATGCAAAACTAATCACTTGAGAATCTTGTAAATATTGAAGGATTGCCTCTTTAAAATAGAATTCTGCATATACAAAAATTCGAATTCGGAACATTCGCTTAAACTATTAAAATTCCATAATACTCAAGCCAAGTGTTGTTACTTTTATTCCATAATACAAATCGCAGCCAACTTTTTGTCCTTATGTAAAAGGTTTATTTTATTCTTTCTATAAGTTTGCTAAGATCCATCACTTTTAATCTGAGTTGATTCCCCAGTTAGTCCTCTGTTTCTATATAAGTTTGGCAAGTTCCCTCATCTCTGTGATATATACGGATGAATGGGAAAGAATTCTTTGAATTTATTCAATTATTCTATATATTTATAAATTATAAAAGAATTTGGAATCATTTTAAATTGTCACATATGTAAGCTCATTCCAATAAATTAGCATCAATTTTAAGAACCCGAAAGGTACCTTACATTTTATTACATACTACTTCCCCGTTTATTTTTTGCAATATTTTTCTTTTTTTTTTTTGATATTTCATAATAAATAGTATTACGTCACCATATATAGAAAGTTTCTAAAGATTTAAAATTTTCGTTAAAATATTTTTGTTTCTTACATTAAATTTCATGTCATTTCCTTATATTACACTTATTTTGAAACGGAGGGAGGAGTAGTATATACCGAATACTACATGAAAAATGATTATGGCTGCGTTTGGGAACAAATGCTAGCAATTAGCGTTTAGCTTTTAAAATACATACTAAAAATAACTTAAAATCCTATATATAGCAAACATTAACTACAGTAACCGCCAAATTTTAATATGTAATTTCTAAACTTTGAACGCTCATTTCCCCTAACTTTTAGCTTACCAAACTCTAGACTCTAAACTCTAATTTAAAATTGCATTATCAAACACCATTATTGAAATTTAAAACTATTTTTCACCATTAATTTCAAACTTCAGACTCTAAACTACAAACTGCAGATATTAAATTTTAATTATTTCTCAAACATACCATATATGTATCAAAAAAAAAAGAACACATGATGTGATTATTCTTTATTTCTCCTAGGGTAATTATTTATTTTTATACCCGAACTATTTCAAAGTATCCATTTATATACCTAAACTTTCCTTTTTTCTGAAAAAAATACACCCCAACTTTAAAATCTAGAAAAATCTATATTCATCCGTTAAGTTGCCGTTAAATTTAAATATTCCATTAAATAAGTATGATTAAATTGGTCTATTCATATTTTTATCAGTCTAACCCATTTACCATCCATATACCAAACAACTTCTTAATTTTTATATGATGTGAAGTGTAAAAATTATCCGCCTTTGCACAAGATTCTTCGTTCATCCCTATTACTAGTTACAGTCGAGCATAATAATACATACGTAGATTCTAGATTCATTCGTTGTGAACGTCTGTTCTTGTACTTGCTTTTCTGATACTACTTTGCGTCAATGGCTGTTCAGGTTAAGAGCTATGGTTAAATTCCGATGGCGCTGATTTTGTCCAACATATGATAGATAACTTCCTTCTCTACTCGAGTGCATCAAATGTATTATTAAGTCACTGCACTGATGATAAACAAATAAAGTTGTTGTTTCCATTTAAATGTTGAACATGTGATTGGATAGAATTCTGGAGGGTTTGTGAAGGGGAAGTAGTCGGGTAAAAAAAAAAAGGTTGGATTGTAGATTGGATTTAGTATATGAATGGGTCAACGGTTAGATTAATAGTAAAAATATGAATAGATCAATTTATCATACTTATTTAATCAAAGGTTTAAACTTAACGGTAATTTAACGAATGAATAAAGATTTTTCTAAATTTTAAAATTGGGATGTATTTTTTTACAAATATATATTACCTCCATTTTTGTGATAGTGCAACAAAGCACTATTTGCTAGTAGTAATATTTATTGTTCGAGTTTGACTCTAATTTTTATCATAGTTATACAAGGAAAAACATAGTCAAGATATTGTTGGATTCGTCTCGTCATGTAGTTTTTAAATATCAAACTTTTAAAATTTTTACTTATACCGAACTTAAGTTATTAATAGTTCAAAATATACATTGGACTGCGTGCATTTGATATTTGTTGCACTATCACAAAAAGGGAAGAAGTACTTTGAAATAGTTCGGGTATAAAAATAAATAATTAGGATCGCCACCCCACGTTGTTATGACATAGTATTACACGGTGTCACCATTACGACATCGTTGTAGTAGTTGAAACCCCCTCCGTCGCTTGACACGTCATCTATATCCATCAACGTGGCATTTCAACATCTCCTGTATTACCTACCCCGGTTTGACTCCACGCGCCTTCTCCCCTCCAATCTTTCTACCAACCACACCCCAATTTTCCCTATTCCCTATTCTACCCCTGGAACAACCCCTATTTCCCTACCCACTCCCTCCTCCCAACGCTCATTTAAACCCCCAAATTACTCGCCACTCACTTTCAGGTTCCACTTCCAAAATCGAAAATTCAACAGTTTCAGAAAATTTTTTCTCTCTCAAATTCAGCAATAAATATAGAAAATGGCGATCGAATCCAACCAGGAAGAGATTGTATTCCGATCGAAATTGCCTGAAATCTACATTCCAAAGCATCTCCCTTTGCATTCCTACTGTTTCGAGAATGTCGCCAGTTTCAGTTCGCGGCCGTGCTTGATCAACGGCGCAACCGATGAGATTTACACCTACGCTGAGGTGGAAACGCTTTCTAGAAAGGTCGGCGCTGGATTGAGCAAGGTTGGCATCAATCAAGGCGAGACGATAATGATCCTGCTGCACAACTCGCCGGAGTTCGTCTTCGTTTTCCTCGGCGCGTCGTACATCGGTGCGGTGTCGACGATGGCGAATCCGTATTTCACGACGGCGGAGGTCGTGAAGCAGGCGAGGGCGTCGGGGGCGAAATTGATCGTCACGCAGGCGTGCTACGTGGAGAAAGTTAGGGATTACGCGGAGGACAGAGGCGCGAAGATCGTGTGCATTGATTCGCCGGCGCCGGAAGGCTGTATCCACTTCTCGGAGCTGAGCTCCACCGATGAGGCGGAGATGCCGGCGGTGAAGATCAATCCGGAAGACGTGGTGGCGCTGCCGTACTCGTCGGGGACCACGGGGCTCCCCAAGGGCGTGATGCTCACGCACAAGGGGCTGGTCACGAGCGTGGCGCAGCAGATGGATGGGGAGAATCCGAATTTCTACATCCACAGCGAGGACGTGATGATGTGCGTGTTGCCGTTGTTTCACATTTATTCGTTGAATTCTATTTTGCTGTGCGGGCTGAGGGTTGGGGCGGCGATTCTGATTATGCAGAAATTCGATATTGTGCCCTTCCTGGAGCTCATACAGAAGTATAAGGTGACGATTGGGCCATTCGTGCCGCCGATCGTGCTGGCCATTGCGAAAAGCCCTATGGTGGACAAGTACGACCTTTCGTCGGTACGGACGGTAATGTCCGGGGCGGCGCCGCTGGGGAAGGAGTTGGAAGATGCCGTGCGGTTAAAGTTTCCCAAGGCGAAACTCGGCCAGGTAATTTTTTCGCATAAGTATAGATTTCAAATTTCACTAATAGGCTCAAAAAATTCAAAGCAATTTATAAGTTTTTTTAAAAGAAATTGTTAATTCTTTTAATTTTAACAATAACTTTAAGAGATTCAACAATCCCTACTGTAGCCTTATATGCAGCTGGACTGATGTAGAATTGTCTTCCAATTCGCAATTCGCATGCTCCGTTCAGTATGTTAATCTTTTACGGCTATTAATTATTACTATAAATGTTACTACTCATTACACTTATTTAGTTAAACAATATGTTTCCTAGTATATTCTTAGCTGTTCTATCACCCAATAATATATTGATGTAAATTCCTCAGATTTTTGGAAGCAATAAAGGGAATACTGAAAAAGAACAATGAAATTAAAGATGACACATTTATTAATTATTCTATCACCCAATATTTCAGCATTGTTGGTGCCGGGTTTTCATAGCGTTCATGTTTCTTTCTTTTCTTTTTTTTTTTTTTTTTTTTTTTTTTTTTTTTTAGCTCGCCACTGAAAAAAAAAATCAGAATTGTTTTTATCTTCTTATTGGTCCATCAATTATCATTTTCTCTACTTATTATTGGTATGAAACATGAGAATTTCAGCAAGTAATGTGGACGTAATAATTGTGTATCCAGAAGGTCTATTTTTACCGGTCACTGAAATCTTAGTACTATTTGGGGTTGGTGTGACTTTTTCTATATTTGAACTTTTGTGACATACTAGTATTTTTTTTGATGTTTATGTAAAAAATTTATATTTCACATTCTCTATATTCAAATTTATCACCCAAGCAACACATTTTTTTCCTTTAATTGCACCAGCGTCAAGGTCATATGTAAAGATGGTAGGAGTGTTTCTATTTACAATATTTGTATTGCTTTTCTTTCGTAAAAAACCGAACGGCAAAAAAGAAAAGGTAAAAAAAATTAACATTAAAAAAATTCATAGATACGATAGACGGAGTATCTAAGAATTAACACTCAAAACAATTACTACTACTACTATTACTACTTACCCAATAAGAATCCTATACTATAGTACCCCTAATTATTTGTGGTACAATAAAGAATTCATCATTTAAGTTATTATTGGTCACTAGAAAGATCACTAGAACCTGCCACATTTATGAATATTCGTAGCGAGCCAGAGCCACCCCTCTCTTGCCCTACCAAACAGACAAAATACCCCCAGAGGCCCACACTAATTTACTATAGTAGCTCGAATGGTTTTTTTCCCTTGACGAAAAGGGGATCTCGGATGAAAAAATGCATGTGAGTTGATAATGAATGATGAGGGCATCACATGATTGTGTTCAGGGGTATGGAATGACTGAAGCAGGGCCAGTTCTGGCGATGTGCCTGGCATTTGCAAAGGATCCCTTTGAGATAAAATCAGGTGCCTGTGGAACTGTCGTCAGAAATGCTGAGATGAAAATTGTTGACCCAGAAACTGGTGCTTCCCTTGGCCGGAATCAGCCCGGAGAAATCTGTATTAGAGGTGATCAGATCATGAAAGGTATAACTACTCTATCCCAAATCCATACTAGTTAATTACTTACTAGTACTACTTTTCTTGCTTTTTGAATGATCTTGTTATTAAATCAGAGCAGAAGTAGGTGACAAGTTAATTTGTTCTAGTTGAAAACAAGGAGCCTTTGAAAAATATACGCACGAAAGTCCACATAGGAACTATTATTGACTCGGACCGTTCAAAGTCAGTCTGATACTAAACATTGACCAGTTCGATGATTAGTTTAACCGTCTAACGTGCTAGTAATAATACAATAAAATTGATTATGTAGTAGATCAAGTGTCCAACCCTTTTCTCTTTGATATAATATTTTCAGGTTATTTGAATGATCCAGCAGCAACGGATATAACGATCGACAAATCAGGGTGGCTGCACACGGGCGACATAGGGTTCATCGACGCGGATGATGAGCTGTTCATCGTGGATCGTCTCAAGGAAATAATCAAGTACAAAGGGTTCCAAATTGCACCGGCCGAGATTGAAGCCCTCCTCCTCAACCATCCTTGCATCTCCGATGCAGCAGTCGTCTCGTAATTAATCTGTCCTGCATTTTGTAACTACATTTATCTGGTCTGAATGCTGCTGTTCAGTTTTAAGTAAATTTATATAAGTTTTTTTTTTCCAAAATTGCAGGGTGAAGGATGAGGTAGCTGGAGAATTGCCAGTTGCCTTTGTGGCAAAATCTAAAGGCTCAAATATCACCGAGGATGAGATCAAACAGTTTGTCTCCAAACAGGTATTATATGCTAATCTTGATTATTATTACTACAATTATTTCAAGAATTATTGCTAGTGTGTGGTAAGTAAAACTCAAATAATTGGGTGAGTAATTGATACAATTGATATTGAAAATCAGGTGATTTTCTACAAGAGAATACACCGTGTATTCTTCATTGAAGCCATCCCGAAATCTCCATCGGGCAAAATATTGAGAAAGGATTTGAGAGCAAGATTAGCCACGGGACAAATTCCAAACTAATAAGCATTCAAGAATGAACCGTAATTATTATTACTATTATTGTTGTATGTGTGTGTAATAATTGTATGTGGATTTGTTTATTAATTTATGATACCATGAAGCATAAGAAGAGGAGTGCTTGTGGATTGTGAGTTGTGACTTGTGACTCTACACGTGGAATATGAATATTGGGTAGTCAGGTGGTGACTACACTGGATTTAGTAATTTGGGACGAATCGAATCGAATATCACGGTATTTGAAAAGCTTTTCGAATATTATCGAATCGAATTGAATTATTTTATAAGCTAATTTAATACTTCCTCCGTTCCTTTATAATAGACACGTTGAGAGTTTTGTCAATATTCATTGAGTAACCTTGATTCGACTTTTTAAGACATTTATGTAAGATGAAATATAGTAAGGTAGATCTTGTTAGATTCATCTAATCGCGTAGATTTAGAATAGGGGAAAGTAATAAAAAGGGCCATTACAAGGAGTTTATTCCACTTTTAGGCCATTATAAGTTGAATTTCCAGAATTAGGCCATTACAAACACATGTTGAATGAAATTAAGCCATAAGGACCAATTTGAAAATTAATTAATTCCCAACAACTTTTCATTTCTTTCATTAAAACCCCAAGAAAGTTTGACTTTATTTACTTTAGTCCTTTGTCAATATACTTAAGTTTTCACTATATAAATGACACCCAATGCGCTTGAAAATTGGTATCAGAGCCTAGGTTTTATTGAAGAACATATTAATTATATTATTTATAATATTTTATTTCTTAATGGAGAAGATTTAATTATTTAATGGATTCAAATAATTTGAAACCCACGAGTTATTTCCAAATTTTGGAAATAAAAAATAGAAAATTCCAAAGGAATTTCTTGAACTTGTCCATGGGACAAGATATTATCAAAATCAGTTTCTTTCCTAAAAATGAGAGGAACGGACTGGAAAGAAATTGATCCGGATAGCTCTAAGTTATCAAAAGACTTAAGAGAAATCCAAAAGACGATTCAAGATTTTGGTAACCGGGTATTAATTATACCTGGGAAAATAGATAACTTGAATCAGACAACGATTCAAGATCTTGAAATACGATCTTGAAAGTATTTCAAGATCTAAAAAGAAATTTTGAATCTGAAATTTGACATTTCGGATATCAAGAAAAGGCAGAAGGATATTCCTGGATCTTCCAAGGATAACCAAGACAATATTAGAGATGCATTCGGACCAGTACAAGCTTTACATCAAAAGGGTAAAGCAACTATCAAGGTATTAACAAAATAATACAATTTGATAGTTATTACATTCCGAGTAGAGAACACTTAATTGATTGCATCAAAGGTGCTAAAATGTTTTCTAAATTTGATTGCAAATCTGGTTTCTATCAGATTAAGATGGAGAATGAGTCGAAGAAATTCACAGCATTCTCCACCCCACAAGGGCAGTATATTTGGAATGTTATGCCAATGGGGCTTTCTAATGCCCCTCAGATATTCCAAAGAAAGATGGATGATCTACGGGTCAAGAACCTTGTAGATACACAGGAGGGTTGTTCACTGAACAACAAGCCAAACTTTGGCATATTAACGAGAAGGAATTCTTTGCAGTATGGAAAACACTTAAAAAATGGCCTTTATTCTTACTTGCAAAGAAATTTGTATTAAAAGTTGATAATACTAATGTTAGGGCTTTTTTGAAAAATAAACTTGAATCAAAAATTGAAAAAGCTCGTATTATCAGATGGCAAGCTGAATGTCAATATTATACTTATGATATTGATGTTATAAAATCTCATGAAAATGTTCTTGCAGATTTCCTAATGAGAGATGGAAGCATTTGAAGCTGATTCCATCATTACGAGATTCAGGCACCTCAGAGAAAACCTAGAGGAGCTATCGAAGCATTTTGGACAGCTCGAGATCAATGCACGAGCAGCTGGCCAAATACAACAGAGCGATGTGGACATGGTCCGCAACAATATACGAACCTCCCATATAGCAATGACAGCACTATGGGAAACAGTATTAGAGCCAATCAGGAAAGCGTCAGCTTCCCTGGTAAACAAAGAGAAATGTGCCCAAAAAGCTAAAGTGGTCACATATGAAGAAGCAGATTCAAGCATTGCTTCAAAGGAACCATTGTCAGATACCGACAAAAATGTTGAGCAAGAGGAAAGTCACATTTCCGAAAGCTCAAGTCAACCCACTGCCTCTGGGGTGAAAGAGGAAGAAATTAACCTTAGGCCAATGACAGACACCTCTAAGGTTAATTCAGACGAGAAGGTCCTATCTACAGCCTGGCTGGACTACCAAGGAAAATGGGAACAACTGGTTTCCAAAAAGGGAATTAACCCTAGCAAAACAGTAATCGAGACATCCGGGAGATACAACAGGGTATGGATGCTCGAAGGATCGAAACCAGAAGAGGTTCGAAAGTGGTATGACTTTGGAGCATTAGCATCTGTTCATACTACATCACCAGGATTTCCGGAAATCGAAAAACTTCCGGGATGGATAAGTAGTGCGGTGCACGAATCATGGCAGAACAACCCGCACCTGCAAAGAGGAGATATTCTGGAGCTTAAGTTCATTTCAACGACACCAGAGATAGTCGGAAAAGGTTCTTATCCGGTCTTTCAATTTATTAAATTACAGATACCTGATATGATTGCCTTCAACAGAGTTAAGTCTATGGATGAGAAGGCACCATTGGTATCTTCAATCAGCGAAGATGAAATCTCCACCCGACGAGCATGGGGATTCTGGGTCTGTCTCACCGAGATGGAAAAGGTTAAATATCCGTTTAAAATATTCTCAAACAATTTAAATGGATCGTTCCTGGTTAATTCTTTAGCAGGGAAAAGTACAGAGTTTGCGGAAACCTCATTCGAAAAGAAGAGGTTACTCATCTGGGAAAACAAGTTGCCAGCAACCGAGTCTACCAGAAAAAAGGCATGCAACATGATGCATGTTGGCCAATGGGATAACCACATATGCCCATATTGTGCAGAACAGGAGAAACCCCTATTCGGTACAAGGATCCGGGTAACCCAGAAAAAATCCGGACCCGAACAGGACAAAGGGAAGAAACGTCCAAAAAACTTTCACAAGCCAAAGTAAGATTAGCTGGATGTAAAAGAAAGAGAGGTGTCGGCAACACTCATAATTAAAAGCCGATAAAGAAGGGCAGAGTAGCTGGCAGAAAGTGGCCGACAAGAGAAGGTGGAAAGTTGACAAAAGCCACCTAACGCAATAATTCAAAAAAAGGACAATAATGTAGCCGGTGGAAATTAAGGCCAAGTGACGAATGCAGTGACGTCACATGGATTTAGAGGAAGATTGGAATCCGGGGCTGAAGTCCGCGGGCGCCTATAAATAAAGGAGTTTGAAGCAGATGGAAGGCATCGAAAATTCCTCCCAACTCTTCAAAGTATTTGTAATATTTCTCTTTCTGCATATTTCCTTTCGAGTCTGTAAAAGTATGGGGTATTGCCCCAAGAGTCTTGTATCCTCCATGAGGAACTAAGTGTCTGTCTTCTCCGTTAGGGGAAATTATGTTTAAATAATATTTTAAATATTTCTTCAGTAAAATCCAGGCTTCCAAATATCCCGATAATATAATTAAAACCCTTTATTCATATATTGATACGTCCTAAGGTAGGAAACGAAATAGGACTGTGCTGTTTGTTGCTGAAGGAGCCAAGAATCGGTGAACCATCGGTCGCGGCTGCGTGGTTGGAGGAAGTCCGTAAAATCCCGGAGCTTAGGAAACCCGGCAGCAAGGCGGTCAAAGCCAAGATATGAAGTTTAGTGCTTAATTTAATTATCGGAAGCATGATGGGCTGATATTGGACTAATGATAATGAAGAAACTAAAATCTGGGGTCAAAATGAAATAAAGTAAAAGTTGGTAGGGTTAATTGAAGTTTGAAAAAGTCAAAATAGTCTAAATGGCCTTAATTTGGTCAAAGATGGTTTCTAATGGCCTAAAATTGGAAATTGATTTCATAATGGCCCAAATGTGGAAATGGTGCCTTGTAATGGCCTAAAAAATTCATTTCCTCTTTAGAATATATCAAATTTTTATAATTTTTACTTGTATGTAATTTGAGTTATTAAGGATTAAAAATGTGTATTGGATTGCGTGAAATGTGGGTCCGTGGTAAATATTAAGGAATTGAGGTAGTAATTAATAAAATTAATTTTAATTATTAAATTTAAATATTTAATTCGATTTATAGATCAAATTTAATATTTTAACATCATATACAAATATATTTATATTAATTAGTAAATATAGTCACTAAAATTAAAATTGTAATTATTTAATAAAATAAATTTATATTTTTATATATAATTTAATTATATAATAAAATCGAATATTGAATCGAATTAAATATTAATAGAATATCAAAATTTCAAATAATTTCGAATCGAATCATGAATCGAATAAAAAATATTTGATTCGTTTACAACACTAATTTGGGCCTTACTACCCTATTACTGAAGCTCAAGTCATCTTCATGGCTATTATTGGAATAATGAATCGGATCTTCTAATGTGTAAATGGTGACAAAATATTCGAATCGATTCGTTGAACCCCTGAATCTAACTAAATTTCCGGTTAATTGAAGACTCTGGAGCAAATACAAATATCATATTCCAGTATTCGCCCGGTTCAAATACAAATACAAATACTTTAATTTTTTCCCCCGGTTAACAGAACTGGACCGAATATATTTATTTTATTTTAAAAATTATATATATTGTAAATATTATAGACATTTGATGGTATAAAATTATATATAGATAATATATATCATTATTTATTTACTTATTTAAGTATATAAAAAGCTAAAGTGCTAATTATCAAAATATATCGTCATAATTAATAAGCCAATATTGATTTTTGTCTTTCAGAATACCCTATTATTGAACTATACATCTACACTAAGATTTGTTACATATACTTATATATTTTGATAACATTGAAAAGAACCACCGGATTCCATAGTTATATATATATATATATATTTCTGTAGTGCAATAACCTCGTTCGACCATCTAAAAATGTATAATCAAGTTTTCATTTCTTAAATCTTTGAGCTTCGTAGATTTTAAATATTCGAACCGAATCGTTTAATCACTGAATTGAATCGAAACCGAACCCCCGGTTAACCGATGACTCCGATTACAAATACAAATATTGAAATGAAGTATTTGTTCGGTTCAAATACAAATACCTGAAAAATTCAGGTTAACCGAACCATGCCCACCCCTAATAAATGGAATACCAAATATTGGGTCAAACTGTATTTTTGCAAATTTTATAATTTAATCTTTAAACGATTTGATTTGATTTTAATTTTTTTTGTACTCTGTCTTTTTTTTAGGTGAATACCAGGGTATCCCCAGGCCGCATTGGACCCAAGACTAATCCCTCGAGGATCTGCAAGGGCAATTAAGGGCGCCTCTCCCAAAGCAGTTTTTTGCATACACAAGGCTCGAACCCGAGACCTTGCTTAAGCGACTAGAGCCCCATCCACTCAAGCCAACTCCTGTTGGTTGCACTCTGGTCTTTTAATACTATGTTTTTAATTTAGAGAAGTATGTGAATACATATATATTTTAAAAGATTTTTTTAAATATGTATTGAATACCACAATTTTTTTAAGATTTTCTAAAATTTAGATTAAATACACCCAAACTTTAAAATTTTTAAAAAATCTAGATTGAATAGACACCATTTAAGTTTATAAACAATAAAGGGTTGGATTTGATATTACTCCATTGTCAAATGAAACGGTTATAAAATCATAATAAACATCTCATTGAAAACCGGCATAGTTTTGTAATAATATAGATTTAGATTGATATCTAAAAAAGATTACTATATTATATGTAGATGATATTTGGAGAATATAAATTTTCCTTAGTAAAAAATTGAAAAATTCAATGATAACAAAAAACCAAGGCAAATAAAAAAAATACTAAATAAACTTGATTACTAAAATAAATTTATCTAAAATTATTAAATGATCAATCAAATTTATCTAAAAACCAAGGGTTCGAGTCATTGTATATACAAAATTCTGCTTTGGGAGATGCAACTCTTCAACTTCCGTCAAATTGATTAAATTCAGTATTTGTAATAAATATACTATGCTAAATAAAAGATATTAAGGTCCCATCACAATGGGTCTATGTCGGCTCCAGAATCGAAAGGATCGAAATTGATGGTCGGATTTTTGATTTTGGGTCTCGGCGAATCTCATACAGATCCGACTTATTGCCATCCTTTCAAAAAAGAATTTGGGCCTTACCCATTTCTACCCTTATTATTGAAACCCATCTTCACGGCTATTATTGAATTAATGGATTTGATTTTCTAAGGTGTAAAATGGAAAACAAAATATTGGATCAACCCGTATTTTTGTAAATTTTATAATTTGATTTTAAATTTTTTATTACTATGTTTTTTTAATACTATGTTTTTGGTTGGAAGCTCTTGGAAAATAAATTATAGAAATGCAAAAGGAGGGATGGAATATAAGCATATTCATTTCATAGCCTGTATAGATTAATATTAAAAAAAACTATGTTTTTGTTATGGCTTGATAATTTTTTTTTGATGAATTTATGGCTTGATAATTCATTAACAATAATTATGTAACAATTTTTTTAAAAAATACATAATAATATTGTTGTCCAGAAATAGTTTTATTTATCTATCTTTTTTTTAGCCTGAATATTGATGAATTGTAAATTGGCATAGTCCCTTCTTTAAAAAAGGGGGTTGATGAATTGAAATAAAGTAAATCCCATCTTAAATTTAAGTTTATAAACATTGAAGGGTAGGATTAATTTTTTTGGTAAACAGTGACACTCATGTATCGGCAAATGTGTGTGGGAGCCCAAACCACACAAATTACAAAGGGGATAAAGGGTAGGGGATAGGGCGGATGGGGATCGAACTCTCAACATATGGTTGAGAGAAGGGGGACTTGACCACTAGGGCAAATCCCCAACCCCTTGATATTACTCTATTGTCAAATAAAACGGTTAAAAATCATAACAAACATTTCATTGAAAAACGCCATAGTTTTATAAATAATACTAGTATAGATTTAGATTGATATCTTAAAGAGTGTACTCCCTCCGTTTCTAAATAAGTGTTATGACTTTTTTTACTATTCATTATAGTACTTTGATTTCTATTTTTCTTATAGTTATACAAGAAAAAATATAGTCAAGTGAGATCTTGTTGGATTCGTTTCATCTTATAGTTTTTAAATATCAAATTTTTAGAATTTGTACTTGTACCGAATTTGAGTTATTAATAGTTTAAAATGTGCATTGGAAAACGTGCAGAGGAGAAGCGTAACACTTAAAAAAAAACGGAGGTAGTATTATATATAGATGAAATTTACAGAATATAAATTTTCTTTTGTAAGAAATTGATATCAAATTCAATGATAAAAAAAAACCAAGACAAATAAAAAAAATACTAAATAAACTTGATTAATAAAATAAATTTATCTAAAATTATTAAATGATCAATCAAATTTATCCAAATCTAATACTTATCTTGGGAGAAACAATCGGTTCAATTTCAATGTATCTTAGGAATATCCTGTAAAAAAAAATAATAATAATTAAACTGTAACTTCTCGCCAAATGATTGGAATTTGGAAATCGTAAAATCCCTAAGAGCACGTCTATCATCATAGTAAGTTCATAACTAGGGATGATAATGGGTCCGGGTCAGAATCGAGAATCGAGAAAAATCCGAGCTTGGGTCGGGTCTTGGGTCTTATAAAAATGGACCAAGAACCGACCCGTTGCCATCCCTAAGGAAAGCAATGGGTCCGGATCAGATCCGGAACTGAACCGAACCCGAGACCTGGGTCGGGTCTTGGGTCTTGGCGGAACCGACCCACACCCCGACCCATTGCCATCCCTATTTATAACTTCCTCAACTCCCACACCACATTTCTCGAAATAAATAAACACACAAAATTCATTCATTATTCCTTCCCTTACAATACTACTACTCCAAAACCCTGTAAAGTTGTAATGACGTCCGATTCCCACCGCCGCGACGATGCCGCATACGCCTCCTTTTTAATAGCCACCCACGGCCAAACCCAAACCGGCCTCCGCCCCCACCTCTCCGACCACACCTACGCCGTCGTATTGCACCTCCAAGAAGCCCTAAGGTCATCCCTAACCACCCCTCCAAAAACCCCCCAAATCCCTCTGCGACATCTGCGCCGATTACAAAGACAAGGACGACTTTTTCCCACTCCCCAATTGCGCCGCCGCCCACAGGTTCTGCAACAACTGCATTGCCAGACACCTCTCAACCCTAATCAAATCCCGGAAAGGTACTGATCCGTCAAAACTACTGCGCTGCCCGGGGCCCGGCTGCGCCGCCGTCCTGGATATGGAGTCGTGCCGGAAAATCCTGTCCGAGGATGTATTGGCGATGCTGGACGACGCAATCTGTGAATCGATGATCGAGCCGCGGCACAAGTTCTACTGCCCGTACAAGGAGTGCTCGGCGCTGCTGGTGAAGGACGACGAGGAGGAGGGGACGAAGGAGGCGGAGTGCCTGGTGTGCCGCCGGCTGGTGTGCGCGCAGTGCAGTGCGCCGTGGCACACCGGAATGAAGTGCGAGGAGTATGCGAGGCTGGGGGAGGGAGAGAAGGGTAAGGATGATCTTTTGGTGCACGAATTGGCAAAGAAGAATCTGTGGAGGAGATGCGGTGTTTGCAGGTTTTATGTGGAGAAGAAGCAAGGCTGCATGCACATTGTTTGCAGGTAAATTTTCTTTCTAACTAATCTTCCCATAATTAATTTTAAATGCATTTCATGTTTATGAAGAAAAGTGAGTTTGAATTGATTACGAGACTTTAGCCGATATCAAGCATTAAGCACCAAGATTGTTTGTTTGTTTGTTTTTTTTTTTTTTTTAAATCAACTGCTTTTGATTCTAATAAACCCATCCATATTTTTATTTTTAATGTATTTTTGAAGTGCTTTATTTTCTTCATTGTTCATCAACGCGATACCGCACTTAATCGCCTCTTTCTTTGGTAGTTTGTTTAATATGGTTACAATTAAATGTTGAATAAAAGATATTACCAAATATTTTTTTTTTTCGGAACAGCCTATACAGGCTAGAGAAGTGGTGGGGGCCCATGCCACACAATTAGAAAGGGGAAAAGGGGAAGGGGAAAAGGGGAGGGATAGGGGCCGGGTGGGAATCGAACCCTCAACCTAAAGGTTGAGAGCCAGGGGCTTAACCACTTGAGCTAAGTCCCAATCCCAGATATTACCAAATATTGAATAAAAGATAGTATTAGGGCATGTTTGTTTTGACTTTTGAAAAGGAGAAGTCAGTAGTAAAAGGAGAATGAGATAGAAGGAGAATTCAAAAACTAAAGCAGCTCAAATAATTGTTTGGATTGACATTATTAAAGTTGTTTTTCAACGGAAACATGTTTGGATGAATTATATGTAGAAGGACTTTTGATATATTAAAATTACTAGAAATAGACATAAATATTGTAAGGATATTTACAATATATTTTATTTCCTTTTTAAATAGGGACATTTTTGTATTTTTATTCCAAAATGACTTCTCCTTGTAAAAAAAGTAACTCCCTACCTATTTTGAAAAAAAATTGAATTATAACTTTTGTTTCTCATTTTCCTTTTAAAAAAAGTCAAAACAAACAGTTTAAAAAATTCAAAAGAACTTTTCGGTGAAACAAAAGTCAAAAGAAGAAAAAATAAGCCAAAACAAACAGACTCTTAAGGTACAATGGGTATGGGTCAGATCTAAAACTCAACGAACCAAACCTGATCTTCGGGTTTAGGTCTTAGGTCTTGACGAATCCCATTCAGACCCGATGACTCATTGTCATCCCTAATTTAGGATAGGATATGTAAATTAGATGTAAATATACGAGCTCAGTGAATTGAATATGAGGAAGAAAATAGAATGATATGATCCTATAGTTTTAAAGAAGATCATCATAATATTATAAATAAAGTTGGACGTAGTTTTGTAGTAACCAGATTATTGGTAACTGGTAAGTAGTAATAATAAAGGTATTCATGATCTTTCAAAAAAAATAATTCCCATTCCATTAGAACTAAAAGAATAAAAAGAAGGTATTTATCCCTTTTTTCACGTATAAAGTACTAGATAGATAGTAATATAGTATTAATGTCATGCGTATTCTCGAGGTTGTAATATTACTACTACTTTCTTTTCATAAATATTCGTGTAGTAGGACTATTCGTGATACTTAGGCTGCGTTTGGGAAAAGACGCTAGGGATTAGCGTTTAGCTTTTAAAATACATACTAAAAGTAGCCTAAAATCCTATTTATAGTAAACACTAATTACAGTAACCGCCAAATTTTAATCTCTAATCTCTAAACGCAGAACACTCCTCTCCCACTTAACTTTTCAAACTCCAGACTCTAAACTCTAATTTAAAATTGCATTACCAAACACCATTATTCAAATTTGAAACTATTTATTACCATTAATTTCAAACTCCAGACTCTAATCTCTAAACTCAAGACGCTAAACTCTAATTATAACATACCCTTACTTCCTCTGTTCTCATATAAATGCTCCATACCTGCGTTTCACGCAGTCCAAGACATATTTTTAAATGCTTATAACTCAAATTGTATATAAATAAAAATTATAGATATTCTAAAACTACGTGATTAGACGAATCTAACAAAATCTCACATGACTGTGTTTTTTCTTATATAATTATGTTAAAAAATTAATCAAGGTTACTCAATGAATAGTTAGTAGTACTATGCAAATGTCTCACTTATAAGTTATATGAGAAAGGAGGTAGTATGTCTCTATATTCTCATTACATGATTAATTATATTTCATTTTTTAAAAAAAATAATTTTACATTGGGTGAGTTTTGATGATGTACCACTATAAGGGTACTTGTATTCGATGTCATTTAATTGTTTTTAGATTCATGTTGCATTGTCTATTTAATTTTAAAATAAGATGAAAGTATAATAATGCAGCTGATGATGGCTTTCTGATAAGTAGAGGTTAACTATTGTGATGAAATTGCTAGTAAATCTTTATATCATTACATGTTATGTAAATATGGACAGGTGTGGGCATCACTTCTGCTATAACTGTGGGGAAATGTGGAGCGGCTTCTTTCATGCTTGTCCGAGAGAGCAGGGGCCTTTTACTCTCCATTATTTTTTATTTATATATTATATAATTGCTGTCGCAAAAACCCTATTTCATCATCTCTTTCATAATTTATTGGCTTGGGAAATATGATCAATGCATATATTTGACATATCAGTTAATAATTTCGTTTTGAGAATTAACAACATTCTGGTTATGTTGAATTTATGATGAAAATGGAATTTAGGATTAGATATTAATTAGTTTCCAATCGTCTTTCTGATTTGCCTGCGAACTAACCTAATGTAATAATAATAGTACTCCTTTCTATTTTCTTTTCTATTTATTTATTTATTTATAAATGTTTAACATTTATTATTATTTTTTTTTTCAATTTATGAAATAATAAAATGATTAGCATTTATGAAAACAGAAGGTATACCTTCTGTTTTGGATTCTTATGTGTATGGATTCTTATGCTTGCTGAATAAAATGGGAATCGGAAGTGTTTTGGATGCTGACCAAACCAGTACAATTTGGAGGGGTTTGAAATTGAATGGGTCGTTGGAAGGAATGTGAAATTGGCAATGATGTTTTTACAAAATATTGTTTGTGGGCATTGCTAATTTTCAATATTTAAAAAGATCCTTTAAAAAATGGTTTTACAATGTAATTTCCCTAACATTCTTGATTCAGTCTTTTAGTCAAAAGAAACTTGGCCGTCTTCTATTTAAAAAATGAAAAGTGGAGTGATTGGTCCAAATATGTGTGATTAATTATTCCGTTGTTAAAGGTCTCATGGAATAGTTTATTTTCCTACACTCATATTTTTATTTTTAAACGATAGGGGCTGGATGGGGATCAAACCCAACCTATGATTGGGAGAAGGGGACTTGACCGCTAGGATAAGTCCCAACCCGCCCGACACTCATATTTCAATAATAGAAAACCATGCCATCAATATTAAAATGTGATTCTGGTAGTATTTCAATTTAAATCTACTCATGTTGTTCACCAAAAAAAATCTACTCGATCATGTTAAAGGTCCAAACATGTCCACGTGTTGAAATCTACAGAAACATGGTTTCAGTATCCAGAAAAAAATGACCATCGATTTCAGCTATCAGTGAAGTGATCAGTTAAACAAAAAAAAAAGAAAAAAAAAAAAAGAAGAGTTCCATTATATATATAAAGCATTAATCCATGGTGGCGTATATAACGGCTAAAGCTCGCGCTTTAACTCCAATCCAAGAAACCTACTCTTCAAATATGGAGTACAATAGTAATACAGTACTCCCACCGTCCCATTAAAAGTGACCATTATTCCTTTTTGGGTGTCCCAATAAGGTTGGCCACTTTCCATTTTAAGTAAATTAGATTATCATAAGCATGATTAAAAACCCCACAATAATGACAATTGTACTTTCTGCACAAAATCTCTATATATGTTTAACCATTAATATCTTAAAATTGGTATAAATAAAAATTATATAAAATATATATTTTAAAACTATACGAATAGACGATTCCAACAAGACCACACTTGACTATTTTTTTCTTTCATAAATATGGTTAAGAGTCAAATGTAACCATTATAAATTAGATGGATGGATTAGTTAAATTTACTCACATTACTTTAACTACTAAACAACACAACCTAAATTCCCGTGCCCAAAAGAAAGTGGCCACTTTTAATGGGACGGAGAGAGTATATATATATATATTCATACACTATGCTCGTAGTGTATATTTAATTAAAGGGTGGGGTTTTGATCCATCCATATTGGATAGACCGTAGGGAGAAGAGGAATTAAGTTGTTATTACAAGTGGTGCGTGGTGCGTGGCGGAGGAGGACGACGATGGGGTGGTGTCGGAAAATGGCATTATTCCCTGTAAGAAGGGCTTGGTTTGCTATCTCGGCCCGTTTCAAAATCAAAGCCCGAAAAGCCAAGGGTGGGTTATCTCTTGATTTTGGAAATTGGGTATTATTATAGGGTTTGTGTTCTTTTAATGTTTTTATATATGATGGATGATGATGATGATGATGAGATTGAGAATTGGATGGATTGTTTGGTGAATGGTGATTATCAGGCAAGGGGTTGTTAAAGCTTCACGAGGACATCAAATTAAAACATGTGGTGGTACGATCGAGGATGTGCATATCATGTGGCAAATATGCTGATGCTGATGACGACGGAACTTGATCAGATCCCTCATCAGCACCAAAGGACCTTGTTCAGGCTACTGTCTTATAGATAGATAAAGGGTTAAATGTTTAAAAAGGGCTATATAACAAAGAGACTATTGTGTTTTTAGGCCATAATAATTGTTTTTAGGCCTTAATAACAAGTTGCAATTATAAAAAAACAGACCATAACAAACACAGTTTTGTAAAATCTAGGCCATATGACCTATTTGAAATTAATAAACGATCCCAACAACTTTTCATTTCTTTTATTTAAACCCAATGAAAGTTTGACTTTATTGTACTAATATACACTGGTGCACAGGTAATGCTTATTGTACTTATATACACTGATGCACAAGTAATGCTTATTGTACTTATATACACAGCTGGTGCCCTTGTGCCTGAGGTTGTGATCATGTTATTGGAGCTTGCCAGATTTATACCCGACCATATTCTATAGTTCACCACTGTGTTCAGGAGTCATATAATTGTGAATGGTTTATTCAAACTATATTACGTTTGATTATTGTTTTCCATATATTTACATTAAAACAACCATCGGTTTGTATGCTGTTTAAGAACCTACATGCACTTGGCATTCTTTATTTTTACTCTTTTTTACATGCTCAACCCTAAACCCTAAACCTCAACCACTGTGTTATTCTCTTCTACATGCACTTTTGATACGTGGCAATATATATATATATATCTCGTATAAGCGTACTAGTGCCAGACATTTGTTGGTCAAAATATTAGTTGCAATAATTCACTAAATACTCTTCTATACCTATCTTCTTTTTTCACTTTTTTTCTATTCAGGTCTCTGTTTTAGGAAGTTTAAGAAACTTGTTTTCGGCTTATTGCAGGTTTCATACACATCTTGGTTTCTTGATGCATTCAATTATGTCATTGCTTCCAACATGGATGTGTTGAATTTGAGTATTGGTGGACCTGACTATCTGGATCTACCATTTGTGGAGAAGGTGAGATCGTGAGACAATGGACAATGCTTTTTGTGAAATTAATCATGACAATATTTATCTGGTTATTATGTGCTATGTATGCGTGCGCGTGTGTGTGTTTGTGTATTATAGAATATTACTTCCTCTGTTCTCGAATGTTTTTGACATTTAAAAATATGTTACCATTCACACACAGACTTTTACTTAAAGTTTTATCATAGTTATACAAGTTAAAATATAGTAAAGTGAGATCTTGTTAGATTCGCCCCGTCGTGTAGTTTTTAAATATTGAACTTCTAGAATTTTTACTTGTACCGAACTTGAGTTATTAATGGTTTAAAATATGCATTGGAATGCGTGAAAAGTTGGTTTGTAAAAAAGTTGGTTTGTAAAAAACATTCAAGAACGGATGAAGTATGTGATTCTTTAATTTCATGATTTAATTAGATTTTTAGATTAGATGAGACCTTATAATGATTTGGGAGTGTAAAATATCACGAAGTCCTTCAGTTGGCAATCGATCAAATCAAATCAAATCTATATTGTTTGTAATTAATGTGCATTTAATTTCAGATGGAATTTTTTAGGGTATAGTCATTTCACCAATGACTAATGGAAAGAGGTATAGGCAGGAGGATCAAAACAGACTTATGATGTAGTAATTGTGTAAATTTGGTTTAGAAGTAGTGCTTTGGTATTCGTCCCGCCCGGTGTCTTTGCACATGTTATATCACATTTGCATATCTTCGTTCTCATGTTACCCATGTACTATAAGATACCTTTATTTCTGTTTAATACACATGCCATATTGTATCTTTAGTCATCTGTTATATGCTTTTACAAAATTAATAAATATCACATGCAAATCTTGTGATGACATACACTGCAGCTTTCGTATTCTGAATTCACTTTTCAATTTGATCCAAATCGTTTAATTCTGATGTCGAATTACTCTCCATCTTTGTACACTTTCAAAGGTGCTCCACAGATTGCCTGCTCCACAGATGGTTCGTAAATTTATCAAACAAAACTCTACATTTAGCAATTTTGAAAACCGTATGTTCCTGTTAAGTTCCACAATTTTAAGCATACCATTTTATTTTACAAAACTGCTTCAACCTCATACACAACGACTACTAAAATTCATTCGTCGGCCCGCGCAGCATAGCACACGGTGGGCGAGTTCTAGTATATATATATATATACTTCTTCCGTTTTCAAAAAATTGAAACAGACCCACAGTTTACGCAGTCCAAGACACATTTTTAAATCATTAGTAACTCAAATTCGGTACAAGTAAAAATTCCAAAAGTTGGATATTTAAAAACTACTCGACGAGACGAATCTAACAAGATCCCACTTGGCTATATTTTAATTTGTATAACTATGATAAAACTTTAACTTAAAGTGAATGTGTGAATAGTACCAAATTTCTCAATGTTTCAATTTATCAAGAACGGAGGGAGTATATATCTGTAATCCTTTTTCAAAATATTTCTTCAAATTGGTTTAACAAATCTGCTGGTTATTGTTGCTAATTCACAAGGGTTCTGCCATTGTTATATACAAAAATATCTATCATGTCTCAATCGTGATGGTTACTTCAAGCATATGCCATCCATGCGTATAGTAGTTGATATTTCATATTTGCAAATTTGTTTTGCCTTAACCTTTCACTGCTTTTGATATATACTACATAAGTTGGATGCAATAAGAAGGCATGTTCTTCTATATATGCCCATTTTTTTGTGTAGGTAAACTCAATTTGCATTCTGTATGCCTGCTTCTATAAATATCTGTTTTGGGATTTTTGTCCCATGAAATGGTATAATTGCAATTCGTTAAATTTGTTTTGCATTGGTAGTTGTGTCATTTTCTGAATCTGGTGCCAATTTATCAATACGAGTACTTGGAATAGCTGCCTTAATGAAAATAAGACAGACGTAAGTCACATGAGGAGGTGACGCCCTGATGATACTTAAGGAGTAATTAACAAAACATGAACACAGGAGAGGGCTGAGGCTCTGGCAGCTAGGGTTGGGCGTGGAGTTGGGTACCCGACACTATCGGATATCTAAAATAAATACCCGAACCTGACCTGCATAAAAGCGGGTACCCGAATATCGAGGTTGGATTTATCGGGTGCCCGATACCGGAAAAAAAATCATTTTTAAAAAAATATATTTGTTATGTGGCAATTATTAATATGCATGTCCATATGCGAAATCGTAGCAATAACAAGTGTACAACACTTGTCATGTGGGTGGATATTTAAGAAGTGACTAATCACTCAGCATTCACTCCATAAATACCATGTAATCATGTAAGGATGATGAATAAGAGATGATTTCCCCGGCTCTTTGCTCGTCCATCTAGCACACTATTTTATTCTCTTTTGCATTTAGTTGTATTTCATAGTATTACTATATTCACTAATCACTCCATTGAAGTATTACATAAACAAGATCCAAATAGCTAATAGTAGGGATGGCAATGGGTCGGAGATGGATCGGAGGTGCCTAAATCCACCTCCACCCATCAATGTTATATTGATCATCCAACCCATCCATCATCCATGTAAAACTCAATCCAAATCCAATCCACCCATCAACCACGGGTGAAACGGGTGGATCGGGTGGTTAGTGGATTTCAAACATACATAAACGATGCAATAATTTATATTCAAGATAAATCATGTTTGAACATTAAACTATTACAAATCCCCACTAAAATTTCAACGAGCAAAGTAACAATTATCCTATGAAGGAAAGTGTAAAGAGCCAAAAGGATATTAGTAAGAAATAAGTGTTAGTGTCGCCAAGATATATCGGCGAAGCAACAGTCACAATTTGCCGATTTGGGAGAGGGGAACGATTTCAATTCTCAATTTTCAGAGCGGGATTGAGAGATTCTAAATTTCTAATGCAATATAGGGTTTTAACTTTTTATTAGTTTTTAATACTATTTATTTTATTTTATATATAATATATAGATTATTTAATGTGAAATATTTATATTTTAAAAATATATATTTATATATTTAATAAAAGAAGCGGGTGATGGGTGGATTGGATGATGGGTTGGATGATGGATCGGGTGGTGGGTTGGATGAGCCTAAATCCATCTCCGACCCGATCCGTCACCCGATCCACCCATCACCCTATAAGAATCCACGTTTTTTCGGGTTTTCGTCCATTTTACCGGATCAGGTGGGTCGGATTACGGGCGGATGCGGGTGGAATTGCCATCCCTAGCTAATAGGCTTATATTACACAACAATATTCAATTTATTTAGTTTTAATTTAAAAAATACAATTATTAACCCAAGTTACACAATTCTTTAAAAAAAACTAAGATTTTTACCTATATTCAAGCATATATAGTATATTCATTTTTAATAAGAAATTTTTTATTTTAATTTAAAATGATAATAACTATCAAGTTAAAATAATAATAACTATGGTGGTGGTACTAGTAGTTTTATTTTAAAAATTTTCTTGATTTAAAATAATAATAACCATCAATTTTCTTATTTAAAAAAAATTCTTATTTAAAAGATATAAAATTTCAGTTTTATTTATTATTATTTAACATAAATTTGTATTATTTAATTAAATTTAGTGTTCTACGGTGACACTATTAATTAAAATAAAAAATATAACTCATTATGTTATATTTGATTCTTGAAATCCACTGTTATATTTAAGATTAATTATATTATCCATCACTAATGCCAAAAAAATTAAATATCATAGACTTTACAAATTTTTTAAGCTTATACTTAATTTTTTACCATATTGAATAAAAAATAAGTACCAATTATCAAATACATATGAATATTGTAGAGCAAAATATATAAATAAATATTAGGGAAAAAAGATTAAAATTTATTTATTTATTTATTTTGTCGGATACCCGATACCCGATCAGATAACCGACTACACACCCGACACCCGACCCCATAGATGATTGTCGGTTCGGATACCCGAAATGTCGAATTTTTAAAATTAAACCCGACAAAACCCGAACCCGACATATCTGGTCGGGTACCCGATACTGACAAAAAATGCGCACCCCTACTAGTGACAGCTGCAAAAGAAGAAGTTTCCTTATGGCACTAGCATAGATTGTCTAATAACCTAATTGTCCATTTTTTAAATAAGTAAATAATATCTGAACACGTGTTTAAATTTAAATTATGAAATTTAGAAAAATATTAATGACAAAAATAAGTTCGTTCTTGCCTTCTTGGTGAATCCAAGATCATCTTTATCTGGCGGGAAAATCCGCCTGAGTTACCACCAGCCCTTTTTATGCACAAGAAAAGGAGGTTCAAGATTTCACCGGTCAGTTGGTTGCTGCGACGGGTTTTGAAACGGACATATGGACGGCGGCGGCTATTGTGTCGATGAGAAGGCGGTGTTTGTGGAGAACATCTTCCTGGAGTTCCTCAAGAACTTCAGAGTTGCGGACGACGAGGGCGCCGGCGCCGGCAATGGAGGCTTCGAGCGCTATTACGAGGCGGAGGCAGAGGCCATGCGGCCAAACGAATCCAATACGATGTTTATCGACTTCTCACATGTTATGCGCTTTAACGATATTCTCCAGAGGGCTATCTCCGATGAATTCCTCCGATTCGAGCCTTACCTGAGGAATGCTTGTAAGAGATTTATCATGGAGCTCAGGCCTGCTTTCATAAACGATGACAACAATCCAAATAAAGATATCAATGTCTCGTTTTTCAACCTCCCATTGGTTAAGAGATTGAGGGAATTGACAACAGACGAGGTTGGGAAACTGGTGTCGGTGAGCGGAGTGGTCACCCGTACCAGCGAGGTTCGGCCTGAGCTTCTTATGGGGACATTCAAGTGCTTGGACTGTGGAACTACCATTAAGAATGTTGAGCAGCAGTTCAAGTACACTGAGGTTTGTTTCTTTCTTTGTTGGATCCTTATTGTGGTTTTTACTGTAAATTAAACACGCACCAAATAGTATTTCACGCTTTTTAATCCTTAGTATTGTTTTTTGTTCTTTTGTAAATTATACAAATCCAAGGGAGTGATCTCTGTTGTTGCTAAAGTTTGGATTCCAACTGACATTAGACTAAGGAGAAATCATCACACTTAGTTCAGTTGCATTAGATATATAGGCCATCAATAATTCTCTTCATCGCTTTAATTATGTTGGCCAATGAGCTAAGAGCACTTTCCTTGGAACATACTAACAGCATGTTCTCTGGACTTATTTCGAGGACTTATTATTTATTCTTATTAAAACAGACTAGATTAAACCAGATCAGATCAAATTAGATCAGACCAGACACATTCAAATCAGACAGACCAGATCAGACCACACTATATATAGTTGTAATCAGATCAGACCAGACCAGATCCAATCAGATCAGACCAGAAACATTCAGACCAGACCAGACCAGATCTTATCAAAATTCAGATCAAAACACCTTAATTCAGGCGAAGAGAACAGGGCCTAACTGGGAAACTGTACCTGAAATGTAGAACACATCGTGTAATAATATTAGTTAGTTTATATTGATAGCCGTTCTGTTTCAAATTTCCTATTATTTGTATGTTGGATCAAGTTTTGGGTGAAATCTGATATGCTAACAATCTCTGCTTGAGTGTATGCCTATCCTGAGCAGTTGGATTCAATTATGATCTCATTTTTGGTATTAAACAACAGCCAATTATCTGCGTGAGTGCAACATGCCAGAACAGAACAAAGTGGGCTTTACTGAGGCAAGAGAGCAAATTTACGGATTGGCAGAGGGTCCGTATGCAAGAAACATCCAAGGAAATCCCTGCTGGTTCTCTCCCTAGATCACTTGATGTCATCCTTCGCCATGATGTTGTTGAACAAGCCAGAGCTGGTGACACGTACGCCATTTGTGTGCACTTTTTTTTGTAACCGGATATTTATTCAGTCCAGCAAGCATTCACACTGTTTCCAATTCTCATGTTGCAGAGTTGTGTTTACCGGTACAGTTGTTGCACTACCAGATATTCTAGCATTGGCCTCTCCAGGGGAAAGAGCTGAGTGCCGCAGGGATTCTTCTAGTAAATCTGCAGCAGCTGGTCAAGAAGGTGTAAGAGGCCTTCGTGCCCTGGGTGTTAGGGACCTTTCCTATCGCCTTGCCTTCATTGCCAATTCTGTTCAGGTTGTTGATGGCCCACACTTATTTCTATATCCATAGTCAGGTTTATTGGTGTGCCATGGTGTACAAGAGAATATTTCAAGTTTGGTGCAAGCATAAAGTTAACATGTTCTATCTGTGGAGTTTCCATATTCATTTTGTATTGTTTGTTTCTTTTAAGATTTATGATGGGAGAAGGGTTGCTGATATTCGAAATAAGAGGGATGCTGATGAAGATGAAGGTCAGCAATTCACTGTAAGTCTCTCGTGAAGAGTAGTTTTAAGGCCGACTCTACTGTATTCCATCTATTATATATATACATATAGTCTTTTGTTCTCACCTTGGCCATTAAAATCTAGTGTATGGGATCCTATGAATTAACTGAATTGTATGATCAGACAGAAATGATAACGTAGGAAATTGGAACGCCAGCATCTACCCTTAAAATTGGGCATCTTGTAACACTTTGTATATGGTTTTCTCACAGGCGGAAGAGTTGGATGATATCCAGCGGATGAGGAATACTCCTGATTTCTTCAATAAGCTTGTCGATAGCATTGGGCCAACTGTTTTTGGTCATCAAGATATTAAACGAGCAATACTGCTCATGCTCATGGGTGGTGTTCATAAATTAACCCATGAAGGCATCAATCTAAGGGGGGATATAAATGTTTGTATTGTGGGGGATCCCAGCTGTGCCAAGTCGCAGTTCCTCAAGTAACCATGCTCTTCAAATATGTCAGGCCAAGTTTGATCTGCACTTAATACTAATCTGCAAATGCACTTTCATATTGCAGATATACGTCCGGTCTGGTTCCAAGATCTGTGTATACATCAGGAAAATCGTCATCTGCTGCTGGGCTCACTGCAACTGTTGCCAAAGAACCAGAGACTGGTGAATTTTGTATTGAGGTAAATCTAATTTTATTTTTTATTTGTTTGTTTGGTTCAGGACTTGTGCATTGATTGTAGTACATCTTAAAGAATCTACATCCATATAATTTTGTTGGCTGTTGCGTAATATACCTGTGTTTGTGTAAATAATGAGTTTCAAGAACCAAGTTATGAACCTCATCTTGCAAGCCGATTATGTGACTCGGTGATCCTTTGTGCTATCAGAATCATCTCCCTAAACAGATTCTCACGGGCTTCTTGAGATAGCAGCAGGCCTCTGAATTTCTGAAGCAGAAGATTTCTCATGTTTTTTTTTTTCTAGGCATGTTTTCCTCTTTGTCAATAATTTATATTGTCTTGTTTACTATTGCACTCAGGCTGGTGCACTTATGCTAGCTGACAATGGTGTATGCTGCATAGATGAGTTTGACAAGATGGACACTAGAGATCAGGTAATTGTGGCATCATAGAAAATGACATCCTTGGGTACATATACCATAGAAAACCCTTGATTCTTACACTCAGATTATGCATATGTTTTTAAGGTCGCCATTCATGAAGCCATGGAGCAACAAACCATAAGCATAACCAAAGCTGGGATTCAAGCAACTTTAAATGCCAGAACATCAATCTTAGCTGCTGCAAATCCAACAGGGGGGCGATATGACAAAACTAAAACTTTGAAAGTGAGTTACTAAGGCAGTTATATTTATTCATCTAATTGATGCTATACTTGGTTTTAAAAATAATAACGGTTTTTGGCAGTCTGATTATTATGATTTGGAATTTTCTCTTTTGTATACTAAGTATCTGAATGTACATTTTTGCAGTACAATGTAGCACTTCCTCCAGCTATTCTTTCAAGGTTTGACCTTGTCTATGTGATGATTGATGACTCAGACGATCGAGTTGATTACCACATTGCTAATCATATTGTGAGAGTACATCAACATCAGGAAGATGCACTTTCTCCTGCATTTACTACCGCACAATTGAAGCGCTACATTGCATATGCAAAGACTCTGAAACCCAAGGTCGTCTGTCGCTCTTTTTGTTAGAAAATACTCTAATAAATGTAACAACACTCTTTATACATGTTTAACTCTTGACGGAGTTCAAGTTTATGCAGCTTACCCCTGAAGCCAGACGATTGCTGGTGGAATCTTATGTATCCCTTCGCAGAGGAGACACCGCACCGGGCAGCAGAGCTGCGTATCGCATGACAGTGAGACAATTGGAGGCATTGATTCGGCTGTCAGAAGCACTTGCACGGTGCCATCTAGACACTCAGGTGCTTGAATCTCCCCCTTAAAATCCAGTCCTAAAGATTAAATTTACAACCTGAACTATAATTTGTGAAGTGTGGATAGGTCCAACCTCATTATTTAGTTCTGGCAGTGAGATTGCTGAAGACATCAATAATTAGGTAAGATATGATATAAAGCTTCGGAACAAACTATATGTCGGTGTGACCAATTTTCAGCAAATATTATTATTTTGTTACATTTGTTAATTTGTCTCTTTACAGTGTGGAGTCCAGTGAGATTGATCTATCAGAGTTCCAAGAAGAGAACAATCAAGCATATGCTAGTAATGATGCCAATGGAGATGATGTACCTGGTCAGGACGAGACAAATACAAAGAACTCTGCAGAGCATGCAGCAGGAGGATCTGAAAGAAAGAAACTAGTTGTAACATATGAATACTTTCAGAGGGTTACTCGTGCACTTATCATGCGGCTCGGACAACATGAAGAGGCACAAACGCAAGAAGGTAAGCATTTAGGATGCAACTCAGTTACTTTCTTGTAAAATTCACCTTTTCACTTTATATGTGGTGTTGGATATCGCTTTCAAAGTTTATTCAGTTTATTCAGTTTATGAGGGAGCTATTTTTTATTTTTTATTTTTATTTTTTATATTGTAAAGCTCCCTTATTTGGACTAAATATTGCAAGTACTTAACACAACAATGCCAATGTGTGCTGGAGCAGGATTGGCCGGACTAAAGCAGAAGGATTTGATAGAATGGTATGTCTCCATAGAGTTACAGGCTGAGGTTACAAAATTGAAAGCCATTATAGAGGTAAATAGTATTGATGTGTGTGTTCATTTTACTTTTGGTAAGTTTTGATGTGTTGCCACTGTTGAAACATAAAGAAATTACTATTTGTTATGATCAGAGCTTGGTGCAAAGAGAAGGCTATTTGATTGTTGTGGATGAGGGCCTAGCAGAAGGTGAAAACGCCAGACCATCAAGAAATGACAGGATTTTAGCCGTAGCTCCAAATTATGTTGTAGACTGACTGATTGATTGATCGGGTGAATATTTTCTTTGGAAGACCGGTTGTTGCGCACGTGGCTGAAGTATCTGTTGAACCATTTAAATTTTTGGTTAGTTCCTCTTATTTTTATGGAAACAAATCCTTTTGATAGTACGTTGTCTCTTGGATAAGTTCAAGAATTCATTCTCTGAAAATTTCTAATTTTTATTTTCAAATTTTGGAAAAAAATCGTAGGTTTCAAATGATTTAAATCCACAAAATAATTAAATCTTCACCGTTAAGAGATAAAATATCATAAATAATATAATTCATATGTTCTTCACTAAGACCTAGGCTCTGATACCAATTTTCATATGGATCCGAGTCATATGGACAGTAAAATTTTTTAAGTTTTGAAAGAGGACCCTTTTGTTTAAAGTCAAATCTTTCTAGAGCATTATTTTGAAAATTTGGGTTTAATTATAAAAATGTGGGGGTCAACTAGCACATTTTAATAATACAAAAGGACCATTTTGATCATTTTATGCATATGTATGGGACTATTTGGGTATTTTGAAATATAAAGGATTATTTTGGAAAATGATCAACGGTAAAGGACTATTTTGGCTTTTATTCCCCAAAATGGTAAAATTCATTCATTCCTTCCCTTATAGTACTTTTTAATGAAGTCCGAGTCCCACCGCCTCGACGATGCATACCTCTCCTTTTTAACCACCCATGACCAAACCCTAATCGGCCGCCCCCTCTCCGATCACAACTACGCCGTCGTATTGCTCCTCCAAGAAGCCCTAATGTCATCCTTAACCACCCCTCCATAAACCCCCAAATCCAGCACTAATACTTCGGGGATGAATTTTGGATATTGGTGGATTCGATCCACCCGATCCATTGTAAATATATGATTAGATCTAAATATATGACCTCAGTGAATTGAATATGAGGAAGAAAATAGAATGATGATTTTTGGTAAATAGTGACACATATATTGGTAAAGGTATGTGAGAGCTCAAGCCACAAAAATTACAAAGAATATAAAGTGGAGGGATTGAGGTTGAGTGGGAATCGAACCCCCAAATATATAAGGTTGGAGGTCAGAACACATGACCAATAGGTCAAGTTTCCATTCCCAGAAAAATAAAATGATAGATTAAAAGGATCTTATAGTGAAGCTGGATGTAGTTTTGTAGTAATAAGATTATACTCCCTCCGTTCCTTTTTAGTTGTCTTTTTAGAGAGTAAAAAGTGTTCCAAAATAGTTGTTATTTTTAGGTAGTTATATGTAGTTATGTTATGTTTTTACTATATTGCCCTTCACTTTACATAAATGCTATTTGTTGATATTTATTAAGAATGAGTTTAGTTGAACTGTAAAAATGTAAATTTATAAATTAATTAATACAAATATTAGTTATTGAAATTGAGCTGAAAGAGACAACTTTTTTTTTTTTGAGGAGAAGATTTGTATTTCATATAGAACTTTGGAGCAAACGTACAAGGACACTATCAACCTACAGCTGGCCTCCACCATCGACAACAAACTCACACGATACCTCATCAGGCCTGGCACCAAATCCAAAAATCATAGCCAGCCTGTGTATATGAACTAAAAGCTAAAGACAACACATACAGACACAGAAAGCTGAAAGAGACAACTAAAAAGGAAAAAAAGGGAGTAGTAAGTAAAAATAAAGGTATTCACGATTTTTTAAAAATTATTCCCAATCCATTAGAACTTAAAGAAGAAAAAGAAGAGATTTATCCCTTTTTTCAAGTAGATCAATAGTATTAATGTCATGCTTATTCTCGAGGTTGCAAAATTAATATTTCTATTCATAAATTAATATTCGTGTAGTACAAGTATTCTTGTTTTGGAATTCTAAAATGTACACTGGTGGTACATCGTGAATTCGTGATACACCGATACTTATGTCTCTATATTCTCATTACATGATTAAATTTCAATTTCCTTTCTTAAAAAAAATACTCCTTCTGTTTTTTAAAAATTGAAACATTTGTATAGAAGTTATTATTTATTGAGTAATTTTGATTTAAGTTTTTAACCTAGTTATATAATATAAAACATAATCAAGTGACACATCTTGTTGGATTCGTCTAATTGCATAGTTTTAGAATATCAAAATTTTATAATTTTTACTTTTGTACAATTTGAAATATAAAGCATTAAAAGTATACATTAAATAATGTAAAATACAACAATAATGTTGCAGTTTTTAAGAAACGGAGGGAGTATTTTATATAGGGTGAGTTTTGATGATGTACCACTCACTACAAGAAAAATCAAAAACACCGACCGAAATCACCGACCGAGAGGTTGCGGGTCGGATTTACCGACCGCAACACCGACCGCACCTGGTGGTCGGTAAAAAAGAGCCGTTATTGGGGCCCGGCTTTTAAGGCAACCACTGCGCCGACCAACATTATTGTGGTCGGTATTACCGACCGCATTACCGACCGCAAATGCGGTCGGTGATTTTTTTCAATTTTTTTAAATTTTAATTATTTTTTTAAAAAAATATAATCTACCGATCGCATTACCGACCCCAAATTGCGGTCGGTAAATTTTTTTTTAATTTTAATTGTTTTTTTAAAAAAATATAATCTACCGACTGCATTACCGACCGAATTTGAGGTCTCTAAAGGTTTTTCCATTTATTTTATATTTTTATAAAATATTTCTTTATTATTTTTAAAATTTAATTATTTATTTATTTTATAATTTAATTATTTATTAAATAATATAGAGGAAATTTTTTATTTAATTATAGATATAGACATAATTATAATTTTGATTTCATTTCTTAAATTTAATTAGTGATTTGGTTCATTTTACCCATTTAATATTTTATTTTATTTAATTAATGAATTATTTTATTATTTATTTAATTAATATATCAGTTTTTATTTTATTTTTTTGGTTATTAATTTATGCATTTATGGTTATATATATTATATATATAACCCAATGCATATTATAACATGAAAGTTCGTGCGTCCGAGTGGCACACACCCGTGTGAGAAGTAATGGGGAGAAGGGTTCGAATCTCTTCTTCAGCATTTGGGGAATACTTGTGGAGGATTTATTATATATGACACAAGGGTGGTGATGGGTGAGGTGGGCGGTTCGAACCCCCTCCTCAGAGCATTTTTTTTTTCATAAAATAGAATTACCGACCGCAAATACCGACCACAATTTGCGGTCAGTAATTCGGTCGGTAAATTTCTCCGGGATCTTTTGGGACCAGATAGTACCGACCGCATTTGTGGTCGGTAATTCGGTCGGGAAATTTACCGACCACCGTGCGGTCGGTAATGCGGTCGGCAAGGTCCCGACGGCAAATTTTTTTGGTCGGGGGAAAAATACCTACCAAGATATTACCGACCGACACTTGCGGTCGGTGGTGCGGTCGGTAAGTCACGAAACGACCCGCATCCCGGGGGTTACCGACCGCATGTGCGGTCTGTAAAGGCAATTTTTCTTGTAGTGACTATAAGGGTACTTGTATTCGATGTTATTTAATTGTTTTTAGATTCGTGTTGCCTTGTCTATTTTACTTAAAATAAGATCAAAGTATTAATGCAGCTGATCATGATGGCTTTGTGATATGTAGAGGTTAATTATTTTGAAATTGATATTAATTCTTTTTCATTACATGTTATGTAAATATGGACACGTGTGGACATCAGTTCTGCTATAACTGTGGGGAAAGTTGGGGTCTTTTCTCGGCCTCTCATGCTTGTCTGAGAGAGCAGGAGCCTTTTATCTTCGACTATAATTAATTATGTCTTTGCGGTCGCAAAAACCCTATTTCATGATCTCTTTCAAAATATTGGCTGGGGAAATATGATCAATGCAAATATATATATTTGAAATCCTTTATCGGTTAATAATTTCGTTTTTCATCGTATTTAGATTATTTTGCTGCTTTCATTTTTCATTTTCCTTTGCTCTCCTTCTTAGGCTGTTTCACCAAAAAAAAATAATTTCGTTTTGAGAATTAACAAAATTCTGGTTTATGTTGAGTTTACGATGAAAATCTAAAGAACAAACCCAATTGGCCTGATCAGTGGCATGGTACTCAGAAAACTTAAGCAAGGTTTCATTTTTGAGCATTTGTGTATTTAGAATTCTACTATTTTGGGTGAGACAACTCTTCAATGCCCACCAGATCCTAGAATAATTAGTTTTGGGACCAAAATTATCAATCAAATAATAATTTTTTGTTAAACAAGGGAGAGACAACTTTCGATAGCTACCTGACGAAGATTAGTATTATGCCCAATATTAACTCCTCGAAATAAACGCCCAAAATTCATTCATTCCATCCCTTATAGCACTTCTTTTAAATGAAGTCCGAATCCCACCGCCTTGACGATGCATACCTCTCCTTTTTAACCACCCACGACCAAACCCTAATCGGCCGCCCCCCTCTCCGATCACAACTACACCGCCGTATTGAAGCCCTAATGTCATCCTTAACCACCCCTCCAAAAACCCCCAAATCATCCACCACTAATACTGCAGCCGAATCGCCCTCCATCCTTCACATGTTATCCTTATCATCACGTCCAAGACCACCCACCAGAAAACCACCACCCCCCCGCCAACCCCTCTGCAGTATCTGCGCCGACTACAAAGACAATGACGACTTTTTCCCGCTCCCCAATTGCCCCCACAGATTCTGCAACAAGTGCGTCGCCAGGCACCTTTCCACCCGAATCAGATCGCGGAAAGGGGATCCGTCAAAACTGCTGCGCTGCCCGGGGTCCGGCTGCCCCGCCGTCCTGGATATGGACTCGTGCCGGAAAATCCTGTCCGAGGATGTAGTGACGATTCTGGACGACGCAATTTGTGAATCGATGATCGAGCCGCGGCACAAGTTTTACTGCCCGTACAAGGATTGCTCGGCGCTGCTGGTGAAGGACAAGGAGGGGATAAAGGAGGCGGAGTGCCTGGTGTGCCGCCGGTTAGTGTGCGCGCAGTGCAGTGCGCCGTGGCACACCGGGATGAATTGCGAGGAGTATGCGAGGCTGGGGGAGGGAGAGAAGGAAGATCTTTTGGTGCACGAATTGGCGAAGAAGAATCTGTGGAGGAGATGCAGTGTTTGCAGATTTTATGTGGAGAAGAAGGAAGGCTGCATACACATCGTTTGCAGGTAGTAAAATTTTCTCTTTATTAATTTTCATATAATTAATTTTGAATGCATTTCATTTTAGTATTTTATTTTTTAATCATCAAAAGTTAGATTGATTGATTACGAGACTTTAGCACAGAAAGCACCAAGATTGGTTTTTTTATCAACTGCTTTTAATTCTAAAGTCTAAACCCATCCATACTTTGATTTTTTAATGTATTTTTGAAGTGATTTAATTATTTTCATTGTTCATCAACGGATACCACTCTTAATCGCCTCTTTTTTTTGGTAATATATCTATTATGGTTACATTTATATGTTGATTAAGATATAATAAGGTATGATTACAATGAGTCTGGGTTTGACCCAGAACTGAATGAATTGAACCCAAGCTTCGGGTTGAATTTTGGATATTGGTGGATTCGATCCACCCGATCCATTGTCATCATTAACAAACGATTAGTGTATGTAAATTAGATATAAATATATGACCTCAGTGAATTGAATATGAGGAAGAAAATAGAATGATGATTTTTGGTAAAAAGTGATGCATATTGCGATAAAGGTGTGCTGTAGCTCAAGTCACATAAATTATACTGGGGATCAATGGGAGGAGTAGGGGACTGGTTGGAAATCGAACCCCCAACCATAAAGTTGAAGTCAGCGGACATGACCGATAGACCAAGTTTTTATTCCTAGAAAAATAGAATGATAGATTAAAATGATCTTATAGTGAAGTTGGATGTAGTTTTGTAGTAATAAGATTATAGTAAGTAACAATAAAGGTATTCACGATCTTTGAAAAATAATTTCCAATCCATTGGAACTTAAAGAAGAAAAAGAAGAGATTTATCCCTTTTTTCAAGTAGATCAATAGTATTAATGTCATGCTTATTCTCGAGGTTGCAATATTAATATTTCTATTCATAAATTAATATTCGTGTAGTACAAGTATTCTTGTTTTGGAATTCTAAAATGTACACTGATTATACATCGTGAATTCGTGATACACGGATACTTATGTCTCTATATTCTCATTACATGATTAAATTTCAATTTCTTTTTTTAAAAATATACTCCCTCCGTTTCTTAAAAATTGAAACATTTGCATAGTAGTTACTATTTATTGAGTAATTTTGATTTAAGTTTTTAACACAGTTATATAAGATAAAACATTATCAAGTGACACATCTTGTTGGATTCGTCTAATCGCGTAGTTTTAGAACATCAAAATTTTATAATTTTTACTTTTATACAATTTGAAATATAAAGCATTAAAAGTATGCATTAAATAATGTAAAATACAACAATAATGTTGCAGTTTTTAAGAAACGGAGGGAGTATTTTATATTGGGTGAGTTTTGATGATGTACCACTATAAGGGTACTTATATTCGATGTTATTTAATTGTTTTTAGATTCATGTTGCCTTGTCTATTTTGTTTAAAATAAGATCAAAGTATTAATGCAGCTGATCATGATGGCTTTGTGATAAGTAGAGGTTAATTATTTTGAAATTGGTATTAATTCTTTTTCATTACATGTTATGTAAATATGGACAGGTGTGGACATCAGTTCTGCTATAACTGTGGGGAAAGTTGGGGTCTTTCATCGGCCTCTCATGCTTGTCTGAGAGAGCAGGAGCGTTTTATCCTCGACTATTAATTGATTATGTCATTGCGGTCGCAAAACCCTATTTCATGATCTCTTTCATAATATTGGCTGGGGAAATATGATCAATGCATATATTTGAAATATCAGTTAATAATTTCGTTTTGACAATTAACAACATTCTGGTTTATGTTGAGTTTATGATGAAAATGAAATTTATGTTTAGATTTAATTAGTTTCCTATCTAGCCTGTTTGGCAGTTGTTACCTGTTAACTAATTATACCAGTAATAAATTAGTCAAAATTAGTTGTTTGATAATTTTGAGACCAATTTTTTCCTTACGATAAACTGAAATTCAAAATGCTACTCTTCGTAGTAAATTCAAGAAGAGCTGATTGAAAATTGTTTTAAGTTATTTTGTCTCTTAATAAAGGAACCATTTTGTCTCACAATTCAGTTGGTTTAATTTAGCTGTTTTCCAAATACCCCTATTGGGCCTATTTGGGAATTAGGTGTTAGCTGTTAACTGATTATGTGAGTAATTTGAGTAATAAATTAGTTAAAAAATTAGTTGTTTTGCAGTTTAATTTTAAGGTAATTTTTTTTCCTACAATAAGCTAATTCCAAAATACTGATATTTGCAGCGATTTCAGAAAGAGCTGATTGAACATTATTTTAAGTTATTTTGTCTTTTGAATAAGTTAATTTATCTAAAATTAACTAGAATAAGCTAATTTTACTTAGCTTATTTGCCAAACAGATTGTCTTTTTGATTTGTCCACGAACCAACATAACGTAATACACTTTTACTACTTTTTATAATTTATTTATTTATAAAATTTTAACATTTATTATTTTTTAAAGTTATAAAATATTAAAATGATTTAACATTTATGAGAAAAAGGTAAATGTATTCCTTTCTTGCTAAATAAAATGGGGTTTGGAAGTTTATGGATTGGATGCTGACCAGACTAATACAATTTGGAGGGGTTTGAAATTGAATTGAAGCTATGGCAATTTGGCAATGGTGTTTACAAAATACTTGTGGGCATTACTGATTTTCAATATTCAAAAAGATTAAATACATGTTTTTAAAATGTAATTTCCTTAACATTCTTGATTCATTCTTTCAGTCAAAAGAAACTTGGCCGTTTTCTATTTGAAAAATGAAAAGTTGTGTTATATACTGATAGATCCAAATACAATTAAATATTGGGACTAGGGTTTGGTCAATTATTGCTTTGTGATTTTCAATTTTTAGGTTGGGGATTCGATTCTCCACGGCTCCTACTCATTTTGTTTTTTGTTTTTTTTTTTTTGTTTTTTTTAATAAAGTTATCACCACATTTTAGTCTGTTTAGACGGTTCAGATAAAATAATAAATAGTTCTTCTGTTCCACTAATTCCGTCATATTTTTCTTTTCAATCCGTCTTACTACAGTTGTCACATTTTTCTTTTTGGAGATAATTAAATATATTAATTTCCAAACGCACTAACATCACATTACATTAATAAATAAATTATATTAAAATTTAAAAACACAACTACCACATCACACATAACTAAATTAATTAAAAATTCTAATATATTACAATCACATCACATAAATTCCTAATTTACTAACACCTTAAACACTAATTTATCCTACATTAAACATTGAGGTAATGAATTTTTTAGGCCATTACAAGACACCATTTCCACATTTGGGCCATTATGAAATCAATTTCCAATTTTAGGCCATTAGAAACCATCTTTGACCAAATTAAGGCCATTTAGACTATTTTGACTTTTTCAAACTTCAATTAACCCTACCAACTTTTACTTTATTTCATTTTGACCCCAGATTTTAGTTTCTTCATTATCATTAGTCCAATATCAGCACATCATGCTTCCGATAATTAAATTAAGCACTAAACTTCCGATAATTACTTTACTAGGGAAGCTGACGCTTTCCTGATTGGCTCTAATACTGTTTCCCATAGTGTTGTCATTGCTATATGGGAGGTTCGTATATTGTTGCGGACCATGTCCACATTGCTCTGTTGTATTTGGCCAGCTGCTCGTGCATTGATCTCGAGCTGTCCAAAATGCTTCGATAGCTCCTCTAGGTTTTCTCTGAGGTGCCTGAATCTCGTAATGATGGAATCAGCTTCAAATGCTTCCATCTCTCGTTAGGAAATCTGCAAGAACATTTTCATGAGATTTTATAACATCAATATCATAAGTATAATATTGACATTCAGCTTGCCATCTGATAATACGAGCTTTTTCAATTTTTGATTCAAGTTTATTTTTTAAAAAAGCCCTAACATTAGTATTATCAACTTTTAATACAAATTTCTTTGCAAGTAAGAATAAAGGCCATTTTTTAAATTAATTAAGTGTTCTCTACTCGGAATGTAATAACCATCAAACTGTATTATTTTGTTAATACCTTGATAGTTTATTACCAACCTGGGTTTACCTCTCTTTGTTTCACCATGGTTTCTTACCAAGAATCCAGGGCTATTATAAGCTGAGACTCCAGGCTCGATGAGTTTCAGATCAATATGCTCATTGATAATTTGTTGCATATCTTTCTTATCCTGCATATTCATTAAGATGGGTTTATATCGAACATACTCATATTTATATTGTTCTTTTACCTGTAGAGTAGTTTCGATCTTGTTTTTATCCCACCATGCCAGAGGATCCTCGTTAAAGTTTCTCTGGATAAGTCTTTTGACATTTTCGAGGGACAATTTAGTTTCCCCATCAATGTCTAGTGAAGTTATATTTAATGACTTCATTTCCTGCATTGCTTCTTTGAGGTTTATAATTTCCTCAATAGAAGCTTCATCAAATCCTTGTTGTATAAAAGACAACAAAGCCTTACCAAACTTTCTTTTATCCTGCATTTTTGGATGGGTTAGTTTGGCATCATTATCACCACGTTTGCTGCGAAATAATATAGGCATTAACCTGTTGAATGCCTTTTCCCTGCGCAACACCTGTATCTCATTTCCACAACTTGTGGTAAATATTAACAAATTTCTTTTGTTATCTTGAACATATTTTGTAAAGGATTGTATAAAATTGTTCCCTAACAAAATATCCGCTCCTGTGTCATGAAAGTAAATAGGAGGCGTTTTTACCTTATACCAAGGTGTACCAAATGCTCCTCCAATCATGATATTGGCTTGTCGAATACCCTTATTTAGTACTAAGATTTTTTGGGAAAAATCTCTTCCTGCAATAATGGGTAATGATTCCATAGCTTCGCTAGGGAAAACTCCTGGTTTTTCCGTGCAAATACCTGATCCTGAATCAATATAAGCTGCGAAATATTCTGACTTATATTCTTCATATATTATCCCTACTGAGATATAAATGGAGAATGGACTTGTCATTTAATTCTGATGGTGTGACCCTTCAGATTAAATTCTATATCATTATCCTTTTTTACCCATGGTTTATGATTTTCGAGAAAACTTAATCCCAAAATCATAACCCCATTCTCTTTTCCGGCGGTGCCTAAGACTCTGATCTCGTGTCCTGCAATTTCAATTGTTCCTTCATAGGTTCCAATTGATGGCTGCTGCAAGTAGTATAAGTCATCACATGGAAAACGGTTAATCTTTTCAGTGATGTCGAATATTACTCGTATTTCTTTCCATCCTTCAGGGCATTTTATCTTTATATTATCTACCCCAATGGATTGAGGAGTTAGATCTTTGATGAACTCCTTCCCTTTATA
Organism: Hygrophila difformis; assembly: GCA_030278955.1. Classification (NCBI taxonomy): domain Eukaryota; kingdom Viridiplantae; phylum Streptophyta; class Magnoliopsida; order Lamiales; family Acanthaceae; genus Hygrophila; species Hygrophila difformis. The sequence goes on from JAOANR010000015.1 coordinate 900,767, forward strand.
TGCCATAATTCTGTCTTCCGAAAAAGACATACGGCTTGCGTACTCAATTCTAGCACTCGTTGATCTGTCTAGAATTGGATGATCTCTTATTTGTATGTCTACTCCTCCTAACCTTGGAATCTGGGTAGGATTTGGAGTCATGACTTTAGCAAATTCCTTGAAAATTCTAGGAATTTCTATATATTCTTTCCTGAGAAATAAGTCGGAATGATGACTATTGGAAAGTGCATAAGAGATTCTATAAGTTATAGAATATGGCCTGTTCCCTTCTTTCATCAGATCTTTTCTTTTAAAATCCTGATGAAGGGTTAGAACTCTACTAAAATCTTGGTCAGCTAAGTTATAGGAAATTCTGGGATGTATGTCAAACATTAACTTCCCAGCATATAAATTTCCTACCATAGTTCCAAGAAGACCATCTCTAAGGTTATTGATTCTTCTATCAGTGACTGATAGATGCAATTCAGAATCAATGCCTTCTTTGAAGGTTGCCTTAATTACTACTTCAATGGCTCCTATGTGGATCCATTTCATAGTAATGGCGATTTCCTCCTTCATTCTGCTTAATTCCTCAAGAATTTCTTCTTTAGGAATTAATTGCATATCCATAACATTACAAGTAAGTTCCATAGGAATTGCAAACTCACCTGCACTTACCTTGTAGATGATGTTATGTCTTCTCTGGTTGAGTCCCATCTGGTTAAGAACTCGTCCAATCCCGCCAATTCTGAATCCGTCATATGGGCTGAGGTTGGAATCTTGTCGCATTATTCTTTCCATGGTTCGATTCGAGATCGTCATCCTTGAAAAGAATCCAGACAGGTTTTCAGTGGTCTGAATCCTGTCTTCTTCAGTCAGACTCGGTTGAAGATCCATCTGAATATGAGTCCGAGTCACTTCTTAATTCTTCCTCGTAGATGCTTTCATCCGAGGGGATGTCCTCAAACTGATAGACTGGTACCAGCTTTCCATGGTAGACTGCTTCCACGATATCCTCCGTGGCTTCGTACATTCGTACCTCACGATTCTGAGGGCAATCGGGTGAGATATGACCTCTGGCTCCACACTTCCAACAGTTGCAGTCCTTGAAACTTTCGTTGGCTCGAGTATGGGCTCGTCTGAATGTTCTCTTGGACGTCGTTCTCCCCGTGCTCCTTGCTGCTGAGCTAGTTGAGCCTTGGGATGAACTCTTCGCCGTTCCCGTTCTTTGTCCAGTTTTATATGATCTGGCCTTGCTCTTGGACCACCATGCTCTTCTTCTTCGGAATGGAGGTCTTCTGAAACTCCTACTGTATGAGCCCCGACTCTTCTTCTTTTTCCTCTTTTCTCCTGATTCTCCTATAATTGTTGGAAAGTCGTTATTTTCACATCAAAGAGGAGTTCTTTTTATTTTACCTCTTAGTCTCTTGATGTTCTTTTGGGCTGCTGCCTGTTGACACCATTCTCTGAGCTTATCCTTTAAGAAGGACATTCTTCGAGCTATTGAGTCCACTGTACCAGGGGGTACTGTGTACGATTGGATCAACATTTCTCTCCATTGGCTGCAGATCTTTGCAAAGAACATGGGACATGCTACTTCAGCTGTCATTTCACTCCGAAAATAGTATTTACGAAACCAGTAGATATATTCGTCTACTGCGCAAATACTTCTTAACTCCATACCCAACAGTGCTTGGGTATAGACTTTGATTTTTTCTGTTATCTGTTCTTCAAAATAACCATCTCCTACAAAATGGGTTTTGAATAAGAGGCCAAACCTTTCGCAGATTGTGCTTTTGGATTCTCCTTCGAGTATTTGCTCCTTTAAAGCAGCCGTGGAGTTTTTCCAGCCCAGCTTTGCCGATCCTTCGAGACTCGGCTCTATTAATCTGACAAAGTTTTCTTTATCGAGTTCCAGGGTGGTTGCTGCAATCTTCATTGAAGCTACCCATTCATCGATCAGGTCTTCGATGTTTCGGAAGTCGATAACGTCAAGGTTTAGTGTTATGCCATATGGATTTAATGGTTGTAACATCGTCTTGGCCCACGGTGTGGATTCTGGTGCTCTACTTGGGTTCCGTCCTGAGTTTCATCTTGCATTAAGATGCACCTCAGGATACCTGTTCATGTAGAAGTCTGTACTTTCTCTCATTGGAACATCAGGCAGTCCATCGTGGGTCACGTTGGATCCTGATCCTTCCGCATAACCCAATTGAAGGACTTCATTGGGTTTTACATTAACCAGATCCATAATCCCAAGTTGGGAAAATGATTCTGCTAATTCTTGTAGATCTGATAGATCTGCCCTGGAAACACTCATTCGACTGTTTTCAGGAGATCGATCATAAGCTCTTCTTGTGATTTCTGCTTTGGAACCATAGTTGCTTTACCCTTTTGATGTAAAGCTTGTACTGGTCCGAATGCATCTCTAATATTGGCTTGGTTATTCTTGGAAGATCCAGGAATATCCTTCTGCCTTTTCTTGATATCCGAAATGTCAAATTTCAGATTCAAAATTTCTTTCTTTAGATCTTGAAATACTTTCAAGATCTCATCTGTTGTCTGATTCAAGTTATCTATTTTCCCAGGTATAATTAATATCCGGTTACCAAAATCTTGAATCGTCTTTTGGATTTCTCTTAAGTCTTTTGATAACTTAGAGCTATCCGGATCAATTTCTTTCCAGTCTGTTCCTCTCATTTTTAGGAAAGAAACTGATTTTGATAATATCTTGTCCATGGGACAAGTTCAAGAAATTCCTTTGGAATTTTCTATTTTTTATTTCCAAAATTTGGAAATAACTTGTGGGTTTCAAATTAATTGAATCCATTAAATAATTAAATCTTCTCCATTAAGAAATAAAATATTATAAATAATATAATTAATATGTTCTTCAATAAAACCTAGGCTCTGATACCAATTTTCAAGCGCATTGGGTGTCATTTATATAGTGAAAACTTAAGTATATTGACAAATGACTAAAGTAAATAAAGTCAAACTTTCTTGGGGTTTTAATGAAAGAAAGGAAAAGTTGTTGGGAATTAATTAATTTTCAAATTGGTCCTTATGGCTTAATTTCATTCAACATGTGTTTGTAATGGCCTAATTCTAGAAATTCAACTTATAATGGCCTAAAAGTGGAATAGACTCCTTGTAATGGCCCCTTTTATTACTTTCCCCTTAAACATTAACTATTCTCACATAAAATATAGTGTAAAAAAAAAGGGAAATTATTAATGGGACGGAGGAGTAATCATTCTGTTGTTAAAGGTCTCAACTCTCATGGAATAGTTTATTTGCCGACACTCATCTTTCAATAATAGAAAACCATGCCATCAAAATAATAAAAGGGAAAATAGCACTCGAATAATAATATAATTGGGGACTACTGAGGAGGGCTTTGAAAATGAGTTTCGGTCCAAACATGTCCACGTGTTGAAATCTACACAAACATGGTTTGAGTATCCAGTAAAAAGTGACCCTCGATTTCAGCTGTCGGTGAAGTGAGTTGAAAAAAGAAAAAAAGAAAAAAGAAAAAAGAGTTCCATTAAAAAGCATTATTCCATGGTGGCGTATATAGCGGCTAAAGCTCGCGCTTTAACTCCAATCCAAGAAACCTCTGCTCTTCAAATATGGAGTACAATCTATATTCATGCACTAATTATAAGGTAGTGTATCATTAAAGGGTGGGGATTTAAATTCTTATTCCAAGTGGTGGTGCGTGGCGGAGGACGGCGATATTATGGGGTGGTGCCGGAAAATGGCATTCCCTGTAAGAAGGGCTTGGTTTGCTGTCTCGGCCCGGTTCAAAATCAAAGCTCGCAAAGCCAAAGGTGGGCTGTCTCTTAATTGTATGCGTTGTTTGGAAATTGGGTATTATTAGGGTTTGTGTTTTTTTTTTTTTTTTTTTTTTTTTTTTTTTTTTTAAATGTCTTTATATAAGATGATGATGATGAGGAGGAGATTATTGAGAATTGGATGGATTGTTTGGTGAATGGTGATTATCAGGCAAGAGGTTGTTAAAGCTTCGGGAAAAAAAGTAAAAACGTCCTTTATCTTTCCAAAAATTTCAAATCCGTCCTTTTTCTATTTTATTACCGATTTAGTCCGCTACAAATGCTAATTATGTTCAAATCAGTCCTTTTTTCACTAATTATATTCTAATTGTTGACGTGGCAAGGGTTTTAATTTAAACCTGACACGTGTGCATAATATTAGTCCTTTTTCTTTTATCTTTTGCCAATTCAGTCCTAAACTTTTATTTTGTTCTATTTAGTCCTCTACCCCAATCACTCATTTTTATATTAATTGGCCTCAAACCTTTCAAATTATTTCATTTTAGGCCCAGAACCTTAAATTTTTTATTATTACTAATCCATTTATCAAATAAATGCACAACATACTTCCATAAATAAAATTAAACACCAAACCTCATATATTGGGTTCGACGGCTTTGTTATCGGGTCTTTCAAGTACCGGAATTTTACGGACTCTCTCTAATAACCACTCGACCGCAACCGATTGTTCATTGGTTTTGGTTTCCTTCAGTAACAATCAACAGAATCTTACTTTGCGTCCTACCTTAGGATGTAGCAATATTTAAAAATAAATGATTTAACTTGAATTTTCGGAAGGTTATGGATACAGGAAGCCTTGGTTTTATTGAAAAATATTAATATTATTAAAAATATTAAAAAAATAGCCTGAATTTTATTGTCCACAAAGTATGATTGTGCTGATTGTTGCTGAAGGAAACCAGAACCAATGAACCATCGTTACGGTCGGGTGGTTAGAGAGAGTCCGTAAAATTCGGAACTTCAAAGACCCGGTAACAAGGCGGTCAAACCCAATGTATGAGGTTTGGTATTTAATTTTATTTACGGAAGTATGTTGGGCATTTATTTGATAAATGTATTAGTAATAATAAAAAATTTAAGGTTCTGGGCCTAAAATGAAATAATTTGAAAGGTTTGAGGCCAATTAATATAAAAATGAGTGATTGGGGTAGAGGACTAAATAGAACAAAATAAAAGTTTAGGACTGAATTGGCAAAAGATAAAAGAAAAAGGACTAATATTATGCACACGTGTCAGGTTTAAATTAAAACCCTTGCCACGTCAACAATTAGAATATAATTAGTGAAAAAAGGACTGATTTGAACATAATTAGCATTTGTAGCGGACTAAATCGGTAATAAAATAGAAAAATGACGGATTTGAAATTTTTGGAAAGATAAAGGACGTTTTTACCTTTTTTTCCTAAAGCTTCGTGAGGACATCCAAACATGTGGGTACGAGGATGTGCAGATCATGTGGCAAATGCTGACGCTGATGACGACAATTGATCAGATCCCTGATCAGCACCAAAGGACCAGCAGCTTGTTCAGGCAACTACTGTCTTATGTACATAAAAATTAGTGTTGTTGTTTGTGGTTGCAATGCACCACTGCTTTGCTTACTGAAATGATACTCCTACTCTGTTTTGTAAATAGTATGTCAGAAAAAGAGAGCAATAATTCAATTCTCAATGAGCCCAAATTGAGAGCCATTACATAATAGTAGTACAGTACTTACCTGTGTTACGTTTTTGTTGGATTCAGATTAGTACAGAGTACAGACAAATTGTAATACTAGCTAGTTGTTGATTCTGGGTGTGGTTAAGACTTTAATATGGCAAATATGGCAATTGTAGAAACACAAGGCTATGCCTGTATTCTGTATATGCCTACGGGACTATATATACGAGTAGGTTTTGGTCCGGACTCCGCATATCCGGAGTGTTCTGGAGATGCCGGAGTTGTGCTATTCATTTGGTCTTTCGCATATGGTAGTTTATTTGATTAGTTAATTTCCTTTTTAATTTATTAATAATTGAGTGTGTTGTGGGGAGGTTACATTTTTAATTATCCGGCAATTGTGGGAAATTTTTGGAAAGAATAATATTCTTACACGTGTGCTGGTCAGTAAGGTTGTCCGAATAATGGAAGATTTTGAGTATTTTTTTAATTTTTTAGAAGATTGTGTGGGGTTTGTGTTGTCTCATTATCCATTTGACCAAATGTTGTCTTATTTTATAGCATCCACTTCTTATTTCTATAACGCCTTGTCATTGAAAGGAACATAAAATTCTTCACTCCTGAGAACACGGAAGCGGTGGTTAGGGATTACAACACCACCAAAATCGGCGCAATCCGGAAGATCGATTTCTGTGCATCGGTCCCTCGATGAGGATCGATATCGAACAACACGAGTATCCAACTGAGTGAGTAGTTTTTCCGCTCCGTTCTTTAACGTTTATGTCGTGAATCTTTTTTTTTTTTTTTTGGTTATCCGGTTGAGCGGCGTTCTACCCCCATTCCCGAAGTAGGGATTAATTTTATACATCTATATGAAGTTGTTGTTGTTGCTGTCGTATTTGGGAATTCTGATTTCGAATCAGACACAATTTCGTGTAAGTGCGAATCAGACACAATTTCGTGCTCCACATATTCAGTTGCTCGTGTTGTGTTATTTAGGATTTTCAAATCTTTTTATTTGTACAGTGGCTTTTGGATTTAGGTTTTCGATTCATTCCTGTTGGGAATGCATTCCAGTATGAATGAGGGTTGTTTTGTGTTTATGCTGTAGGATGGAGAGTTTAATGGAAAAGGCTAGGGCCACACAGTTGGCATGTGCCCTGGTATCACACACAGCACACATAATATCATCAACATCTGGTGCACATATCACATACGCATAGGGAACAGATCACATACGCATAGGGAACAGAACACTACATTCAAATCAGTGAAGCACTTGTATAATTGCAATGATCAGAAAGTCTCCCGTCATAACCATCATACAAAACAACACACACCATCTGCTTGACTTTGTGTACTTTGCACGCAAAGCATCAATAGTTGACTGCTTTCGAATTTCTAGCAGGCAATCATTTCGAATATGGCCCCGGAAGCGTTCCATGTAGTAGAGCACAAAGAGACCACAGGCATGTCCGTCGGGTTGCACTGCGTGGAAGCTGTTGTCGATCTCAAAAGGGACCGACCATTTGGTGCTATCATACTCCTCTGCCACCACCTTCAAGCAATATAGGATGCGCTTGAGCACCAACTTGTCTGAATCGAACCCCGGCTGCCGAACGCGACTGTTAAAGTACCAAATCTTCTTCTCGGTGGAATCGATCACAAAAAGAACCCAATGGCCATCACGCACGTATGGGAGAAAGAGCTGCCATTATGAATGAGCATAGTTAAAAGTGGGAAAATGTGGAAATTGCTTTTAATATGAACATATCAGGAATCCAAAAATGTAATACAAAGCAACATCGCATTTATAGAGTGTAGCACTGTGGATATCAGTAAATTGCACATTCGCAGGGTGATAATATCATAACATATGCTAATACAGAACACTGTTGTAACAGATTCATATCATAACAGATGCTAATACAGAACACTGTTGTAACAGACTCATATCATAACTGATGCTAATACAGAACACTGTTGCAACAGATTCATATCATAACTGATACCAGGGCATAACACAATTATTCTCATTAAATTAATCAAGATAGTCACCATTACGCCTTACATTTATGCACACTTGCACATTGCACTTAACAATTAAATTGGCAGCGGTAATGAAACAGCTTAATAACATTGGTTAGAAAAGATAACTCACCATCTGAGCATCGAAACATAATGTCCATTCTTCCATAGGAAAACACTTGCTAAGCAAGTTGGTCCAGGTTGTGATTATTTGTGTCGGATTTTGTTTTTTGCGTGTCCCAATGACCTCCATTGAGCAAAAATTCTACGATTGATTTTGATAAGTGGGATTAATATCACGAACATGGACAGAATAGATAATGATTTAGGTCCTCCAAAAAAGCATTACCATTGTCTACAGTAAACTAAATTGTTTGGAAAATATTGACCAGAAATAATGATATCATTATCTTCCACCGTCAAACATCTCTTAAAATGCATACATTCAACACAATTTGCCATGAACGTTACCTGCCAACACCAGTGTTACACGGCTACAAAAAGCTTCGTCCACATCGGCATTAGTTTCTGCGGACGTACGTGAGCCGATTCACTACCCACACCCGCATCACCACCATCTTCTTCCATTCCCAAATGTGTTATTGAGTCGTCAATGATCTCCAAATTTTCTTCAGCACCATGTGAATCGTATCCGAAATCTGCGGGTGTTGTATCACCTTCACCAGAATGGTTGTCGGAGAATGCTATTGGACACTCGCTTCCGTCGCCCAACTCGTCCGGCAAAAAATTGTGGTCGATCATCCCCACACCGGAAGGGTTGTCGGAGAATGATATTGTTGGATTTAGGGATATTGCGTATGTTTTCCAATTGAATATCCAGAATATGATTTCCCCATTAATTATGCAAAAATGGCAGTTTCATATCATGCCAATAATTACTCCAATAATCAGGGGCATCAGTGATACACCTTCCATTTCTAATAAATGCGCCCGCATGGAATTCCAAACCCTATCTCGACACGTAGCACAAGATCTTCACAGTCGGAACACATCCGCATATCCGGACAAAAAAATCATCCGTATAGTAACTTAATTGCTATATATATGGTGCCATTTAGATCTGGACAAAAATACGTATTTAATACTTCATGTCTGTTTAAGATTTCTGATTTGAGTTTGGATGGTTTGAGATTGCTGGGGCTGTCTAGGGATGTCAACTTTACCCGTAGGGTCGGGTAACCCGTTGGGTAATCGGGTATCGGGCGCGGGTAGGGTAGGTATAATCGGGTATCGGGTAGGGTATTACCCGAAACCGAAATAAATAATATCGGATGCGGGTAGGACACGAATTTTATATCTTACCCGATTACCCGACCCGATTACCCGAATAAATATATATATATTTATTAAATTATATATATTTATATATTTAATTATTTATATTTATATATATTCGAATTTGTTAGCGCTTGGGATTTGACATTATAAAGATTTGTAATGAATTTTCTACTGACTTAAGAATAGTTTATTCCTTTAGCGGTTTTCTTTGAAATATCCTTTTAATTAAATTTTCAAATTAAATTTATAATGCATTATTTTTTTAATTATATGAAGATTTTATTTATTTTTTATGGTAAAAAATATTATTTTTCTTTATTCAAATTGAATCGGGTAGAATTGATTAACCATATAATACTTAAAATTTTTGGGTATCCGTTTACCCGCGGATAATCCGTTACCCAACGGGTATTACCCGAACCCTACCCGATACTTTATTTTCGGGTAATAGGGTAGGGTAAGGGCAGGATAATTTTATTTCGGGTAGTGAGTGGAGCTGTCCTACCCGTACCCCACCCTATCCGTTTACATCCCTAGAGCTGTCTCTAGTCAAGATTGTTGATTGGGCAGTCGGAAGGACAACAACATAAAATTTAATTATTTCTGATATATGGTGGATAAGGTTAGGGTGCAGTTGGCTGTACGTGCAATTGTGGGATGCGAGTTTTTTGTTTTTTAAATAATAATACTTGCGGTCGTTTTTGTGATTTTCGGTGGTTTGGGAGTCTTATGATTATATATATTTAATTTATGTATAAAATTCAGTCTGAACTGTGTATCTCAATTTCGGTTGCTGACCGTACCTGCAGATATTGAAGGGGTCTGTAACCTAATTCTATTATGTATGCTATACTTGAATAATCCTACATATTAGAATTACTTCTAAATTTACTTTTAAACTATACTACTTCCGTTTCTTAATATTTGCCATAGACTCACATTTCAAACAATCCAATACACAGTTTTAATTCTTAATAACTCAAACTCCATATAAGTAAAAATTATGAAATTTGATATTCTAAATCTATGCGATTAGACGAATTCAACAAGATCTCACTTGATTATATTTTATCTTACATAATTGCATTAAAAAGCCAAATTAAAGTTACTTAATAAACAATAAACAGTGACAAAACCCCCAACTTATCAATTAAAATCGAACAGAGGAAATACTAGTAATATGCAGACAGCACAAAATCCCATTTAATTACACTCCACAGAAACACCAACACAAAATGAAAAGGAAATGGAACCTAGCTAGCCCACCCGAGTTCCTTTGATTGGATAAGTAAGTCAAAAGATGGGAATGGTAATTCGTAAAAGCACTAATGGCATGCAATTTCCCAATGAAATTACATTCCTTTTCAATGAAGGAAGCCAATGCCACCCAGTTCTTTTCTACTCTACTAACTACTAATTCACTCCGTTACTTTTTAGTTGTCTCTTTCAGCTCAATTTCAATAACCAAGATTTGCATTAATTAACTCATAAATTTACATTTTTACCCTTCAACTAAATTCATTCTTAATAAATGTCAACAAATAGAATTTATATAAAGTGAAGGACAATATAGTAAAAACATAGCATAACTACCTATAACTACCTAAACATGACAACTATTTTTGGAACACTTTTTACTCTCTAAAAAGACAACTAAAAAGGAACGGAGGGAGTACTAATGTTCGTCTTTTCTACTAATTTCGTCTCATTTTTTTCCTTTGACTCGTCCCACTACAATTGTATCATTCCAAAATTTAGAAAATTTTTTACTTTATAAGATATCATTTAAAACATTACATCAACTAATTAATTCACTTTTTCTCGATTTAAATAAACATCACATCAACTAATTATTCTACTTTAACACAATAACTCACTACACCTAAAATATCGTGCACAAAAATTTTGTGACGGTATTACCGGGACTCGGATTCTTCATTTCATGTAAATAATTGATATGAAATCACCTTTAATTGATGAGTAGTAATTTTCCACTATAAGAGTAGAGACTTACAAATTACAATGAGAATTCTAAGGAAAACTGCAACAAATCAAAACAAGATATCTATTTACAAGATACGTAGTACTATACAATTGAATAAATCTTTTCAAAGATTTTTCTGTTAGTTATTCTATTATTTAATCATCATCATATCGAATTCCAAAGGAAATCCAATTTCATTCCAAACCCCTTATTCCCATGTGATAATGGCATCGTCCCAACCCATCCCCCTCTCCCTCTCCTGCGACGATGCCTACTTCTCCTTATTCACCCAAACCCAAACCGAAACCCTCCCCATTTCCGACCACGACTACGCCGTCGAATTACAACTGCAAGAAGCCATCATGTCTTCCTTAACATCTCCAAAAACCGCACCTTTTCCGATCAATAAGAACGAGCCCGGCGGCAACTACTACTACGCCGCCGTCAAATCGGAGCCGCAGGAACCCACCGCGTATTTCTCAACCCCTCCAAACCCCACACCGATTCCGATCAAGAAGGAGCCCGGCGAATCCTCCAGATTCCTCTGCGAAATCTGCGCCGACTCCAAGGACAACGACGCCGTTTTCCCAATCCCCAACTGCGCCCACAAATTCTGCACGGATTGCATTTCCCGCCACGTCTCCGTACTGATCGGACAGAAGAGCACATCGTCCCAACTACTCCGGCAGGCGCTGCCCTGTCCGGCGCCGGGCTGCGGCGCCACCGTGGGAATGGACGCCTGTCGGAGGATCCTATCCGAGGATACCCTAACCGTACTGGACGACGTCCTCTGCGAGTCGATGATCGAACCCTGGCAGAGATTCTACTGCCCGTACAAGGAGTGCTCGGCGCTGCTGGTGAAGGACGACGAGGAGGAGGAGGATGGGATTTTGGAGGCGGAGTGCCCCACGTGCCACCGGCTGATGTGCGTGCGGTGCAGTGCGCCGTGGCACGCCGGGATGGGGTGCGACGAGTACGTCAGGCTCGGGGAGGCGGAAAGAGGGAGGGACGATTTGTTGGTCCACAATATGGCGAAGACCAATTTTTGGAAGAGATGCGGTGCTTGTGGATTTTATGTCGAGAGAAACCAAGGATGTTCGCACATGACTTGCAGGTCACAATGTCTTCTTTACTTCAAATGCTTCCTCTTTTTTTCTTTTTCTTTTTTTTTTTTTTTTGGTTTGTTTTGCTATATTTGACAAATGATTACTTTTTTCACACACATAATTGGATTTAAAGTTTTATCATTCTAAGTTAAAATACAGTCAAATAGGATCATGGTTCGCTAACGCGGGAACTGGTGGCGTCGCTGTCGTGGTAGTTCCACATCGGTCGCGGTGTATCATGGCGGCGTATCGGACAAATATCGGGTTATTGCATTTTATAGTAAAAAATATTTAAATGAAATATGGGCGAAATTTCGGTGATATCGGCGATATCTCGAATGTCTCGGCATACCGGGCGATTTCTCAGCGATATCGCGAAGATGAGTTAAAAATTGAACCGGGTATTGTTCTCGAAACAGCACCTGCCGGTCCGGTTATGACTCGCCGAGATCTCGGCCGTTCTCGGCCGAGACGGCGAACCATGAATAGGATCTTGTTATTAGATTGTCTTAGTAGTTTTTAAATATGGAATTTTTACTTGTACCGATTTTGAGTTATTAATGATTTAAAATGTACAATGGAATTTTTAGAATTTTTACTTGTACCGACTTATTAATGATTTTGGGTCCACAGCAAATATTAACAATAACTCCTGTCGTTTTTAGAGCTCAATTAGTTTCAAATTGCTAATTCTTTTTGAATGTTACATGTATATGGACAGGTGTGGACATCAGTTCTGCTATGGCTGTGGCAAAATTTGGGCACATAATCATGTCTGTAATGCGGCACTCTGATGGCCTGAAAAGAGTTGAATCCGACTGTGGTTAGGGTTGAATGAACTAATGTCTATCTGTCTTTTTGCTATATATATCCTGTCAAATATGATTATGATCTGATGATAGCTTCATTTTTTTTTTTTTTTTTTTGGGTAGGAGGTGATAGCTTCATTTAATTCCTCTATTTAGCACAAAACAATTGTTATTGGTATGCAGTAATTATTTACCTTTGGAGTCTCGTTATGGAAATCCATGCTACAGTGAGGTATAGTGATGGATAAGTCTGTCTAATTCATTTAATTCACATTAAGCTTTCTGAACTGGTACTCAATTTGGTGAAAAACTGGTGAAGCTTTTTAAAAAAAACACTGCTCAAACGTTAAAAAACAGGATTCCAAAATGTACCGACTATTTCTATTGAGAGTAAACATCAACAGGCAAATCAGTTCTTCCCCAGAGTCAGAAAATAACAACCACTTCCTGTAATGCTGGAATTAAACACCTGAAACTGTAAGAGGCCAAAAATAGAAGCAACTGGAAAGAAGACTGTATTTTGTTAACTTGATGGTGGGAGTGTAAGTATGTATATTATACACAATGTTCATTGAATCAAGCAATCCCTCCCCCACCTTCTCTTTTTCACTGAACTGCACAAACTTATTGCTGCAAAAATTTGCCAGTAAGTGTAAATTCCAGAACAGAAAAAAAAAAAATGGTAATCATACAACAAGCGCGGCTAGATTCCACAGTTCACGCTGCTGGTGACAGATCCCTGTTTCAGGTGCAGCAAGGCGGCCGTAGGGTTCTATTCATCGAATGCATGAGTACCTATCTTTTCCAATAGCAATGGCCAGTCTACACCAAGTTTCTGTGGATTCAGCTCCATGGCTGTCTGGAATTCATGAAAAGAAATTGCGCGTTGAGGTTTTGGTTCGGGGACTTGTAATGATCTTCTGTTATTTGAGGTCTGATATTGATGGCCTGGTTTGACACCATTGATGAGCTCTGTACAACTTGGGTGGATGTTGGTGTTATATGCTATCACGTCGTGCCTTGATCGCGCCCCTGTGAGCTCAAGGCAAGACCTTATTAACCCTTTGATGTAACAGTCTAGACCGCGATTCAATATGTTGATGGAATCCATTGATACCCCTTCAAGACCCTGCGTCGTTGAAATCTGCTCCATCCGTTCCTTTAGTGTTAAGCTATCAACCAAAACGTTGTCAGGAGTGCTGGTAAATCTCCGGCTGGTTCTTCGTATACTACTACTACCAGGGCGAAATTGAATGCCAAGGGGAGCTTGGAGAGGTCCTCTTTGCTTGTCATCTCTACATGGCTTCCAATTCGGACTAAAAGCGCTGCAACAGTTGTCGACTGTTGTGGGATCGCGAACAACGCCTGTCCTGGCCTTCCAGGGAGACAGATGTAGTACATCATTTCCATTCGATAATTCTGGTAAACTGTAAGCCTGAGACACACCGGGCTGGGATCCGTTCTGCCGGCAATCTTCGTCTCTCTGTGTAAAAATGGCCGGCGGCCCAACTTTTGCTGTACAGGCATTTCTGAGTATTGCACGAATTAGTTGATTGTGAAGTGAGATATTCTCCCGTCCCATGATTCTCAAACAAACCTTATTGAACTCGACCTTCGACAGTTTCAAACTTAAGAACCTGTTTAAATAATAAAAGTACTGCTTTGACTCCTCTGGCCCGAGTTTCTTAGCCATCCGAGCCTTGAACACGACAAGATCAACCCATGAATGGCGATGCCGATGCGGTGGTTGCATATTTCTTATCTGCCTCGTACTCCACACTAAAAATCCATGTAATAGAAAGACAAGCTGCCAAAGTTCTGGTACAGAGCATCTTCAACTAAATTAGGGCTTTTCTTCTAAAATCCCCCAATCCCAATTTCCAACACGTGATTGCTCCGGCAGCAAACCCTATAATCCCCAAATTAAAATCCATCTCCAAAACCCTAATTTTGAACACTACAGTAATTGAAATGCCGAGACCACAAAATACCCAAATTTCTGATGGGTATTATCAAATTCATACCCAGAATTCGAAATTGCAGCAACAACGAACTCTAGAATCTCATCTAAGCCACCCACAATTGCATACAGTGAAAATTCAACAGTAATCCAAATGCCACTCGTCCAATGAAGTATTCGAGCTTGAACTGTGAACTTCAAGTTCGAAACATTATTCTGAATTGAGGAAAACGAATTAAAATTCAAACTTGAAGGAAACGAATGTGCGGACCTTATTGAAGCTCCCAGAATTCGGATTCAGGAGAAGATGCAATTACAGAAACACACTCAGCGTCAATTCCATCTTTCTCCATCCCTAATTAATTACTTCTCTGAAACCCATAGAGCTTCTCCGATCCCACCATTGCTGCTTATCCCTTCATAATTTTGCTTTACATTCACTAATTGATTTTATTCTCTGAATTTCTTCCAGAAAGAAACAATTTTGAAGATTTTTCTCCTTGGACCTTGGAGCTGTCCTCCCTCCGATCGCTCTCGGCTTCGATACTCCGTTCTCCTCTTTCTCTCTCGTTTTCTGTTTGGGTTTTGATGAGTACGCTAATTTCGTCGGAACGTACAACCGTTCATGCACGGGGTACTGTAATCGGAAGTTGTACGTAGTATTGGAAGAGTAGTACCAAGGCGTGGCACGGGAAAAAAAACAGTGTGGCGCTATCTATTTCCGAGTATAGAAAGTTTTTGTCTTCCACGCGGCAGAAGGGGCAATAGCCTTACGCGCTACCTATTGGTTTAGGTTTATACCATATCGGTTTTAGTTAGTGTGGATTAAGCAAAATTTCAATCTTTAAACTATAATTTTAAATTCTAATGTCAAATTCTATAACTATCAGAAACAAATCAACGAGTTGAAATAAAGTCATGACTCATAAAACATGGTTGCAAGATGAATTACGAATAATAATTTGAAACCGGGGAAATGCAATTCAAATTATGATTATAGAGCAAATATTATTATTGTGGATTGATGAAATCTACAAGGGCTTGAGGCCATGTCTGAGTGCAGCCTCCCAGACAACATCAATCTGGTCGACATTAATTGCCCCAACCTCATGGTGTCTCCACCCTTGAAGAAAATGGACAACTCCTCCAGCATGGCAGGCATGAACAACTCCTCTCCCCATTGTGTACTGATCATCAAAAAGATTGAATGTAATGATTCAAGAAAAATTATCCCTATTGAGAATTTCTACTTTGGAAAGGTATGAACTATATATGTACCTCACAGGATCCAAGGCCCTCGACGTCGTCTGGTAGTCTCATGCCCGCGAGCTTCCCGTAGGTGCAGTCCCTTCTGAATGGGACGATGGGAGGGACGACGAATTGGTGGAAGTGTGCACCGGATGGAGCCCAGTACTGTTCTCTAGGCGTCGCCCACTTACCGATGATCCATGTCTGCATTAGGACAGAGCAAGAGTTTCATGTGTCTGAAGGTTTTTTTAAAGTAAAATTATATGCTCAAGAGTTCATGCCATAAGTTACAAACAGAACACAGGGGCAGGATAAGGGTAGGTGGAATTGGAAATCCCATCTACAACTTGTTAGAGTTGAATGTTATTCAGCCACCAGTCTAAACTCCAATCCTAGGATTAAAATGCAAGAATAGTCCTCAAAAATTTCTTACAGTTTTGTCCTTTTTGGTTGCATTATGATAGAAAGGACTAGCCATTCCAGTCCTTTTCTGAAAAATTTAGGTGACTTTGATGTTACAAAAAGTGTGGGCTGTATGTGAAGGAAAAGGATTGAAAATTGTCTCTTTTTTTTTTAGGAAGGAGTATAACAAAAGGGACTAAACCAGGGTGATAACGAGTCGAGTCGAGCTCGAGTAGTGGGGTACTCGAGCTTGACTTGATGGCATTTTTGAGCTACTCGAGCTCGAGCTCGAGTAGTTGAGCTCAAGCTCGAGCTCGACTCGACTCGAGTTCGAGTTCGAGCTCGAGTAGCTCGATTATTTTTTTTAAAATTTTTTTTCCTTCTCGAGCTCAAGCTCGAGTCGAGTACTCGAGCTTATCGAGTATTTTTTTTTATTTTTTTATTTTTCTTTTAAAATTTACAAAAAAAAATTTTTAAAAAAAGAAAATGGGTCGAGTACTCGATACTCGACTTGATACTCGACTTGACTCGAGTACTCGACTCGAGTTCGAGTATCATATACACGGACTCGAGCTCGAGCTCGATACTCGAGTGCGCTACTCGACTACTCGACTCGACTCGAATTTTTCGAGTACGAGTCGAGTTTTTTCCGAGCTGAGTCCCGAGTCGAGTTCGAGTAGCACTACTCGTTAATCACCCCTAGACTAAACTGCAATTCATCTCTTTTATCTGATCCCTGAAAGTGAAGCAATTTCCAATCATACCTTACAGTGCTGTGCAGCTTTGTACTTTGTAGCTTGAACAAGGTACTTTTGGCATTCCGGTGGCGCTTCTTTCTGAATCTTCGTGAACCTCTCCGACGAGAGTGTAAGCATCTGCAAAATACAGATACAATGGCTTTCAATTTACCGGTGAAACAACTGAATATTGAATTAACTTTTTGAGGTGCTTCTGTACTTACCAAAACCTTGACCTTTCGCCTGGCAAGGTAGAGGGCGATTGCCCTTCCGAGCTTAGAAGTAGCGCCCGTTAGGAAAACTTCATCGACATCGTTTGGGATCTCGTGCAGGATCACAGCTGCGGTCAGTGTATTTCCATGGACCACTCTGACTCTTAAGTTGGGATGCTTGTTTATGAACAGCGTCCCGCCCCCATTCAGGCCTTCATTCTACCATTCAGTTTCTTACATAATGTATCAGAACAATGTCCACACTTCACAACATAATTAGATTTTTGAAAAGTGGCGCGAAAGGGATGAGAAGATCACCTTGTTCAGAGCAGCAAGGCTGATGACCTTAACCCCGATTTTGTCTGCTGTTAGAATCGCGTCTTCTATTTGCTTGTTTATGCCTTCCTTTGCAAAAGGCAAGAAATACTGCAAGAGGGACAATTTTAAAACAATAATCATTGTGTGTCCGAATGAAAATTAAATGTAGGATGGTCACAATTTTATCATTTTTCTTGCACCTAAAACCAATAAAATAAGAGGGACACATCACAATCGATGTGGGATATCAACAGATGGATGGATACCTGGAAACCGAATCTTGGAACAGCCCAGGTCTGGTGCAGCTGTCCCCGGAGATGGTAAAAGCTGAACAAGAATGTCTTAGACTTGACCCACATGACGAGCATGATCAAATACACGAAAGGCCACATTGGGAATAAGAAGGGCTTTACGCTGTACGGTATTGAGCTGAAGTTTCGGAACACAAATGGCGAATGCAGCGCGGACATAACGTCCACGACGTGAGCAAGGAACACGAAATCCGGGACTCTGCTGGCTACATTTCATTTCACAACATAAAAACCATTACTTTCTTCAACAATACTTACTTATTCATCAAGTCTGTTTAATTTGATAGATATTTGTACTCACTTGTTCTTGAACTAATCTCTCTTTGCAATAACCAGGAATTAGGGTTCAACGTCTTCCATAAATAATCGTACAAAGGCATGAAGAGGCAGAAATTCGTTCCCATGTCCGAGTGGTGAAGGCTGTGGTATCTACAGAGCGAAACAGGACGAGTGATTAACAGAGCATTGAACCTAACAACACACAATCCTGATAGGTTTGGTTTGGTTTGGTTTGGTTCTTACGTGGGCGTACGAACAAGATACTTTAGGACAGGAATGCTCTCAAATAAGTGGCACGGGAAAACCTCGACATTGCAGTGTCCTAGACACTGGAGAAAATCGAACACCAGTGGATAAATGTACATCAAGGTTATGGATCCGTATCCGAGGCAGGCTGTTCCAACAGTTGGGACTGCTGTCACGACGCAAAGCAACAGGTGCTCCAAGAATGTAGCATGTCCAGCTGCAACCACAGTTATTGCACGCAATAAAAATTAGTTACGACTCCCTGCTATATGTAAAAATTCATCGCCCCTCATTTCAACAAGTATTCCCTGATTTTCAACAATTGTTGAAACCAGAAGGAAAAAAATTACTATTTCATTTAGCTAGTTGTGTGTTGAAATTTTCTGTCACCTGTGAAAGGGTGAGGAACCTTAGAGCTGTGATGAAGCCAGTGGTACTGATCAAACAAGCCCGGGGAATGTAATAACCTGTGGAACCAGTAATAAACTGGCTCCGCGACGAGTGCATGGAGCACAAGGCAGCACAGGACGCCCCTTAAATCCCAGACCGGAATCTTCGCCAAGGAAGGGAAATTCAAACACAGGAACGCCGCGAACCCAGCTTGAAGTATCAGAAAATTGTCCCTGTCGAGACAATCAACACAGTAGCAATAAACACATCAAACACACAATTCTAGGGAAAAATGTATATTTGTATCGTAGGAGATCGTGATCGAACCAATGCCATTCTGCGTCGATTTGATTGAACTCGATCCCACGTTCATCGATCCTTCGGGCACGGTTAAGGAAGAGCATACAGGCGTACGTGCTCCAGAGCTGGTAAATAAGGGCTCTGTGTACAAACAGGACAAGAATATGGAGGCACCAAAAGTCATTCTCGGCGAATTCTCCCCTGTAGATTGCATACACCACTTTTGCCAGTAACGGACCGTAC
This sequence comes from Hygrophila difformis, assembly GCA_030278955.1. Lineage (NCBI taxonomy): Eukaryota > Viridiplantae > Streptophyta > Magnoliopsida > Lamiales > Acanthaceae > Hygrophila > Hygrophila difformis. The sequence goes on from JAOANR010000015.1 coordinate 920,133, forward strand.
AACAAATACTGCAATAATCACAACAGGGCAAAAAAAACATAAAAACTGAATAATAACAGGAAAACATGTAATAACAGAAAAATTGGAGGCGCCGGTAAAATAGAGGCACTTGCCTTGAAACTTTCCAGATTTTCCCATGGCCAAGAAAACAAAGGGGCTTTCTTTTTAGTGTAGATTTTGGTGTTCCTGATTTTGTCCTTGATCTCATGCCCTTTCATTCTATCCAGGCAGTGGGGAAGGGAATGCAAGAAACTACTATGTTGTAATAACAGTGGGAGATTGAAAAGCTTGTAATAAATGAGAACAAACTTTTGTCCCAAAAATGATGGCTAATTTTAATGAAAGCCCTGCCAGCTTTTCTGTCCACTGGGCACTACACTCAACACGTAAATAAGGACAATATATATATAAAGAGAGACACATATGTATGGCAAACAAAAGAGAAAACCTGCAGTGGCCTTAAAGAGGCCAGGAATTGACAACTACCAAACAAAAGGGGGAATACATTATTTAGCATAACCTCATCAGATACATGGGTTTGTTGGGGTTGGAATTGAATAAGAAGGAATTGAATTAGGAATGCGAGAGATGGGGAAATTTGTTTAAAGGCAAGAAGAGAAATAATTAAAACCCCTTATAATAATGAAGGAAATTTGGTGGTGGATTGCAGTTGAGGGATGTCGATGTTTTTGATTCAAGATGAAAGCCCCGGCTTTTCTTTAATTTGCCTGTAATGATCAATCAATAATAATTCATTATTAAAAATTCAAATGGACGTGGCCAATGTCCAATCATTACATCCAAGAGAAGAGAGGGGATTGATTGAATGTTAAGACGGACAAAATTGAAGGGAAAACAAAAGAAGTATTGATACAAGAAATGGATTAGCTAGGAGGGGTATTACAAGTAGTGTAGACTGTTCATAATGAAGGGGTGGCTAATGTGATCATATAATTTGTGTGGGTATAAAAAAAAGTGTTGTGGGGATTTTTGGGACCAGCAGGGAGGGCATCATAAGATGCTTGTCTTAACTGATTTCCTACCTAACGGCCCCATAAAACATGGAACACTCTTTTTGACAAGTTCAACACATTTGTGCCCTTGAATTGGGGTTTTCTTGTTTCATCTTTTTCAATCACATTTTGGGTCAGTAACGTAAAATTAACACAGCATATAGTAACTGTATAGATATTTTGTCGTGTCCATGCAATCAAGTGATGTATTGTAAGAACACCCCACATGTGTTCTGTGACTGCAATCAGACATGACACATTGTCCTAACCGTTTAAACATTCATGAAATAGAGGAGGGTTTTTTTTTTTTGCCTGCGGGGAATTGAAGGTGTTAGTGGAAATCGGGTTAGTTTACACCTAAATTATACCCGAATAATAGAGCTATTAATTAAACAATAAAGAGAACACCAAGATTTAACGAGGTTCGGCACAAATTTGCCTACGTCCTCCGGGCCCCACCGAATTATTATTTTACTATGAGGGAGAAATATTACAAAAGGGTTTTGGAAATAATTTCCTGACAGACAAAACCCACTCGACAAGGTAGACTTACAAAAGCCTAAAAATTATTAGACTTTTTCTCACACAAGCACTGCCTTTATCTTTAGGCCTTTGCTCTCTCTGCTCTCTCTGCTGTGTTGGGGTGCTCATCTGCGATTGATGGATCATGGTATTTATAGGCGTGGGGGGATGCATGTGGACAAGCATTTTGAGCAGCTAAATGCACAGTACATGCACGTTTACAAAAATTTAGTCAAAAAACATCTACCACTCACCTAACATATTTATTGTTGGGCGGACCACATTTGTACAAATCTCCACCTTGGTACGTCCCAAATTCCAATCATAGTGTCTCCTTCGAGGTTCTCTCATCACGAAATTCGGCAGGACCTCCAACTGCGCTTTTCAGCGCCAACTTCAATCTTTTGAGACATTTATCAAGTTCAAACAATGTTCGAACTTGATACCTGTTACAGCCTTCGTCAACATGTCTGCAGGATTCTCGGTGGTTTTGATCGTTTGTACCTTGACTCCACCTTCTTCAATTATTTCCCGCACAAAATGGTACCGCACATCGATATGCTTGGTTCTAGCATGATATACCTGGTTCTTTGCTAGATGAATGGCACTTTGACTGTCACAAAACACTGTTACATGTTTCTGACCAACTCCTAAGTCATCCAGCAATCCCTGTAACCAAATGGCTTCCTTAACAGCTTCTGTAATGGCCATGTATTCTGCCTCCGTTGTTGACAAAGCAACGGTTGACTGTAAGGTAGACTTCCAACTAACTGGTGCGTTTGCAAGAGTAAATACGTATCCAGTAGTTGATCGACGTTTATCCAGATCTCCTGCATAATCTGAATCACAGTACCCAACTATATGTTGACCAGTAACATTAGTCTTCTCAAATATCAACCCAATATCTAAGGTTTTCAAGATATACCTTAGAATCCATTTCACAGCTTGCCAATGATCTTTGCCGGGATCATGCATGTACCTGCTCACTACTCCAACTGCATGTGAAATGTCAGGCCTTGTACATAACATTGCATACATCAAGCTACCCACCGTATTTGAATAAGGAACCTTTGACATGTATTCTCGTTCCTCTTCCGTCTTTGGGCATTGTGAAGCACTAAGTTTGAAATGAGGAGCAAACGGTGTACTTACAGGTTTGGTTTTGTGCGTTATGCCAAACCGCTGCAATACTTTCTTCAGGTATTGCTTCTGAGTCAAACTCAGAGTGCCCCTCTTCCTGTCTCTCGTTATTTCCATACCGAGAATTTTCTTTGCTTCACCGAGATCTTTCATTTCAAACTCCTTGCTGAGTTGGGACTTCAACCTGTTTATCTCTCCTTTATGTTTTGAAGCAATTAACATGTCATCTACATATAGAAGAAGATAAATGAAAGATCCATCATGTAGTTTACGGAAATATACGCAATGATCAAAACTGCTCCTGGTGTACTTCTGGCCAATCATAAATTGATCAAATCGCTTATACCATTGTCTTGGTGATTGTTTTAATCCATAAAGCGATTTGTTCAACCTGCAAACCCAATCTTCTTTTCCAGCAACTTCAAATCCTTCTGGTTGGGTCATGTAGATTTCCTCCTCTAAATCACCATGTAAGAATGCCGTCTTGACATCCATTTGAACTAGTTCCAAATCAAGTTGCGCTATCAAGGCCAATAAAATACGAATAGAGGAATGTTTTACAACAGGAGAAAATACCTCATTGTAATCAACTCCCTCCTTTTGAGCATAGCCTTTCGCTACCAATCTTGCCTTGTAGCGAACGTCATTCTTTTCTGGAAATCCTTCTTTCTGAGCATAGACCCACTTGCAACCAATTGCCTTCTTTCCCTCTGGTAGTTTAGCTAGCTTCCACGTGTGATTTGCTTCAAGGGAATGCATTTCCTCGTCCATGGCTTTCTTCCACTTTTCTTTTTCCGGACTAATTTTTGCATCAAGAAAAGTTTGTGGTATACCTTCTTCAATAACAGGAAGTGCATAGGCCAACATGTTTTCGAATCGAGCAGGTCTCCGACTTTCTCTTCTTGGCCTCCTCATTGCAATTGGTAAATCTTGTTGCTCCTGAGGTTCTTGGGTTAAAACCTCACTTTCTCTAGGCTCTTCTTCGGTACTTGGACCATCGTCTTCTATTGGTTGACCATCTACCTCTCTGGTTGTAGATGTCTGAAACTCCACCTGTTGAGGATAATGCTCCATCTGCTGGGGAGTACTATCCGGCTGATGCTTGGTTACCTGCTTCAACATTATCGATTCGTTGAAGGTAACATCTCTGCTAAAGATCACCTTTTTCATCTCCGGGCACCATAGGCGATATCCTTTTACTCCAGAAGATATCCCTACGAAAACAGCTTTTCTCGCCCTCGGATCCAGCTTTGATTCTTTTACGTGATAATAAGCAGCGGAACCGAACACACGTAAAGAATCATAATCATTTGCAGGTTTGCCAAACCATGCCTCCAAAGGTGTCTTGCCTTTAAGTGCAGTTGATGGTAGTCGATTGATTAGATGGCTCGCATATGTCACCGCTTCAGCCCAGAACTGCTTGCCCAAATTAGCATTGGATAACATACACCGAACTTTTTCCAACAAGGTTCGGTTCATTCGTTCAGCCACCCCATTCTGTTGTGGCGTGTCCCGCACAGTGAAATGTCGGGAAATACCTTCCTTCTTGCACAAATCGAAAAAAGGGTCATTTCGATATTCCTTGCCGTTATCAGATCGAAGCACTTTAATCTTTCTCCCCGTCTGGTTCTCCATCATTTTCTTCCAAGTGAGGAATTTTCCAAATGCTTCATTTTTTGTTCGCATGGGATACACCCATACTCTCCGGGAAAAGTCATCAACAAACGTTACAAAATAGTGGTTTCCTCCCAGAGAAGCCGTCTTGGTAGGTCCCCACACATCTGAGTGAATGTAATCCATAACGCCTTTAGTATTATGGATTGCTGTTCCGAACTTCACCCGCGTTTGCTTTCCCAGAACACATTGCTCGCAAAATTCAAGTTTGCAAGTCTTTGCACCCTTTAGTAATCCTTGCTTTGCCAGAGTCTGCAAGGATTTTTCCCCAGCATGCCCAAGCCTCATATGCCATAGCTTGGTCATCTCATCTTCCTTGTCTGCTTCTGATACTGCTGCTGCAATGCCAACCATTGTATTGCCCTGGAAGTGGTATAAGTTATTTTTCCTTATACCTTTCATGACGACAAGTGCTCCCGAGATCACTTTCATAATCCCATTCTGAATGTTGATGGAGTGGCCTTTGGCTTCCAAGGCTCCCACTGATATGAGGTTCTTGGCAAATTTCGGTATGTACCGAACTTCCGTCAGCACCTTGGTTGTTCCATCGTGGTTCTTCAGATATACTGAGCCAACTCCAGCTATCTGGCAATATCCGTTGTTGGCTAGGTAGACAACTCCACCGTCAACACTTTCAAGGTTGACAAACCACTCCTTCCTGGAACACATGTGGAATGAGCATCCTGAGTCTAGCAACCAGTCGTCAGTGCACGTCGTTACCGATGAGACACAAGCTAAAGAATACTCTGTCTCATCACTATCAGCAACACAAGCCTCTGCTACTGCTTTCCCCTTTTTCTTTTGCAGCTTAGGACAATCTTTCTTCCAATGTCCTTTCTCGTGACAAAAGATACATTCGTCTTTCGACACTCTGCCTCGTGACTTGGATCTGCCTCTTCTGTCCGGCTTGTACTTGTGGCTACGGCCCCGAACGGTATGAGCTTCACCAGTCGAACTCCTGTGTTCTAACTTATCCTTCTTTCTGATCTCGTTAGAATATAAGGCAGTGGTAACTTCTTTAAAGGAAATTGTTTCCTTTCCAGTCAGCATACTAACAATTATATGCTCGTATTCATCGGGGAGCGAAGCTAACAGTATCAGCGCCTTGTCAACGTCATCTATCTTCTCGTCGAGATTCAATAAATCGGTGACCAAAGAATCGAATCTTGTTATGTGTTCATTCATCGTGGTACCGGGCAAATACTGGAATCGATACAACTTCGTCTTCATGTAGAGCTTGTTCTCTGTGCTCTTTTTCATGAATTTATCCTCCAGTTCTTTCCACAGTCTGTGCGCCATCGTCTCTCTCATAAGCGGATACTTCTGCTCCTTTGAGAGACATAGCCGAATTGTACCACACGCAAGACGGTTGATCCTCGTCCAGTCTTTATCATCAACACCATCTGGTTTGGTTTCTTCAAGTGCCCCATCCAGCTCCTGCTGGTACAAGATGTCCAACACCTCGCACTGCCACATACCAAAATTATTGGTACCGTCGAATTTTTCGACATCAAATTTGGTATTTGAAACCATCGTCCGTGATGACGATGTCACCAACGGCTTCGAATCTGAAGTTGACGTTTCACTGGACCTATCCGCCATTTCTGCTTCAAAGTTTAATTAATAGCTCACAAACGGTAGCTCAACCGAGATGCGTTTCTGATGTGGAAGATCAGCTTAGCTGCGACCACAGAGCATACTATGCAACCAAGGCTCTGATACCAATTGTTGTGGAAATCGGGTTAGTTTCCACCTAAATTATACCCGAATAATAGAGCTATTAATTAAACAATAAAGAGAACACCAAGATTTAACGAGGTTCGGCACAAATTTGCCTACGTCCTCCGGGCCCCACCGAATTATTATTTTACTATGAGTGAGAAATATTACAAAAGGGTTTTGGAAATAATTTCCTGACAGACAAAACCCACTCGACAAGGTAGACTTACAAAAGCCTAAAAATTATTAGACTTTTTCTCACACAAGCACTGCCTTTATCTTTAGGCTTTTGCTCTCTCTGCTCTCTCTGCTGTGTTGGGGTGCTCATCTGCGATTGATGGATCATGGTATTTATAGGCGTGGGGGCATGCATGTGGACAAGCATTTTGAGCAGCTAAATGCACAGTACATGCACGTTTACAAAAATTTAGTCAAAAAACATCTACCACTCACCTAACATATTTATTGTTGGGCGGACCACATTTGTACAGAAGGTGTGTAACTGATCAAGAATATGGGAATTAATAATAATAAGCCCCTAGAGACTCGATCCGTGAATGAACAATTTATAATATTACATGTTTTAAAAGTTGGTTATTAAGTGGTATTAATTTTAATTTAATTAATTGTGTGGGGAAGGCATGGACGAGCTCAGAACTCATCAGAGGGTGAGAAGCAGAGATTATTACTACAAGGTGGAATTTAGGTTTTGTTGCAGATCTGATCTGTGAAAACATTCAATGTTGGGCGGTCGTTTTGGCGTATTCCTCGGACCAGTTGATTAATATTTGGGATCGGTTTTGTACGCCAAAAAAACAATTTTTGTTGGTACTTGTACCTCTGTGCATGTTTATACACAGACATATAAACGAGTGTGTGAGAGTACAAATAGGTCGACAGGGAGTTCGATTTCTTGAAATTCATCACGTACATATGCTTGTCATTTTTTTTTTTTTTTTTTAAGGAGTCGAAGCCACAGAAAGGATTGTGAGACCTCATGCCACACAAATTATAAAGAGATAAAGGAGAGGGATATGGAGTCGGGTGGGAAATTAATCGGATGATTTAAATAACTTCTGTATAAATTTCCAGTGTGGTATTGGGAGCCTTATTAGGGTTGTTCTTTCTTCTTCTTCTTTTTTTTTTTCATTTTATATTTATTTATTTATTTATTTTTAGTGTGAAGTTTAAATTTTTAATTTTTTGTACTTGTTTACTAGTTGATGAAAAAGCAGGCTTTTCTTTTTAGGGTCCAAGAGTGATATTTTTAGATATTGTTGAGAAACAAAATTGAGAGGGGAACGGAAAACAAATTTGGAGGCAGTTTTCATTAAGAGCAATTCCAACCGTACCCCAAACACAAACCCAAACTCAAAATATGGTGTAAATCCTCTCCAACCGTACCCCAAACGCAAATCCAAAAACCCAAAAACTCAAACGCAAATTTGCGTTTTACTGTAGCAAACTCAAACTCAAACGCATATTGGGTTTGAGTGTGTAAAAGTGGGTAGAATAAAGAATATGCTGAGAATATTCTTTTGGGTTTGAGTATAGTGTAGTCGGTTGGAGATGAGTTACTGTAGGATGTGACATTTACACCATTTTGAGTTTGAGTTTAGTGTAATCGGTTGGAGATGGTCTAATTGATCTGTAAAATCTTTTTCGCTCAACAGCAATTGATGTGTAAAATCTGAGTTGTTGAATTACATGGAACGAGGAAGTGCTTAAATACAAAAGAAAACGTAAGCAGCAAAAACACGACTTAAGGACAATAATACAGCTGGACTAAACTAAGTGAGGCCCAACACATATAGACAAGGCCCAAAGCAAATAAAATATCCAGAACAGAGATTAGCCCACTCCATCCATCTATTTTGACTTCGAACAGCTGCTCCAAGTCTCCAACAGATATGGACGCTTATTCTTTTTATTTTTACTTTTACTAGTACTCTACCCCGTCCAATGATGGAAATCATGGACAATATGATTAAAATTATCCAATTTAATAAATAAAATTCTTCAATTTTATTATGTCGATTATATTCACCAAACTCCTTAAACTATTTTAAGCATTACATGAATACATCTATACATTGCATAGAAATCGACCAACATATGGCATTACCAATATTTATATATTATAATTTAATATCTTAAAAAATACTTATACTACAAACAATAGTTGAAAAGACAAAAAAAAATAAAAAAAAAACAAAGATAAAAACCTTTCTACTCATGACTCTAATGACATACATTGACAAAGAAAGTACGTGAAATCGTAATGTACTCGATAATTGATTATTGATATTGATTCATCCTAAAGCGTTAAGAGATTAGAAATTTCATAAAGATGTAGATATTTCCAAATTAAATTAGAAAAAAATATAAGAAATACTCTTGTAAATTAATCCATTGAAAAATTAAAATAACTATAGTTTCATCAACTTATTGTCGTATTGCAATTTATCTAATACAAATATTTGCTATTCGTTAATGAATATAATATCAATCTATAAAGTATTTATTAATAATTTACAATATATTCTTTAACTATAATTTCAGTTAATAGAGTATTGGTTAAGAATAATAACAAATATTGAAACTATATTTAAAGAATGAATATATTATCAACTCATAAAGTTTTTGTTACATAATTTATTTGGTAGTATTCTTTATCTATAATTATTAATGAAATTAAATTATCTAATGTGAATTTCGCTCGAATTTGGTTCTCCTATATTTCGAAAGTGCATTATTTTTTTTAATAATTTCTTCATTTTTAGTGAAAAGTGATTGATTTTTGCTACTGTTTATTATTCAACTATCAACGTGAATTTCTCTCGAATTTGAAAGTGCACTGTGTTTCTTATGCGTCCATGTTACCAAAAAAAGGTGCACTATGTTTTTTTTAAAAAAAAATTATAATTCATTCATTTTTATAGTGAAAAGGAATTGACTTTTGCTACTGTTTATTATTCCACTTTGACTAATGCTTATACAACATCTATATAAGAAAAAACGTAGTCAAGTGTGATCTCGTTAGATTCGTCTCATCATGTAGTTTAAAAACATATCTCTACATAATTAGTGTTTATCTTTCCCAACAATTGACTAATCCAAACATAGCTATTGTTCGGGGCAATTTTTTTTGGATGTTTGATACAAACCTTTTTGTTAGAACCCTATGTAAGAATTATAGATAGGTATTCCGGCAACAAAATCTTATCCAGACGAATTTTATATTATGGAAGCACAATCATGCATCTGAAGGAAGATTGCCAATGGACAAGAGAAGGAGACATTATTATATGAAGGAAAGAATAATATCCTACCTTACGTGGATAGCCATTGGCTAAGGAAGGTTATCAACATTATATTGTAACACATATATCCACCTTCCTTAGCCATCCGATTCTTAATTGCACCTATATTCAGATTTGGAGAAGGCAAGTGAGATCATTCAATCGATTTATTTCACGAATTTTAAAATATAATTTAAAAATTCATCAAATATACTCCATCCGTCCCATTTAACTTGTCTTGTTTCACTTTTGCACACAATCCAATGCACTTTTTCCAACTGTTAGTATCTCAAAATATGTTCAATAAAAAATTATGCAAAATATATACTATAAAACTACGTGATCATACGATTCTAACAAGACTCAACTCGACTATTTTTCTCTAAATATATACTTGAAATAAAGTTGAGTCAAAGCTGAACAATGAACAGTGTAAAAAAGTCAAACATGACAAATGTGGTGGGACGGAGTATAATTTAAATAAAAATATAATATATTTACTTTGAACCGTATCGGTGGTGCTAGTTTTTCCCAAGTGGACCATCCGTCCCGAGCTATATTTGGATAGATAGAGCTTTAATGATTCCAATTAATTAATGCATGCAAGATGCAACCACTAGTATTTAATTTTATGCAATTTGAAATAAATTAGCTTATTTAAAAATATAAAATAACTTAAAATAGTATTCAATCAGCTCTTTTTGAAATCAATATTTTGGAATTATCTTATTCTAGGCAAAAAGTTGGCATTGAACCTGTCAAACAAATAATTTTAACTAATTTATTATTCACATAATCAGTTAACAACTAACGGTTAATTCCCAAACAGGTCATATAATTGGTTATAAGTTAATTACCAAATATAGCATATTAAAGTTGATTGGGGATCTTTCACCTTCCTCTTGCAGTCTTCGGGACAATAAAATTTACATTATATTGCCCACCACCAATACAATATAATTCTGAATCTGCTACTGCTAGCTAACCCCATTAAATATAAGCATCCTCACGTTATTCATGTCGGTAAGTTCACGCGACAATTATGTCTTATATCAATCATATTCGTATATTTTACCAACAATTTACCAATATAAATTTTCTTGATTGGAGTTACAAGTAACGTGTTTCTTCCAAGTAGTAGTTTTTTTTTTTTTTTTTGGTGAACTCTTCCAATTAGTAGTTGTAGTCAACTAAGTGTTTATATATATAGAGATATAGATATGTCACTGATCAAACCAAATACACACCATTATATCAGTAACAATATGCAGATCAAGGTGAAGGAATCAACGGTGGTGAAGCCGGCAAAAGCGACGCCGACGAGAAGCCTGTGGCTGTCCAGTTTGGATCTTATTATGCCTTTCAACACGCACATTCTTTGCAACTACTTCTTCCGTCCCCCAAGTGGCATCAGTTGCGACAACTTTTTTGACTCCAAAGTAATGAAGGAGGCACTTAGCCAAGCCATGGTTCCATTCTATCCTATTGCAGGGAGGCTCAAGATTAATGCCGATGGCCGCGTCGAGATCGACTGCAATGGCGAAGGCGTCGTGTTTGTCGAGGCTGAGGCCGATGCCGTGTTGGATGAGTTGATTGATTTTGTCCCTAGACCTGACCTGCCCTTGTTTCCAACCGTGGATTATTCCCGTGGAATTTCCTCGTATCCGCTCTTTTTGGTGCAGGTATATATACTCCCTCCGTTTTTTTTATTCTTGCTCTATCAACTCTTTTGTTACTGTTCACGAGCTCGCTTTTACTTAAAGTTTTATCATAGTTATACAAGTTAAAATATAGCCAAATGAGAGATCTTGTTAGATAATTCGTCTAGTATTGTAGTTTTTAAACATCAAACTTTTAAAACATTTACTTGTACCGAACTTGAGTTATTAATAGTTTAAAATGTACATGGGACTGCGCGCACTGTTCATTATTCAGCTTTGACTCAATTTTATTGTAAGTATATGTTTGAAAAAAAAAAATAGTTGAGTTGGGTCTTGTTAAAATCGTATGATCATATAATTTTATAATATATAATTTACATAATTTTTCATTGTACATATTTTGAGATATTTTACGATTGAGAATGTGCATTGGATTATTTGCAAAAATCGAACAAAACAAGTTAAACGGGACGGAGAGATTAGTATGTTTTTTTTTCCCCTTAGCTCGTACCCTGAGGATTATTGGTCAAACTTTAGCTTGTAATTCCATATGTGTACTTTGTTTTAGATTTTGCTATTTGTTATTCTCCAATTTCTTTCCAAAAATTAGTTTGGGCAATGCTAGTACTATTTTTGTGCAGGTGACTCATTTTAAATGCGGCGGAGTTTGCTTAGTTACTGCAATCGATCATCATGTCGCGGATGGAATTTCCGCCACACATTTCGTCAACTCATGGTCCGACATGGCTCGATGCAATCAAATCACCATCCCACCTTTCATTGAAAGGCAACCGTTTTTAACCGCCCGTGATCCACCTCAAATTCTATTCCCCCACTCTGATTATAGCCTCCCTCCCACACTAAAAAGCCCTGTATGTCAGACAGATGATGATGCTGTAGTTTTTAAGCTATTCAAGTTAACTCCCGATCAGATCAATGCCCTCAAGGCAAAATGCAACGACGACGACGACGACGTTAAATACAGCACATATGAGGTTGTCTGTGGGCACGTGTGGCGCTGTGTTACCATTGCCCGTGAGCTACCAGCCGATCAAGAAACTAAGCTGCATATGGCGGTCGATGGACGGACGAGGATAGAGCCCAATCTCCCGAAGGGATTTTTCGGGAATTGCATATTTGGTGCGAATCCAACCATTTTAGCAGGTAAACTCCAATCGAATCCAGTTAAGTTTTCGGTGGGTAAATGCCACGAGGCGTTAGCCAAAATGAAGGACGAGTACTTGAGGTCGGCTATTGATTATTTGGAATGCGAGGCGGATGTTGGATCGCTTTCGGTACTCGCACACGGTTATTCTTGTCCGAATCTTATACTAGTGAGTTGGGATAGGCTTAATATTAATTCTGCGGATTTTGGTTGGGGAAGGACGCTCTATGCGGCGCCTTGGGGGACTCCGGACGATGGGCACGGTACTCTGTTGGCGGACATTGATGGGAATGTATTATTTAGAATCTCTCTGTATAAACAGCACATGACCCGTTTTGAAGAGCTCTTGTACGACATTTGAGTTTAACAGTCGAGGAGCATTTACAGTGAGGGATCTGAACTGCTGCTTCAACTGTGCTATTGATTCTGTTTTTGTGTGTTTCACTACGATCTTATGGTTTTTTTTTTAAGAAAAAAATTTTCGCCTACCTTGATAAAGTCGTTGTCTTTGTTTTTATTTTTTCTGCTCCCGGTTTGTATTTCTTGTTTTGTTCATCATAACTGCACTTCCTTGTTTCTTTCAATTGTTTCTTTTTTTTTTTTTGCAAAGCCATAAGGCTAGAAAACAACGCAAACAAGAAAAGAAAATTTATACAGCCCAGGGGCAAAGTCTGCGCCAAGAGGCAAAATAGAAACAAGGAAAAAACGACTAGATCCGAGGAAAACACACTCCGGATTCGTCCGCCGCGAGGTCCTCTAGCACAAAGTCGGACGGAAAGGCCCACGTGGTGTAGAAGTCCTGGATCGAAGCTCCATGTTTGGCTAACTTATCCGCCACCCTATTTCAATTGTTTGAAGCTCTATATTTATTCAGTTATTCTTGGACTAATAATAGCAAACTTCATCTACCATAATAATAGTAGCAAACTAATTTGTGGATTCTTGATTAGGGGTGATAATGAGTCGAGTCAAGCTTGAGTAGCGGGGTATTCGAGCTTGACTTGACGGCATTTTTGAGCTACTCGAGCTCGAGTAGCTCGAGTATTTTTTTTTTTAATCAATTGAGTCGAGAAATTGAGGTACTCGAACTCGATTATCTTTTCTTAAAAATTTTGAGTTGTTGAATTACATGGAATTAGGAATTGCTTAAATACAACAAGAAGAAAACGTAAGCAGCAAAACACTTCTTACGGATAAGAATACAGCTGGACTAAACTAAGTGGGGCCCAACACATATAGACAAGGGGAAAAATTAATAAAATAGTTCATTATGTTGGAACGTCATCATCATTGATAAATGCCGGACAACATTGTAGTATAAATATAGATGGCCTATCATGGAATAAAAAGACCACCTTCTCTCTTCTCTATGCTATCTATACTTTATACATAACGATCCATTATTACTCTACCTTCCATCATCTCTTTTCTCTCTCTGCCCATCCTTCTGCTTCTTATCCATAATTTATCTTCATACTACTTTCTTATCTTATATACATATATATACAGATTTGGCTAATAGGGATACAATTATAGTTTTATTATAACACATTAAGTATTAAAATTGAACAAAATAGTCCTCTTTCTTTTAATTGGATAAATAGGTCCTATAGGTTTAACATTTTCTCCAATTTGGTACCTTTGACTATAATAAACTTAAGCAAAAGCAAATAAAAAAAAAAATTAACTCTAATTAATGTGACACCACACCACCATACTTAATGAAATGAATCTCACAACCCTACCCTTTATGAAATGGGTTAACCCACAATCCTTCCATCTTCACTGCAACTTTTACTTTACAAAACCACCATCACAGCCGCCCCTCTTCATTATTCATTACGAACTTTGCAGACCCACCACCATTACCACTTTTGTAATGCTAGCAACCCAATCCATTAAAACTCATCAATTGACACATCAAGGATCCATAGAAACTTAATCCAATAATTCTTGGTAATGCCAGCAAATTCACCAATTGAATTCAAAATTCAACAAATTCTTGAAAAGAATCACCCAAATCTATTAGCACTTAAACAAGAAAAATATTTGCAATTCCCCGCCGCGGCCCAACCTCCACCTCAGCCACCGTCAGTGCCACCAAGCCCCCACCACCAAAAATTTGTCAACACCGCGCCACCCGCCGGCAGCAGCAACGGCGCACAGCCAGGAGCAGTGCCCCACCTCCGGTCTGCTCCCTCTGTCGTCGCGCCTCCCATCACCACTTCTGTCCATCACTCTGGTCGCCTGGGCCATTCATTTTGCCGGAGAAGAAGGGCGTCTCCTGCAGCCCCTACAAAACAAAATTGCAGAAACAGGTGAGAAACAAAAGATAACTCAATACCTGTAAAATGTCGAGCACCTCCATCTTCCATTCCTCTCCCATTGCAGCTCCCGTCGGCCCCTTCGTCTTCCCCAAATCCAATTTCCCCTTCTCTCCAAGCCCTTCTTTGTTGACGAGAAAAAGGGGCAGACGTGCTCCAATTCTCAATAACCTAAATAACCTAAGGCATCTCCAACAAAGCTCACCTAGCTCTCTTACTTTTTCCTTCCACATCACTTTCTCTCCCACATCATCCAGCACTTCATTCCATTTTTTACCTCCAAAAATTAAAGCTCTCCATTCTTTTCCACATCACTAATATTTTTATCTATAATAATTTTAATAAGTAATATTTTCATTAGTTTTACTATTTATTTATATTTACTTAATAATATTAATTATGAAATAATTTTAATAATACTTTATTAATTGTAGTTAAATAATTATTTTTATTCAATATTTTGTCATAATAATTTATTAATAATTTTAAAATAGTTGTTACAGAAATAACCGTTGGAAAAATAACTGTTTAAAAAGTAACCATTTGAATAAGTAAAAATATTATTAATATACATATATTTAAAATTTAAATATTTATTTTTAAGATAATTTAAATAAATTTTAAAAATAAGGAAATATTTTATACTCCATTCGTCCCATATTTATCTTCTTACTTTCCGTTTTTGGACGTCCCACATTTATCTTCCTACCCCCAAAAAGGGAATTTTTTTACTAAAATATCCCTACATGTCCATATATTTACAGAAAAACCAATCCTTAATTTTATAACAATTGCACTACAAGACAAAAAGAGACAAATTTACCCCTCAAAAAGTACACATGAAAATAATAAAATACAACTTTCTTAAACTCTGTATCTACAGTGTCGAAGAAGATAAATATGGGACGGAGGGAGTAAATAAATTTAAATATTTTATTAATATACATATATTTAAATGAATTAATTAAAAAAAGAAAAAGAAAAAAAATTAAAACAGGAACAAAAAAACAAAAAAAAGGAAAAACAAAATAAAAACAAAAAGAAAAAAGAAAAAAGAAAAAAAACAAAAAGAAAAAAGAAAAAAGAAAAAAAACAAAAAGAAAAAACATAAAAAAAAAGCAAACAAGAATAAAAAAATATTAAAAACTACCGGGCACATTGTGCCCGGCAGAGCTCTTCCAAAATGGAGGAGCATGCGCCACGTCAGCGCGTTGCTGACGTGGCGCTGGGCATGGGAGAGCCAAAATTTTTGGCTCTCCCCTTGGAGATGCCCTAATACTGTATGTGATTTTTGATAAATGGGTGGGTCATGGTTTATGGGTTGAACCATTTTATTATGGGATGTGGGACCATCCTAGGATTAATTCTTCTTCATTAGTTTTAATTTAGTTGATTATGTATAAATGACTGATTTGGAGAAAATGTCAAACCTATAGGACCAATTTGTCCAATTAGGGACTATTTTGTTCAATTTGAAAACTTAAAGGACTGTTTTATTAATTTTGCCTATAGACAAGGACCAAAACAAATAAAATGCCCAGATTAGAGATTAGCCCACCCCATCCTTCTGTGTTGACTTCGAACAGCAGCTCAAGTCTCTCTTAATTCAATCAATATATTCTTTTCACAAGCTCAAATCTGCTATATACTAGTGGATTCGGTAACTTCCAAACAACATCACAGACGCTTATTCTTTTTATTTTTAATTTTACTTACCGATGCATCATCCTCCGACGGTTATTTTGTCATGACATCACCAAGGACAGCCATAGTCGACAGTAAAGTGTTTAATAAAACATTGGGTCCTTTTTACCGACGGCCTTATAATTTATACTTCCTCCGTTCTCATTTAAATGCTCTCATTGCATAGTAGTAACTATTTATTGAGTAACTTTGATCAAATTTTTTAACATAGTTCTATAATATAAAACATAGTCAAGTGAGATCTTGTTAGATTCGTCTAATCACGTAGTTTTAGAATATCAAATTTTTATAATTTTTACTTGTGTAAAATTTGAGTTATAAACATTTAAAAATATGTCTTGGACTGCGTGAAATGCAGAAGTGGAGCATTTATAGGAGAACAGAGGAAATCATGTGAAAAAACTTGAGGAGAATGATACAATAATTATATATAAATACTTCCTATGTTTTTAAATATTTACTACGTACCCACTCACCCAGCGTGCCGTTCAATGACATTTTAAATTATTAATAAATCAAGTTCGGTAGAAGTAAAAATTCTAAAAGATCAATATTTAAAACTACATGATGAGACGAATCTAACAAGATCTCACTTGACTATATTTTAATTTGTATAACTATGATTAAAAAAAAATTGAAATTAAAGTAATCCGATGAATAGTACTGAAATTTGATTTGTGGAGCAATCAATTGTAAACGGAGGAAGAAGTATATTTTTATATACTAGGATATGTAAATATATATGCGAAATAAGCAATTCCCATCAGCTTCGAGGTACTTTTTAAAAAAAAAAAAAAAAAAAAAAATTCAAATTTTTTTATCGGTGTAGAATTTTCCTCAACGAATTCGAGGTGTTTTACCATCCCATAAATGAGCCCGAGCAATGATACCATACAATGAGACTAGTAGTTCAACTACTACGACACAATAATGAGACTATTTTAATTTGAATACAGAACCAAAAGATGTTTTTTTTAAATTTTTTTTTTTTTATCCAACTACCCTATATTTACAACTGCATAAATACTTATAAATTTAGGTTCAGTATTAAAAAAATATTATAATGGTTCACCATTAATAAAGCAAAAGGAGAAGACAGTGACGGGAATGGCACATAAAATGTTTGTCGAATTAAATGACGGCAAAATTCATGGGAAATGGTAAAATTGATCGTCTTAAGTTTGATAATAGAATTCCGTGTGGCTATGAGTTCTAGCCACTTAAGTATGATTTTGAATTTTTTTTATTTTATTTTTCTCAACAGTCTATTCAAATTAAAAAATTGTGGAAGTTTATACCACACAATTACAAATGGAGGAGGTATAGGGGACGAATGGGGGAATCTAATTCCCAACTTGATGGTTGAAAGCCAGAAAATTAATTTAATGGTCAAGTCCCCATCCCCGTATGGTTCTGAATTTGAGTCTTGGAAATGTAGAAAATTATTTTGGGAGAATTATTATTTTTTTAATTATTATTATCTTTTGATTAGGTACATAGGGAATTATTTTTGGTAAAAAGGTACAAAGGGAATTTAATTAGTGTTTGGTAAATTTTAATAAATGAATCATCAAAACAGTTGGTCAATCTCAAACAATTAAACGACCACGTTTGACAAAACTGCTAAATAGAAATTACTTGTTCAAAAGCAATTTGAAATAAATTACCTTATCTAAAAAGTCAAAATAACTTTAAATAATGATCAATCATTTCTTTTTGAAACCGCTGTAAATAGCAGCATTTTGGAATTAGTTTATTCTAGGCAAAAAGTTGGTCTTGCATCTGCCAAACATCTAATTTTAACTAATTTATTACTCACATAATCAGTTAACAACAAACAGGTAATTCTCAAACATACCCAATATAATTAGCTATCAACTATCAGTTAATTACTATAGTATATTAAAGCTAAGTTGATTGGGATCTTTCACCTTCCTCTTGCAGTCTTCGGGACAATAGTACAATTTAAATTTCCCGCCAGCAATACAATACAACTAAGTGTATATATATTTATACATATATAGATATGTCACTGATGAAACCAAACATACACCATTTTATCAGTCAGTAACAATATGCAGATCAAGGTGAAGGAATCAACGGTCGTGAAGCTGGTAAAAGCGACGCCGACGAGAAGCCTGTGGCTGTCCAGTTTGGATCTTATTATGCCTTTCAACATGCACACTCGTTGCAACTACTTCTTCCGTCGTCCCCCAAGTGGCATCAGTCGCGACAACTTCTTCGACTCCAAGGTAATGAAGGAGGCACTTAGCCAAGCCATGGTTCCATTCTATCCTATTGCAGGGAGGCTCAAGATTAATGTCGATGGTCGCTGTGGGATCGACTGCAATGGCGAAGGCGTCGTGTTTGTCGAGGCTGAGGCCGATGCCGTGCTGGATGAGTTGATTGATTTTGTCCCTAGACCCGACCTGCCCTTGTTTCCAACTGTGGATTATTCCGGTGGAATTTCCTCATATCCGCTTTTTTGGCACAGGTATACTCCCTCTGTTTTTTATTCTTGCTTCATCAATTCTTTTGCTATACTTTTCACGAGCTCACTTTAACTTAAATTTTTTATCATAGATATACAAGTTAAAATATAGTCAAGTGAGATGTTATTAGATTCATCTCGTATTATAATTTTTAAACATCAAACTTCTTGAATTTTTACTTATACCGAATTTAAGTATTTCCTCGGTCCTCGAAATGGTATTAGGAAAACGAGTTTTTTTCTTGTAGTGATGTTCCTCAATACAAGAAAATAAATTATTTAACTACCAAATTTGGTAGATAACCAGAGGTATAAATTACTAGAAATTTTTTTCCTTAGCTCGTAGTCTCGTACTGAGGATTATTGGTCAAACTTTAGGTTGTAATTCCATTTGTGTTATGTGTACTTTGGTTTAGGTTTTGCTTATTGTTCTCCAATTTGTTTTCCAAAAATTAGTTTGGGCAATGCTACATGAAATTACATATTTATGTGCAGGTGACTCATTTTAAATGCGGCGGAGTTTGCTTAGTTACTGCAATCGATCATCATGTCGCAGATGGAATTTCCGCCACACATTTCGTCAACTCATGGTCCGACATGGCTCGATGCAATCAAATCACCATCCCACCTTTCATTGAAAGGCAACCGTTTTTAACCTCCCGTGATCCACCTAAAATTCTATTCCCCCACTCTGATTATAGCCTCCCTCCCACACTAAAAAGCCCTGTATGTCACACAGATGATGATGCTGTAGTTTTTAAGCTATTCAAGTTAACTCCCGATCAGATCAATGCCCTCAAGGCAAAATGCAAGGACGGCGAGGAGGATCGCGACAACCTTAAATATAGCACGTATGAGGTTGTGTGCGGGCACGTGTGGCGCTGTGTAACCATTGCCCGTGAACTACCAGCCGATCAAGAAACGAAGCTTCATATGGCGGTTGATGGACGGACGAGGATGGAACCCCCACTCCCAAAGGGCTATTTAGGCAATTGTATATTTGGTGCGTGTAGAGGTCCCTCCTAAAAGGTTCTAGAATTATCTCCAACATTCATGAATAGGCTTGAATTATGACTAGCATTCTAGATAGATCTCAAGAGTTCTACCCTAGCCCAACCTTTAGAGTTCTAGAGAGATCTAAATTGTTCCACATTCTTTAGAAACCTAGAATAGGTAAGCATGTCCTAGAATGTTCTATAGGTTAGTATATATAGAGGGATAGTGGTCATTTGCACAACCAACCACAACACACAAACCAACCACAATCACAACACCAAGAGTTGTAAGAGTTGTAAGAGTTGTAAGTGTTGAAGAGTGATCAATAAAAGTTTTTTCTTCATTTGAAGATCTATCTTCATCTTTGAGAGTTTTCTTCATCCTTGAGAGAGAGTGCCACTATTATAGTGAGGATATCCAACACTTGCACACACACTTGGGAAAGAGTTCCGCTGCTAATACGTGTTCTTCCCAACAAAGTGGTATCAGAGCCAGGTTCGTTGAAGCCATCACCCTGCTAGATTGACGATGGAAGGTGTTGTGATGCACGATGGTGATATGTTCAAGCTCACAGCCGACAACTACTCCTATTGGAAGCCGATGATGGAGGATCATTTATACTGCAAGGATCTGTACGAGCCTATCAAGAATGAGAAGAAGCCGGAGGGCAAGAAAGATGCCGAATGGGATCTCTTGAATAGGAAAGCAGTCGCAATGATCCGTAAGTACATCGATCGAAGTTTGTTTGAGCATGTTTCCACCTACACTAATGCATATGAATTATGGACCAAACTAGAGTCCATGATTCAAAAGAAGACACCTCGGAACAAAGCTCATTTGGTTCGTCGGTTGGTGAAGTTGGAATACAAGGATGGCCAGAGCATGATTGAGCACTTGAATACCTTCAAAGGTCTTGTGAATCAACTCACAAAGATCGAGATGAAGGTTGATGATGAGTTGCAAGCTCTATTGCTACTCAGCTCCTTGCCGGAGAGTTGGGACACGCTTGTTGTTACTCTTAGCAACTCGTGTCCAGAGGGAAAGCTAACTTTGGATATAGTTGCTGATAGCCTGCTCAATGAAGAAGCCCGGAGGAAGGAGCGAGGAGACTCTACACACTACGAGGCCAATGTTATGGAGAACCGAGTGAGAATCGAGAGCCGTGGAAGAAGCGTCAATCGAAGCCGAGACAGATCCAGGGGCCATTCCAAGTCACGCACGAGGGTCACCTGCTACTATTGCGGCAAGGTCGGGCATAAGAAATCAGAATGCCGGAATCTCAAACGCGACCAGAGGAACGGGGTTGTCAAGCAAGACTCGATAGAGCCAAGGAAGAACGAAGATAAGAATACGACGGCGATAACCACGGAGAATAAAGAAGACATCTTCCTCATTAGAGAAGACTACTTGAACATTGCCTGTGACGACAGTACGTGGATAATCGACTCAGGTGCGTCAATCCACGTAACCCCACATAGAGAGTTCTTCTCAACATATAAAAGTGGTGATTTTGGCACTGTGAGAATGGGGAATCACGTGTCAAGCAAAATCGTGGGGATAGGAAACATCACTCTGTTAACTAACACCGGGTGTGAGCTGGTGTTAAAAGATGTCAGGCATGTTCCAGATATGCGACTCAACCTCATCTCAGCCGGTAAGCTCGATGATGTTGGATACATAACTCAACTTGGAGCCGGAAGATGGAAGCTTTCGAGGAACAACATCATCGTTGCCAAAGGAATGAAAGATGGGACGTTATATATCACCCAGGCCAAGCTATGCAAGGGAGAAACCAATGTCGCTCAAGATAGGTCGTGTCTGGATCTGTGGCACAAGAGACTTGGGCATATGAGCGAGAAAGGGCTGCAAATCCTTGCCCGAAAGGAGCATCTTGCCGACATGAAAGGTAAAACACTAGACCCCTGTACTCACTGTTTGGTTGGCAAGCAACATCGAGTCACGTTTTCAAGAAGTAATCAGCCTCATAGGAGAAAGCATATTCTTGACTTGGTGCACACCGATGTTTGCTCGATGACGGAGAAATCCATGGGTGGTGCATTGTACTTTGTTACCTTCATCGATGACCACTCTCGGAAGGTTTTTGCATATCTATTGAAGACAAAAGATCAAGTCATAGACGTCTTCAAGGAGTTTCATGCAAGGGTGGAGCGAGAGACAGGTTTGAAGCTGAAGTGCGTCCGAGCTGATAATGGCGGAGAATATCGAGGCCCGTTTGATGCATATTGCAGGTCACATGGAATCAAGCTCGAGAAGACTCCACCGAAGACACCTCAACTAAACGGTGTTGCTGAAAGAATGAATCGCACCATAACAGAAAGAGTTCGGTGCATGCTTTCTCACGCTAAGCTCCCTAAGTCGTTCTGGGGAGAAGCAGTGACGACTGCCGTCAGTATCATCAACCACTCCCCATCAGTGCCTTTGGATGGAGATATCCCAGAAGAAGTCTGGACGGGAAAAAGAGTCTCATACGACCGCTTCAAAGTGTTCGGTTGCCGAGCGTTCGTTCATGTTCCCAAAGATGAACGTGCTAAGCTTGACTCAAAGACAAAGGAGTGCATCTATCTCGGTACACCACATGATGAGTTTGGTTACCGGCTTTGGGATCCAACAGCCAAGAGGATCGTCAGGAGTAGAGATGTCATATTCTTCGAAGACCAGACTATCGAAGATTTTCGTAATGAGAAGAAGTCGATGGTTCGATGTCGTGCCTCTCCTGATACACCAACAGTGGAGCATAATGACCAAGATGAACAAGCAGCCGAGGATGCTGATGCCGAGATACCTACCTCAAATGACGTAAGTAATGAGGAGGTTTCTTCTGAGTCAGGCGACACAGAATCATCACAAGAAGAAGGTGAGACTATACAACCTCAGTTACGTAGATCCACTCGCGAGAGAAAACACTCCACTAGATACCCACCAGATGAGTATGTGATATTCACGAGTGAGGGGGAGCCACAAAACTATAATGAGGCTATGGAAAATCAACACAAGGAAGAATGGTTGAAGGCCATGCATGAAGAAATGCAATCATTGCATGAGAACCACACCTATGACTTAGTGGAGTTACCAAAAGGGAGACGAGCATTGAAAAATAAATGGGTATACAAATTGAAGACCGAAGAAGGAGGCGCAAGACCAAGATACAAAGCCAGAATCGTCGTCAAAGGATGTGGCCAGAAGAAAGGGATAGATTTTGAAGAAATCTTCTCTCCCGTGGTAAAGATGCAATCTATCCGGGTAGTTCTTGGGCTTGCCGCATGCCTAGACCTAGAGATTGAGCAGCTAGATGTCAAGACGGCATTCTTGCATGGAGATTTAGAAGAAGAGATATATATGAACCAACCCGAAGGATTCATGGAGCCGGGGAAAGAACACTTAGTATGTCGTCTCAAAAAGAGCCTCTATGGTCTGAAGCAAGCTCCGAGACAATGGTATAAGAAATTTGACTCCTTCATGGCCCAACATCAATTCCAGAAGACTCGCTCGGATCACTGCGTCTTCATCAAAAGATATCCTAATGGAGAATTTATCATCCTCTTACTCTATGTGGATGATATGTTAATTGTTGGTCGTGACAAGAAGAAGATCGAGGCACTGAAGAAGGCTTTGAGCAGATCATTCTCCATGAAAGACTTGGGACCGGCAAAACAAATCCTTGGGATGAAGATCGCTCGAGATCGTTCCAAGAGACTACTATGGCTATCTCAAGAAAGATATATTGAGAAAGTTATCGAAAGATTCAATATGGATAAAGCCAAGCCGGTGGGCGTTCCACTTGGAGGACACTTCAAGCTAACTAAGAAACAATGTCCAACAAGTGAGAAAAGAAAAGAAGAAATGGAGAAGATCCCATATTCATCGGCGGTCGGGAGCCTCATGTATGCCATGGTCTGCACTAGACCTGATATCGCCTTCGCTGTTGGCATGGTAAGTCGGTTCTTATCTAATCCTGGTAAAGAACACTGGGCAGCTGTAAAATGGATATTTAGATATCTCCGGGGAACTGCCAAAAGATCTATATGCTTTGGCAAAGGAAAACCAGTGTTAGAAGGGTATACTGATGCAGACATGGCAGGAGACGTTGATTCAAGAAAATCAACATCAGGATATCTAATTACCTTTGCAGGGGGAGCTGTATCATGGCAATCGAGACTGCAGAAATGTGTGGCGCTATCAACAACAGAAGCTGAGTACATAGCGACTACAGAAGCAGGTAAGGAGATGGTATGGATAAAAGGATTACTCACCGAGCTAGGTCAGATTCAAGAAAGCCCGATGCTTCTCTGTGACAACCAAAGTGCGATATACCTGGCGAAGAATCCAACGTATCACTCCCGATCAAAACACATTGATGTTCGATATCATTGGATACGAGATGCATTGGAAGAAAAGCGACTGCAGCTCGACAAAGTGCATACGGATGACAACTGGTCTGATATGATGACCAAAGTGATACCTATGAAGAAATTCGAAGATTGTTGCAGAGGCTCAGGAGTCATAGAACTTCCAGATTAGTCGGGAAGGGGGAGATTGTAGAGGTCCCTCCTAAAAGGTTCTAGAATTATCTCCAACATTCATGAATAGGCTTGAATTATGACTAGCATTCTAGATAGATCTCAAGAGTTCTACCCTAGCCCAACCTTTAGAGTTCTAGAGAGATCTAAATTGTTCCACATTCTTTAGAAACCTAGAATAGGTAAGCATGTCCTAGAATGTTCTATAGGTTAGTATATATAGAGGGATAGTGGTCATTTGCACAACCAACCACAACACACAAACCAACCACAATCACAACACCAAGAGTTGTAAGAGTTGTAAGAGTTGTAAGTGTTGAAGAGTGATCAATAAAAGTTTTTTCTTCATTTGAAGATCTATCTTCATCTTTGAGAGTTTTCTTCATCCTTGAGAGAGAGTGCCACTATTATAGTGAGGATATCCAACACTTGCACACACACTTGGGAAAGAGTTCCGCTGCTAATACGTGTTCTTCCCAACAGTGCGAATCCAACCATTTTGGCAGGTAATCTCCAATCGAATCCACTTAAGTTTTCGGTGGATAAATGCCGCGAGGCGTTAGCCAAAATGAACGACGAGTACTTGAGGTCGGCTGTTGATTATTTGGAATGCGAAGCGGATGTTGGATCACTTTCGGTGCTCACACACGGTTATGCTTGTCCGAATCTTTTACTGGTGAGTTGGGGTAGGCTTCATATTAATTCGGCGGATTTTGGGTGGGGAAGGACACTGTATGTGGCGCCTTGGGGGACACCAGGCGACGGGCGCAGTACTCTGTTGGAGGACATTGATGGAAATGTATTATATAGAGTCTCTCTGTATAAACAACACATGGCCCGTTTTGAGGAGCTCTTGTACGACATTTGAGTTTAACAGTCGTCCAAGGAGCATTTACAGTGATGGATCTGAGCTGCTGCTGCTGCTTCAAGTATTTGTCCGTTGCACTTTCCGTGTGCTATCGATTCTGTTTTTGTGTGTTTCGCTACGATCTTATGGATTTCTTTTTTTATTTAAATTTTTTCGCCTCCCTTGATAAAGTCGTTGTTTTTGTTTTTATTGTTTTCTGCTCCCGGTTTGTATTTCTTGTTTTGTTCATCATAACTGCACTTCCTATTTCTTTCAATTGTTTGAAGCCCTGTGTTTATTCAATTATTCTTGGACTAATCATAGCAAACTTCATGTACCAATATAATAGTAGCAAACTAATTTATGGATTCTCGATTAGGGGTAATGACGAGCCGAGTCGAGCTCGAGTAGTGGGTACTCGAGCTTGACTTGACGGCATTTTTGAGCTACTCGAGCTCGAGCTCAAGCTTGAATCGAATCGAGTAGCAGAGCTCAAGCTCGACTTGAGTTCGAACACGAGTAGCTCGAGTATTTTATTTTTAATCAATTCAGTCGAGTAGACGAGCTACTCGAGCTCGATTATATTTTTTAAAACTTTTTCCTTCTCGAGTTCGATCTCGAGTACTCTACTCGAGCTTATCGAGTATTTTTTTATTGCATTTTTCTTTTAAAATTTTAAAAAATATATATGAAAAATGAGTCGAGTACTCGATTCGAATACTCGAGCTCGATACTCGAGTGCCCTACTCGACTACTCGACTCGACTCGAATTTTTCGAGCACGAGTCGAGTTTCTTTCCGAGCCGAGTCCTGAGTTGAGTTCGAGTAGCTCTACTCGTTAATAACCCCTAGGGGTGTAAACGAGCCGAGCCGAGCCGAGCTCGAGCCTGGCTCGGCTCGATTAAGGAAAAATTCGGCTTGGCTCGAGCTCGAAGCTCGACGAGATTTAAAAAATTGAGCTCGGCTCGAGCTCGACATAAAAAAGCCGAGTTCGAGCTCGGCTCGAGGCTCGAATAAAGCTCGAGTTTTTTTTTTTTAAAACATTGACACTCATATATTAATAAATATGTGTAGGGGCTCAAATCACACAAGTTAAAAAGATGGATAGATGGGACATTACCACTGGACCAGGTCTTCATTCCCAAACTAAGCTCGATATAAAATAAGAATAATCGTCAAATTATTAAATAATTAACTTAAAAACTTGAATGATTGAAGTTTAATAGATTTAATATATTAAACTATTCCTAGTTCCTACTTCTAACCATAAAAAAGAAAAAATAGAAAAGAAAATTTATAGGATTAATAAATAGATTATACATTTACTATGTATAATTGATATGTGTATATATATATTCGAGCCTATTATCGAGCTTTCGAGCCGAGTATTGGTTAGCTCGGCTCGGGCTCATAAACCTTTCGAGCCGATCTCGAATTCGAGTCGAGCTTTGGTCGAGTTTTGATCGAGTCGAGCCCGAATATTTTACGAGCCTATCAGTCTCATTTATACCCCTAATCACCCCTATTCTTGATACATGGTAAAATTGTCAAATTTCAAAGTCGAAAAGAATTATACTCGAATTTGGAATACGCTTCTTTATTCATTATTAAAATGAGCATATCAAGACCGACAGACAATTTATCCGAACTAACGTGGTTAATAAATGTAGCCATAATGATACTGCATGCATATGCCAGTGTCTGTCCTAAAATGGAAATTTCAGGACATTCTTAATTTGCGTGACCATGACCACAATATCTCGAATTATCACGGTATAGAAATACACCAGATAATGTTTTCTATATGTTTCATTTATGTTGCTCATATAATCAGATTAATATATGATGATGGTGATCCTATATATCCAGATGAACACTGCCATGTAAATTTTGTTGAGTCAAGGTGTTGATGGAAATTTAAGGTCGATGATTGAACACAATAGGTGAACATCCGCTACAGCAGTCTGCATGTGTGAAGTGAAGATCTTGTCAAAGACTGAGCTTAACCCCAACGGATCTTTCCTAATCAGGGAGGGTAAATTCTAATGTTTACTTGCAGGAACCTTTCCTGAATTAGAGTAAGATCATTTGAACAAGTTTTTCCCTAAGTGCAACGGCTCTTTCCCTTAATGGCAACAAGACCGTTTGAACCAATAGGGTTCTTGGATAAAGAGAGTTTTGGAGAATCAGTTCAATACTTCTCGCGATTATCTTTTTGAAATTACTCTGAAACTCTCTCAAGCTTTCGGAAATCACTTATAGAGAAGAACTCTCGATCTCCAGCCTTGTGTGCATCTATTTCATCTGTTGCTGGAAGATCGAGCAAGCTTTAAGCACTCTCGTTCTGTCGATTGTTCTCTAATTCATTCTGTGAATCTGAGATACATTTGTGAAGAGTGCTTAAAGAGTTGGAGAAAGTAGAAGTCGTTCCATTTACACTACTCAACAAGGAGAAGTGCAAGTTACTTCGGGGGAAACTCAAAGTGGGCTAGCTTTGGGGAGTTGAAATAGGTGGGAAGCCTATACCAGACTCGGAGAGGAGCTGGTCATCACAACTATCCGCCTGGAGTTCGGAGTGAAGGCATTTAACCTATTTCATCTATTGTGTGTGGTTGTAAACCATTGTTGATACACATAGTGAAATAATCTCATGGATTGGTATCCCCCAGACGTAGGCCGAAGGCCGAACTGGGTCAACAACTCTTTGTGTTGTTTATTTACCTTGTGCTTCTTTTTATTCCGTTGTGCTTGTGTTACACATTGATATAGTAATCTGTTTGTTCATTGGTTGTGTTCAGACACTCTCAGTGAACCACTGCATTAAGTATTCTCACTTGCCTAGTTTGTCGACCTAACAAATTTTTGGCACGGCGAAAGGGTTAGTAAAACTTTAAAACTAAACGTTACCATATTTGCTGCTTAAATGATAAAACAATTGTTAGGTCCCACTTAAGTCGAGATCTGTAACTTTTAAAAATGTTTGTTTAATATCGAGTTCAAACACACACTTCGAACTCGGTTATGCAGCTTAAAGATAAAATAATTAACTGAAATGAAATGGGGAAGCATAAAAGAGAACAAAAGATTTGTTGACGCAGTTTGGCGCCTGGGGGATACTAATACAGGAGAGTTCTAGATGTTTCAACACTGGGCTCCGACCCAAACATTAGCGAACATAAATCTGTCCATCACACCAATCGCCAAGCAGAAGATTGTGCTAACCAAAACATCCCTATTTTTGTGAAGATCCCTCCAAGACCTTTCTTCAATCCCTTAAAGCTCCTTGCTTCAAGTTTCTCTTGACCGAAACATGTGATGCGATCCTCCGTTGATCATCCTCCTCTTCTTTGAGCGACGGTGTCAACATGACGAATGCCTTGGAAGAGGCCACACGTATTATCGTCACCTCGGTGTAGACTCACGAATCCATCTTCATCTATGTTGAACCAAGGCGGAATGACTTTCAAAAGACGTATAACATGAAAATCGCAATGTTATTGCTTGTGAGTTTTCCAACTAAATAGTTGTACTCGATTAATTCATGGTTGGAGAACCCCTCTCTTCTTCTTCACATATTGGACTATTTGTGATATGAATTATCTCTGTAATTCTCGTCCAAGAAGATATCACCAATCAATCCAGGTTAAAATAGAAATAGGCAGCAAGCAAGATGTATGCCAATTGCCAAGGAGGTGAAAATTCTTTCTATTTAGTAAAAACCTTCCTTAGCCCAAAGCTTCCAAGGATAGCAAATCTTCTTGCCATATTTGAGCATCTCATCTCTAAAAATCCGTCAAGATCCGTGGGGAGAATCTCCAGATATCAACAACTGTTATTTCTATAAAAAATACTTCTTGTCTTGATAAGATTTCTCGTGGAGTCTACGTCTGGTGTTCAACTATTGGGTAGGAACACTGCAACAAAAATCTGGTCCTAACAACAATAAAAGCGGAGAGTTGTTTATATGGGACAGTTGTAAGTGTAGATTTTGATATCACACACACACAAGAATACTTTACACTTTTGATATCTAAAAACGATAACTAAAAGCGGAGAGTTGTTTAGCTAAAGCTGCTTTGTATATCTTGCTTTGCTTCGCTCTGAGAATTACAACAATCTGAGTACCTATTTATAGAAATGAAAACGCACACAATACAATTAACACATGCTAAAACTATTCTTATAGTGGCTTCAATACTTTCGGCGCCGTAGATGAGAATTCAACTGGATGGCTTTATTGTTACTTTGATGGCTTCAACAAATATGGCATTTGACGTTTATGCCGTTTTTCCAACAAAACTCCCCCGTAAACTTCAAATGCTTCTGCCATCTGTCATCCCTATCAACTTCTTAAACTTGTCGAGCAGTACCTTTGGCAATGGCTTTGTAAATATGTCTGCCACTTGTTCTTGGCTTGCCACATGCATTAGTTCCACATTTCCATTTTTCACATGATATCGGATAAAGTGGAAGCGAACATCAATGTGTTTGCTTCTTTCATGATTCACTGGATTCTTCGCCAATTCAATTGCGGATTTATTGTCTATATGAATCACTGTTCCGTTTGACTGCTTCATCTCCATCTTGCTCAGTAGATTTCTTAGCCATACAGCATGACATACACACCAAGATGCTGCTACATATTCAGCTTCACATGTTGAGAGCGTCACGATCGGTTGCTTCTTTGAAAGCCAAGTGAAAGCAGTATTTCCCAGAAAGAACACGTACCCTGCAGTACTTTTTCGGTCATCAATATCTCCACACCAATCACTGTCAGAGTATCCAATCAGCTTGTAATCTTCTGTCCTCGAGTAGAACAATCCATGTGACGTTGTTCCTTGAATGTACCTGAGGATTCTCTTTAACGCCTTCCAGTGTGAGTAAGTTGGGTTCTCCATGAACCGACTCACAACACCAACACTTAGTGCAATATCTGGCCTTGTGCATGTGAGGTAGCGAAGGCTTCCAACCAAGGTTCTGTACCTTCCTGGATCAACTTGCTCTCCTTCATCAAACTTTGAAAGTTTTGCTCCAGGTTCCATAGGTGTTGATACAGGGTTGCACTTCTCCATCTTGAAGTCTTTCAAGATCTTCTTCGCATATGTCTCCTGTGATACAAAGATGCCTCTTTCTGTTTGTTTAACTTCCAGGCCAAGGAAGAACTTCATCAAGCCTAAGTCAGTCATCTCAAACTCTTGTTTCATTCTTCTTTTGAAGTCTTCTATCATCTCATCACTGTTACCCATGAAAATGAGGTCATCAACATAAAGAGCAACAAACAAAATGTTACCTCCATTTTTCTTGATGTAGAGGGCATGCTCGTAGGGACATTGCTCAAACTCATTCTCCTTGAGATATGCATCAATGCGAGTATTCCACGCTCGCGGTGCTTGCTTTAGCCCGTAAAGCGCTTTCTTCAACTTCAACACCTTCGTTTCTCCTCTAAGTTTCAGGTTGCTCAATGTAGACTTCTTCTTCGAGTACACCATTTAAGAACGCTGTCTTGACATCCATTTGGAATATTGGCCATTTGTACTGAGCAGCTTGAGAAATGAGTAGCCGGATTGTCTCCATTCTTGTGACAGGGGCAAAGACTTCATCATAATCGATTCCTTCCTTTTGCTTGTATCCCTTTGCAACAAGCCGAGCTTTGTATCGTTCAATCTCCCCTTGTGCATTCATCTTTTTCTTGTAAACCCATTTCACTCCAATGGACTGACTTCCTTTGGGCAATTCAGTGAGCTCCCATGTGTTGTTGCGCTCGATTGCTTCAATTTCTTCATCCATGGCTGCCTTCCATTTTTCATCTAGTACGGCATCTTCATACTTGATATTTTCAGAATCTGCCAACAAACATACAAGATGTACCTCTGTAGAGTCGTACAAATCTTGTAGACTTCTCATTCGGGGTTGTCGCGGCTCATCTTCTTCTTCTTTTTCTTTAACAATTTCAGGATCTGTTGATAGAACTGTCGGAACAACAACTGACGATTCTGCGACTTCGTTGGCAACTTTCTTTGAGTTATTCCAGTCCCATTCACTTGCTTCATTCACTCGCACATCTCGACTCGTTATCACCTTCTTGCTTATCGGGTCATACAACTTATACCCTTTTGTGAGTCCATCATATCCGATAAAAACATATGCTTTGCTTTTATCTTCCAGCTTCATTCTTCGCGGATCTGGTACATGTGCATAGGCTACACTACCGAATATCTTTAGATGAGAGACGGTAGGCTTCTTACCACTCCATGCTTCCAGTGGTGTTCGATTCTTCAACTTCATGTGTGGGCACCGATTCTGTATGTAGACGGCACACATCACAGCTTCTGCCCAGAATTCTTTGGGCATCTTCTTGCTTTTCAGCATCGACCGAACCATATCTAGGATGGACCTATTCTTCCTTTCAGCTACGCCATTCTGTTGGGGCGAGTATGGTGCTATCAGAAATCTTCTTATGCCTTCTCGTTCACAGTACTCTCGGAAGGCTGTCGAGGTGTATTCGCCTCCTCTATCAGATCGAATTGCTTTGATGGATCTGCCAGTTTCTTTTTCAACACTCGCCTTGAATATTTTGAACACCTTGAATGCCTCGGATTTTTCTTTCAGCAAATAGACCCACGTCCTTCGGGAGAAATCATCGATGAAAGAGATGAAGTATCTCTTTCCGCTGAAAGATTCGGGAGTAATTGGTCCACATATATCGGTGTGGATCAGCTCAAGCGGATGCTTCGCTTCATATTCGGCCTTCTTTTGAAATGAGGATCTTGTTTGCTTCCCGAGTACACAATCTTCACAAAATTCTCCTCCAAAATCCATGCTAGGCAGTCCTTTCACCATCTTCATCTTCACTAGCTTTTTCAGACCATCATAATGTAAGTGGCCAAAGCGGTGATGCCATAGCGATGCTTTATCTACTTCTTTGACTTGTAAGCATTTCCCTTGCAAGCTTTGCAGGTTCAACTTGTACATTCGATTTCTTTTCATTTCGACTCGAGCTATCAGACGTCCTTGCTTGTCTTTCAGATGCAGCAACTGATCTTTTAGAAAGGTTGAGTATCCTTTCTCTGCGAGCTGGCCAAGACTCAAGATGTTGTTTTTTAGGTCTGGGACATAGTAGACATCTTGGATTGTCCCTATCAAGCCATCATTCTGTGTGAAACATATCGTACCTCGGCCTTTGACTTGTACTTTTGATGCATTTCCGAATAATACATGACCATTGTCAACTTTCTGCATTTCTTTGAATAGATGCTCATCATAGCACATGTGGTTGCTTGCTCCAGAATCGAGGTACCAGGATGTGTCATCGTTGACATCGTTGTGCGCCATCATGAGAACACCTCCATTTGCTTTGTCTTCCACGACTAGGTTGGTTGTCTCTTCCACTCGTCTGTTGGCCCGACACTCTTTTGCAAAGTGTCCCATCTTGCCACAATTGTAACAACCCTCGTTGTTGCAGTCGTCGGAATGATGACCATATTTGTGGCACTTTTGGCATTTGACGTTGGAGAAATTTGATCGACCGCCTCTTCCTCGAGCGCGTCCTCTTCCACGCCAGTTTGCTTGGCTTGATTCGAATCTGTCCCTCTGGTACCTTTCATAATTATTGCTTTGGATACCACGACCGTGTCCACGATTTCCACGGTCTTGTCCTCTCCCCCGAAAGTTTCGAGAGTAGAGAACCTTTTCATCTTTAATTGATGCCTTGGTCTGGAGTGCCTGCTCGAGTGGCTCATCTTTCTTTTTCTTTTTTCTTTGTTCGTGTGCTTCGAGAGATCCAGCGAGCTCTTCAACAGTGAGCACTTTGAGGTCTTTTGATTCTTCAATCGCACACACAACATTTTCGAAATCATTGGTTAATGATCTCAATATTTTCTCCACAATTCTGGCATCGGACAATTCTTCTCCGTTCCGATTGAGTTGGTTTGCCACGGTCTGGACACGTGTGATGTAGTCAGACACATTTTCTGACTCCTTCATTTTCATGCTTTCAAGCTCTCCACGAAGGGTTTGGAGACGCACTTGCTTTACCTGGTCGGCTCCTTTGAATGATTTTTCCAGGATGTCCCATGCTTCTTTTGAGGTGGTGGCACCGGATATTTTTTCGAAGCCTGATTCGTCAACGGCTCGGAATAACATGTAAAGGGCTCCGCTATCTTTGGACCGCGCATCTTTCAATGCTTTTTGTTCTGCTGCAGTTAATTTTCCGGTATTTTCTGGTTCTACAAAACCATTTTCAACCACGTCCCATGCATCTTGAGCTCCGAGAAGGGCTTTCATTTGAATACTCCACTTCTCGTAATTTGCTTTTGTGAGCTGCGGCAGTGACATTTGTCCCGTGATATTCGCCATTTGACCTGTATAAATAATATATATTTATATATATATATTTTTTTGCTTTAATATAGATATATATATCAAATATATATAATATATATGTAAATATAATATATATATATATTTATGGTCAACTATTAAATTCGCTATGGAATTTAATGCCCAACACCCCCTCCTGCCTTCACTTTAACGTGAATTGAAGTCCAACACCCCTCCTGCCTTCACTTTAATGTGAATTGAATTTTGGTGGGTGGCTTTCTCCACGTGTAAGCCTTTTCTTTCAGTTATTCACTATCTTCCTTCCTCTTGTTCATTTCTTTCAAAGAAACAAGGTAGCAACGGCAGCAAGAAAGTACAGCAGCGGCTGTTTAAGGTGGTGCGCATGCGGCGCGAATTTGAAGGGCAGTGCTCGGTGGATGGAGGAGCAGCACTGGGCAGCGGCAGGAGACAAAGGCAGCGGTAGTGGGAGCTTGGCAGTGCTTGATGGGCGGCGCTGGAGGCAACTCGGCGGAGGCTGGTCCGGGCGGCAGCGGAGGCGGTGCGTGTTCACCGGAAAGATGTTGCAGGCGGTGGACACCAGCTCGGAGGAAACCACGGTGGGTAAATTTAATTCTTTTAATTTGAGTATTTATACTCAAAATGTTTTGCTCTGAGTTTGGATCACTCAGGCTCTGATACCAATTTGTAGATTTTGATATCACACACACACAAGAACACTTTACACTTTTGATATCTAAAAACGATAACTAAAAGCGGAGAGTTGTTTAGCTAAAGCTGCTTTGTATATCTTGTTTTGCTTCGCTCTGAGAATTACAACAATCTGAGTACCTATTTATAGAAATGAAAACGCACACAATACAATTAACACATGCTAAAACTATTCTTATAGTGGCTTCAATACTTTCGGCGCCGTAGATGAGAATTCAACCGGATGGCTTTACTGTTACTTTGATGGCTTCAACAAATATGGCATTTGACGTTTATGCCGTTTTTCCAACAGTAAGAGCAAAAAATTTCTAAAGGATATACGTCCTTATAACTGTATGTTTAGCTTAACATCAATGGGAGGAAAAAGTTGTCCAAGCTTGAATACTAGATCATCTCCACGTATGTTCCGTTTGCACGGCCAAAACTACCAACACATAGGAAGCTTGTTGTATCCTGAAGGATCAAGTCCGAAATTTGGCCAACTATATATATATATATATATTTGACACTGAGAATGAGGATGAAAATAGGATGAAGGTATTGGGGTTTGTCTGTGTACACTAAGAATTTATTTTCCCACTGAAGTACATGTTTTTATAGCAGTATGTTAATTTTGTCCATCTTTACAAATGATCTAATTTTACTATACTCAATTGTGCTCAAGATAGATCTGTATCAGTTTGCTATTCATTTATAAGTCCAACTACCCATACGCCGGAAAAAAAAAAAAAAAAAAAAAAAAACCAATATCATCCCATAATTTTGAAAAATTTTCAAAACAGTCCCACAAATGTTGAATTAGACGAATCCGTCCCATAACTACCCTAATCATAGCCGAACCCGTCCATGAACCCGGTTTTTCCGCTAATCATCGCCGAACCCGTCCCATAACTACCCTAATCATCGCCGAACCCATCCCTCCATTAGGAAAGTTATGGGACGGGTTCGGCGATGATTAGAGAAAAACCGGTTCATGGACGGGTTCAACTATAATTAGAGTAGTTATGGGACGGATTCGTCTAATTCGATATTTGTGGAACTGTTTTGGAAATTGAAAAAACTTATGGGACTAAATGGGTTTTTTTTTTTCCCATACGCCCACACCTTTAGGTTCAGTGTTAAAACTTATTATAATACTCCACCATTATTACAATCAAAAAAAGAAATGTGACCGGAATTGCACATAAAACGTGTCTCGCATTAAATAACCGCGAAATCCATTGAAAATGGTAAAATTGATCGTCTAATAAATTTGACAGTAGAATTCCGTAAATAACTTCCAATGGCAGTTGATTTAATTGATTATGGGTATTCATGAAAAGATTAAAATAAATTTGATTATGTTTTGTAATGTATATTGTTATTATTATCAATATATCTTCCATCAATTTTTTTTATGATACTATTGACAAAATTTTCTGGGTCCGTCACTGCTGGCTACTTATCCCGCTAGCTAGCTAACCATCCTCCCATTCATTTCCATAAGTTCGCGAAACAATTTTATATTAATAATATTCGTGTATTTTACTAACAATTTAGTAATAAAAATTTGTTTATTCTTGATTGCAGTCACAAGTAACGTGTTTCTTCCAAACAATATATATATATATATATATATATAGTATAGTATAGATATGTCACTGATCAAACCAAACATACACTATTTTATCAGTAAGAATGCAGATCAAGGTGAAGGAATCAACGGTGGTGAAGCCGGCAAAAGCGACGCCGACAAGAAGCCTGTGGCTGTCCAGTTTAGACCTTATGATGCCTTTCAACATGCACGCTCGTTGCAACTACTACTTCCGTCGTCCCCCAAGTGGCATCAGCTGCGACAACTTCTTTGACTCCAAGGTAATGAAGGAGGCACTTAGCCAAGCCATGGTTCCTTTCTATCCTATTGCAGGGAGGCTCAAGATTAATGTCGATGGCCGCGTTGAGATCGACTGCAATGGCGAAGGCGTCGTGTTTGTCGAGGCTGAGGCCGATGCCGTGTTGGATGAGTTGATTGATTTTGTCCCTAGACCTGACCTGCCTCTGTTTCCAACCGTGGATTATTCCCGTGGAATTTCTTCGTATCCGCTCTTTTTGGCGCAGGTATATATATTGTTATACTGGGGGAAAAAAGATTTCATCTTTATCAGAAATTTTCTTTATTAGAGTGACCTCTTGTTCATGTATAAAACAGCTTAAACATATCTTGCCGGGAAAAAAAATGATTTAACTAATGAATTTGATAGCTAACGGTAGGTATAAATAATTTTTTTTCCTTAGCTCATACTGTCCGAGGATTATTGGCCAAACCGTAGCTTGTATGTAACTCCATATGTTTACGCCATTTAGTTTTTGCTTATTGTTCTTCGAATTCCTTTTAACAAATAGTTTGAGCTATGCTACACGAAATTAATATGTTGTGAAGTCCGATAATGCAAGAGGTACTCTACAGAATGGCACGCCCGACGACCGTAAACTTTCAATGTATTTGTCGTTCTTTTTTAGCCTAGGTCCTGTGGATGTTTAAACTCTTGGGTGTCATTGTTAGCTGTATCTAAAACTAGTGAAATTCCTGGCTTGGTACCATCACAGACTCCGAATTAGGTAATCAATTCTCGTGTATTTTCGTAACAGAAATTATTTTTTGACGCGTAGGTGACTCATTTTAAATGCGGTGGAGTTTGCTTGGTTACTGCAATCGATCATCATGTCGCGGATGGAATATCCGCCACACATTTCATCAACTCATGGTCCGACATGGCTCGATGCAATCAAATCACCATCCCACCTTTCATCGAAAGGAAACCGTTTTTAACCGCCCGTGATCCACCTCAAATTCTATTCCCCCACACCGATTATAGCCTCCCTCCCACAATAAAAAGCCCTGTATGTCACACAGATGATGATGCTGTAGTTTTTAAGCTATTCAAGTTAACTCCCGATCAGATCAATGCCCTCAAGGCAAAATGCAAGGACGAAGAGGAGGACCGCGACGACAGCGTTAAATATAGCACATATGAGGTTGTCCGTGGGCACGTGTGGCGCTGTGTGAGCTGCTGCTTTAAGTATTTGTCCGCTCTGCACTTTTTGTTTGTTTCAGTACCATTTCATGGTTTCCCTTAATAAAGCAAGTCGCTGTCTTCTTTTTTTTTTTTTTTTTTTTTTCTGCATTCTGCCTTCACTCTGTGGTTGTTGCTATTCTGATGACTCCTAATAGGCTATCCGGTTTGTAAGGAGTGCATGTTTTCTTTCCTTTGATCTACTTGCTATATTCGGAGAGCTTTCTTTTTTTTCTTTTTTTTTTGTTGAACAACAAGGGATCGAGCTCCACCACAATCTCTGGAAATGGAATATATATAGTAGTTCTTAATGCACTGGTTTCAAGGGGCTTAAAGTGTTAGAGTTTTATACTCCTTGGCCATTCCTCGCGTGTAGACTAAGAGCCCGTTTGAAATGGCTTCTAGAGAGGTGCTTTTGGCTTTTGCTTCTGCCAAAAATACTTTTAGTAGAAATTAGGTGTTTGTTTTGGCTTTTAAGAAAAAGCGAAAGCACCTTGAAAAGCGAAAAAAGTGTTTCTGGGAGACTAAGCAGCCCAGGGGTGCTTCTCCCAAAAGCACATCGTAAAATGTGCAAGGACTTAAATGCCCCCACTACTTAATACTATAAATTACACTATAAATATATCTTATTATCATATTAAGTAGCATGTCCTTTTTGGTAATTACTACACTCCAAAAGCACTTTTCATTTTTATTCATCCAAATATATTTTTTTAGAAAAAGCCAATTTTCAAACATTCCATCCAAACACAAAAGTTACATGCTTTTGCTTTTGACTTCTGCTTCTGCTTTTACTTTTGGCTTCTGCTTTTTTCAAAAGTCAATCCAAACGGACCCTAAGGGGCAATTAACAAGTAATGAGTAAGCCTATTTGAACTCGATTTGAGACCTGACGACTCGGAAGGAACTCAACTCGTACTCGAAAATTTGAGTTGTATTTTCTAATATTTAATTTAATACAAATATTCTCTATACCTATATTTTGATCTGATTTCCTTTTTCTCATACAAGGACTAAAGTAAAAACTGGAACATGATGAGCAAAATACTATACGTATGGGCCGGCCGTCCACATAAGGAAAATTTTCTTTTTGTTCTTAGTTCTTAATTATACATGCCAGACTTCCATGCACACTTTTTGGATGAATAAATTGTGTTTTCCAAACGGGACAAATTTGTGATTATCTTTTCTTTCATGCCTTATGGCGATGCATGAATTAAAAAACTCACCTTCCGATTCTGGATATATAGATTTAGGTCTCGTTTAAGACCCTCCTATTAGAGCGTTATGATTTTTTTTTTGGCCAAAATATGACCAAGTGGGACAAGAACATGAAGCCGAAGGAGTTGAATTTTGATGATGATTATTTGAATGAGTATTTATTTCTTTCTATTGTAATGATTGTGTGTGCTCAGGTATTGAGGAGTTTTGACAGTCGGACAGGCTTCGGCTATTATCAATTGAACTCACTCAAAGTCTAAACCCTAAATAGCAACCAAAGACCTTTTTTTTTTGTCACCAAAGCAACCATTTTGGATGTTCTATACTTATCAGGACCAAATTACAAAAACAAAAACACAAAAGCAATTCCAATCACAAGGACAAATCAATAAGCTGAAGACTTTTCCCCGAAAAAAATAAAATAAAATAATAAGCTGAAGACCAAATGTGGAGAGGATAATGCAGGAATAAATGGTTGTCATGTGCAGCATGTTTGAGCTCATGTCTATTAAACAATGTCAGATGGACCTTCCAAATTAAAATCAATTTGACAATGTGTGAATTGGCCATTAGCCTCTCTAAACCGGAGTGAATCCCTCAAGTCATATCACTCGATGTGGGACACTCAACATTGGCCATGTATGGCACTAAATTTCTAGACCTGCCCGGTTAACGCAAGATCAAGAAACAATGCAATGTCGCAGAGTCAGTCGATGGATGGACTAGAACATAGTCAATCTATTTTTGATAGAGTTGCAAGACCCATCACAAAATTCTATAGGAATTAACCATCACAAAATTCTGTAGGAATTAGCCATCACAAAATGTTTAACAGCTCGATTATTTTTCTCAATTTAGGACAAATAAATTCCCTCGCTAAGTGAGAACAATTTAATGTGACTATAAGTTGTTTCGTTTACAATGATCCGTGACAAATACTAGGACTGATTCCTTTGTAAGGATCATCCTACTTTTTAATACTAGGTGTATTAAGCAGCATCTGCATCCGATCAGTAAAAATTATCAGAAGCTCGAGCATCGAGACATTCCAAAGGAATAATTTTTCCAGACATTTCAAAGTCTATAATAGTAATTGTTTTCTTGCAGCAGAGATTCCCTTTTCTCTGGAAGAACATCACTTGTCTAGTCCCCCTCAGGCCTCAGCCCCTCTCTGAATCAATCTTTTGCAAGGAGAAAATTACAGCTTCAGATTTGTGTTGAACGTCCAAAACCAAATTCCTTTTTGTCACTTCCCTTGTCTTTTACTACAAAACTTTGTCCATTTCTTAAAGCCTCATGTGAACAGAAATAAATAATAATACTCCTATATCAGAATTCGATCTGTACGAATTAACAATGTCGATGATCATCGGAATATAACCTGATTCTCATTCTATACCATGATTTCCATCCCACACTACAAATTTTTCAAACTGGCATGGCTTGGCCAGGGCAAGATTTTCTGTGTATTCTTACACTCCACCGATCATTGTCCTAACTGAAACTGCAAATCTCCTTTGCGAACCCAAGTTTCATCGCCTTCGTATCGAACACGACCCGTGTATTCCTCTGCTGGAAGTTCCCAATGATGCCGATCTCCGCCTCATATGCAAGGCTCGCAAGAGCCAAGCACACCTGCGATGCATCCCTCTTCGCAAAATAGAACATCCCCGACACATCCACCGTCATCTCCACTCCCCCTTCGAACCCCATCCCGACTGTCGGAATGCTGACTTCCTCGTACGCCGACAGGTTGAAGCACGTGTCCAGGATCGAGAACCCTGGCGCCGGCGGATACCCTGCAAACTGCTTCAAAAACTCCGCCTTGAAAGCTCGGTAGATCGATGGAGGAAGCCTGGAAATCACCGTCCCCGAATCGATTAGGAACCCGGAATTCCCAAAAGTCGGCGACTCCAGAGCCACTCCACCAATACTGATCCCCGTCATGTTCACAATGTAGAAGCTGTACAGCTGCGGATTCGTCCCCAATCTCGTGTAGGAAATCGCCGTCGTGTTTCTGTAAACGGACGCGTCGCTGCCGAGTACTAATGCGCCCGACGCGGCGGCGGCGGCTTCCGTGTCCGGCAGACAGTAGGAGAAAACGCCATCGAATAAATCCATCGTCTGAGAAATCAGGGAGAGATCGCTCCTGCCTAATCCCATCAGCCCCGAAGCTGCCCCGAATAATCCCCGATTGTTCCTGCCGCATCCGAACACGAAATTGTCGATCGGGATCGCGCCGAGGACGGCGCGATCGGAACCGAGATCGCCGCGAGTGTACGATCCATCGCCGTACGAAACGGCGTAACTGCATACGGGCTCGCCGTCCCCGCAGTACCTTGAATTGCCGCCGGCGGCGGCGTACGGCATCGTCTGGCAGGCGGCGGAATGGCACTGGACCGGCTTGTACGACGGCGATGTCAGGGGATTGAAAAGGGGCTCCGGCTGCGTGTAGCAGAGCCTGCAGGGCTGGCATTGCACCCATGTCAAATCGCTCCCCGTGTCCACAATAACCGTCAGGTTCCAACCGCCCAGTGTTATTCCGACGACGTAGTTCAACGTGTGCAGCCTGACGCCGGAAGTCACCGGAATCTGAGTATGCGAAGACGATGAATAGTCCTCCTCCAATTGGCCGCGAAGAATTCCCTTTATTCGGGATTGAATCGACCTCACTCGAATGTCATCCGCAATTAGGGTTTCCTCGAGTGCCTTTTCGCCTCCAACCCTAATTCCCAGCTCGTCCACATGCTTCATTTCCAGTACAATTGCTCCATTCCCTGTCCCTAAAAGAGGCATCAAAATACACATTACGACATTAATTAACACTGAACAAGAACAGAAATTGCACACATTGTTATTCAATTAGGGCTAAAGGGGCTTGAATTCATTAAAACATACTGGATTTCTGAGGGACGGAACAGCTCCGGCCATGGCACGGATAATGGGCCCGTTTCGGTAGCTTCTTCAGCAAAAGATTCTGTTTTTCGGCGAGAGGCAATGAGGAACTAGTGAGTAAGATCAGAATTAGGGCAAGGATGGAGGGAGAAAGGGGCATTGTTGCGAGGAGATAAATGTTGTAAGAATTGAAGGTGGAGGGGAAGAATGAGGCAGTAGGAATATAGAGAAGGGGGGAAGGAGGGGAGATTCTTGGAGGTTGGAATGAGGCATCAGAACAAGAAGAGGAGTTGGCGAATGGCCCCACGAAGAATTGCATGAGAAATTATTGGGATTTCACGTGCTGCGCTTATGAAGAAGAAAAAAAAAAAACATAGAAAATAAAATATAAAATACTAAAACACAAACACTTTTGTCTTAGGGAATTTAGTGGTTGGCAGTTCTATCTCTATCTGCTGTTTGATTTGAGGTTGTCGCCATGGATAAGGAGGAAGACTGCTGTCAACTCCAACTGTTATTTAACCAACAGGGGCAAAGAGGAGCTTTCTGTGGCATTTAGGGTTGCTGGCTGTTAGATTGATTGGTTGATAGGATTGAGTTGTGAGCATATATGAAGTGGAGTATAACAAGACAATAATATGCAATTTATTGAGTTGATTCCGACCATCAACCCAGTTGTTATTGGTTGATGGTAGAGCTATATATAGTACTGAAATGAATTTGAGTTTTTCCGAGCTAAATTTGTTTCATTAAATTTGCGACCCAAAATTAGGGTGTTTTTTAATTAGATTTTTCGTCTTAATGTGTTGATTACATTCAAAGTATAGTGAAGTCCATTTTTTTATGAATGAAAATGATTTTTTAAACCTCTTCGAATTAAAGAATAGCCTCCAGCTGGTATTGGCGAATGTAAGCACACTACTCAAAAAAAAAATTTTGTAGTATAAATTAAATTAGAGATTTGTATTAATAGAACTTATCGAGGAACAAAGTTATGCTTGTCTAGTAATAACTATTTTTTTTTTCCCCTTAATATAGGGTGGGAGTAATAATAATTCTTAATTTGTTATTGGCACTTTTATTTTTATTTTTAACCTAGGACCGAACAAGTACTAGAAATCCAGTATTACATTCTTGCCCAATAATAAATTTTTATTCATTATTGGTACTTTTAAAAAAAAATTAATATGGGGCCAAAAAAATTGAATATCCACATTTATAGATGCAAAGTCGAAGTTCCTTGGGGTCGCACTACAAGAAAATTCCGGAACACGACCGCATTTACCGACCGACATTTTGCGGCCGGTATCACCGACCGAATCACCGACCGCAAGCCGTGGTCGGTAATTTATATCCGTTCACTACAAGAAAAAATCCAATTACCGACCCCAATTACCGACCACCATTGTACGGGTCGGATTTACCGACCCCATTACCGACCCCAAAGTGGGGTCGGTAAAATTTAGTCATTATTGGGCCCAGTGATATTTGAAAACCAAAACACCGACCATAATTAATGTGGTCGGTATTACCGACCCCATTACCGACCCCAATTGGGGTCTGTAGTTTTTTTCAATTTTTTTTAATTTTTCCATTATTTTATTATTTAGTTTATATTTTTATTAAATATTTATTTGATTATTTGTATAATTTAATTATTTATTTATTTGGGCCAATTAATTAATTATTTATTTTATAATTTAATTATTTATTAATTTAATTACTGAATTAATATTTTATTTAATTAATTTTTTTAATTTTTTATTAAAAATAATTTTATATTATTATTTAAATTTATCTTAATTTTTGAATAATTTTATTATTTTATTTAATTCATTGTTTTTAATTTTTTGATTTAATTAATTTTATTTTATATTTTATTTAATTAATAAAATATTTATTATTTAATTAATTTTATTTTATTTTATATTTCTATTCAATTAACTACAAAAAAAAATTAAGTTAGCAACCGAAATTTGCGATTGAACATATTGGGTGGCTATTACCGACCGAATTAGCAACCGGATTATTCATATTGATTATTGAATTTTATATTCAATATGTTATTTTTTAATTTTTAATTATGGAATTTAATATTTTTATAAATTTTTTAATTCAATTAATATTTAATCATATTGATTTCTGTTTTCTAAAATTTAATTAGTGATTTAATTAATTTTATCCATTTAGTTAATGAATTATTCTACAACTTATTTAATTAATATCAATTTTTATACTATTTTTTTAAGTTATTAATTACATATTTATATATAAAAATATTATATATATTTAATAAATTACATATGATAACATGAAAAGTTGTGTATCCGGATGGCACGCGCGTGGGTGAGGAATGCACCTCACCTGGGTTCGAATAATCTCTACAGCATTTAGGGGGGAATTAATATATATGACACGTGGCGGCTTTCCATTGGTGGTGCGAAGGGCTAGCCCAGCTGGTTAGGGTTGTGGCTCGGTGGTGCGAGGTTATGGGTTCAAGCTCTCCTGAGCACAGTTTATTTCATATAAGAAATTTACCGACCCCAAAATGAGGTCGGTAATGGGGTCGGTAATCTCGGGTCCTCGAGGTCCCTAGACCTCGCTTACCAACCCCAATGTTGGTCGGTAATGGAGTCGGTAATTTTACCGACCCACATGGGGTCGGTAATGGGGTCGGTAATCTCCCGACCCCCAGAATCTTTGGTCGGAGCCAAATTACCTACCATCAATTTACCGACCCGGGATTGGGGTCGGTAAACCTGTAGACGACCCGTAAAACCTAGTTACGGACCCCATTTTGGGGTCGGTAAAACCAAATTTTCTTGTAGTGGTTATTGCGTTTGGGTGTTTATTACCGACCGATTTACCGATCGCAATAAAGGTGGCCGGTATTACCGACCACATTACCGACCGAAATGTCGGTCGGCAATTTTTTTCCAAATTTTTTAA
Source organism: Hygrophila difformis (assembly GCA_030278955.1). Classification (NCBI taxonomy): domain Eukaryota; kingdom Viridiplantae; phylum Streptophyta; class Magnoliopsida; order Lamiales; family Acanthaceae; genus Hygrophila; species Hygrophila difformis. The sequence continues at coordinate 964,394 of JAOANR010000015.1, forward strand.
TTTTTTTAATTTTTTTTATAAAAAATATAATTTAGCGACCGACTTACCGACCAAAAATGTCGTCGCTAAATTTACCGACCGAAAAGTACGTTGCTAATTTTTTTCCCCATTATTTTATTTTTGAATTTTTTTATTTTTTATTTTCATTGAATATTTTTAAATATAATTTAATTTTTGAATTTTTTATCTATATAAATAATTTTATTTTTATGATAAATTTTATTTTATGATTATTTTTTTTTCTTTAATAGTTTTATTTAACTAATTAATTTAATTAATATTTATTTCATTTTTATTTCAAGTTAATTATTAATTTACAAATTTAAATTTATATATCTATATATAGGTTATCTATAAAGATTTACATGTAATGACATGAATTGAAGGTTACCCGGATGGCACACGCGCGAGCCCTCTCTTCAGCATTTCCCAAAATATATTTGGGAAGACTTTGATATATGACACATGGATAGATATAATTGGTGGGATATGAGAGCTAGCCAAGTTGGTTGAGGTGGGGCGTTGAGGGATGCTGCGGCAGTGGTTCGAGCCCTCTTGAGCACAATTTTTCTTATTTATGGTGTGTTTTTGGCGACCGCACATTTCGATCGCTAATTCGGTCGCTAAAATTAGCAACCGAAAATTCGGTCGGAAAATATCTCCAGAACCATTCTGGCCCAGACATTACCTACCGCATTTGCGGTCGGTAATTTCGCCGACCAACGTGCGGTCGGCAGGTCCCCGACGACAGTTTTTTTGGTCGGCGGCAAATTTCGGACCAAGAAATTTCCGACCGACACTTTTGGTCGGTAATGCGGTCGGTAACTCCCGAAACGACCTGCATTTTGGTGTTACCGATCGGACTTTTCGATCGGGAAATAGGTTTTTTCTTGTAGTGTCGGGGATTTACCCTAGTGGTCAAGTCACTCTTCTCCCAACCATAGGTTGGGGTTCGATCTCCACCCGGCCCCTATCCCTCCACTTTATTCATCTTTAGAATTTGTGTGATTTGGATTCGACACACCTTTACCGACACATGAGTGTCAATGTTTAAATAAAATAAAAAATAAAATTTAAAATTTAAAAAAAAAAAAAAAAAAAAAAAGAAAATGAAAAAAGAAAAAGTGGAAGTTCCCTCTTTCCCTATGCGAGTCCAATACGTCAGCACAAATGCTGTTACCTTTATTATCTTAAAAAATTGTATAAATCCCAATGCTCAAATTGGGCTTGTCACCATATTGCGGGCTATTTTGTCAAAAAATTATTAATAACATTAAATTCAACTTTTGAAAAATTTATTAAGAAATAAAAATAAAATAAAGGATCAACCAAATAATAAGAATCAAATTACTTAGTTTTCTGGGGTTGGGGATTTGTCTTAGTGGTCAAGTCCGTTCTCTCCCAACCATAAGTTGGGGGTTCGATCCCCACCCGGCCGCATATCCCTCCCCTTTATCCCCTTTATAATTTGTGTGGTTTGAGCTCCCTACACACCTTTGCCGACACATGAGTGTTACTGTTTATCAAAAAAATTACAGTACTTAGTTTTCTCAAAATTAATGGAGGCCCATATTCAATATTGAGAATTACCTTGAGGACGATGACTTGGCCAAATCAAACTTTTGAATTGGAGGTTCGATTCCTCCCGACTTCTAATTCCTTTTATTTTTCTTTATAATTTTATACTTCCTCCGTCTCACTATTTTTGTTACGGACCCACCCAGTACGTATGCCAATACACATTTTTAACGGTTAATAACTTAAATTGTGTACAACGAAAATTTATAAAAAGTTAATTGTCTAAAACTACAAGATTAGACGCATCTAACAAGATCTCAGTTGATTATGTTTTTTCTTACATATCTATGATAAAAATTCGAATCAAAGTTAAACAGTGAATAGTGGCAAAAAACCATCCGTAACAAATATATTGAGACGGAGGTAGTATGGCTTAGACTTACACTTACTTCTTTGCTAAAGGAATTTTCTTTCTTTCAATTTTCTTTCGAAATGACTGCAGTACAGTGAAATCATTTTTTTGTCTTCAAAAAATAGAAATACTACTAGTGAAAGATACGGTGTGAGTCACGGGTAATCATTATAGCCCAGAATAAATAGTTTTATTCATTACCAATTATCTATAACTTTCAAACATGTCTTCAACTTGGCCAACATGCAAAAGCAATCTTTCCCTATATTAAATTCCTTAAAAAGAAAAAAAACAAACCACCAAAAAAGAAAGAATGGGGAAAAAAAGTTGTTATGCTCAGAAATCTATATACTTTCTTTATTAACAAACACTATTTCAATTTCACACTATCGGAAATAGCTTTACTAATTACCAATATCCTAATACTCCTATTGTAATTTCACTACAAGAATTTTCTATTTTATCGATCCAAAACTTTTGACAAAATTCAGTTATTAAAGAGGTTAGTGATCATATTTGCGATCGAAATTCATTAGCTACCACAACTTTAGCGACCAAATTTAAAATTTTTGTAGTAGTGTTTATTTATCATAATTTATTTGACATGAACTTTCCCCTATTCCTTGTAAATCGTTTGTCATGAGGGGATGAAATGTCCGAGAGACTTGTTATTGTGAAGATTACTGAGATCTTGATGAGGGGGATTGTTTTGTGATGGCAAGGTGATTATGTGATGCCGTCGTAGTTTTTGTAGTGTTTATGAAGATGATGTCTGTGAATGATTTCATGACGATATTTAAAATACCACAAAATATTATTCGCAGCATCATATTACGTACTCTTCCATCACGATGCACGTACAGACTCCTCAATCTGTATGGTAATATTTTGCCAGATTTGGATGTTTACAAATCTCGTGATTAATAATTATATATAGATGAAGGGCGGCTAGGGCCTAGAGCAATATATTATGTAGTATGGTTAATTGACAATTACTTAGTAATAATATGTGTATGTAGTGGTCAAGTCCCCTGCTCCCAACCAATAGGTTGGGGGTTCGATCATTACCCGGCCCCCTATCCCTCCCCTTTGTTCCCCTTTGTAATTTGTGTGGCTTGGGCTCCCACATACCTTTACCGACACATGAGTGTCAATGTTTAAAAAAAAAAAAAAAATGTGTATGTATTGTAGGACCCCCCAAGTACCCAACTAACCTTGTGATCACATAGACATCGACAGTCTCTAATAGTGTTGTCATGCATGCATCTGCATCTGCATTTGTAATAATTTTCATTAAATTGGATGCATTATATTTATATATATTCATTTATATACTATGCATATTACATATCATGTCTTTGTCCAAATTGGGCAATCCATATGCTGGACCCTGGACTAGCCGCCCATCCATCTTGCTCCTTACAATTTACAATCCACAACCTGTCTTAAATACCATCTTCCACTCTTTTTTTTTTATTTATTACTCCCTCCGTCCCACCCCAAGTGTCCTGTTACTGTTGGGCACGGGAATTAAGGTAGAGTTGGTTTGTGAGTATATAGTGGGGTCCACATAGTTGTTGGAGGGGAAAATTATTTCTATTTATAGAAAGAAGACATTTGTAATGGGACATCCAAAAATAGTAAGTAAGACATTTGAAGTGGGACGGAGGGAGTATAATTTCTATATGCATCTCAATTCTCGTCATATTATTTTCCTGGCCATGATGGCTATGTAGCAAAAAAAAATTCTCGTCATATTACGATGTTATCACTCTCATTATTTACAATTTCTGCCCGTATTTTTATATTATTACTTCGAAAGTATATTATACCTAAACCTAACCTGAGTTTCTCTCTTGAATTTTGAATCCAACCTTATATGCATGCAATTTGAGTATATAAATACGAAGCCAGGTCAATTGTCAATAACGTGAGATGCAGGAATATTGTAATCTTTGAAAAATGGAGGATTAATAAACCACATTGACATAAGCCATTATCAAATTTTAACACATCCCAAATTCCAAATTTTAAAAAAAGAAAAGTAAAATAAATACAAAATACAGTTGGCCTATTATGGGGTTCTGGCAGCTTAAGAAAAGATGCTAGCTTGAGTTTTTGTGTATGCAGAATTCTTAGAAATAACAACCTTCAATATACATTCAATCTTTGATTGATTAGTTTTGGTCTAATAAAATCTGAAAATACTCTGATGAAGTATTCACTTAAAAAGAAAATCATCTAAAATACAGACAATTACGTTTGATTTCACTTAAAAGACTATTTTACTCGACAAATCTTCCGAAAAATTACATTTATGGATGCGAAACATATTAATAGAAGAAAATTAGAAAATAGTACGTATTACGGTGTTTTTTTTCTTTTTTTTTTAATTTAATGATTAGGTGGGATTACATCAGCACCAAATATAGTGATTGTTTTCAGAAAAGTCACGTAAATTCTATCAGGAATCATTAGACCGCCGCCGGAATAATTACGTATCGAGCTTCCACTACACGACAAATTCCCCATCATTATCCACTTCCATTTTCTTACCCATATTAATAATGTAATAATCCACTCTATTCATACGTGTCACCTGTGCCATCCGTCGGATCCCCGATCCGCACATCGCTGCCGTCCGTTCAATTCCAACAACCCGAAGCTTCAAGAAGAACATTATCCACTACCTCACGTGACCCACCACACATGACACATTTTCCAACTTCACCACTTCACTCTTAAATTACTAGAAAACTAAAACCAATACGGCCAACGATGTGTTAGGATCAAATTTATATTAAGACTAGAAACAATTATCTAGTTTTGTATTATTATAGTTATATAAAAATATAGCTAAGTGAAATTTTATTAAATTTATTTATTAATATTATTTTAAAATATAGTAGTATATCGTTTAAAATTTTTATTTAAATAAGTACAATAAAATATAGCCATTTAAAAAGGAACGGAGGTAGTATATAAGTTTTGAGATAAAAGTAATTCATGGAAGGGAAGGTGTAGACTTTCAAAATTAAAATGTAATTTGTATAAAGAGTTAAACGTTTACCTAAAACATTTGATTTTAGTGGCATTTTTTTCTTCAGAAAGTTTTTATTTTTAGTAAGCAGATTACTTTTTAACCTTCAATTCTTAATGCCCTCTTACCAAAAAAAAAAAAAAAATCTTAATGCCCAGTAGTAACTTCGAAAGATTTCAACAAGCTTCATTTTTTTTTGTTTTTGCGATACAACAAGCTTGATCAATTTAATTTTTTTTAAAAAAAGAAAACTAATGGGTTTTTCATGTTTGTATAAAAAATTTCAATGGGTTTTTGACTTATTTCAAATAAAAAAGTACATGTTTTTTGTAAATTATTTTAAAATTAATAAAGCAATAAATATAAATAAAAAATTTGTATTTTTATATGCTAAAGTATATTATTTTTACTCGTTCTAAAAAACTTTATGAAAAGTATTTTTTTTCTAAATTTTAAACAAGAGTAAGAAAAAGTAAAATACCGAACCCGGCCGGTCCATACATTATTAGAAATTTTGTAGCGTTCTATATAAATTGAAATAAAAATAACATAATTTCTATGGAAATAATATATATGTGGACAAATAATTAATTCATTTTCACAAGAAAATAAATTAATTTATTTTTGGCTCCAATGCAATATACTACACACATACTTCGCACATACCAATATACTTCCTCCGTCTTTGAAAAAATGAAACATTGGGATAGTTTTTATTATTCATTAAATAATTTTAATTCGATTTTTTAAAATAGTCAAGTGAGATCTTGTTGGATTCGTCTAATCGCATAGATTTATATGATCAAATTTTTATAATTTTTATTTTATACAATTAAAGATATTGAGTGTTAAAAATATGTATTGAATTGCGTGAAATGTATGTATATTTCAATTCTACGGAGAGAGTATTAAATAAATAAATATAACAAAATAAAACTTTATGCACATCCCTATAATTATGTCCGCTGTCGATCGAGGTGATTGAGAAGGATGGCTATTGGCTCCAATTGCTCCAAGGGAGGCAATTTGCATTTATTTTATTTTATTTTCTAGTATAGCAGTTGAGTTGATTTGAGTGGATATAGCTCTAGTAATTTAAGTAAGGTCTCGGATTCAAGCCTTATGTATGTGTTTGGCTCTGGTGTAGCCAATGACCTTTTTCTCCTCAAGGGAGGCTATCGGAAAAGGATCAAACCGATTACGGGTTCGAATTAACAATAATGCGCCCACAATTGAATGAATCTTCCTTGAATTGATCAACAATAACACGATACAACGGAGAATCTGCCTGTTGTTAAGAAACAACGGCGGAATTCACCAAAAACAGAGAACCAAACTACCAGCTGCTAAGGAGCAACGGTGGATTTGGAAATGGTAACCGCTACAAACTAGGCTAAATTCTAAGGAAAGCTGTAAAGGAAAGCTGTAAAGAAAGCAGTAAAGATAACAAGGAATTAAAATTGATAAAAGTAGTTTGGGGGTTGGATTGATCTCTCTGATTTTGAATGCGTCGACCCCTATTTATAGCCGGAGCTGGAATAACCGCTCTCCGGCTAACTCTTCTGAGCCGACTTCTTTCTCTCTTCAATTCGGTTGTTTTGGTTTCGGCTACTTCTTCCCATTTCGGCCGAAATCTTTATCAGCTTCGATTTCCTTCCTTCGGCTTACTATGTACTTTCGGCCCTACTAATCTTGAGCCCACCTTCTTTTTGGACTTCCTCCTTCTTCCGGCCCATGACTTATGGCCCAATAGCTCTTTCGCGGCCCACTATTTCGTATGGCCCCAACAGATGCCCTCCTTACTTGGGCGAATTGCTTCCATGCGAAAGAGCCCAAGTAACCTCCCTTTCTTCTTCCTTTTGGCGGTTATTTTCTCCTTCTCGAGGATGCTCTCCATCATTCCCCTATTTACGTAGCCCACCACGTACTCGGAGTGAACTGCCTTTCCAACTTCTCCTCTATCTCTCTCTCTTTCCACCTTCTCCGATGGAAAATCCCTCTGCTCCTGTTACTGCTCTTTCTGCTGATCTTCTTAGAATTGAGAACTCTTTTGCTTCTCAGTCCGCAGTTCGTCTCTTGCCTGAGGGCTTCTACGCCTTAGGACCGTTGGGTATTCCTGAGGATATCGATGAATGTACTGCTCGGATCTTTGAAAATCGTTCCGTTCTTCTGTATGAGCCTTGTTTCTCTTCCAAGCTTTTCCCTTCATCTTTCGCTAATTGGTCTTCGCCCTCTCCTGATTATGTGGCGTGGTATCATCACCTCGAGCCCCACTGTCGTGACTCTTGGCATAAGTCATATGTCTACCGTATGATTTCCCTTAGTACCTTGCCACTTCCCACAGATCTTCGCCCTATTCAGGCCCTTCTTTGCTTCTGGAATCCTTCTGTGAACTGTTTTTGTTTCCCTTGGGGGATGATGACTCCCACCATTCAGGACGTGAAACTTCTCCTTGGCCTCTCTGTTCGTGGGGATAACCTCGCCATTATGTCGTTGCCCAAGGAGAAAAATACTGGCTTTTCCTCTGGCGATTCCTTTGCTAATTGGATCGTTTCCCATCAGAGTGATCCTATTTCGCCTGCTCCACACCCTTCAGAGCCTCTTGCGTTTATGATGTATTTTCTTACGAAATTCTTCTGGTGCGTTCCTTCCAAGGGTGTTCTCCTCGAAACACACTCTTTTGCTTCGGCACTTCTTAATCATGTGACCCTGCCTTCAGCCGATTTCTTTCTCGCTCATCTGTATGCGGGTATTTCGGCTACTGTGTCGGGTTGGGAAAAAGGTTCGTCTGATAAAGCCCGTGGCCCGTTATGGTTCCTTTACTTGTGGTTAGTTTGGCACTTTCGCGACATTTCCCAATTTCCTCCCCATGATATTCGTCCTAACTATTTCGTCGCTCCTGATCTTCTTAGAGCCCCCCTTCCTCCTTTGTCGATCCCTCACTGGATCAACTATTTCCTGGGTCGTACTGCCGATCAAGCCTTTTCTCATTATCATTACCGGAAAGCTGACTTTGCTTGGGTCAGGGATATTGTTACTTCCCCCTTCGGGACTCCTCTTCCTTTGGCTTTTGCTCAAATATGGAACAGGTGTATATTACCCCGCCCGATCTTCAATGGTTCCACATTTGTTCCTGCCAAGTCTGCTATTCCTTTTCAAGTTTACAATCCCCATCTGGTTAGCCGCCAATTCGGCTTTGGTCAAGACTTAGTGAAGGCCCTCAGAGCCGGTAGACGCCTCTCTGCTTCTACCAGTCGTCAGCAATGCTCCCTCTATCACAAACGTTTGATCTCCTTCAAGGTTTGGAAGTTTGTCGCTCGTCCAGGGTCTGTTACTTCCCGTTTCCAGTCTTGGTGGAACGGTGTTGCTGGTGTCTTCTTTAGTGCCAACCTTGATTCGGTCCTGCGAAGGGGTGGTTTTTCTCCTATTCTGGCATTCTCCACTGTCCCTTCATCATCTCCGGGTTCCGCTCCTCAGCGCATTCCTGGTTCGTCCTCCGCTTCTCGCCCGGGTATGTTTCTTTTCCTTTCCTTTCTTCTTCAGTCGTTGCTCGTTCCTTTTTCTTTATGTCTCACTTATCCGATTTCCCCAGATGTTCCTTGCTCCTCTACTTCAGAACCTGGTCGAAAAAGGCCCGCTTCGCCTTCGGCCTCTCTCGTCGACTTTCTCCCTCCTACTCAGACCAGGAAGCGTTCGTCTCATTCACCGCTTGGCAGAATCCCTGCCTCCCTCTTTGCGGTTCGTTACACTATTTTTTCTCCTTTTCCAGGCTCCTTTCCTTCGACTAATTCCCTTTTCTTATTCTTGTCAGGTCCCACCTATTTTGCCACAACCTGATGTTCAACCACTTCCAACTGTGGTATCGGCTTCTCCGGTAGCCGAATTTCGCACATCGGCCAGTACCAGTAATTTGGCTGTTCCTGCTAGTTCTTCTGTTGTTACCCCTCAGGGTTTAATTACGAGCTTTACTTCGGCCGACCCTTCCGTCCCTCTTTCGGTCGATCGTCCTCAGCCTATTACGGATTCTGCCACACCTTCATCCTTAGTTGTTCCGACACCGTCTGGCTCCTTTCCTAGTGATATGGCTGCTGATGAAACCCCTGCCGATGTCCCTTTATCGCCATTTCCTGATCGGCATGTTTTGGACGATTTCTTTTCTCCTGCGTCTCTGGTCTCTCGTCCATCGGATCTTTCTACTCACCTTGGTGATTGTCTGGCCAGGCTATGCAATCTAATTGGCCGACAATCTGACGTGGAATTCGTCAACCCCAAACCGATTCTTATCCTCTTGTCTCATCTTGAGCAGCAATTTCATGACGAGATGGTATCTCTGAATCTGAATGGTACTCTTCAGATGATTACGAAGTCTGTCCTCTCGATGGATCAGGAACTCCTGGCTCACTTAAAGATGCGACATAAGCTTGCCGCCGAACGTGAGGCTGCAGCCTCTTCACGAGCCATCTTTGACAATTATTCTGCAGAGTATCGGGCTCAAATGAGTAAGCTGTCTGAAGTGGAATCTCAGGAGCTTAAACAGTCCGAGGATCTTGCTTTGATTCGAGCTGAGATAGCCAAGCTCCAAAGACAAGAGAAGGATTTAGAATTAACTTTGGCTCACACTAAGCGAAAATCGGCCGATCTGAAACAATCGATCAAAATTCTTCGTCAATCGGCCGAAGCTCCTAGGGCCAAGATCTTGGATTCTCAGGAGGATGCTTCTTATTTGGCCATGCGGATCAGTTTCAACGATTACATTATTGGTACCTTCCAAGAAAAATGGGCCGAAACCCAGTCCTTAGTTGGTCAACTGGATTCGGCCATCAAGAGCCTTGGTGGGCACAATGTTGTTCATGTCCTTTCTCCACATGTCTTGTTTCCTTTGGACCCCTCCGAAATAGAGTCCTCCCCTTCGGGCGATAACCCACCTTTGCCGATCATTCCTTCAGGTACCTTGCTTCCTTCCATTTCCTGTCGTGATTTCTCTTTTATGCTCTCTTATTTATTATTCCCTTTTCCTTCTTTTCTTCTAGGGAAAACTGGTGCTTCCTGTGGTGCTGGTTCATCGACCGTTCAACTCCCTCCTGGTGAGACTGCTGGTCCTCCTCCCTCGGCGAGTCCGAATCTGATGACATCTTCGGCTAATCCTGCTACCGCCACCTCGCGAGGTTTGGATGATGTTGTTCCTTCTGACGCCCAGGAAGACCACTAATTTGTCTTTGCATATCAATTCTGTGTTTTGACTCGTCCTTTGTCAGGTGTAAATTTCGGTCACTTTTCCCTTTCTTGACAGCTGTAATCGGCCTTTTTTAGATTATGTTGGCCGATACATTGTACTTGGATTCGTATCTTTTGTATCATTTGTAATGCAATTCGTATCCCGTTAATTCCATTGTTTTCGGTCTCCTTTATTGCTGATTTCTGAATATTAGCAGCTTTTTCCGGGAATCAGCTGTAACGTTTTCCCATAAATAACATTTACTATTGACCGTTTCTTCCGCCAAGCACTTATCTCTTTCTATAAATACCCGGCATTGTTGACACTTATCCATCACTTCCCTTTTTTCCCTTTTTCTTATAACAATATGGATCTTCCTTCTTCCTTATTCAACTTCCTGTCTCCAGTTCCCCCATGGCCTCCGGCAAGTATTCTCGTGCGAGGATTTCCAGATGTGATACGAAAATTTTTTGCTTATGCAACACGAGTTCAACTAATGCCCTTTTCACCATGTTCGTATGGGCGAGGATCTTTATATGTTATTCCAAATGCAGGTCTCGACGGCTATGCTGATGTGCCCCTTTTCGACTTTGCGGATGCATATCCAGTCGGACCTTTTCTAATGGGGGGAATAACTTCCCCTAGTTATTCCTCCCTCCTTTCCCCCTTCCACCGCTTTTGGGTGACTGCCTCGCTGCACTCCTCCTTCTTCTGTCTGAGGTCGTGCGGCGGCTGTACCCGAGTTTGACTTCTACCTCTGGGACGTTGTACTTTTCGTTCTATCGTATCCTAGAGTAGAAGTTCGGTGGTAGGACTTAAATCGGCAATACTGTTCTGGGGCAAGCAACTGTGCCCCGCTTCTGTGTTGCCGATAGTTTTAGCGGCATTTCTACAAGGCTGAATGTCTTTCAAGGACCTTTCCCTTGTATATGCCTGCTTAGTATAGGACGTTTCCCTTGTATATTGTAATTTCGGGCTATCGACGCCGCTTTCGGCTGAAGTAGCACCTTCTTTGTACTTATTCGTTCATGCAATAAAATCTTTACTTTTTCGCATCGCTGAATGTTTGTTCCCATACTGATGGATAATATTTCTTCATGTATCTTGCATTAACTGGATTTGACATCTGCTCACCATTTTCGTCCACCAAAACGTACGCTCCATTCGGTAATCTTGTATGAACAATAAATGGTCCCTCCCAATTGGGACTCCACTTACCTAATCGGCCGTCCTTCTGCTTCGGCGGCCATATAACTTTCCAAACTAAGTCTCCAACTTCAAATCGCTTAAGACGAATTCGCTTATTGTACCAATCGGCCACAATATCTTTATTTTTCTGCAAATTCTCAAAGGCCTGCACTCGATTGGCATTTATCTCCAATAACTCATCCTTTATTGCACAATCATACTGTTCGGCTGACATCGAATCCGCCTGGCTTGTTCTCAAAGTCGGCACTGTTATTTCGGCTGGCAATACTGCATCCATTCCATAAGTCAGCCGAAATGGTGTGAACCCAGTAGCTGAGGTTTTGGCGTTTCGATAGGCCCACAGTGCTTCAGATAACTTTTCGTGCCACTTTCTTGGTTGATCTTCAATCATTTTCTTTATGATTCCTATTAGCTGTTTGTTTGTGGCCTCTGCTTGTCCATTTCCTTGCGGGTAATATGGTGACGAATGTACAATTTTTATCCCGTATTCGTCCGCAAAGGCCTTGACTTTTTCTCCCACAAACACCGTTCCTCTATCTGTTAAAATCGTCTGTGGGATCCCGAATCTATAGATCAACTGTCTCTTAATGAACTCAATCACCTCCTCTTGTGAAATGCTGACATACGCCTGAGCTTCGGCCCATTTTGTGAAGTAATCTGTTGCCACTAGCACGAACTCATGTCTTTTCGACGACGAGGGACGAATTTTTTCCTATGATGTCCATGGCCCATCCCCTGAATGGCCATGGTTTGATCATTATATGTAATTCTTCGGCCGGTAATTTCTGAATCGGCCCATGCTTTTGACATTCGGTGCATCCTCTTGCATATTTTTCACAGTCAGGACCCATATTCGGCCAATAATATCCCAGCCGAATAATGCTCCACTTCATCGACTTTCCTGCCCGATGTGCACCACATATTCCTTCATGAACCTCTCCCATTACCCTTCTAGCGTCTTCTTCTCCGACGCATCTGAGCAATATTCCATCAATAGCACGCTTGAATAATAATCCTCCTATTATGACGTAGTCCATCGCTTTCCGTTTTTCGGCTGGATTAGCCTCCGAAGGATCTTCTAATATCTGTGCTATCTTTTTAATCCATTCGGCCTTCTCTGTTTCGGCCAAACGCACTTCTACATTTCCTGCTATCGGCATCAACCGATATTTAGCCGCATGTTGAGCCAATTCATTGGCTTCTTCGTTCTTTTCTCTCGGGATGTATTCAATGTACACCTCATCAAATTCCTCTAACAAAGTAACCGCTTCTTCATACAATTTAATCAATTGCGAACTCTTAACTGAAAAATCGCCTAGCAGTTGCTGGACAACTACTTGCGAGTCTCCTTTGACAGTGATTGCTCTGACTCCTTCTTCTATCAACCGTTGTAATCCCGAAATTAACGCTTTATATTCGGCTTGGTTGTTCGTATATGACTCTGGCAGTTGCACGAAATATTTGTATATCTTGCCCTCCGGCGTTTGCAGGGTAAACCCTGCTCCAACTCCTGAAGCGGCTTTAGAACCATCAAATGTCATTACCCATGGTTGCAAGTATACAATTCCTATCTCACCAACTTCTTTTGGCCGATCCTGATGATCGATGTCATCGGTTATCGGGTGTGTCACATGATCAGCCAGAAAATCGGCTACAATCTGTCCTTTCATAGCCCTTAAAGGCTGATATCTCAAATCGTATGCATTTAACTTCATGGCCCATTTGGCCATTCTTCGGCTATTGACCGGATCATTCATCATAATCTTAACTATGTCAACCGAAGCTACCACTATCACTTGCCTTGGTTGAATATAATATTCTAATTTCTGGCATGCATGATAAAGGCTTAAACATAGTTTATGAATCGGCGAGTACCTTACTTCGGCGTCCCTTAGGATTCGGCTAAGATAGTAGATCGCCCGATCCCTTCCTTCATCGTCTTCCTGCGCCAGTAATGCTCCAATAGATTCTTCGGCCGCTGCTATGTATAATTTCAATGGCCGTCCTAAAGTTGGAGGAACCAACACAGGTGGATTCATCAAGTCCTGCTTCAATTGTTCAAAGGCCTTTTGCTGGTCGATTCCCCATTTGAACTCCTCTTCCTTCTTTAACCTCAATAAATCGGTTAGTGGCTTCGACTTTCCAGCCGCATTTGCTAAGAATCGTCTCAGAAAACCGATTTTTCCAAGAAACCTTTGTAGACTCTTCTTATCATGTGGAGGTTTGGCTTCTTGGATAGCCCTGGTTTTGTTCGCATCAACTTCTATTCCTTTGTTATGAACCAGGAACCCGAGAAAATTTCCTGCTTGTACTCCGAAAGCACACTTAGCTGGATTCATCTTGACTCCATGTAGCCTCATCCTCGCGAATACCTTCCGCAAATCGTTCAAGTGGCTTTCGATATCTTTGGATCGGACCATGACGTCATCAATATAGACTTCAACACAATCCCCTATGAGGTCATGGAAAACATAATTCATGGCTCTCTGATATGTAGCTCCTGCATTCTTCAGCCCGAATGGCATCACCACCCATTCATATATCCCTATGGCGCCAGGGCACCGAAATGCAGTCTTGTGAATGTCTTCTTCGGCCATAAAAATTTGGTTGTACCCTGAATATCCATCCATGAAAGATAGCATCCCCTGTTTTGCGGCCGAATCAATCAACAAGTCAACAATAGGCATCATATACTCATCTTTTGGAGTGGCTATATTAAGATTCCTGAAATCAATGCAAACTCTCAATTTTCCATTCTTCTTTATTACAGGAACAATATTTGATAGCCATTCTACATATTTAGCTGGCCTAACAAACCCGGCCGCTAACAATTTCTCTATTTCTTCTTTTATTTTTGGGACTATTTCGGGCGCTGCCCTCCTGGCCGGCTGTTTATGCGGCCTGAACCCTTCTTTGATAGGCAGTCTGTGCTCTACAATTGACCGCTCCAATCCTGGCATCTCTGTATAGTCCCATGCGAAACAATCCTTGAATTCGACTAGCACCTCCTTGAATCGGCTTGTCATCTGCTGATCAAGATTCGCACTCAACGGGATCTCCCTCGGGTGTTCGTCTGTACCAACATTGACCATTTTCAAGGGGTCTTGAGCTTTGAAATCCGGCGTTCGCTTTGGAATTGCGTCTATTAAATCGCTCCATCCTGCTTTGTCGTCTGAAACTTCGAGTTCGGCCGATTCGAACTCGGTCGCTTGATTCGGTTGGGACTCCATCATCTACTTTCTTCTTCGACTGGCCGTTCATCGGCCTGGTATCTGATTTCAAACCCCAAATCAGTCCAATCACACTCGATCACTTGCGGGTACCGATCCCCTACCACTGCTAGGAATGGTTGAATCGGTTCTTCATATAACACCGCATCAATTCGTCCGGCTGAGCTGACTGGAAATGGAGGTTGATCTCCATCCACTTCTTCTACTGTGCCATCTTTCTTCCAGAACCATACTTTCTGGTGAAGCGTCGATGGCAAACATCGGGATGTATGAATCCAGCATCGGCCTAATAGGGCCGCATACGGAACTTCTGCATCCACCACAAAGAACATGGTCGGAATTGATATTGTTCCGACCGTTACATCCACCAGTATACATCCTTCGGCCGCGGTTTGAGCCCCCACAAAGCTCATAACCTTCATTTTCGTAGGGAGTAAATCTTCCTTCGAGCGGCCTATCTTCGTTAGCGTGGATAGTGGCATGATATTAACTGTGGCTCCACCATCGATAAACATTCTCCTGAGTGGTCTCCCATTGACCCAACCTTTAACGTATAAAGGCCTCACATGCTGGGACATTTGCGCAGTTGGAGGCAAAATCGTACCTGGTTGAGCTTCCGGAAGGAATGCCTTATATCCTTCCTCAAAAGATTTCTCTATTTCGGCTTCTGGCCGAAATACCTCAAGTTTATCGAAACAGAAATCCACTATGGGTTCTTCATCACCATAGTATTCCCCATCCTTTTGACAAAAAACCACCGCTGGTTCGGAATCCGACCAGTACTCCTCTTTCTCTTCGGTGGTTACTGTCACCATATTCGCACTAGACCCGAAGTCGAATTTAAACTGCCCAACAGGGGGTGTATCACTATTCGGAATGATAGTTGTCTTCGGCTTCCACTCCCTGGTTCGGACTGGTCTAGGCTTCCATTCCTCTTTCGATTTCGGCTGTTCACTTTCAACTTTCGGCTGTATTACTTTTGGCCGAAATTCAGTTTTGTTCTTCAGCCGATCCTGTCCTTCTTTCGGCTTCCTCTCTTCTTTTGATTCGGACCTCAAACGAGCCGAAAATACCCTATTGAGTATTCGTCCTCCCGAGAACGAACAATCATCAGGGAAGTCCTCCTCCAAATGCATCATATCATACTCCTCTTGCTCAGAAGCAGCAGCTGCTTTAAGCCGTTGCATTCTTCGTTTGAAAGTACGATATGATCCCTTTCCTTTTGGGACTTTCCTTTCCTCTGCCCTCCAAGCTGAATGGTCAAATCGGCGTTGATTGAAATGCCTTCTTTCTGGAGAATTTCGGACCCATCGGCCTACCTGAGTATTTGCTGGTGGCCTTCTAAGCTTTTTCATTTCGGGGCTAACAGCTTCTTCCGGTACCGTGATCTGTATCACAGTCTTTCCATTCTGCTTATCGGCTGTTAACTTCATCTCTGAGTCCCATCCGTTGGTTATGATTTTCAACGTTGGTCTCTCACTCTTATCTCCAACCTCGATCTCCTGATGTCTCTCCGATTGCTTGATCCACTCTTTCACCTCATAATTCCCCAATCGGTCAAAAACATCGGTAACTTTCTCCTTTCCCTTCGGAGATCCTAGCCTTTTCCATACTCCTGACTTCTGAGCCGATGGCTGATCCCCAAGCCGATCGTGCACGGAGCTCTTGCTAGATGATGTTTGATCCCCCAATCGGTCATGCACCGATTTATTCTGGTTGGGCTGCACCATCACCATGTTGGCAGCCGGGAACGGATTCTTATCGACTGCCATAAGCCTTTCTGGGAACTTCAGCTTCCCATCATCAACATGCTTCTGAATCAGCTTCCTAAAATGCCCACAAATGGCCGTGGAATGAGTAGCTGATCCGTGGAACCTGCACCATCCGGCTTCCAACTGATCCTTGGTAGGCTGCGGATGGTTTCCTTTAAACTCTAGCAATCCATTCTTCTGGCAATAATCAAATATTTCGTCCATTTGTGACAAGTCGAAAGAGTAAAACCTTTGAGATTCATCTCCTCCTTCTTTCTCCTTGCCTCTGGCTGGCCGAAGTGCTGGACACGTCATAGGCTTCTTTATGATTAACTCTGCCCTTGCGACCTCGGCTAAAGCAGGAACGTCTTCCGCATTGTACTCTTCCTGAATTTCACATCTATCCAGAGATTCAGCAAATGAGGCAGCTGATTGGATAGGTTGTGACCTTCCGCTTTGACTTCGGCTTGATTTGAAAGCCGCCTGTTCCGCCAGATATGTCTCCATCCTTATCGCTTCAGCCGTCAATTCGGCTACCGTCCTCGGTCTTGTTACCATCAATCTGTCCTTGATGGCAAACTTCAAATTCTGCTTTAAAATTTGAATATATTCATGCTCAGGCAGCATTGTCTTCACCTGAGCCTTCACTGCATAAAATCTCTCAATGAATTCAGTAACCGATTCAGACGCCTTCTGTTTGGTTGACGTCAGATCAACTACCGAGACTTCAGGACTAGTATTATAGAATCGGTCATGGAATAACCGCTCCATTTCAGCCCAAGTATTGACCGATCCTGCTGGCAAGTTAATGTACCACTCGAATGCTGGGCCAGTTAATGACAAACTGAACAATATCAGCTTGTGAAAATCATTTTGGGCGATTCTGGTACATTGAGCTGTAAATCGACCAATATGCTCGATGGTAGAGCGGCCGACTTCTCCAGAAAAAGTGTTGAAATCTGGAACCTTCACCCCTCTAGGCAGTGGATACTGCTCTTCGATGTAATCTGGATAAGGTTTCCGATACATCGGCCTATTCTCCTGGCCGATGAGATTCCCAAACTGTGTGCGAATAATCTCGGCAATCAGCTCTCTGTCAACCAGTTGTGGTGGATTCTGCTGAAGTGGTGCGTATTGTTGTTGAACCACTGGAGCAGGCGGTTGAGCTACTGGTTGAGGCGGTTGATTCTGTTGCTGATCGTACCTCTGCTGCGGAGGAACAAAAGGCCGAGCTCCATGCCCTCCTGGCGGCCTAAAGGCCTGCTGCTGAAAATTATGATTATTTTGCGGTGGATTCTGCGCCACTGGAACTTGCTGCGCTCCCATCGGATACATACTCCTCGCAATTTCGGCTCTAAACATGGCTGGCATCGCTGCCAGGATATTTCCTTCGATTTGACGAACCGAGTTGGTAACCGCCGCCTCCACCATAAATTGAACCTGATCTCGGAACCGCGGGGTTAAATCATCATTTGAAAACTCCTGATTATGGAAATGTGATGGTCCGGGGAACCCTGGGGGGAATTCTCCGGCTTCTGGTGCGCGTTCTTCCTGAATCGGCGGCAAATCAGTCCTCGCCGCCGTGTTTGCTGCTGGAGTTGCTTGTTCAAACGCCATTTTGCGTCCCACTGGGCGTGCCACTGTTTGGCTCTGGTGTAGCCAAGGACCTTTTTCTCCTCAAGGGAGGCTATCGGAAAAGGATCAAACCGATTACGGGTTCGAATTAACAATAATGCGCCCACAATTGAATGAATCTTCCTTGAATTGATCAACAATAACACGATACAACGGAGAATCTGCCTGTTGTTAAGAAACAACGGCGGAATTCACCAAAAACAGAGAACCAAACTACCAGCTGCTAAGGAGCAACGGTGGATTTGGAAATGGTAACCGCTACAAACTAGGCTAAATTCTAAGGAAAGCTGTAAAGGAAAGCTGTAAAGAAAGCAGTAAAGATAACAAGGAATTAAAATTGATAAAAGTAGTTTGGGGGTTGGATTGATCTCTCTGATTTTGAATGCGTCGACCCCTATTTATAGCCGGAGCTGGAATAACCGCTCTCCGGCTAACTCTTCTGAGCCGACTTCTTTCTCTCTTCAATTCGGTTGTTTTGGTTTCGGCTACTTCTTCCCATTTCGGCCGAAATCTTTATCAGCTTCGATTTCCTTCCTTCGGCTTACTATGTACTTTCGGCCCTACTAATCTTGAGCCCACCTTCTTTTTGGACTTCCTCCTTCTTCCGGCCCATGACTTATGGCCCAATAGCTCTTTCGCGGCCCACTATTTCGTATGGCCCCAACAGTATGCAAAAAATTATTTTGGGCTAAAGATTAATCTTGGGATCAATATAATATGGGGATACACGGTTATTCATAAAAAAGAAAAACTTCCTCCGTCTCACCAGACTTGTCATGTTTGACTTTTTTACATTGTTCATTGTTCAGCTTTGACTAAATTTTATTGCAATTATATATTTTAAAAAAAATAGTCGAGTTGGGTCTTGTTAGAATCATATGATCATGTAGTTTTATAATATAAATTTTGTATAGTATTTTATTGTACATATTTTGAGATATTAACAATTGAAAAAGTATATTGAATTGTGTGCAAAAGTGAAACATGACAAGTTAAATGAGACGGAGTGAGTATATTCCAAGAAAAATTAACAGTTGGCTTGAATGAATTGGGGTTCTAGTCGTTTAAGCAAGATTCCGGGTTCAGGCCTT
Source organism: Hygrophila difformis (assembly GCA_030278955.1). Taxonomy (NCBI): domain Eukaryota; kingdom Viridiplantae; phylum Streptophyta; class Magnoliopsida; order Lamiales; family Acanthaceae; genus Hygrophila; species Hygrophila difformis. The sequence goes on from JAOANR010000015.1 coordinate 983,495, forward strand.
GTGGATATAAAAAACTTTAGGAGATGCACCCTTAATTACTGACACAGATCCTTGATTAATTAGTCTTGGTTAAATATAAGAGGCACCAAAAAAAGTACTATATTCCATGGAATGGAGGATTTTTTTTTTTTACCTCTTGGGCTTTTTTCCCAAATTGTATTAGGACATTACTAGAAGCGGACTTTTCGGGAGTTCCGTATGCTAGGACTTAGCTTCTCGGCATGTATTTGCTGTTTTTCCTTCTACTACTATGTATTTGTGCTATGGTTCGACCCCTTTGGTCCGCTTTTTATACTTATTATCCGGCTTCGACTTTGTCAAAAAATATATTCTAAGAGATGGAGATAAAGATTTATCTAAGTGATCAAGTCTGGCTTTCAATTTAATGATTGATGGTTCGATTCCTTATTCATCCCATTTATCCCATTATAATTTGTAAAGTATGAGTTTTCACTACTCTTTCTTTGGCTTCGGCTTCACCAATATATATATATATATACTAGAAATCGTGTCGGTGGCGCGCGCTACGCTGCGCGCGCCCGGTAAGAAAATATCGTAATGTATGAAAATATACATTTTCTATGGTGAAAAGCAACGGGAGAACTAAATATTAAAAAATGAATATAAGGTGCAATGTTAATTGCCATCTTTTCATCTCTTACTATATAGGCAGATAATCTTTCAACCTTCGCTTGTCAGTGTAAGGAGTAGAAAGAAACCACTACTACTTCACGCACAGTGCAACAAAATTGATAAGGGAATAAAAAAGGCTTCAGTAATAGCCACACAAGCTTTAAAGTGTGGCATCCCTTCAAATCCTGAACCACCATTGTTATTTATTTTACATAATCAGCGAAAAAATTGATAACTGCAAAATAGAGTCAAAATTCAGTAGCATGCAAAGAAAGCTTTTGCGATTGAAAGGTAAAAGGAAAGGTTGTCTTGTTAACCAATGCAAATAGGCTTCATTTCCCATTAATAGACTTCCAAGGAAGCACAATAGTGTATGAAAATGAATAAGAGCAGTAGCAAAAACACTATATCAGTCGTATGCTGACCTTCTTTCTTTCGAGACAGGGTCAGCCTTGGTTGCAATAAAATTTAGATCTTGGTTAAAATGTTGGTCCGTAAATGCTCCATGTAGCAAAGTAGTCGATAGAAACTACTGAAACAGAATAGCAAAAAAAGTGGAAAATTTGTAAGGGGAGTATTGGAGAATGATAGCACATTGAATGTTAGAATAGAAAAAAATAAATAAATCGAATGACCCTCCCGAGCAATTCTATGGGGAAAGGACCTTTCAGTTGCATCTGAAGACATAGCATGTCATTATTGGTATCTCCACCCAGTGTATAGCTCAAAGAAACAACTCACGGACCAGATATGAAAGAGGTAGTGATATGGAGGACCAAGAACTGCAGACGGAGAAATACACCATTTAGCCGATACGCAGAAAAGACCAATTTTATTTTTTCTAATAACAATAATAACACATTAACTAAAATCTGTAATACTCACTTATCTCAGGGGCACAATAAAAACAACTCACAAGATAAGGGGTTATTCAAATTTTACCAGCAAACATGGCATTGCCAAATTCACCAAGCTTGAATACAATTTTTGCTTCATTCACCTATGGATAAAGATGCATAGAGGTTAGCTAAACATATCAAAATCATGAGAAAATAAAAGCTTGAATCCTGGATGTATGAAGATTAAATTGCTATTAAAAAGGATTTCACCCACAAGCAAATATGCAATATGCAATAATTAGATTAAAAGACGACAAATTAGATTTATGAGTCTTCTTAAAGGCATGACAGTCCAATTATTACATGAGATTCACAGTCATCTGAAATTGTTTAAATCCTTATTCAGAAATAGGTCCATTAGTTCCTTAAAACATTTTCAAAGCATTCATTATTATTTAAAAAAGAAAAAGAAAAAGAAAAACAGTGGCAAGTATAGTCGTACACACCATAAAGGCGCAAAATCAAAGGTCTAATGCTAGTTAACATAAAGTGTACAACGAATATGCCCTTCCTCCAAAACACATTATGGTCTAACCTCCGAGAAAGTACTGTGTGGTCTCAAATAAGATGTATTTCATTCAATCATTTGCATAAGAATATTAGCTTATAGTTGATTGATAAAGTAACCTAGCCGTCCAACTTACTTGAACTGGATTCTCATACCAATCCCTTAGTTTGGCTTTCCTATGCAGGCTAATGGAAACGCAAATCCAGAAATCTTAAAACTTTATAGTATCAAAAGGAGTACGAAGTACACTCCAATCGAGAGAACAATGTGCAGGATTATCAGCAAAATGCATACCGGAATTGAACTAACTTAACCTGTTCACTGATGGTATTTCAAATGCCACAACATTCTTGCAACCGCAGAATGCCTATACCCATTTCAGAGCATACTTACTCCGCGATAAGAAATACTTCCAACAAACAGTACATTCAGAAAGCAGCAACACATGTATATGAAGATTAGTCTGTTATGAACCCAAGGAGAAAGGTTATAAAAAAACATGTTAAACTGCAAGATATGATAATAAATCAGCGAAGAGGTCTTAAGAACTCGTCTTCATTTGCCGCCATTTTTAGAAGCCATCTAGTCAGCATTCAGGAATGATTCAAAGCCAACTATACATACCAGCTCTTAAATAAAAAGAAGCAAAGCGCATATTCATAAAAAAATCTTATAGAATATAACCATAAGCAATAACTGTAGATATCTTCAAAATTAATCTGCAAATAGTATCATCCAACCAGTTATGCAATTACGGTTTTGCAAGAAAATGTCAAGAGCAATTATCACTCATCACAGTCAATAATCATATACAACTTCACCACGGGAACATATATATACTGCTCATGGTATAATGTGATCTGCAACTACACTCCAATCACCAATTAATTTGCTACATGCCTGCCAAGACAAAAATTAACATTGAACATAGAGTATAGATTGCATGTTTAAGTTATTGTCTGATCATCCAATGCCAAATTAATTCATTCCCATGTACAATGTCCCATTTCTAAATATAAAGACAGATATATTTGTAAAATTGATGATTTGTTAAACCTCACAAAAGAAAGCAGATAAAAATACAATCTTTTCTTCAACTCATCTCATGTTTACTTGAAACAAAAAACCTCTGAAGAAGATTTACACATTCAAGAAAATCAGATTGACAAGTTTAGAAAACACATCAAATATAACCACAGATCACAGCATCATAACGCACGCTTGACTATACACAAGTTTCTGGGACTGAACTTATCACAAGTAGCAAATAAAAATAAAAATAAAAAAATAATCACCCTTGCAGGTGTGAAGATGGAACTTGAATGAGATGCCATCTTGCGGCACAAAGAACATAATTGATCATTATTTATATATAAAGTTCTATCCATAACTTCATGCTAATTGTCTTTTTGATATCGTAACATTTAGAAATCCCAAATCCATCATACATAAACCAAAAGCATTTACCAAATTACAGTAGCAGAAAGGGCGAGGGAGTCAGTATTGCAGAGGAGCAGGAGCTACGGTGGAGGTGCATGAATGGAAATGGGGCGGTGGTTATGGAGGTGCGGCACTGGGCACAGGGCAACTGAGATGGGGATCGAAGGCGGCGTCGGAACAGAGGTGGTGCGAGCGCTGCAGCGCAGAGAGGGGTCGCGGCGCTTGCGCTAGAGTCCCCACCGGCGGAAGTGCGACACTGGAGAGGCCAACGGCGGCGGGATCCACAAAGGAAGCAAGAGAAACCCTGAAATTAGCCCAACGCTGTAGGCAGGTGACCGAGGTGGGGCGGGGGTGTTACGACGTGACGCCAGTTGCAAGACGACAGCAGAGCGTTCCGAGTCGATCCGGTAGACCGAGGGTTCGCGAAGGCGGTGCCGCGGTGGTGGTTGCGGAAGCCAGGAGGAAGGGGGCAGTGAGAGGGTCGTCGGCGGTATGCTCTGCCTGGCGGCAGTGGCGACGCTAGGGTTCGGATCAAAGGGACTACGAGGGCGTAGATTGGGAAACAATGGCAGAGGAGGGCACTGCGAGGAAGGAATTCACGCGTCGATTTTGGTTTGAGGTGTGACAACGGAGCACGGACGGCAAAAACATTGAGTGCCGAGGAGTACGAAGTGAGAAATTGGGGAGAAATGGACGGGTCGGGCGAGGTGGTGGAGATCTGAGCAGGTAAAGGTTAACATTTCCTGGCCAACGCAATTGGGGAAGATCGATTTTCAAGCTGGAGCAGAGGCAGAACGACGTCGTGGAATTCACTATTCAATGAATAGTAATATTCAGTACTGTTCACCACTTGTGTGGCATATATATAGTAGGATCCGTACTCCGCGCGCTATGCTGCGCGGCCGGACGAGCAAAGCATCAAACACTAAATATACAATTAAAAATTGAGATAATATATTTCCATGAAAAGCAAACACATCATACAAAACTCAAAATCGAAGGAACAACAAAAAAATAATAGGAACTATCCAACACTACTATTGATCAGGAATCACATATGAATCATCCTCCTGAATTTTGAGGAATCACAAATAAATCATGCTATAATCATCCTACTGAATTTTGAGGGGGTGCAACATCATTTAAACTTGACACATGGAATTTGGATGCAATGCGTGACAGAGGTGCAAATAAAAAGTAAAAATGAATGGTTGGTCTATGGAACTCTATGAGGTGTTTTCCTGTCTAGACCCTTGCCATGGCCATACTTAAAAAAACAAAGAAACATGTAAAGCAAAACACCTGAAAAGCAAACTATAAATTATGAACCAGAACTAAGTCATGAAAGACAGGCCAACTTCATCCTCAACTCTTTTCTCCTTTTATGACTCCGGAAATAGTCTTGTTTGATCTGTTTCAGAATCTGGTATTTGCATTACCTCATTTACATTGCATGCCTGCAACTCAACCAAAATGTTGGGTTAGAATGAAATGACAATGCATTTTGGGAATCAACATATACTCCCTCCGTCCCGCGAAGATTGAAGCCTTTCTTTTGGGCACGGTAATTTAGGTAGTGGAGTTTAGTAGTTAAAGTGGTGTGGGTATTTGTGTTTAAGATTATAATGAATTTTGATATTGTTTATTGTTTAACTTTGACTTAATATTATCGTAGTGATGTAATTTGAGAAAAATATTCAAATGTGGTCTTGTTAGAATCGTCTAATCGTGTAGTTTTAGAATATATATTTTATACAATTTTTATTTGTATCAATTTTGTAATATTAAGAGTTAAAGAAATATAAGGGACTTTGTGTAGGAAAGTAATAATGCATTGGAATTTGTGCAGAATAGTAAAAGTAAGTATTTTTAATGGGATTTGACAATAATTAAGATTCTAATCAAACTTATATTAATTTAATTTTTCTAAAAACGGAAAGGGTTCAAACTTCATGGGATACCCCAAAAAGGAATAGGGTTCAAACTTCGTGGGACGGATGGAGTATTTTTTAATAGAATAGAATATGAGCAAGTACATAATAATTCTCTGTTGTGTGTTGAAACCTGTTTTGGCTTTCAGACCGCTTAAACAACTTCACAAATCACCGATAATAAAGGATCTCATTTCAATTCATTCAAGATGCAATACTTTCAATATCTATAGAATATAAAATAGTTCTCATGTCGAACATATGAGGAAACGTCATACATACACGAAGACTATCCGAGCTGTGGCGAATCCAGAGAAATTTTTAAGTGGTGTCCCAACAAATAGTGAAAGCTATATTTAAATTAGTTATAGTAATTAAATACAAAAATATAGATGAAAACTTGGTTGAAATGAATAATTATGGTGTCACTATAAAAATTAAGTGGTGTCACCAAGCTTAATTTAATTAAATGTAAAAAATTCTACCATAAAATAATAATTTTATCAATTTAACTGGTGTTCTGTGCCAGCACTTATTACCACATGGATCCGCCCCTGTATCCGAGATAAACATGTATTACTGAACATAGAGAATCAAGCGCAAAACATAAAACTCTTTGAGGAGATATAGAAACTACATAACACAGGGAAATTGATGCAAAGTATAAATTAAGAGACTCACAGATTCATTGTACCTCTAGCATGTGTGTGCTTCAAAGCTTCATTATAATCTTGCTCATGCATGAAGATATGGCCTGCGATGAGATGTAAAGTAGGATTGATTCCAACATTTGGATCAGCGAACGACTACTGACACCAAAATTCTCTTAATCTTACTCCCAATCTGCAAAATAATGTGGATAATCTTACACTAAAACAAAAGAAACATTGTTAAAGGTATTTTTTGATTCAAGTGCAATACCATAAACAATGGAGTTGTACAAGCCTAAACCAAAACCAAAAGGTGTAGAGGGTGTAAGAAAATTGAATTTGGACTGCAATACCTCATTTGCATCACATACTCAAACTAAATCGAATTGTATCAAATACTCTGACTCTATGTCTACTAATGAAGCATTCGGTCAGGGGAATGCGAAGTGAAGATACAAAAAAGCTAAGTTTTTTTTTGTCAAGGGGGACCTTCAAACTAAGATATTGAATCAAGAGGTTCCATAGGGCAGTTAACTCTTAGTTCTAAAAAACCATGGGAGGTAGAAGATTTATTTGAAATTATTAGAAATAATAAATCCAAGAAAAGAACGAATCCATGCTTGACTTTGAAACATGCATTTGATGGTTTTACTCCAAGTGACTGATATAATGTACAAAATTCTGAATCTACGCCTAACTCTAACACTAAAATTCAATGAATATTTTTGCAGGCAGTTTTTAAATGAACACTATTCACATTGCAGCGGAAACAAAACTATTAGCTACAACACTTCCAAAGTGACAAGCAAAGAAACATAAAACAACAGACTCACTTTCTGGAGCAAGAATGCACAAATGGTTTGGGAACTCAAAAAATGTCTTCCAAGTTGGGTAAGCACGACGAATCCTAATTGCTTCTAGAACACCCTGCAGTAGACAAAAGAAACATCTATTGATTTGCAAAACTATAGACTTATGTAGAATCTAAATGCCAGAAATCATCTACACTTATACCACTATGGAGTTGCTGCATGATGTTTTCAAGGATTGCAGGCTCGAGAAGATTGTTAGGCTATACACAAATAACATAGTGAGCTGTACCAATTCATCAATCGGTAGTGAACTGTAGTTGTTTACAATAATTTAGTTTAAAATGACAGAACAGGGACATCTCACTAATTCCACTGAATGTAGGATTAAAAATTGCCACCTTAATCAGCATCAAAATATTTAGCTATGCTACCCATGACTTGGGTGAAAAAGCCCGAGATAATAACACACGAACCTTAACTGTACTACTACAATGGCTTGAGAGATTGCCACAAATTTCGCTCGATTCTATTAAAAGCAGATAATGATCGTACCTCCTCAAGTGCATTGTTTAGTTGTACATTGTCAGAAATCAGAAAGAGTATTATATAACCTCCAGGAAGCCATTGATGTCGGCAGCGAGAGCCTGAAGTGCCCTTTGAGCTTCGTAATTTGAGTCCAGCCTTGCTCGCCACCTCGCCAATGGTGACTGTTCTCCCGCATGAATCAATTGCAACCATAGCTTTCTTCCGCACATTGGTTGACAATTTATCGCTCTCACGTTGCCGCCAAGCCTAAATTTTGACGCGCAACCTAAGACGGCGAATCTGGGAACCGATTTCTTGGTAGGGCAAACAAAATCTGACCTGCGGCATGCGTTGGCGCAGGGACAGGCGCGAGGTGGTTGGGATTAGGCAGCGTGGGCGAGGCACCGCCGAAGACTCTAGGCACCGCTTGATTGCAGGGACGACGGTCGCGGCGTGCTGAACGAGGGCCAAGACCACCGGGAGACGGCCTGTGGCAAGGACGGCGGCGCGGCAACGGGGCCGAGACCAAACGTAAGGGTTCTTCGAGATCGGAGAAGACAGCCGGCGAGGACGCAATTGGGGAAGCTCGATTGTTTAGAAGAGTGGATACACAATTGCAGAGTTTGGGATAGATGAAAGCAGTAGCAAAAACGACGTCGTCTTATTCACTATTCAATGAATAGTACCCATAGTACTGTTCATATCTTGTGTAGCATATATATATATTAGATATATATATATATATATATATATATTTCATTTCATTGTATTTGTTGTTTAAAAATTTATATATTTTTTCCTATACTATTAAATTACCACATAAGCTTTGGAGATAGGAACTTGGCCTGGTGGTCAAGTTCCCCAACTCCCAAACTATAGTTTGAAAGTTCGATTTCCACCCACTTTCTATCCTTGTGTAATTTATTTAGTATAGGCTCACACCACCTATCTTTCTTGACTTCGACTTCGCAAATTTAAAAAAAAAATATATCGATTTTATTTTAATACCCAAACTAATATCTCAAGCACTATATTTTTCTTCCTAAATTCCATACTATCTTGATATTAGTTTATTTTTATTGTAAGTGTGGATAAGTTTTTTAATAATAATTTTTATTTTTGGATAATTGTTTAAATTCAAAAATACATTCATTAAAAAATATGAGGGAAAATAGTCATACAATATACTCCATCTGTTTTTTAAAGATTGATACGGATCGACCCAGCATGCAGTCCAATGAACATTTTAAATCATAATTAATAATTCAAATTCGGTACAAGTAAATATTTAAAAACTATAAGACAAGAAGAATCTAACAAGATCTCGCTTAATTATATTTTAAGTTGTATAACCATGATAAAACTTTAAATCGAAGTATATGAATTAACAGTAGTATTTTGTCAAATGTAACAAAAAAATAACGGAGGAAGTATATAATGCTGCACTAGTTTTTACTTGAAAACTCACAAATGTTGGTACGATTAAAATTTTTCCTGGCTTTTCTTTCTTTCTAAAATATGTTTAAATATGATATGTTTTGGCATTTGCTATATAATTATTAACTTTTCATTAGCATTAAATTGTACTTAAAAGATATATGAAAATACAGTATATGTTATATATATACCTATTAGCTATATAGAGAATAGATCAAAGTAAGTAATGAAGCAATAGTAGAGAGTAATGATTTTAATTCATTCAAGTGTAGTCATTTGTACAATTGCTACTCATATTTATAGTAGCACAAAGAGGTGATTAGTCATCTTCAAATGATGACTAACAATGTCTAGGAGCTTACACTTGGACATGCACATTATGACTCATTAGTATAGGCATGACTCATCACACTCCCCCTTGCATGTCCATTATACAAAGAATATGCCTCGTTAAAACCTTACTAGGAAAAAACCCTGTGGGAAAAAATCCTAGTGAAGGAAAAAGAGTACAATATTCTTGTATTCATTGCTCCCCCTGATTGTAACATCACTTTAAATCTCGAAGCCGCAGCATTCCAATTTTCTTCACAAGCTTCTCGAACGTTGCAGTCGGCAATGCCTTGGTCAATAGATCCGCTAAGTTCTCATCTGATCGAATTTGTTGCACATCAATTTCACCATTCTTTTGAAGATCATGTGTATAGAAAAATTTTGGTGAAATGTGTTTAGTCCTATCTCCTTTTATATAACCCCCTTTTAATTGGGCTATGCAAGCCGAGTTATCTTCAAATAAAATTGTTGGGGGCATTTTTGGTTCAGTGACCAAACCACAATTTTTCAATATATGATTAGTCATTGACCTCAACCAAACACATTCTCGACTAGCCTCATGGATTGCTAATATTTCAGCATGATTTGAGGAAGTTGCCGTTAATGTTTGTTTCATAGATCTCCATGAGATAGCAGTTCCACCACACATAAAAATATAGCCTGTCTGAGATTTGGCTTTGTGTGGATCTGATAAATATCCTGCATCGGCATATCCGATCAACTCATGTCGAGAATCTTTTGGGTAAAATAACCCAAGGTCAACTGTTCCCTGGAGATAGCGAAAGATGTGCTTTATGCCTTTCCAATGTCGTTGAGTAGGGCAAGAACTAAATCTTGCGAGTAAATTAACAGCAAACGCGATATCAGGTCGCGTGCTATTTGCCAGATACATTAACGCGCCAATTGCGCTTAAATATGGCACTTCTGGGCCAAGTTGTTCTTCATCATCTCCCTTTGGCCTAAATGGATCCTTTGCAGGATCAAGTGTCCGAACGACCATTGGACTACTTAACGGATGAGCATAATCCATTCGAAATTGCTTCAATACCTTTTGGGTATAAGCTGATTGATGAACAAAAATACCCTTATCCAAATGCTCAATTTGCAAGCCAAGGCAGAATTTTGTTTTTCCAAAATCCTTTATTTCAAACTCCTTTTTAAGATATTCAACAGCCTTTTCTAGCTCTTCAGGAGTTCCAATTAAATTTAAATCGTCAACATAGACTGCGATGATTACATATTCTGACCCATTTTTCTTTATAAAAACACATGGACATATAGGGTCATTCACATAACCTTCATTTATCAAAATTTCGCTGAGGCGATTGTACCACATTCGGCCCGATTGCTTGAGCCCATAAAGTGATTTTTGTAATTTGATGGAATAAACTTCTCTGGGCTTTGAGTTATAAGATTCAGGCAATTTAAATCCTTCAGGTATTTTCATATAAATATCATTCTCCAATGAGCCATATAAGTAAGCAGTAACAACATCCATCAGCCTCATTTCGAGCTTTTCTCGTACTGCTATGCTCATGAGATACCTGAAAGTTATTCCATCCATAACTGGGGAATATGTTTCCTCAAAATCAATTCCCGATCTTTGGGAAAATCCTTGGGCTACAAGCCTTGCTTTGTATCTTGCAATTTCATTATTTTCATTTCTCTTTCTAACAAACACCCATCTGTAGCCAACTGGTTTTACATTTTCAGGTGTTTGGACTATGGGGCCGAATACTTTTCTTTTGTTCAGTGAATCCAATTCTGATTTAATTGCATCTTTCCATTTTGGCCAATCATCCCTTTGCCGACATTCATCAACTGATTTTGGTTCAGGATCCTCGTCATCTTTCATCATCTCAAGTGCTACATTATATGCAAATACTTGATCAACTTTGATTTCTTTCCGGTTCCAATACTTTCCAGAAGTGATATAATTGAAAGCAGTTTCAATAGTTTCACTTTCTTCTGGATTAGCATTTTCAGCATCAACTTCTTCAAAAGTTGAATTTGTTACCTCTTCAGGTTTTTCGTCATCCACTTGTATAATTCTTTTCTTTCGTGGATTTTTATCTTTGGAACCCAATGGTCTACCACGCTTTTGTCGTGGATTAGATTCATTAGCACTTGGAATTTGCCCTTCAGGTATATTTATTTTGGCCGGTGCATTTGCTGCTTCAATGTAAGATTTTGTCACTTTTGCAGCATCATTGAAGGCATCAGGCAATTGATTTGCAATCCTTTGCAAATGCACAATTCTTTGAACTTCTAATTCACATTGTTTAGTACGAGGATCAGTGATATCAAGTGGGATTTTCCACGAAATTTCTTTTTTCAGTTGATTACTTCCTCCCCCTAATGTCGGGAAATGTGATTCGTCAAAATGACAATCTGCAAATCTTGCAGTAAATAAATCACCCGTTGTTGGTTCAAGATATTTAATAATCGAAGGGGATTCATACCCGACATAGATGCCCATCCTTCTTTGAGGTCCCATTTTTGTCCTTTGAGGTGGTGCTATTGGTACATATACCGCACACCCAAAAATTCTTAAATGGGAAATATCGGGTTCTTTTCCCGTTATAATTTGAGTAGGGGAGTAGCTATGATAGCTTGTCGGTCTAATTTTTACTAATGCTGCTGCATGCAATATAGCATGTCCCCAAGCAGAAACGGGGAGTTTTGATTTCATCAATAAAGGTCGTGCAATTAATTGCAACCTTTTGATTAATGATTCAGCCAGACCATTTTGGGTATGCACATACGGAACTGGATGTTCTACTGTGATACCAACAGATGTGCAAAAATCATCAAAAGCATTTGATGTGTATTCTCCAGCATTATCAAGGCGTATTTTCTTTATTGGATAGTCAGGAAATTGTGCTCGCAATTTAATAATTTGTGCAAGTAATCTAGCAAAGGCTAGGTTGCGAGTTGACAATAAACAGACATGGGACCATCTTGTTGATGCATCAATTAGTACCATAAAGTACTTGAATGGTCCACAAGGTGGATCTATTGGTCCACATATATCACCTTGAATTCTTTCCAAAAATGCAGGGGATTCAATTCCCACTTTTGCTGGAGATGGCCTGGTAATTAATTTTCCTTGATAGCAAGCAGCACATGTAAACTCATTTGGATTCAAAACCATTTTATGGTTTAATTTATGGCCACTGGAATTTTCAATTATTCGCCTCAACATCACGCTGCCCGGATGTCCAAGCCTTTCATGCCAAGTTATAAATTCACTAGTAGCCTTTAGGCCTACTAGGTTATGTACTTCTCCGGCATAAATTTTTGTATAATATAATCCGGATGTCAAACATGGCAGCTTTTCATGAACAAACTTTTCACCATTGATGGTTTGAGTAATTAAAACATACTCATTTCGTGCCTCATTTAAAGTTTCAATGTGATAGCCATTTTTTCGAATATCACCAAAACTTAGCAAGTTCCTCCGAGCCTTGCTTGAAAATAGGGCATTTTCAAATGCCAATTTTGTCCCTTTAGGGAGAAATATAACTGCTCTTCCAGATCCTTCAATACAATTTTCATTACCGCTTATAGTTTTTACTGCGGTCTTTCCCAATTTTAATTGGGAGAAAAAGCTTTTGCTTTTTAAGATACTGTGCGTTGTAGCACTATCAATGAGGCAGATTTCATTTTCAACTTGGCCATCCATTTCTTTTCAGAAGGTAATAAAAACAACATCAGTAATATAATATAATCACTGCAAAATACTTATAACTTGGGGGATACAAAATAGGGAATAAAATACTAAAATACAAAATATCATAAGGCAAAATATATCATCCGCAAAATACAAAATGTAAAGCTGATCTTTTCACTTTTCTTTTTCAGTTTGTGCCACCAATAAAGTCATCAGTGTCCAAGTGGGTAATGTCATCATTCAGAACATCATCAAAGGTATCATCGTGGGTGGCATGATGTGTCTCGGGATCAGATCTTTCTTGCCTTTTTGAGGCCTGGTACAGCTCAGCTAAATGACTAGCTGTTCGACAAACTCGGGCCCAGTGACCCTTGATTCCGCAGCGATCACACGGTTGATCATTATTTCTGTCTCTTTTAGGCTTTGGCTGCGACTTATAGGGCCTCCTGTTGTCGCTTCTGCGGTTGGATTCATATCGAGGTTTATTTCGATATTTGTTTCTCCCAGATAATTCAGGCCTCCCACGACCGCGATCCCGATTTCTATCACGATTAAAATTTTGATTTCTTTGATTCCCACGATCCCGCACTTGGTTTTCTGCTTCTGTGGCATTTGCTTCTGGAAACGGGGCAGCACCTGTTGGCCTGGATTCATGATTTTTCAGCAATAGTTCTTTATTCTGCTCGGCCAGAAGTAGACAGGTGATAAGCTCAGAGTATTTTTGAAAACCCCGCTCACGGTACTGCTGCTGTAAAACCAAATTTGTGGCATGGAATGTGGAGAATGTTTTTTCCAGCATATCAGATTCAGTTATTTTTTCTCCACAAAGTGTCAGTTGCGATGTAATACGAAACATCGCTGAATTATACTCACGGACTGATTTGAAGTCCTGGAGCCTCAGATTATGCCATTCGCTTCGAGCCTTTGGCAGCACCGTCATTTTGAGATGATCATATCTCTCTTTCAATTTCAGCCACAGTTCAAGTGGTGATTCCAGCGTCACATATTGAAGTTTCAGAGATTCATCAATATGGTGGCACAGAAAGATCATGGCTTTTGCCTTATCCTGGCTTGATGGTTTTTTGTCAGGGGCGATAGTATCTTCCAACCCCATAGATGCCAGGTGCATCTTTACGTCCCGTGCCCAGGACATGTAATTATCTCCAGAAACCCATAACGGGAGAAATTCCTGCTTTGAGAGATTAGCCATAATTATATTGAAAAGTAACGATATAAAATTATACCTAAGACAGAACTCCGATATAACTCCGGTAGAGACACCTCGTGCTGATAACGTGTTATATATATACCTATTAGCTATATAGAGAATAGATCAAAGTAAGTAATGAAGCAATAGTAGAGAGTAATGATTTTAATTCATTCAAGTGTAGTCATTTGTACAATTGCTACTCATATTTATAGTAGCACAAAGAGGTGATTAGTCATCTTCAAATGATGACTAACAATGTCTAGGAGCTTACACTTGGACATGCACATTATGACTCATTAGTATAGGCATGACTCATCACAGTATATTGAACATCGAAAATTGGTCAAAAAAGTGCTGAACTTTTGGTTGAACATACATGGTAACTAAAATAAAATTTGATTAGCTTGGCTGCTATTTTATCTGTGCCTCTTTGGTTACCTATCAATGACTTACACTACGTTTTAATGCAGAATAAATATAATTTTCTCAAATAACTAAATTAAAATAGAGAATGGAGATGATTGATAATAGTAGGGATGATAATGAATTCGGGTCATAACTGAGAATCGAGAAAGATTTGAACTTGAATCAGGTCTTGAATCTTACAAAAATGATCCATAACTGATCGGATGTATCCAGATCAGACCCGAAACGAAACCTGAGTTTCGGGTCGAGTCTTGAGTCTTGACGTAACCCAAAGGCATTGGACAATATAGTACTATTATAATGGATGACTGAAGAGTGAAGAGTAGCCATTAAAACTGGGGCCGCCAATAATGGAAATAGGGGCGGTGGGGCGCACGTGCCGGTCGCGGAAGGCCAAATGGCGTCTAATGTCGACACGTGTGACGGCCGTCTCCCATTTAAATACTGCCTTTCCGTTTTTCTGCTTCATGGAGTAATTTTAGTAGTAATTCATTAATTTTTATTTTCGTCGTCTGTTTTAAAAGTTAAAAATAGAAAGCCAGCAAAGGGAAGGGGGGACGAACCTTAAAGAAGAAACAACCCAACTCCTGCCAACTTCTGCCTAATCACTGTGTCAGATCAACGCTAGGCGATTACGTTTACCTAAATTTCCTCTATACACCCCGCAATCTCTGCACGAAACCGCTCATCAAGTGTTTCTTCTTGATGGTGCACTCCATGAAGCGCGGCGAATCGGAATCTCGGACCCAAAGGATGGCGGCCGTCAAGATGGAGGTCGGCGATTCGTCCGATGAGGAGCGCGGCCCACTCCACAAGCGACCTAAAGTAATTTCTGTGTTCTATTGGGGGAATTTTTTGATCGATTGGGGGGAAAAAATTGAATCTTTTGACTTTGTTTGATGCTTCAGCCTGTGATGCTGTTTTGGTTTTAGGGTTTTTGATTGTTTGGTGAAGTTTAATCGGGTATCTTTAGCTTTTTGTAGACCGAATTTAATTGATTAGATCAGATGCTATGGTTTATACTGTTATTACTGTATGTGTGTTCATAATGCGTCACTGCTAGGGTTGATGTGAGTTGTTTGCGTTGCAGCAGCAGGGTTCAGGATTAAGCGGCGTTGGAGCTCAATTCAATCCTCTCGACGAGCCGAGTCCGTTGGGTTTGCGTCTCAGGAAAAGCCCATCACTTTTGGAGTTGATTCAGATGAAACTTTCCCAGTCTAGTTCCCAAAAAGTTGGAGGCCAAAGTCATGGTAAAAAGGAGGCAAAAACTGGTGCTGCTGGTGACAAATTGAAGGCCTCCAATTTTCCTGGTTCCGTTCTGAAAATTGGAACCTGGGAGGTGAATTCTTTTGCTCATGCTTTTGAAAAGATTTTAATCCTTAGATCTGTTTAAATGTTTTTGTTTGGAACTGAGTGGTCCTGTTTACTGGATTTTCAGTATAAGTCCAGATACGAAGGAGACCTGGTGGCAAAATGTTATTTTGCGAAGCATAAACTGGTGTGGGAAGTTCTTGATGGGGGTCTTAAGAATAAAATCGAAATTCAGTGGTCGGATATAATGGCTATGAAGGCTAGCTACCCTGATGATGCCCCTGGAACATTAGATGTTGTGGTAATGAAAAGTTCTGTTTTCCATTTGGCTTTGTTTAACCAGCCTCTTGTTTTTGGAATTGCTGTTTGATTGTGTGAGGTAATTGGGATTGTTTGTTTGGCCAGTTGGCGCGACAACCTCTGTTCTTTAGAGAGACCAATCCTCAACCTAGGAAGCACACTTTGTGGCAGGCGACGTCAGACTTTACAGGGGGACAAGCTAGTATGCACAGGTGAGGCACTACTTCTACAGTGATTGGTTGCATTGAATTTTTTGTTTTGACAATAAAATTTGTTCCTGATGGTGTTTGTGCGCGTGTGGGAGAATTCTGGTGTCTTTTTTATAAATCTCTGTCTTGAATATTAGTTATGACCAATTATAGTTATCACTGTCATTTATGAAATTAGGGAGTAGCTCTACGTAATGGGAATAAGAATTCATTTGAGGATTGCATACCAAACATGATTTGCTTGGTGAATGCAGGTCCAAAACAGTTCCATATGTATAACAATTACTACGTTTTAGGAGACCTGTTGTACGTTTTCCTAGCAGTAGATTTATGTTGCTTGCTACAATATCATGTCAGAAATGGAGTTCTTTTCTTGGGGGTGTTTGGTTCAACCTACTATTATGAATCGGAAATGAATTCAAATCCTTTTGAATTATGCATTTTGCCTCACTAATGTGTATGGGGATTGATTCATCATCTTCAAATTCCTTGTTCCAAATATGGGGTTTTTTTATATTCCGTAAATCCAACCCCTTTTCTCCAAGTGCTGCCTTAGTGTTGAATTACTGGTATTGTTTTCTGCAATAACTTCTCGCATGAAAGTAATGAACATAGTAAGATCCAGATGGCAAGGAAGCTGAACTTACCATTTGCAAGCCTGTTGAAGTCTGGCATGTTCATCTTTGATATGTTCTGTATTTATGCTCAGATTTTTATTGTTTTCTGAATTGATGGGAATGATTGTTTAACCTTGTTGTATGCAATAATTGCTCTTCCAATTGATGGATGAAATTTGAGACTCTATTGGGCCATTACCGAAGGAAAAACTGAACCCTATTTTAGTTCTATTCAAATTCTTGCAATTTGCAAGACCTATGCATGTGTTCGTGTGCTTTTTGCATGATAACTCAGCTTGTACGACTAATTTTCGAGACTTATACCTTGTCCATGTGTTCCGTGTGCTTTTGTAGGTATCTCAACATGAATGTTTGCTGCTCTCTTTTTGTTTGCTTTTTCCTCACTCCAAATTGAGAAGTCTCTAAGAGACTTTTATGTTTTTTCGCGCCTTTGTTTTTCAGGCGACACTATCTGGAATGCCCACAAGGCTTGTTGGGAAAACATTTTGAAAAGCTTATACAATGTGATCCCCGCTTGAACTTTCTTAGTCAGCAAGGGGAGATCACATTGGATTCTCCATATTTTGAACCGAAAATATCCGCATTTGATGAGGAAAATGAACACAGTAGTGAGTTTGATCTGAATAGGGAAGGAAGCCCTTCTATCTTCAGCTTACAGGATACTGCTTCACCGTCAAAAGCTCAATCCTCTTCCTCGAAGAATGACATGGATGTTCTCAGCAGACATTCAGACTCTTACCCTCAGGAGACGCTGTCTCCAAACTCAGGTAAATTTATGACTATAGTCGAAGAGAGCGGTTGCCAATCAGCTTGTGTTTTTTCTTACATGAGAAAATTTAAGAGTTGAGACTATGACAGTATTATAACATGTGAGATGATGAATTGGGGTTTCGGTATGAACATCTTTAATCTTTATTTTTGTAGCTGTGCTTTTTCCTTTGATGTTAAACTAAAACTGAGTTTGGCTCCAGACTTAGCTGTCGATGTCTTTAAATTTTCAACAAATGCATCAATTCTTCTCCAGTGGGCAGTGGCAAATATTATGAAGGAATATATTCTGAACTTTTCTTTTGAGGAATCTTGAAGCATATGTAATTATGAAACTATTGGTAGTCTCCCTATCTGGACTTGGTGTAGTAGTTTCAACTGTCGGTTCTCTGCTCTTCGTCTTCGAAACTATAATGCACATAGTATGATTCAGTTGAATTGTTGAGACCATATCTTTAGGTTTCCACACGCTAGATGTATGCCTGAAAACAGAAATATGCACAGAAGATTTATGTTTGTTATCTCAAAAAAGGCATTTGGCCTCACAAGTGCTAAATGGAATGAAAGGGATAGTGACATTGCTTCTAGTTGAAGCCCTACTGTGTAGAGAGGGTTCTTTGCTTCTACTAATTAACATTTGTGATTTGTATCCCAGGTCGGAGCAGAATGTCCGTCGAAGACATAAGAAACAGCGGCTTCGATCAACTGAAGGAGCTCAGCAACTGGGATCAGATCCAGGTACCCGGTCTCCGCTCCTCCATGTCCATGACCGACTTGGTGAGCCATCTCGAGCATCGGATATCAGAACAGGGGACATCCAACAAACCCACTCTTTCCAGCGAGGAGTGGCAGAGCCTACAAATCCTGGATGACATCAAACGCTGCTTGTTCTCCGACATCCAACCCTCGCCCCACTCTGACGAGAAGTCTTTAATGTCACGAGTTGATTCTCTCTGCTGCCTACTACAGAAAGACACCGCCCCAGGCCCGAGTGAGCAGTTCAAAAGCGACCACAACCCATCCGATCTCTCTTTGGCCCCAAAGACGGACAACCACCCAACAAATGCTGAGAAGGCCGAAGATGACCGGAG
Organism: Hygrophila difformis; assembly: GCA_030278955.1. Classification (NCBI taxonomy): domain Eukaryota; kingdom Viridiplantae; phylum Streptophyta; class Magnoliopsida; order Lamiales; family Acanthaceae; genus Hygrophila; species Hygrophila difformis. The sequence continues at coordinate 1,002,286 of JAOANR010000015.1, forward strand.
GGATGCGTCGTCCATGTCGAGAAAAGACTCCGTTGGGGATTTGCTCCTGAACCTGCCGAGGATTGCTTCTCTACCGCAGTTCTTGTTCAACATTCCTGAAGATTATGAGAACCAAGCTAGGTAATGAGAAGCAGAAAATGTTTATACATATATACACAAAATATGTAAGTATATATGTATATGCAGCTCTTGTAACTTGGTAGACAAGGAGTATAGTTTGGTGTAGTTTAGGGATTCGGAAATTTAGGATTGATGATGAATCCTGTAATATGTTTTATTATGCTGTCTCATATGTTTATGCTTGCAAGGTCACCCAAAAATGTGTTGTATTGCAATGTACTATATGTTTCAAACTTTTTTCCTTTCATCCTGGATTAAATGCAAAATTAATCCTATAGTTTTAGTAGTATTCGTTTCCTTCTCTTACATCCTTTTCTCAAGGACATCATTTAAAAATTGTGGGGAGTGATGCATTTCTGACTATGCTGCCTGAATTTTTAATTCGGGTTGTCATTCATCGGTGGACATTATTGTTATGTTGTTAGGTTTTTTCATCCTTATATAAATAATTGTTGTTGTAGACAATGTCAAAAGCGTGCGTTGGGAATGAATTTAGAGCTGTAAAACAAACAAATAGCTCTCGAACAAAGTTCGGTTCGATTCGTGTTCGTTCGTTAACTGTTCGTTTATAAAGCTTAACGAGCCGAACTCGAACACGGACACGAGCTCGTTTTGCTTAACGAACGAACATGAGCTTGTTCGCGAACAGTTCGAAAGTGTTCGTATATGTTCATAAACGGGGTAATTTTGTAATTTTACATGTTCGTATATGTTCGTTTGACAATTTCAATGTTATGGGAAAAAAAAAACATCTAACCCTTGATTGGATGAAAGATTCATAATTTTTTGGTAAATTTTTAATCGAGCCAACGAGCTCAAACGAGCCGAGCTGAACAAAATGGTAAGTTGGCTCGTTTGAACTAAACGAGCCGAGCCGAACTCGAGCTCGAGCTCATGAACTTTTTCACGAGCCGAGCTCGAACATCAAGCTTGACTTCCTTAACGAACGAAGACGAGCCTAGCTCGAATGCTTACCGAGCCGAGCTCAAACACCCAAAGCTCGGCTCGGTTCGGCTCGTTTACGCTCTAGGAATGATAGAAGAAATGGTTTGAGACGTCTGTAAATTACCATCTTCCCGTGGACTAAATGGTCAGAAAAAGATGTGATGTTTAGTTGCATTTTTCGTGTGTTTCTGGTCACTACTAAATTACCATTTTTTTTTGTGGATTTTGCACAAAAGAAAAGGTCTTTGTGCATGTATGAACTGATGATCCCATTTGTTCATCATAGATAGACTTCTATCACAGTCCCTTCGGCCATCCCAATCCATTGTACTATCTGTTATTAGCATTCATGTAGGAATAGCCTTACACAGTAATAGGTCTAACAAATCAAGGCCCAAGTGTAATAAAGGGCAGGTAGAGATCACAACAATACACACAGACAATGAGTTGTAGTTTTCTAGCACTCATTATTGTGCTTGCTTTGCTTTTCTCGACGGAACGTTTTCTCTCGACTTGTGACTTGTGAGGCAACACGGGCGACAAGGATAAGTTCCGGTCCCATGGCCACCGCCTCCACGAATGTTGCTTCCATGGAGACGTTCGAGCAGTCACGATATTGCCAAGGATGCATCGCACATGCTCCCCAATTTCCACTTTTAGTGACGACGCGGCGCCCTCCAAGCACCGTATTGACTATTCCTGCTTTCCAACCCTATACACAACCAAATCAACTTAAAAATTATCCTCATGTATGACCCTGGCTGCGAGCCTACGGCGATGTATCTAATGAATAATTTTTATAATTTTTACTTATATACAATTTGAGATACTAATCACTATTTTTGTAAATTGAATTGAATGAGAAGTGAATGCTTAACAGACTCTTACATATCTAATAGTAAGATATTTGGACCAAGTTAATTGTTGCAAAAGCCATAATTGTTTGGTAGTCCGAGTCGCTCCGGCTTTGGATTCGTCGTCCGGGAAGTTAACGGACAATGGATCAAGGGTATCGGCGGTCACCTCGGCACTGCTACAAACATGTTTGCTGAATTGGCATCTATGATTCGAGGGCTGGAGGTGGTAGCCAATTTAGGGATAAAGAAGCTTTGTTGTTATTCGGACTCGAAGGAAGCCACCAGGGCTGTTGACTCAAGCAACCCCTTTCACCCCTATGCTACATTACTTCAGCGGATCCGTAACATCAGAGACTCCTTCGAGGAGTGTTCTCTGTACCATGTATTGAGAGAAGGGAATAGTGTGGCTGACCAACTCGCTAAACACGGTGCCTTGTCTGATGCGTTCTTCACCAACTGGGCTTACACCCGGATTTTGTATTGAGGGAATTTGTGGCCGACGACATGGACGTTTGTTTCCTTAGAGCTTAGTTCTTTTGTGTTGCTGTTCCCACAGCACCCCCTGTAATCACCTCTTTTTGTATATATAGTGTTTTCTGGCCTTCGGCTTATCAAAAAAAAGAAAAAAAGAACCGGGAGCATATTGTTTCTATTGAGTTGGGCCAAGTTAATTTTGAGAATGGCCCAATTAGGAACTACGGCCCATTTCTATTTTATGCATGTGAGTGGTCACTGTCCATGTGGGCCATCATTTAAAAAGTGGCCCATAAAATGGAACGAATTTAAACCACAAAAATATTGTTGCTCACCGGTTTTTTTTACGGTACATTTGGGCCTAGACCCTTTTTAAAAATCTTTCTATTTTTTTAGGCCCCATTCCAATTTTATTACACTTTGCACCCCATCACATGTTTGACTTGGTTTACCAGGTTATTGTATGTGCCTTACCTAGATACTATATGGTATTTACCAGGTTAATGATATATGGTTTACCACTATATTAGTATGTGTCTTACCATAGCTACCATATATTAGTACTTACCAAGTTACTGATACGTGGTTTACCACAGATACCATATGCTATTTACCAAGTTTTTTGTATGTACTTTACCACAAATACTTTATGGTGTTTACCAAGTTATTCCACATATACCATATGGTATTTACCAAGTCTTGGTATGTGCTTTACCAAAAATATTTTTGGTGTTTACCAGGTTATTGGTGTGCGCTTTGCCACATATATCTTATGATGTTTACCAAGTTATTCAACATATACCATACATGTTTTACCAAGTTTTTAGTATGTGATTTACCACGATTACCTTATGTGTTTACCAAGATATTGGTATGTGCTTTACCAAGTTCTTGGTATGTGATTTACCAAGTTATTACATAGGGCCTAAAACACAATGTTTGAAATGGAGGGGCTTTGAATCTAATAATATTTTTTCCATGGGTACCGGGCCCTAGTTTTCCCTTTTTTTTAAAGATGTTTCGGCAAATTCACCCCTTCCACAAATACATGGAGCCAAACTTAAATAATGAAATTCTAGCCATTAAACAAATAAAAACACATTTCATGATCATGAACCTTCCGCCTCTCCTTTTTCACCTCCGAAAATGGTCTACAACTAAACATATACATTCTGCCAAATTAAAATTAGTGGATGAGAAAATTTTATCATTATTGGACCAAATATTAATGTTAATGGGATGAGGTTTCATTTAGTTATTAAGTTTATCAACTTTTAATTTCTTTTGATTTTTGTAATTTGAATGGGATAGACGACTGGTTCCTACTATATCTTTCCCATGGCTGAGCATCAATTTAAAAAAAAAAAATACTCATATGTTAATGTAAATTTCTTATTTTATAATGAAAATGTAATATATACATCTTAATGTTATTAAGTTTGTATTGAATGAGTAAAATAACCAGCTATAAACAAGTGACTTGGTTGTCACTTATGATCATTAAATAAAAAATATAATTAATATCATTATGTATGGTTAGCCACATTTTTGTAGTGATGATTTATTTTTGAGATAATTTTGGGGCCAATACTAGTACTAGTTGATGCTCAAGCCAAAAACAAAATGAAATGGGACCTAGTCTCATGACTGATCCAAAGCAAATATGGTGGTTGATTGGTTAGCTAAATTTGGGGCTTGGCTTGTAAATAGATAACACAAATATAGTAGTATATAGGTAGGGGTGGGAATAGGCCAGGCCAGGCCAGGCCCGGCTTTGTACGGCCTAGGCCTATTTAAGTTTTGTAAGGCCTAGGCCTGGCCTATTGCCTGTAATAGGCTTAGTTTCTAGGCATAAGCCTGGCCTTTTTAACTAAATAGGCCAGGCCTTAAGCCTTTATAAAGCCTATTTAATAAATTTTTCAATTTATAAAAAATATATATTCAAATATTAAATAAATAATAAATAGCATTGTTAATAAATTATAAAAAATTATATTAAAAAATTAAACAGGCCGGCCTACCAGGCTAAGTAGGCTTTTCGTAAGGCCTAGGCCTAGGCCTATTTAGTTATAAATTTATCTAGGCCTGGCCTATTTGGTAAAAAGGCCAGGCCAGGTCAGGCCTATAATAGGCCAGGCCGTAGGCCCCTGTCGGGTAGCCTGGCCTATTCCCACCCCTATATATAGGTTTGGTTATATAGGTACTTTCATGTATTTACCCAAAAAGAAAAATTATGGTGTCATCAAGGGTCAAATATTAGCTGAAATTCAACAATCGACATATAGCCGATGTTTGGGAGCTAGCGGTTCCGTTAGCAGATAGCAGATTCGGAGAGAGAATTGTGATCAGAAAATATGCTCTTCTAATCTGCTATATGCTACTCAATATGCTAACACCCAAACATACTCATAATCGTTAGAGTATAAAGAATGAGTGAATTTACCGATTCTGGTTGTTGAATGTAAGTTTTAGAGGAGGCTTTGGACAACCACTAAATCCTCTCATGAGATGGTCCAAATAAGGGTTGCTTCAAGCCGAGATCTCACATGATCTAAAACCCCATAAATGAGGCCATTCATTGTCGGCTGTAAAACACATGGATGAGAAAAATTTATTAAGTTAAAATAAAAAAAATAAAAAATAAATAATACAGAGCAGCAAATCACGTTCACATTTAGCTCCAAAAATAAACACCCAGTAAAAGACAGCACACATTTCTGCTAAAAAAGCTGTCTTCTTCAGGCCAACTATACATGCATACATTACTATACACACACATACACAAGTATTACCCTATTTTTTGCTTTTAATTATTACTTTCTCTGTTCCTAAATTATTGACACATTGGGCGTTTTGTTACTGTTCATTGAGTAACTTTGATTCGACTTTTTAATACATTTATATAATAAGTAGTATAAAATATAGTCAAGTGGTATCTTGTTGGATTCGTCTAATAACATGGATTTAGAATATCAAATTTTCATAATTTTTAGTTGTATGCAATTTGAGTTATTACGGATTTAAAACATGTATTGGATTGCGTGAAATGTGGGTCCATGACAAATATTAAGAAACGTGTATTTCATAATTTTATATATGTAGTATATACTATGTGTGTGTAATCCTCCAAGATTGGCCAATCTAAATTCTGTTTTTTCCCTTTTAACTTGCATAAAGCAAAAGAATGCTTTACTTCAGTAACACATCTCATCACCTGTATACATAAAAAATAAAGAACCACCCCAAGACATTTTTTTTTAAAGAAAAATAAAAATTATTACATCACCTTTATTCTTGTAGTATTTCCCATCAATACATAGACATATGTACATATGAAATAATTAATAGAAACTCGTACACGTAACAACTGTATATATTAACTGAAACTGAGGATTTAATTGCATACAAGGCAAGAAACGAGAATGTCTTGCATCATTGCAAGTTCTTATTTGGTATTATTCTGATCCAACAAGGAACTCAAATGTGATCCAAAAGACAGCAATGGGTACCCAAAACCACCCCCCCCCCAAAAAAAAAAAAAAAGTAAAAATGAAAAATGAAAAATCTTGAACACACATGCATACTTTTGTACATAGACATGCGGCTTAGGTTTCTGTCTTTTGAGCATATAAATGGATTTTTTTTACTTCTATCACACGCATTTGTGCCAAACATTTTGTGGAAATAAATATTCCATTCTTGAAATTTATTCATGAATGGAATGGAATTAAATATACATGGACAATGATTGATTTTCATGTTGAGACTAGAATGGCATGTTTTCATCTTAGAAAAAAATGATGTCAATTTATGACGCTTGCATTTCTTGTCTTAGTAAATATAGTATGTGTAGTAAGTTCATATTTAATAACTACACAATTTGTTTTGATATGTGTCAGTACAACTAATGAATACTACCTCCGTTTCTTTTCAATAGTTAAAATTTCTCTTCTGCACGTTTGCCAATGCACATTTTAAATTATTAATAACTCAAATTCGGTACAAATATAAATTCTAAAAATTTGATATTTAAAAACTACAAGATGGGACGAATCCAACAAGATCTCACATGACTATATTTTTTCTTGTATAACTATAAGAAAAATAAAAGTCAAAGTGATACGATGAACAGTAAAAAAAAGTCAAAACGTAACACTTATTTAGAAACGGAGGGAGTACTAATCAAAGTGTCGTACACCGAAATAAAAATAGTGTTAATACCAACCATAGTTGGCTTAGGAGTTATAGAGCTTCGGCCGCTTAAAAAAAGATGTTGGATTCGAATTCTTGTGAATATATAGAACATACATAGTTAGTTAATTGTCACATATTGGCCCTGTTTGGCAAAACAACTAAACAAAATTAGCTTATTTTAGGCAATTTGAACTGAATTAGCTTATATAAAAAGACAAAATAACTTAAAACAGTGTTCAATCAGCTCTTTTTGAAACCGCTGTAAATAGTAGCATTTTGGATTTTAGCTTATTCTAGGCAAAAAGTCAGTCTCGAAATTGTTAACCAGCTAATTTTAACTAATTATTACTCACATAATCAGTTAACAGCCAACGGCTAATTCCCAAACAGGGCCATTATGTCATACTACATCGGCCTCCATTAAAAAATTTTAGACAGAAACTCCAAATTTCATTTGCTCTAATTAGACTCATCTATATATGACAATAAGATCGAACTAGTAGAATAGTTATATCCAAAAAGGCAACCAAATATTATATTATATCTTTTTTTTTTTTTGAATTGATCCGTGTGGATTAACATTACCCTCCAATTACTACTATGTCATGTTCATTTCCAACACTCAAAACTTTTTAATATTTTTTTTTGAAAAAAAAAGGCCAAAATTTTGCAGGTATATACTCACTCTGTGCGATTAAGAATGTACATTACATATATATATTTTTATTATATACTCGTAATAAATTAAATAATAAAAATGTCAAAAAAGTAAGGACACACTGTAATTAAGTTGATGAAGGGAATATATTTTTGTCAATGCTTTAATATGTGAGTGATTTAATAGAGACTTACATTATCTTTTGTCAATAGCATCATTTTGATCGACTCAAATGTAAAATGTTAAAAGGCTGAGTCAGTCCTTTGTCAACGCTCTAATTGGAGGGTAATTTTGACAATTTGCTATATGGATTGAAATTGAATTCAAACTAGGGTGTAGACGACGTCGTATTAATGAAGACAATTGGGCATACGCAAGGAGAAGACACATGACCGTTATTACTGTTATAATATTCAGATGCTCTATGAACCTTTTATTTTGGTGCAAGCAATGGTTTTCATTTTTCTTTTATTTTTAATACCCATATACTAATTCTTTTATTTTTCCCTTATCAACAGAATAAAATGCCGATTATAATAGTCATATAGTATTGGGTTTTTGATCAAAGCACGGTTCTTTACATTCGCCAAATTCCAAATCAAGAAGCACCACCACTTGTGTTTTATAATTAGGTAAAGCCCTAATTAGCACATTGTTAAAAATTTCTGCTCAAGAACCCTTTTCAATTCTCCCCAATTATAACTCGTTTTCAGCTCCGTTCAACCTTTTTCTCCCCCTTTTCTCCCCCAATTCAATTCAATTCCCGAGGTTTTCGCGATCTTTGTCCCCAATTGGCTGCTGCTGCAAGAATGGTGGGCGTGGGGGAATTTGCAAAATATGGTGATGGGGCGTCCTGGAATCGCGGTTCAATGATTGGAAAGGGGGCTTTCGGATGCGTCTATCTGGCGACCCTGAAGAATCCCAGATCGAAATTCAGCTACTTCCCGTCGCTGATGGCGGTGAAATCCGCCGAGGTTTCCGCTTCCGGTTCGATTCAGAAGGAGAGGGAGGTTTTGAGCAACATCAAAGGCTGTCCCTACGTGATTAAGTGCTTCGGCGAGGAGACGACAATGGGGGAAAACGGCGCCATGGTGTACAATCTGCTGCTCGAGTACGGAGCCGGCGGCAATCTATCCGGCAGAATTGGGGAATCGGGGCTGCCGGAATTACAGGTCAGGGCATTCACCAGGTCGATTCTAAGGGGCCTGAAGCACATCCACGGGTTAGGTTATGTCCACTGCGATTTAAAGCCCGACAATGTTTTACTCATCCCTGATTCCAGGCACGGATTCATCCCCAAAATCGGCGATTTTGGATTAGCCAAGAGGTCGGAACAGAGCAGCAGGAAGAGGAAATTGGAACCGTACTGGCGCGGGACGCCTATGTATTTATCGCCGGAGGCTGTCCTGGAGAGCGTCCAGGAAACCCCCTGCGATATTTGGGCACTAGGGTGCATTGTCCTGGAGATGCTGACGGGGAAGCCCCCATGGGAGGGGAATGTGGACGAAATCCTCAGGAAGATTGGGGAGGGGCGAGAATTGCCCACAGTTCCGACCGGGGTGTCGAATGAGACGAAGGGATTTCTCAAAAGTTGTTTCGTGAGGAATTCGCGGTTCAGATGGACGGCCGAGATGTTACTGCGCCATCCCTTTGTGGAAGGCTTGGGTGATGATTGTGGAGTCGAACCATTTGAAGGCGTAGAGGATTTGGACAAGGATGAACTGATAATGTTGGTGTCTGAGAGCGACGAGGAGGATGATGAAGATGTAGATGAGGAAGATGAGGATAATTGTTGGTCCGAGGATGATGATTCGTGCTGTTTCTTGTCCGAAGATTATACGGACACTGAGGAGGAGCTTTCTAGTAGTATTTCTGAAGAAGTAGATAAGGTTACTGTCATAGGCGCAAGAATTGGAGCATCGGATGGAAATAAGTCGAATGGAGTTTCATCGCCGCGGTATCTTGTTAACTACACGGTCCCTGCAGGCGTATAGTATGGTTGGATTTGGTAACGTTAATTGACTCATTTTTATTTTTTTTTTTTCCCTCAAATCTAGGCTCATTGAATTCATTCTAGTAAATAGTCTAGTAAATAGATATATATAGATTTGTTATCACTAATTAGTGTTGATCTCTGAACTCAAATTCATCCCATCTCGGGCTGTTATGAAAATCTTTACATCCTTTAATCTCTTTGTATGAATGCTTGCCTTGGAACAAACAAGCTGTTTGTTTAAATCTTTTGCATGTACTGCTTGCATTGTCGATCCACACCATGCTTCGTGTCCGAATGCAGTTTGTTTTATACTATCATTTAGACAACAACAATAGTTTGCTGCTGACAAAAACTCAGAAACTGTACTGAAATTGGCCTGCTGTATCCAATGTTCAGAACTGCCCTTTCAATGAGAAGCCCATTGACTACTTGTGAGTCCAATGGCTCTATCTTGCAGTGATTTTGTTCTTCAATCCCATCCTGTCTGGTTTCTAGTCACTGCTGTTTGATTCTGATATACGATACCTGTTGTAAACTTTTGTTGTCAATCCATCTGTGTATTAGCTCTGTTGTGGTTTTTTCTTGGATTCCTATGTTAATTTCTGCAGATGGTATTGAACTGAAAAATGATTGAAGGAATTAAAGCCGGAGAAAACCAACAAGTTCTCACCAAGTTGGCTCGTCAAGCTCATTCAGTTTGAGAAGTTTGATGAGCTGAACCGGAACTGCAGAATGTTGAAACTCGGTATGTTATAGATGTCTTTATAGTGTAGACATTTGCTAATGTCCGGTAATGGGTAATCTTTCCAAGTAAATCATAATACAAAAATAACATTTCAGTTCGGATTATGCTTTTTTTTAGCAGATTTGGAATGAGCCAAACGGAATGTACGGCTCACTAGCCAAGTCATTTATACTCTTTTGAGTGAAGCTTCACCGAGCTTAGTTTAAACAACATTTTCAACTTGCTACCTGGGGATGAGGACTTAGCCAAGTGGTTAAGTCCTTCGATTTCCAACGGAATGTTGGAGGTTCGATTCCCCAGGCCCCTTATCCCTCCCTTTTATTCCCTTTGTAATTTGTGTGGCATGTGCTCCCACCATTCATTTCCTAGCCTGTATAGGCTGTTCAGCAAAAAAAAAAAAAACAAAACTTGTTACCTTCATGCTTGGCTCATTTGAGACGTTCCATGTATGCCTTCAGTGTGCAAATGATATTTTCATGCTGCTAACTTTTGGTACTCAACTCATTAACTTAGTTTGCATATTGCTTACCTTATTTCAATTGTTGTTGAAAAGGAGATGAGACGCAATAAAATCAAGAACTTGGATAAAAGAAATGGTTGCTTTCCTAAAATAACAATTCACTCATTTTTGTTTAGTCGATTAGACCATTTTAGTTATGGGATAATACGTTAAGGATTTAATGTCCCACATTGGTTATGTTGTGGAATATTTGCCCCTATTTTGCATCGATATTAGTTATTCTACCTATGACTAATTAGTTTTGGGCAATAACTTTCTATTCAGGGTTCATAATCCATTAGTAAAAGTTATTCTTAAGTTTGGTAGAAAACGAGAATTCTAAAATATATAAAGGGTGTTTGGCAAAGCAGTTAAATTGAATCAACTCATTGTGAGATATTGTGAGACAAAATAGTTTTTTTTTAAAGAGACAAAATAATTTAAAAAAGTGTTCAATCAACTCTTTTTAAATCCGTTGCATATGACAATATTTTGGATTTCAACTTATATAAATAAAAAAAATTGGTCTTTAAATTATCAAAGAGCTAATTTTGACTCACCTAATCAATTAACAAACTAACAACTAATTTTCAAACATATCCATACTTATTCGTTGATTATTGATTTGTTGATGCAAGTTCTACTTGGCCACGATGAAAAATGTGTACATAGATAGCGAGCAGGGTCATTATTGACAAATGAATGGTACAATGTGTTTCATTGAAAAAATGCATATTTCTGTAAATGGTTTGCGAATTTTTCATTTCAAAAGAGACACAGAATTGCCGTCAATTAAAACCAGAAATTGAGAAACATCATTCTTTATTGTCCAGTAATCGACTAGAACGTTTGTAAAAAAGCATTCCCACCAAAATCATTATTTAAATTTATTTATTTTTATTTTATTTTTTTTTAAAAAAAAAACACATTGAAGGTTCAATTGGGCTCTTCATTTACCACTCTAGAGGGAAGCTATTGCAACAAGTACTTCTCCTTTTGTCACCTCAAAGTGCCGCCACGGAAAGTTGTAACAATACCCCTCATCAGCTAGCTGCGAAATGGAGATAAAATACTCTTCCTGATACACTACAAGAATTTCGCGGGTAGGTGACGAAAGGATTTCGTCGCCCAGCACTGTAGGCGTCGGATTGTCGCCGAGCACTGTAGGCGACGAAATCCGACGGGCGATTGAAGTTTTAGGCGACGACTTCAATAAAATTTTGTTGCCAAATTCGTCGCCTTGTCACGAATTTCTTGTAGTGATATCTGGTACGTACCCCACGTTCCTCAATTTCAACGCATTGTTTAACGTCACGGTTCATTGTCCCGATATCTTCATTTTCGCACCATCAGCAATTCGAACAACTCCATAGTCTCCATAGAAAAAAAAAAAAAATACTCCCATCATCCATGATCTCATAATCATTACAAAAAATGGGAAGATGCTCCAGAATCAAAAATCCATGCTCGTACACATATCTTGAGCAAACCAGAAAAACTTCGTCTTCAGCTCCATTACGTTATGATTTTTCACCTGCACTTTCATTTCATTTCATTGTCAATATAATATGCACAAGCAATAATATCTTACACATGATATATTTCTGAATTCTGCACTATATATACACTTGGGATTCATTGTCCCTTAGTAACATTCGATCCTACACATACATGATGGATCACACAAACATCATTTTTTTTTTATCAAATTAATAACTGGCCTGGAGAAAGGAGAGGAGAAAGGAGAGCATGTCTTCCATGCTGGGAATGCAAATAAATCTAGTCTAGGAAAACAAATGAATTAAGTATAATCTAGCAAAATTGACCGTATTCTTCGTCTATTTTCGGCCTCCATTTTAAAAAATTTGGGCCAAGTTTGATCACATTTAATAACAAATAATCAATTCTAGATAGGAAAATAAGATGTTGTAAATAAAAAATAATTTAGGACATTCTTTTAATTTTCAGTGTAAATTTGTGTAAAAATTATTTTTTTTGGGTTATTTTTGTTGTAAATTATTTTTTAAATAATATTGTATCTATTTTATATAGTTTAAATTCATTATAGGATATTTATGATTATAAATAAATTCTTTTATTTTATTATTTGATTCATCTCTCATTGTTATTTGTGAATAAATTTTAGCTTAAATATAGGATTTTTGCTTTTCTTTTGAGTTGATTTATTAAACTGTAATGTAGAATTTTTTTAATTTTTTATTTTAATATTCATTTATACTTGTTGTATTTTAATATTTTTTATTACTTCAAAATGTAAAAATTGAATCTTAATATATATAAAAATATGTATTAAAATTAATTGGTAATGACATATTATATGAGTAGTAGTGGAATCAAAATGTGATATTCTATTGTAGAGGGAAATCTAGAGTTGTGGGTTGGAGATGGATAGTGAAAAACTGTAAATCTAATTGTAAAATAGAGATAATGTAACTGTAAAATAGAGGAATGAGTTGGAGATGGCCTGGGAGATGTAGTTGTATAACTGTATGTAGTTGTATGTTTATATGTGTTTAGTATTAAATTTTAGATTTATTTGTTTAGCGATATTTTTGTGGTGTTGTGATTAGTTTTGTTTAATGTTTATATGAGTTTTTGATTTGTGGATGGATTTAATAAAAGTGTAGAGCGAGTCTCTGTATGTTGGTGTTTCTGTTCTTAGATGGAAAATTTTATTTAATCTTAATGGGGCGTTTGGTTCGGGTGATCTGAGATTCCCACTGGGAATCTTGGGTAGGAAATGAAACATGCCCCTAACGGTTTGGGGCATGTTTCATGTGGGAATGTCACATTCCCACCGAGGTGGGAATGTCTCGGTGGGAATGTTGAGTGTTTTAGGTGGGAATGTGATTCCCACCTGGAGGGCAGGTAATCTTAGATTACCGCCTCCATTTTACCTAATTTTATACTAATTTGACTTTTATACCCTCGCTTTTTATACTTATGTTATTTATAAATTTTTAGATATTTGTATTCTAAAAATGACAAATATATGAAATTTAATTTTAAAAAATCAATTGAAAAATTTTAAATTATTTAAATATATTTTTAGTATATATTCTCATATTTTAATATATATTTTGATATTTTCTTAAAATTTACTTTTCTTCTATATATAAAAGAAAAATAATTAGGATTTAGAGACATTAAATAAGTAATTATCATACAATAAATTACATATAAAGAATTTTCAATATTTTAAAAATAAATCGGCTTAAATATTTCTATTGTGTAGCAAAATGCCATATTTATAATATTCGTTCAATTGAAATTCAAGGACATTATGGTAAATTAATTAGAATTGGAAATCTGAGATTCCCAATCTAACCAAACGCAATAATCTTAAAACATCAAAAAAATAAGATTCCCAGCAATCTCATATTCCCAGTAATCTTACATTCCCAGCAATCACATTCCCAATAGTAATCTAAGATCCCCAACCAAACGCACCGTAAGAGTGCGGAGTACGTTGGGATTTTTGAATATTTGGAAGTTGCAGTGTTTTTTTTTCTGGATTGCATTTGGAAGTTGCAGTGTTGAGCCTATTTTAAATTTTTTTTGGTATTTGTAAATAAATATAATGATTTATGGATTGTTAGAATGGTTTAGGGATTTTTGAAATAAAGGTTGAATATGAGTTTTGAGTATTGTGGTATTTTTGGACTTTTGGTATTGTATCTACTAGTATTTCCCCCGCCCAATGGGCGGAAATTATGGAACTATGAATAAAATTATCCAATTTAACAAATAAATAAAATTATTTAATTTTATTATGTCGGTTACATTCCCCAACTTCCTTAAACTATTTTAACCATTACATGAGTATGTCTATACATTGCATAGAAATCGACCAACATATGTCATTACCAATATTTAGTATCTTAAAAAATATTTATACTACAAACAATAATTGAAAGGACGAAAAAGTGAAAAAAACAAAAGATAAAAACATTTCTACTCACGACTCTAATGGCATACATTGACAAAGAAATTATGTGAAATCGTATTGTATTCGATAATTGATTATTGATATTGATTCACACCCTAAAACATTGAGATATTAATTAGAAATTTTATAAAGATATAAATATTTTCAAATTAAATTAGAAAATATAAGAAATACTCTTCTAAATGATCCCTTGACAAATTAAAATGACTATAGTTTCATCAACTTATCGTCGTATTGGAATTTATCTAATTTGGTTAATTTATCTAATAAAATATTTGATTTCCATTAGTGAATATAATATCAATCTATATAGTACTTACTAATAATTTGCAATATATTCTTTAACTATAATTTCAATTAATTGAGTATTCGTTAAGAATAATAACAAATATTGAAATTATATTTAAAGAATAAATATAATATCAACCCATAAAGTTTTTGTTGCATCTTTTATTCGATAGTATTCTTTATCTATAATAATTAATGAAATTAGATTATCGAATGTGAATTTCCATAATATAATATTCTTTATCTATAATGCAGTTTCCATCCCTCTCACCACCTGCACCCACATCTTCCTAGAAGAATGCAGCAAATCCCATAACAGTTTACCCAACAAGGCTATGTTCATAAGCCGAGCCCGACGCAAGCCCAGCCCTCCAAGAGCTCTCGGCTTGGCCACAGTGTCCCAACTCACCAAGTGGATACCCTTCCCGTGTTGATCTTTCCACAAGAAGCGACTAATCTTCGAGTCAATAGCTTTGCAAACAGCCTCCGGGAGCCAGTATAATTGCATGATATAAGTAGGAATGGCCGCCATGACCGCTCGACATAACGTGAGACGTCCTGCCTTGTTAAGCAACGTATATGCCCAACCCTCCATACTATTATCAATTTTCTCCAAAAGGAAGGCGAAGTCCTGATTCCGACGGCGACATGTGATCATCGGGAATCCCAAGTACGGCCCCAAATTATCCACAATCGGGATATTCAGTGTATCATGGATCCATTGTCTATTCCCTTCCCCAACCGCGGCAGAAATAATCATAGAGGATTTTTGAGTATTTAAGTGAAGCCCAGCTGAAGCAGCAAAAGCTTTCAAGGAGTTGGCAATAGTTGTGACGCTTTGTCTATCTGCAATAGAGCATAAAATAAGATCGTCAGTGAAAAGCAAATGTGATATGCCCATGCCCGATCTAGATAGCTTAATAGGCTTCCACCGTCCTTGGTCAACCAAATTGCGGACGAGCAGGGAGTACTTTTCCATGATAATAAGGAAGAGATAGGGAGAGATCGGATCCCCCTGTCTGAGTCCTTTACCCGGGTTGAAACTGTCCAGTGCCTGACCATTCCACAAAACTGAATAAGATGGCGATGTCACACAAAACATAATAAGGCGAAAAACAGAATCCGGAAGGCCCAATTCAAACAAACATTGTTCAAGAAAGTCCCAGTGAACATTATCATACGCCTTGGCCACGTCGATCTTGACTACAATGCCATTACTGCGAGTGCGAGACCCTCCCAAGAAACTCAAAAGTTCATACAGTGTCACAACATTTTCAATTGTCCCGCGCCCCGGCAGGAAGGCTGCCTGATGGAAAGAAATATTGGCTCGAAGGATTGGCCGGATACGATTCACCATAACCTTTGTCAAAACTTTAAAAATTTAATTATCTTTATGTTTAAAATTTATTTTATAAAGAAACCTAGAATTTTTAAATATAATCAAATATAAAATAAATTTAATAAAAAATATATGAAGTATAAAATTACTAAATATAATACAAAATTAGATCAATATTCAATTTGCAATAATTGGAGGGATGGGATTGCAATTATTTTAATTGCAAAAAGTGAGATAGGTTTGTGAATAGTAAAAACTCAAATTTGAGTATTTACTATTCATAAAACTCAAAAAACTCAAAATAGGTTTGGTTTTAGGGTATTGTTGGAGAGAAGATGCCAACTCATTTTGAGTTATAGGGTACCATTGGAGAGTATGTTACTGTTCATAAGGGATATTGTTTTTATATAGTATATAGATTGTACATGATTTGTAGAGGAGAAATGTGGTTTGGGAGTTGAGGAGGAGGTTATGGCGTGATTTTTGGGATTTTACAATTTCCAAATTCCAATCATTTGGGCTATAATCTAGGGAGAAGTTACAATTACCGAGTTTAGTAAATTTTAGATGAATGATTTTAGTATTAATTAAGTTTATTATTTTTCTTATTGCCTTGGTTTTTTGGTATCACTGATTTCACCGGAGACCCATCTAGTTCTTTTTCTTTCATTTTTTCTTCAGGATCTGATATTTTATTTTCACGCTATTAACTTTTGGTACTCAGCTCATTAATGCTTAATTTCATTTCAAACTGTTGTTGAAAGTTGTGGAAAAGAGAATGAGAATTAATAAAATTTAAGAATTTGGATGAAAGAAATGATTGCTTTCCTAAAATAATAATTCACTCATTTTAATTACTTCAGACTACAAAAATTAAATTCCGGGATAATACGTAAGGGATTTCACGTCCCACATCGGTTATGTTGTGATTGCACTTAGTTTATATCAATATTAGTAATTCTACTCATGATCAATTGGTTTTTGGCTAAAACTTTATATTCACCATTCAACATAGTCCATTAAAATTATTCTTAGGTTTGGTAGAAATTGAGAGTCTAAGATATATTCTCCCTCTGTTTTTTTTTTTTTTTATATCTACACCACTTCTATATTTTACGCACTTCAATGTATATTTTGAACGATTAATATATCAAATTGTTTACAAGAAAAACTTATAAAAATTTGATATTATAAAACTATGTGCTTAGACGAATCTAACATCTCACTTGACTACGTTTTATCTTATATAACTATGTTTAAAAATACCCTAGAAATTGGTATGCTTCGGCCGTTGTCCATATCGCGCTGATTTTCCCGTAGCCTTTGAGCTATCTCAATTCCCTAAGAGCTTCTGTAGATTTTTCTGGCTACGGTGAGTTCTTTGAAGAACAACGAGAATTTTCTTTTTCTGGTCGCTCTTGATTTTGAAATGTTATGACCGTTGAACAGGACTTAAAAGGATTTTGTTGTTGGTTTTATTACATGATTTTCAAAGCAAGATGAGCCGGTTCATCATTGGCTCTTTTAGTAAGGCCTATTTATTTTTATTAATAAATAAAGTAAAGGAAAAAAGAAAATTACATAAGGTTGTCCTCGCTGGAAATTGCGGACAGTATTCATTTGGTTCAATCCATATTATCGTTCAAAATTCTTTCTTCTCGTTCAAAATTCTTTCTTCAACACTTCTTCTAAAAATAGCCGTTGAATTCTTTCTTCTCGTTCAAAATTCTTGAAGCTGATCATAGGGTCCTGGGCTGTAGATTCAGGGGCGTGTCATCATTTGACTGGAGATTTATCCGTGTTTGACGATTATTGTGAAGGCAGCAACCATGGGTTCCAAACTGTCGTATTGGGAAATAACACACAGTCCAAGGTCAAAGGAAAGGGCAGCGTCGTTCTCAACATGGGAATGGGTTCCAAGCTGAAGCTGTTGGACGTCTATTATGCCCCGGGTCGTGACAACCTCATCTCGGTCCACCGATTGTACCTTCAAGGGTACATAGTTTCATTTGGCACCTACTCTTGGAAAATAACCAAGAATAGGCTAATCGTTGCTAGGGGACTGGTGGAGGACGGGCTGTATATGGTCAATGTATAAGCGGGAAAATGGGTTCTCTCCGCCCATGAGATTAGTGCCCCTTTTAGCGCCCTTTTTGCTCAATGTATAAGCGGGAAAATGGGTTTCATTTGGCACATTCTTGTTGAGAAAGCATATTGGGTGCACAAGCATATTGTAAGTTCAAAATTGCAGCAACAACAATAAAAGCTTTACATTCCACTGCACAATCAGAAATGTTTGAATCCATAATAAAAAGAATGTGTAAAGTTCCCACAAAATAGAAATGGGAGTGTAAAAATATTTCGTACAAATAGACGTCACAATCCGGGGCATAATAGACGTCCAGCAGCTTCAGCTTGGAACCCATTCCCGTGTTGAGGACGACGCTGCCCTTTAATTTGACCTCAGACTCTGTGTTATTTTCCAATACGACAGTTTGGAACCCATGGTTGCTGCCTTTAGTAATCGTCAAACACGGATAAATCTCCAGTAAAATGAATTTAGGGTTTTTCAGAGTGCGGTCTAGACTAGACCAAACCGTAAACCAAACCGTAATTTGAAGGTTTTGTTTGGTTTGCGGTTTAAAATTTATGGTTTAGTTTTTTTTTTTTTTGTTAAAAAAACAACCGTGGTTTGATTTGATTTCCAAACCGTAAAATTACGGTTTGGTTTGGTTTGATTTTTTTCCAAACCATTTTTTTACGGTTTGGTTTGGGTTTAGTGCGAAACTGCACCAACCCAAACCGTGTTCACCCCTACAAATGATGACACGCCCCTGAATCTACAGTTCAGGACCCCATGATCAGCTTCAAGAATTTTGAACGAGAAGAAAGTATTCAACGGCGATCTTTCAGAGGAAGTGTTGAAGAAAGAATTTGAACGAGAAGAAAATTTTGAACGATAATATGGATTGAACCAAGTGAATACTGTCCGCAATTTCCAGCGGGGACAACGTTATGTAATTTTTTTTCCTTTTCTTTATTTATTAATAAAAACAAATAGGCCTTACTAAAAGAGCCAATGATGAACCGGCTCATCTTGATTTGAAAATCCTGCAATAAAACCAACAACAAAATCCTTTTAAATCCTTTTAAATCCTGTTCAACGGTCATAACATTTCAAAATCAAGAGCGACCAGAAAAGGAAAATCCTCGCTGTTCTTCACATCGAAGAGAGATCGAAAGAGGAAATAAGATTAATAATAGAAAATAAAATCACATCGAAGAAGGCATTATATTACTTACTTCAAATGTAAGTGTTTGCAAATTAGGGGAGCTTCTAATCAAGCAAAGAGCACAAGCGACTGTGTTCGAATTGGTAAAATCAAAACGTGGAAATTCAAGGCTAGTCAAATGCTTGAAATCGTTGCGGAGCTTGTGTGGAATGCCACCAACAACCAAAAATTGATAACAATAAAAACACAAGTAGTAATTTATTATTAGTTCATGGCCGAGCCAAGCAAAACTAACAGCTGCTACTGGAAAATGCAATCTGAAAACTCAACTTTTACCTGCAGAAAGTTTGTATCAGGTCTCAGTCTTGTCAAAGACGACAGTTGATCAAGAACCGTGAGAAAGTTACATTTATTCCCAAGAGATTCATGTTCGGGCATC
This sequence comes from Hygrophila difformis, assembly GCA_030278955.1. Taxonomy (NCBI): domain Eukaryota; kingdom Viridiplantae; phylum Streptophyta; class Magnoliopsida; order Lamiales; family Acanthaceae; genus Hygrophila; species Hygrophila difformis. The sequence goes on from JAOANR010000015.1 coordinate 1,022,043, forward strand.
CGTTCAATACCCCTAACTGAAATATCATCAATGTTGACATTTCTAAAAACAGTTGATTTGAAATTGATATGAAAGTCAACCTTCTTGAGATTAGGAGCATCAATAACTAGGCTAAACGGTACTGTGTTGTGTTGGGAAAGGTTGAAGAAGAAAAAAAGATACGAACAAAAGATTTTTCATGTATTTTGGTAGTTCAACGGATACATAAATACATAGACCATAACTGCTACACACGACTGTACAATAGATACGACTATTCAATAGATACAATGGTTCAAGATATATACAATAATAATTTTAAACTAGAAGCAGTTATTCAACATGTTGCAATATGATGACACATACAAGTCCTCAAGCATTGACATTTAGAAATAAACACACAAAAGCAGCCGCCTTCAAAATCAACGATGTCAAGAGAGAGCTTCAGGAGACTATTAAATCCCTCGAAGACTACAGGTGGAAGTCTAACCTTGATGAAGCAAAGGCGCAGGTATTTGAGGTGAACAAAGCTAAACAGATGACGAAGCACTGGCTTATTAATGTCGCGATGGTGCATCGAAAATGTTAAATCCTCAATACGGTGCTGATGGTTTGACAAGATATGCAGCAGCCAGTCATCAATATCAATTGTAGATTCGCGACGAATGGTTACAATACTGTCTGCGAACTTGACAAGATATGCTAATCAGAATCGTGATGTACTTTTTAAGCACTTACAAATATAAAGAAGCATAAGAAAAACAAATTGAGAGAGAGAATCAATCTACAAAAGATCTGAACTTCAATTAAGAAGGTTACAGATGCCCGGGAGAAAAATTGTTGACCATAGAAGAAAAACTATAATCGAACCAATGTGCAAATGCATAAGTAGCATTGCAGCATCAGTTGTTGTGAGGGGAATGAATATTGCTCAATAGATACACTGACACGAATCTAGTCCTATCTAATAAGTTGATCAAGCATATAAACCAACATCCAACAAGCAACAATGATTGGATTTACAATTGATAAAATAGACCAAGATACACAATAGCCATTCTTGAGAAAGCACAAAATAAAGGTAAATTTCCATCAGATGGTGAAAGAAGAGAATCCTAATGATCTTTGCCTTTTACCTTAACCTAATTCCTTTTGTAGATTATGTCGCAAAAAAGTAAAAGCTTGTCCTTAGTTAAATGAAACTGATCCAGCACACTTGCAATTGTGATATATATCTTGTTTTCAATCCTCATTCCAGTTCCCGTCTTATCTATTTTCCCAGTCATAAAAAAATAAAACACACACACATGGCATTCCAATCCCAATCAAAACAAAAATTCATTAGATGATGCTAACAATTTCAATGTCTGAACTGCAGGTTAATCCAACACATTAAGGACTCAAAATGTTTATGTGCATAATCAATAGATCAAGCATACATCCTACATGGGAGAATTAGGCTCCACTGAAAGTGGGGATAAAAAGAACATTGTCTTAATTTTTCCAGCATAAACATAAGGCCAACTGGATGAAGTCCAGGCAACAGGCTTGGAATTAAATAGAGCTTCCAACAATCAATAGCTTCCAACAAAATATAGCAACGTCAACATGCATAAACAAATATGATCTCAACAGTTCTATATCATTATATAGCATCAGACCATAAATATCTAGGTCACCAAGGAATTCATTCACTGAACAATTGAACTTGGAGAGCTATCAAAACAGCCAACATGGTTCACTTACTTGTCCCTATTAGCAGCAGCTTTCTCACGAACTTCTTGTATTCTTTCTTTGCCATTGACAAGAGCTACAAGATTCTGAGATTTCCTCCTAACATTGTTACCTTGGTCTTTCCCACTGGAATCAATATATTGAAAATCCAACAATGTCTATCACAAGTGTAACATGATAAATGCACATGTCAACATATTTCTAAAAAAACAGCTGATGAAAAAGAATATTGATAAACTCGGAACCAGTAACTTTGGAGCGAATATAAAATAATTTGAATAAAATTCTTACCCCGAAGCGGCTAATTGGAGGAAGAATGGGGAGAAAATCGCGAAGTTAGGGTTACAAATAAAAACGACGATGGACTAAAACGGAAACCAGCATAGCAGGTCATCAATTCTTATATACGGAGACGGAGATAACCCAGGTCCGCTAGCTGCATATTGAAGGGTGTATTTCAATGATCAGACAGTGTAGCTTGAGATGTTTGCAAGAGATATTTTCCTATATCTCGATCCTTGAAGTTAAAAATATATATTCCTCTTAATTTTATTTTCTTGTGGACAATAAAATTATGAATGGAACAACTATAGAGCTCTGAACAATCTCTTCAATATCTCAAATCAAATATGCAACGACATTACATATGAAATTGCAGTTCAGATGGTTGAAATATATAAGAATAAGTGTTTGATGTATTGTGCAATCAGAGTGTTCACAAAAGATCGAAAACATATAGGCATGTTGCTGTTTGTTGGGGAGACATTCTATCTTTTATTAAGATCGAAAACATATAGGCATGTTGCTGTTTGTTGTCGAGACATTCTATCATTTATTAAGATTGAAAACATTTAGGCATGTTGCTTCTTGTTGTGGATGTATTTGTTCATCCCTCCCTAGTGCATAATATGTATTCCTTAGTTTTTAAGTGAGATATTTTCTCTATAGGTACTATTTGTGAGTAAAAATATAATTAGGTTAAAGTGAACAATATAGATATATTGCACATGTTGTCTACTACCAACATTGATTTCCATAAGACAATATCTACAATTTATAGTTCAACTATTAATTATTTATTTTATAGTATGAAATCTAAATGAACCGGTAGGATCCTCATTTGTCTACTTTTTAATTGCGTTTCTTGGGTGACATTAACTTTGGAACATGATATATTCCACAACCAGTGAACCATGGATTTTCTTCGATATATGATATGTATAAGAGAGAACACATATACACAAACACATAGTGGGTGGGGTTCACCGAACAATGGGGAAGGATGGTAGGCGTATTAAAACGTGGATTATAATTCACAATACCGTCTTGTAAACTACTTCCTCCGTTCTCTTTTAAGTGATCTATTTGCATAGTATCAACTATTCATTAAGTCATTTTAATCAAAAGTTTAACATAGTTACATAAGAAAAAATATAGTCAAATGAGATGTTATTAGATTTGTCTAATCACGTAGTTTTATAATATTAAATTTTTACAATTTTTTACTTATATATACAATTTAAGTTATTACTATTTAAAAATGTGTCTTGGACTGCGTGAAACGCAGAAGGAGTGCATTTAAAAGAGAACAAATGAAGTATAAACTAATCAACATGGAAAGAAGGTCAAAATTGAGATATTGAGACAAAATTTAGTTGATTTCTCAAAAGGATCGAGATAAAAATTAAAAAAAGAAAGAACAAAACTTTTTAAAAAAAGAAAAAAAAACATAACTGAAATGGAGGCATTTTTTCGAACACATTGAATACTGCCTAATTTCTTATATATAATCCACACATTAAGAAAACTAAATGTAGAAATATATCAAATTCATTGCCATTGGCATCGGGAATTCCAGAATCTAACAAATCAAAACAAAATTGGAACGAAAACCAAATTGCTTAAGGCTCATTCAAGAATCCTTGAATCTTATGAAGACTATGTTATCAAGAGAAATAATGGCAAATCACTTTGACCTTTAAAATATTATTTTATCAGGTTTGACTTTTATCACTTTGAGTCTTCCCTGTACTTTTATTTGTCCCGGTCCATCTTCAGTATAATTTTTGATCAATTAGGGGATAGATAAATAGTAAACACTTACTATGTTTTCACATATGATACTCAATTTTATTCGATATATTATGCATTTTATTATTGTAGCTAATATTTTAGTTGTTTACAAAAATATATGGGGATGGAGATTTGGTCCAAGTCTCTGATTTTCAACTTTATGTTGGGGATTTGATTCCCTATCCAGCTACTTATTACTTTCCTCTGTGATTTGTATGTCTTGAGCCCCATACATATTCACGGACACGCGGGCGTGAATAATATATGCAAAGCATATATTTTAGAAATATAAACAAGATAGTAGTATTTGTTTTCTATACAATTTTAATAATACTTCATTAGGTGAAAATTATTAGTTGTTATCTCATCATTTTGTGCTCAATTCCAATCTCCTTTGACGGGTTTCCCCGATTGTTGTTCTTGCCGTCTCTAGCCCGATTGATGCCGGTGTCGTAGCTGCGATTCTTTTTTGTCGTTATCTGATGTTTATACCCAACGCCTAATGGTTACTAAAATATTCGATTATTGATGAATGGCCCCCCATGCTTAATTTTAGTGCAAGATTTCACTTTTCCACTCACTTTCCAATTACCATATTGTCTCTCGTACGCCAAATTGGTCCTCCAATTCCTGTACCAAGTTTAAAAATCGTGCAAAATAATGGAAGCTACTTAAAGTTTCCCCTAGTTGAGCATATACTTACATTACAGAAAAGCCTATTAGTTCTTGCAAGAAATTAGGCTGCAATCATTGTTTTCTCTTTCAAGATCATGGACATCATAATCATTCTGTAATAAAAAAAGTTAAAAAGGGCTGACACTCCTTTTTGTAAGTACTGTTGAATGCAATAACAGATTAACATTCATAGTTAAAATTCATAGTTCAAATTAAAGTGTCAATTCCCACTCATCATTACATCACTCAATCCCTAGGCTGCTAGAGTGGATATTGATCAAGGTCTCCACTTACCAAAGCTACCTATTGCCATGAACAAGATGGCATTTCCCTTGGTCCATCCACAAATCATAGTCCCTTTGAATATTACTGCCCATTTCTTACCACATTCATTCCATCAGGACAAAAAGAAGCCCTAAAGACTAACTAAAGAGGGGAGCCTCATCAAACTCCAGAGCTCAGTCCTGCAGGCTGCACCATGTTTTGCAGGCCAGTTTTGGTTATTTCCCTGCTGCTGATGAGTTTGCTTGCCCTTTACGGGCAGGGACGCGTTCATCATCTCCACCATCGCTACACGATTGATACGGATAAAGCTGCGCTTCTTGCCTTCAAGAAAGACCTGTTATCCGATCCATATTCAAGGCTCGAGAATTGGAATGAGGCGACTGAAGCCTGCGCCTTTGCAAATGTGAAGTGTGGGAAGCTGGATCATCGTGTTGTCGAGATCAACCTCAACGACTCTGCCCTTGTAGGAGCGCTTCCGCCTGTGCTGTCGAATCTGACACAGCTACGGTACCTGTACCTCGCTGACAACCAGTTCTATGGCAGAATTCCTGACCAGTTTTCGTCGCTAAGGAACATGGTGGAGCTCAATCTTGCAGGCAACAACCTGCAGGGTCGGATCCCCGATTCCCTGTCTTTCCTATCCCACCTGAAGCTAATCTTCCTGAATGAAAACAACTTGATGGGGGAGATTCCGGCATCTTTGTTCTCAAACTGTACAAAACTGAGGAATGTTGACTTGTCTGAGAATCGTCTCACGGGAAGGATCCCGCCAGAAATCGGGCACTGTTACAACCTGTGGAATCTGAACCTGTACAACAATCAACTTGAGGGAGAAATTCCTGTCTCTTTAGGGAATGCAACAGATTTGATCAGCTTAGATGTGGAGAACAACAGTATCTCCGGTGAACTGCCTTCGCATATATTTGCAAAGTTCCGGTCTCTGTACTATCTTCATTTATCGCTCAACAATATGATCAGTCACGACAACAACACAAACCTCGAACCTTTCTTCACAGCAATCGCCAACTGCACCGAGTTGCTGGAGCTCGAGCTGACAGGTATGGCACTCGGGGGAAATTTGCCCAGTTCCATTGGAAGACTCAATAAAAACCTGGAATACTTTCAACTACAAGAAAATCGAATATTTGGATCAGTTCCACCTGAAATAGGAAGTTTTCGGTACCTGATATTACTGAATCTTACATCCAATCTTCTCACAGGTATGATACCTGATGAGATCGGTAGTTTAACGTACCTGGATCAGCTTTCCCTGTCACACAACTTCTTCACTGGAATTCCACCTGCATTAGGCAATCTTTCGTCTCTTGGCTTGATCGATTTGTCTCACAACACTTTGTCCGGTCAGATTCCTGACGAAATAGGGAACCTGGTTCGCCTGAGTTACTTATTCCTCAACAACAATCATCTTTCAGGGAAAATACCATCAAGCTTAGGGAAATGCACCGCCCTTCTCATGCTGGATCTTTCCCACAACAGATTGACAGGAATTGTTCCTTCCGAAATATCAGGACTGCGCAGAATACAAAGGTTTGTTAATCTGTCACATAACCAGCTTTATGGCCATTTGCCAACTGAGCTAAGCGACTTTGCAGTTGTTGAAGAGATTGATTTGTCATCAAACAACTTTAATGGCAGCATCTTCAGTAAGATTTCAAGCTGCTTCGAGCTGAGGATGCTGAACCTGTCAGGTAACTCTCTTCAAGACCGTCTTCCAGATTCGTTAGGTGATCTCAAAAGCCTCATGACTTTGGATGTTTCCATGAACAAGCTGTCAGGAGTGATTCCAGGTAGCCTGAGCCAAATCGGGGCCCTGAAATTCCTTAATCTTTCGTTCAACAATTTTGAGGGAACCATTCCAACAGGAGGCGTGTTTGATACAGTCACGTATCGGTCTTTCTTGGGCAATCAACTCCTCTGTGGATCAGTTCAAGGCACTCCACCCTGCAAGAGAAAGAAACGCTACTTCCATTCAACTCTTTTCTTGATTATATTCTGTGTTGTCATTTTCGTATCAGGATTCTTAACTACAATCTGCTGTGTAATCGGATTTAGGCGATTGAGAGTTATAATCTCCTCCAGCCAATCAAGAAAAACCGGAAAAGAAACCCCTGATATATCACGCAGCTATCCAAGAATTACATATAAAGAACTTCAAGAGGCCACAGATGGATTCGACAGCCAGAAGCTGGTAGGATCAGGTAGCTTTGGGCGTGTCTACAAAGGAACTCTTCGCGATGGAACGAATATAGCAGTCAAGGTCTTAAATTTACAAACCAGAAACTCCACCAAGAGCTTCAACAGAGAATGCCAAGTGTTGAAGAGGATCCGCCACAGGAATCTGATACGAATCATAACAGCCTGTAGTTTGCCCGATTTTAAGGCCCTTGTCTTGCCTTATATGGCGAATGGAAGCTTAGATAGCCGCCTTTATCATGCGAATGTTCTGAGGACAGGGTCCTCGGATTTGAACCTAATTCAAAGGGTGAACATTTGCAGCGACGTAGCTGCAGGAATGGCTTATCTGCACCACCATTCTCCAGTCAAAGTCGTACACTGTGACCTTAAGCCGAGTAACATCCTTCTCAACGATGATATGACAGCTTTAGTCTCTGATTTCGGAATAGCAAGGTTAGTCTCGGTAGGAGCAGGAAACGGCTCTGGAGGGATCGATGATATTGGCAGCTCTACCGTGAATATGTTATGTGGATCTGTTGGATACATCGCACCAGGTACTTTCTTTCTTCCCTCAAATGAAACCTCCTCCAATCCCCCAAGTGTCATGTTTTACGCACTACTATACAGATTAGAAAATGCAGCGTATCCCTGAGTCTCTAGTTGCGAATTTTGTCTTCAAGAGTATGCATTTGGAGCCAGCATATCCACAAAGGGAGATGTTTACAGCTTCGGCGTCCTGGTCCTGGAAATGGTAACCAGAAAGAGGCCAACAGACAACTTGTTTGCTGGAGAGCTTAACCTGCACAGCTTTGTGAGAAACCACTTCCACGGGCAGGCAGAGAGCGTTGTTGACTCCTCGTTGATGAGAGCATTGAAAGAACAATCCCCTGAAGTGAAAAGAATGTGGGAAGCAGCCGTTAGCGAGCTGGTTCAGCTGGGAATTCTGTGCACCGAAGAATCCCCTTCAATGCGGCCCACAATGCTGCATTGTGCTGACGACTTGGATCGCCTCAAGAGCTACCTGAGCGGAGATACAACAGCTACATTTGCCTCCTCCCTTGGAATCACATCTTCAACTTTCAGCTGTTGATTTATCAGAGTGGTTACACTTGCACTTTCTTAGCTTTCGAACTAAGCTCCTTTCTGTTCGAAAATCAAGCTGTTCAAAGTTAGTCCCATTAAGAAAAAGGACAAAAAAATAACTCACTCCATTGATACCAAAGCCACTGGTTCTGTAGTTTCACTGTTGATCTGTAAAAAAATCATTCAACAACTCCTTAACAAGTGTATTCAACAGTTGTCTACAATAGCTTGTTTCAACAATTTTTAATATTAAAACATATTAAACACCTCCCTATATGCTACCAGCAATGTAACTTCAGTCCTAAAGCCACATGGAATCAAAAGATTATGCTAAAGAATCTGACTGTGCTGATCAAATTCGATGATCGATCTAAATTCCAACCCTATAAAGTATAAACCTAACTTGAGAAAACAAACTAGGATCTCAAAAGTGAGGTCGTATCCTGACCACCCTAACCACCCTACGAATAGGCCTTGTGCATCCTATGTGTTATTTCATAGTTTCGTTATGTGATTCCTTATTGTTCACGCTCGAAAAAACCACGTGTAGAAACTTCAATAAATAAACAAGAACAGATTCTTTCAACATGAGGATTATTCCCACTCGAATGCAGACCTATTAACAGTAAAAAGTTGCAAGGAATTAGATTCTCTGGATTGACAGAAAATAAAGGAGATAATAGCATCTGTCAACCAATTAATTAAGTCATCTCAAACCTTCCAATTTTCATGTGGCAGTCTTCAAGAGTGAATGAGAGATTCCTGTTGTAGTCCACAAGTAAATTTAAAAACCTGGAGAAATTCATTCAACAAGGCATATAATCCAGCAGAAAGGCCAAAATCGTGCAAAAAGGACCTACCAACACAAAAAAAAAAAAAAAGGTGTATTCCTATCAGCTATTCCTATCCCATATCTAGAGTATGCGTAAACAGGATTAATTCGGTGTAAGCTGTCAACAAATCTCATCTTTTTCTAAAAGAAATATGCTCAACTAATCACATGATTCATTCCCAAACATAAAGAAAATCCCATCCTTCACTAGGCATATAATCAATCAATTCAGCATTCAGTTGGACTATAGGACTAAGACATACTAATATTGCCAAACTTTGTGGGGTAAACTATGCAGTAGGTAATAGTATTGGACCAGGATGTCTAAATGAAGCCTCTTCTGTGCCCCACCGAAAATTTGAAAGATCATGAAACAGTGACCTTTCACAAAGGATAAAGGACATCTTTCCTTATATATACCACACCCTCGTCTATCCATTGACGAAAGAGGCCAAGCTCTCCTTGAAGTTCTTCCATCATCTCCTGATTTTTCTCACTGCAAAGCACTTGTAAAATGAATTCTTTTACCTTGCTTTGTTTCCTGTTGTTGGCTAGTGTTTGGCTTCCATGTTTTGCTCTTGAACGAAGCTCTAATGTCTTGATTACCTCGGATCGTCTTAGGTCACTGTTGGATTCAGGAGAAGACCATGGTGAGAAAACTAATCTTCCATTCCTGAAAATGGGTTAATTCAAAAGTGAGTGTATGATTGGTAAACCGTATTGGTATGTGTCCAGGAAGAACAAGCACAGAGCAGGCAGTTATGAAAGCGAATGAAGATGAGCAAAGTAGAAGTCTTACAGCATCAGAGAACATTTCTCTGACAGAAAAGGCTTCCGGAAAAGGAGCAGGAGGTAAAGGATCCAATGGTGGTACAAACAACGTAAATCACCAGCGCCCTGGCAACAAAAACGCTGCTGCTGCACTGTTCTATACACCTTATTTCTCTGTCTCATTTATCATTCTTGGCTTTAGCTTCTCTATGCTTCTTGCTTTTCCATTGCTACCACTTTGAGTGCAGAAGCCTGTCGTATTATCCAGTTCTTGCTATTGATACTCTTTATGTTGATTTCATTTGGCTGTGATCTAGTATGGCTAATCAGCATGTGGGAGTGATGAAATTCAAGAGTTTTACTCTATGCTATGTAGAGGCAGTTCGATGAATATGTACACAAACTAGGCAATACGGACTTCACCCCCTGGCACCACTTATATAAATCACGATAAACATCTCGGAAGTAAATCCATCAATAGTTGGCATAAAGACAGATTGAATGAGATTATATCGAGTTTCAGAAAGGATTATTAATTCATTATCTGATGCTAAATCATTGTCGTAATGTTACAGCACAGTGACGGTCAGCTGTAGAAACATAACCAGGAAGGAAGTCCATATAAAAACATATGTAATGTGCATAAACAAGAAGCAGAAGCCTGGAAACCTGGAAATGTGTCTAAAAACAAGCAGGGATATAAAATAAGGCCTTCACAGATCTAAACGGCTCGCAGGCTTCAATTTTTAAACCAAACATTGTTCTCATCTCAAATGTCGTAAAGAAGCTTCTCGAAAACCTTCATATGCTCAGTTTGCAAAGAGATTGCAACCGATAAGCTCCCATCATTCGTTGCACTAGGTATTACAAAGCTGAGACCTTCATACGCAATCCCGCCAGGTCCCATGAAAATCGGCCGGCCCCAACCAAAATCGGCGTCGTGGATAGGAAGGCGAACCCAGCTAGTAATTCCTAGATTCGGACACCTGAAGGTGTGCGCGCCGCGAACTAGAGCCTTGAGATCAGGCTGCAGCTCCAGATAATCCAGGGCCGATCTCAAGTACTCATTGTCCATCCGAGCCAACGCATCGTGAATTTTACTAGCAGCATACCATACGGGCTTCGACATTAGGTCGCCCGCAACGGATACAGGCGTGGTCGTGAAGATCACGTTCCCAAAGTACCCCGGAGGCAGCGGCGGCTGCAGCCTGGACCGTCCGTCCGTCGCTATATACAGCTTTGTATCCTGATCTTCAGGCAGTCCACGAGCCAAACAGACACTGCGCCAGACATGGCCCGCCATCATCTCGTACGAGCTGTAAGGGACCGTGTTCCCGCCCTCCTTCGACTTGGCCTTGAGGGCGGCAATCTGATCGCGGGTCAGCTTGAAAATCGAAACTGACGCAGCAGGAACCGCGTAATTGGGATCATTGTTGTTGCTTGTTTTCATCGACGGAGCAGGCTGGTACTCGATGTGCTTGAATTGAGGCTGCGGTGGATCGCGGGCACGGAGCAGAGTCCTGTCGATAAACGGCCGAATTGTCACGTCCAGGCCACGGGCCATGTCGGACCATGTGTTGACGAAATGCAGACCGGAAAATCCATCGGCTATGTGGTGCTGCATTCCGACGCCTAAAGAAACGCCCCCACATTTGAAATATGTGAACTGCAAACAAATCAGGGGAAATGAAACATATTCAGCATCAAAATCGAATTTTTACCGGCTCTGCAGAGGCAATTCAACAATAAAGATCGAAACTTTCAACGATGTTAAGAACAATATAATATAATTTTGATGCCGACACAATTCCGGGATATTCTGTTGTTCCGAATTCAATTCAACGAATTTCGAATTTTTACCGGCTCTGCAGAGGCAATTCAACAATAAAGATCGAAACTTTCAACGATGTTAAGAACAATATAATTAAATTTTGATGTCGACACAATTCCGGGATATTCTATTGTTCCCCAGTTCAATTCAATGAATTTCTCGCTGCCATCTTTCGATTTCGCTCAGAAATAGTTCAGAATTTCGATTATAGTATTTGGCGACAGTTGCGACAAAACGAGCTTTTCATGAAATGGATAAAATAAATCCAACAATCAAATAATAAACCCAAACCTAAAATGCACCTGCAACACGAGGAGCGCGTTGGCAGAGATCTCCAGGGAGTAATCCACCGCCGGAATCAGCTGCCGGAGCTCCAACGTCGGGGCAAAATCGCCGAAATCGTCGATCACCCCGTCGGCCTCCGCCTCCACGAACAGCACGCCCTCGGCGTTGCAATTAATCTCGATCCTTCCATCTTCGTCCCGCTTCAGCCTCCCGGCCATGGGGTAAAACGGCACCAGGGCGCGGGAGAGCGCCTCCTTGAGCACGGCGGGGTCGAAGAAATTGTCGGCGCCGGTGGGGCGGTAGAAGTAGACGCTGGGCGTGTGGAAGTTGGGGACGACAAGGTCGACGTTGGAGTTCCAGAGAGCGGTGGACGGCGTCGGCGCGGCGGGCCGGACCATAGTGGATTCCCTGACGCTGATCTTCATGGTGCGGTGGGGGGTGGGGGGGTACGTGGACGGTGGAGATTAGATGACCGAGTGCGAAGTAGTAGAAATGAAGGAAATGAGAATGGTCTGGATATATATACGAGGGGGTGGGTTTACCTACCGCGCCTAACGAAGACGACCGGTTAACCATTACGATTTTCGGACAGGAGTATGGCTGTACTAGGTAACTAGTACTACTACAAGTTAATACCGCCGTTTGTAGGTCACCCAAAATTACATTTGTGGATAAGCTTGTAAATTGTACACAAAAATGTTTAGTGGTAATACAAGTCAACTTCATCAATGCTATTTCATTTGGGAATCACATATCTCAGACATGTTTTTTTTTTTTTTTTTTTTTTTCCTGCCATGTAATATGCATTTTAAATTATTATTATTATTATTGTTATTTTTATTTTTTATTTTTCTCCTGAAGTTGAAGTCAGAGAAATGATTGTGATAGCCTGTGCCATACAAAACAATGGGATAACGGAGAGGGATATGAGATTGGATGATGAATCAAACTCCGACCGTAAGATTAGAAGGCAGATATTTTGGTCACTTAGGTAAGTCCTAATCCTCTTTTAAATTAATTATATTTGTATATACTCCTTGTTCACAGTTCAAAATACAAGCACAACATGGACATTGATTTGGGTAGTAGTCAAGTACTTAACTTTCAACAACCATATGTTTAGAGTTCTAGCTCAGTCCTTTCTTTTTTATCTCTTTGTAATTTGTATAGCTTGAATTTTCATACTCTTTTACCCACATGAGTGTTAATATTTTAAAAAAAAAAATACACACAACCAATTTTCCTAGTAATTTTAGTCCAAATTTGAAAGCTGCCTAGAACACTAAAACATACTTCCTCCCTTTTAAAATCATAGCTCAATTTTGAGCCATTTTGTTTTACATTTATATAATGGCGAGTTGAATGATTTTATTGAATTCATTTGATTAAATGATTTCAGAATATAATTTTTTAAAATTTTTATTTATCAATAATCAATAATATAAATTATAATTATTTATTTGGTGAACTTATAAATTATAATTATTAAATTAAAAATATGTGATTTGTCAAATATATTAGGAAACCATTAATAGAAAATAGAGATAGTGTTTATTTAAGGGTAGGGAATAAGGACTTGACCTAGTGGTCATGTTCCCTGACTTCCAACCTTATGGTTGGGAGTTTGATTCCCACCAGCTATCTTATCCCTCCCCTTTATTCCCCTTTGTAATTTGTGTGGCTTCGGCCCCCACACACTTTTGTCGACATATAAATGTTAATGTTTACCAAAAAAAAGGTAGGATATATTTATGTTATAAAATGTGTAGAAAATTATGTTTAGCTAAATACTAATAATTTAAACAGTGTGAGTAATGGTGTAATTTTTATTGTAATAAGTATAGATTAGTACGGAAAGTATAAATTAGTAAGTAGAGTACCAAAATTACTGAATATTCATTTGAGAGAATATTAAACAGTGAGTAATTGTGTAATTATTATTGTAGTTAATTACCGAAAAAGTAGTTTAAAATATTTATTGCAAACAGCAAATAATGAAATAATTATCTGATCTAGAAGTATGTTATAGTAATAGTCTTCGATCACAAATAATTATCTCAATAAAATAATTATGAAGGATAATTCCACTTATTACATGATCAATTATAAAAAAAAAGCATTTAACTATTAAATTCGGTAGTTAAATCTTTATAAATAATATATTTTATTTGTTCCTAAAAAAATATATTAGGAGGGACTAAAAACGGGTGTCATTATTTAAAAATAAAATAAAATTAAAAACTGGGCCTAAACTTTCAACTTAAAATAAAATAAAATACAATAAACCCTAAACCTTAAACTTTCAACTTAAAAATCGAAAAAGTTAAAAACTTGGGGAAGCGGTTGAATCGAGTCCCATAAGACTTTTTGTCATGAAACTTTGCTGTAATAATAATACTAATGTAAGTTTAAAAATAGCATACATTTAGAAAAAAAACAATAGGGACAATTAAGGGTATTAATTAAGAAAAGTCACAAAAGATAATTACTAATATATGATCGTGGAGAAATGGTTGGTGGGATGTTGACCAATAATTTCATTTAATTTGTAGGGGGAAAAGTTTGGTGTTTACAATTACTACTATATTTGTATACATGTCTCTATATTTCACCAACTACATGGAAACTTTAATATTGGGATACCACAAACTGGGCCAGCAAAAAAAAAAAAAAAAAAGGGGGGGTTCATGAAGCAACATTTGATTTGGAGTATTATTTGAAGTTGAATCCATATAATATTGGAGTGGTAATTTTTACTAGTAGACACATTTATTTATTTTTCTTAAAATAAATCAAAGTAATGAAAATATTTTATGAGTTATTATAAATCAGATTATTATTTTTAACAAAGGATCCTTTCCTTATCAAAAAAAAAAAAAAAAAAAAAAAACAAAGGATCCTTTCTTTATACTATGCTATTTATGTTGGATTGTAATATACTACCAGTATTCTTAAGAGAAATACTACTACTACTTAAATAAAAGGGAGTAGTGATTGAGAAGTGATTATTTGGCTTCTGGGTTATCAGTTACTTTTAAGGATGCATTTTGTTGGGGCCATATGGAATAATGGGCCGCGAAAGAGCTATTGGGCCATGAGACATGGGCCGGAAGAAAAAGGAAGTCCAAAAAGAAGATGTGCTCGAGATTGGTAAGGCCGAAAGTACATAGTAAACCGAAGGGAGGAAATCGGAGCTGATAAAGATTTCGGCCGAAATGGGAAGAAATAGCCGAAACCAAAACAATCGAATTGAAGAGAGAAAGAATTCGGCTCAGAGGAGTTAGCCGGAGAGCGGTTATTCCAGCTCCGGCTATAAATAGGGGTCGACGCACTCAAAATCAGAGAGATCAATCCAACCCCCAAATTACTTTTATCAATTTTAATTCCTTGTTATCTTTACTGCTTTCTTTACAGCTTTCCTTTACAGCTTTCCTTAGAATCTAGCCTAGTTTGTAGCGGTTACCATTTCCAAATCCACCGTTGCTCCTTAGCAGCTGGTAGTTTGGTTCTCTGTTTACGGTGAATTCCGCCGTTGTTCCTTAACAACAGGCAGATTCTCCGTTGTATCGTGTTATTTTTGATCAATTCAAGGAAGATTCATTCAATTGTGGGCGCATTATTGTTAATCCGAACCCGTAATCGGTTTGATCCTTTTCCGATAGCCTCCCTTGAGGAGAAAAAGGTCCTTGGCTACACCCGAGCCAAACAGTGGCACGCCCAGTGGGACGCAAAATGGCGTTTGAACAAGCAACTCCAGCAGCAAACACGGCGGCGAGGACTGATTTGCCGCCGATTCAGGAAGAGCGTGCACCAGAAGCCGGAGAATTCCCCCCAGGGTTCCCCGGACCATCACATTTCCATAATCAGGAGTTTTCAAATGATGATTTAACCCCGCGATTCCGAGATCAGGTTCAATTTATGGTGGAGGCGGCGGTTACCAACTCGGTTCGCCAAATCGAAGGAAATATCCTGGCAGCGATGCCAGCCATGTTTAGAGCCGAAATCGCAAGGAGTATGTATCCGATGGGAGCGCAGCAAGCTCCAGTGGCGCAGAATCCACCGCAAAATCCTCACAATTTTCAGCAGCAAGCCTTTAGGCCGCCAGGAGGGCATGGAGCTCGGCCTTTTGTTCCTCCGCAGCAGAGGTACGATCAGCAACAGAATCAACCGCCTCAACCAGTAGCTCAACCGCCTGCTCCAGTGGTTCAACAACAATACGCACCACTTCAGCAGAATCCACCACAACTGGTTGACAGAGAGCTGATTGCCGAGATTATTCGCACACAGTTTGGGAATCTCATCGGCCAGGAGAATAGGCCGATGTATCGGAAACCTTATCCGGATTATATCGAGGAGCAGTATCCACTGCCCAGAGGGGTGAAGGTTCCAGATTTTAACACTTTTTCTGGGGAAGTCGGCCGCTCTACCATCGAGCATATCGGCCGATTTACAGCTCAATGTACCAGAATCGCGCAAAATGATTTTCACAAGCTGATATTGTTCAGTTTGTCATTAACTGGCCCAGCATTCGAGTGGTACATTAATCTGCCAGCGGGATCGGTCAATACTTGGGCAGAAATGGAGCGGTTATTCCATGACCGATTCTATAATACTAGTCCGGAAGTCTCGGTAGTTGATCTGACGTCAACCAAACAGAAGGCGTCTGAATCGGTTACTGAATTCATTGAGAGATTTTATGCAGTGAAGGCTCAGGTGAAGACAATGCTGCCTGAGCATGAATATATTCAAATCTTAAAGCAGAATTTGAAGTTTGCCATCAAGGATAGATTGATGGTAACAAGACCGAGGACGGTAGCCGAATTGACGGCTGAAGCGATAAGGATGGAGACATATCTGGCGGAACAGGCAGCTTTCAAATCAAGCCGAAGTCAGAGCGGAAGGTCACAACCTATCCAGTCAGCTGCCTCATTTGCTAAATCTCTGGATAGATGTGAGATTCAGGAAGAGTACAATGCGGAAGACGTTCCTGCATTAGCCGAAGTCGCGAGGGCAGAGTTAATCATAAAAAAGCCTATGACTTGTCCAGCACTTCGGCCAGCCAGAGGCAAGGAGAAAGAAGGAGGAGATGAATCTCAAAGGTTTTACTCTTTCGACTTGTCACAAATGGACGAAATATTTGATTATTACCAGAAGAACGGATTGCTAGAGTTTAAAGGAAACCATCCGCAGCCTACCAAGGATCAGTTGGAAGCCGGATGGTGCAGGTTTCACGGATCAGCCACTCATTCCACGGCCATTTGTGGGCATTTTAGGAAGCTGATTCAGAAACATGTGGACGATGGGAAGCTGAAGTTCCCAGAAAGGCTTATGGCAGTCGATAAGAATCCGTTCCCAGCTGCCAACATGGTGATGGTACAGCCCAACCAGAATAAATCGGTGCATGACCGATTGGGGGATCAAACATCATCCAGCAAGAGCTCTGTGCACGATCGGCTTGGGGATCAGCCATCGGCTCAGAAGTCAGGAGTATGGAAAAGGCTAGGATCTCCGAAGGGAAAAGAGAAAGTTACAGATGTTTTTGACCGATTGGGGAACTATGAGGTGAAAGAGTGGATCAAGCAATCGGAGAGATATCAGGAGATCGAGGTCGGAGATAAGAGTGAGAGACCAACGTTGAAAATCATAGCCAACGGATGGGACTCAGAGATGAAGTTAACAGCCGATAAGCAGAATGGAAAGACTGTGATACAGATCACAGTCCCTGAAGAAGCAGTTAGCCCCGAAATGAAAAAGCTTAGAAGGCCACCAGCAAATACTCAGGTAGGCCGATGGGTCCGAAACTCTCCAGAAAGAAGGCGTTTCGATCAACGCCGACATGACCATTCAGCTTGGAGGGCAGAGGAGAGGAAAGTCCCAAAAGGAAAGGGATCATATCGTACTTTCAAACGAAGAATGCAACGGCTTAAAGCAGCTGCTGCTTCTGAGCAAGAGGAGTATGATATGATGCATATGGAAGAGGACTTCCCTGATGATTGTTCGTTCTCGGGAGGACGAATACTCAATAGGGTATTTTCGGCTCGTTTGAGGTCCGAATCAAAAGAAGAGAGGAAGCCGAAAGAAGGACAGGATCGGCTGAAGAACAAAACCGAATTTCGGCCAAAAGTAGTACAGCCGAAAGTTGAAAGTGAGCAGCCGAAATCGAAAGAGGAATGGAAGCCTAGACCAGTCCGAACCAGGGAATGGAAACCAAAGACAACCATCATTCCAAATAGTGATACACCCCCTGTTGGGCAATTTAAGTTCGACTTCGGATCTAGTGCGAATATGGTGACAGTAACCACCGAAGGGAAAGAGGAGTACTGGTCGGATTCCGAACCAGCTGTGGTTTTCTGTCAAAAGGATGGAGAATACTATGGTGATGAAGAGCCCATAGTGGATTTTTGTTTCGATAAACTTGAGGTATTTCGGCCGGAAGCCGAAATAGAGAAATCTTTTGAGGAAGGATATAAGGCATTCGTTCTAGAAGCTCAACCAGGTACGATTTTGCCTCCAACGGCGCAAATGTCCCAGCATGTGAGGCCTTTATACGTTAAAGGTTGGGTCAATGGGAGACCACTCAGGAGAATGTTTATCGACGGTGGAGCCACGGTTAATATCATGCCACTATCCACGCTAACGAAGATAGGCCGTTCGAAGGAAGATTTACTCCCTACGAGAATGAAGGTAATGAGTTTTGTGGGGGCTCAAACTGCGGCCGAAGGATGTATACTGGTGGATGTAACGGTCGGGACAATATCAATTCCGACCATGTTCTTTGTGGTGGATGCAGAAGTTCCGTATGCGGCCCTATTAGGCCGATGCTGGATTCATACATCCCGATGTTTGCCATCAACGCTTCACCAGAAAGTATGGTTCTGGAAGAAAGATGGCACAGTAGAAGAAGTAGATGGAGATCAACCTCCATTTCCAGTCAGCTCAGCCGGACGAATTGATGCGGTATTATATGAAGAACCGATTCAATCATTCCTAGCAGTGGTAGGGGATCGGTACCCGCAGGTGATCGAGTGTGATTGGACAGATTTGGGGTTTGAAATCAGATACCAGGCCGATGAACGGCCAGTCGAAGAAGAAAGTAAATGATGAAGTCACAACCGAATCAAGCGACCGAGTTCGAATCGGCCGAACTCGGAGTTTCAGATGACAAAGCAGGATGGAGCGATTTAATAGACGCAATTCCAAAGCGAACGCCGGATTTCAAAGCTCAAGACCCCTTGAAAATGGTCAATGTTGGTACAGACGAACACCCGAGGGAGATCCCGTTGAGTGCGAATCTTGATCAGCAGATGACAAGCCGATTCAAGGAGGTTCTAGTCGAATTCAAGGATTGTTTCGCATGGGACTATACAGAGATGCCAGGATTGGAGCGGTCGATTGTAGAGCACAGACTGCCTATTAAAGAAGGGTTCAGGCCGCATAAACAGCCGGCCAGGAGGGCAGCGCCCGAAATAGTCCCAAAAATAAAAGAAGAAATAGAGAAATTGCTAGCGGCCCGGGTTTGTTAGGCCAGCTAAATATGTAGAATGGCTATCAAATATTGTTCCTGTAATAAAGAAGAATGGAAAATTGAGAGTTTGCATTGATTTCAGGAATCTTAATATAGCCACTCCAAAAGATGAGTATATGATGCCTATTGTTGACTTGTTGATTGATTCGGCCGCCAAACAGGGGATGCTATCTTTCATGGATGGATATTCAGGATACAACCAAATTTTTATGGCCGAAGAAGACATTCACAAGACTGCATTTCGATGCCCTGGTGCCATAGGGATATATGAATGGGTGGTGATGCCATTCGGACTGAAGAATGCAGGAGCTACATACCAGAGAGCCATGAACTATGTTTTCCATGACCTCATAGGGGATTGTGTTGAAGTCTATATTGATGACGTCATGGTCCGATCCAAAGATATCGAAAGCCACTTGAACGATTTGCGGAAGGTGTTCACGAGGATGAGGCTGCATGGAGTCAAGATGAATCCAGCTAAGTGTGCTTTCGGAGTACAGGCAGGAAATTTTCTCGGGTTCCTGGTACATAACAAAGGAATAGAAGTTGATGCGAACAAAACCAGGGCTATCCAAGAAGCCAAACCTCCACATGATAAGAAGAGTCTACAGAAGTTTCTTGGAAAAATCGGTTTTCTGAGACGATTCTTAGCAAATGCGGCTGGAAAGTCGAAACCATTAACCGATTTATTGAGGTTAAAGAAGGAAGAGGAGTTCAAATGGGGAATCGACCAACAAAAGGCCTTCGAACAATTGAAGCAGGATTTGATGAATCCACCTGTGTTGGTTCCTCCAATTTTAGGAAGGCCATTGAAGTTGTATATAGCAGCGGCCGAAGAATCTATTGGAGCATTACTGGCGCAGGAAGACGATGAAGGAAGGGATCGGGCGATTTACTATCTTAGCCGAATCCTAAGGGACGCCGAAGTAAGGTACTCGCCGATTCATAAACTATGTTTAAGCCTTTATCATGCATGCCAGAAATTAGAATATTATATTCAACCAAGGCAAGTGATAGTGGTAGCTTCGGTGACATAGTTAAGATTATGATGAATGATCCGGTCAGTAGCCGAAGAATGGCCAAATGGGCCATGAAGTTAAATGCATACGATTTGAGATATCAACCTTTAAGGGCTATGAAAGGACAGATTGTAGCCGATTTTCTGGCTGATCATGTGATGCACCCGATAATCGATGACATCGATCATCAGGATCGGCCGAAAGAAGTTGGTGAGATAGGAATTGTATACTTACAACCATGGGTAATGACATTTGATGGTTCTAAAGCCGCTTCAGGAGTTGGAGCAGGGTTTACCCTACAAACACCGGAGGGCAAGATATACAAATATTTCGTGCAATTGCCAGAGTCATATACGAACAACCAAGCCGAATATAAAGCGTTAATTTCGGGATTACAACGGTTGATAGAAGAAGGAGTCAGAGCAACCATTGTCAAAGGAGACTCGCAAGTAGTTGTTCAGCAATTATTAGGCGATTTTTCGGTTAAGAGTTCTCAGTTGATTAGGTTATATGAAAAAGCGGTTACTTTGTTAGAGGAATTTGATGAGGTGTACATTGAATACATCCCGAGAGAAAAGAACGAAGTAGCCAATGAATTGGCTCAACATGCGGCTAAATATCGGTTAATGCCGATAGCAGGAAATGTAGAAGTGCGTTTGGCCGAAACAGAGAAGGCCGAATGGATAAAAAAGATAGCACAGATATTAGAAGATCATTCGGAGGCTAATCCAGCCGAAAAACGGAAAGCGATGGACTACGTCATAATAGGAGGATTATTATTCAAGCGTGCTATTGATGGAATATTGCTCAGATGCGTCGGAGAAGAAGACGCTAGAAGGGTAATGGGAGAGGTTCACGAAGGAATATGTGGTGCGCATCGGGCAGGAAAATTGATGAAGTGGAGTATTATTCGGCTGGGATATTATTGGCCGAATATAGGTCCTGATTGTGAAAAATATGCAAGAGGATGCACCGAATGTCAAAAGCATGGGCCGATTCAGAAGTTACCCGGCCGAAGAATTACATATAATGATCAAACCATGGCCATTCAGAGGATGGGCCATGGACATCATAGGAAAAGTTCATCCCTCTTCGTCGAAAAGACATGAGTTCGTGCTAGTAGCAACAGATTACTTCACAAAATGGGCCGAAGCCCAGGCGTATGTCAGCGTTTCACAGGAGGAGGTGATTGAGTTCATTAAGAGACAATTGATCTATAGATTCGGGATCCCACAGACGATTCTAACAGATAGGGGAACTGTATTTGTGGGAGAAAAAGTCAAGGCCTTTGCAGACGAATATGGGATAAAAATTGTACATTCGTCACCATATTACCCGCAAGGAAATGGACAAGCAGAGGCCACAAACAAACAGCTAATAGGAATCATAAAGAAAATGATTGAAGATCAACCAAGAAAATGGCACGAAAAGTTATCTGAAGCACTGTGGGCTTATCGAAATGCCAAAACCTCAGCTACTGGGTTCACACCATTTCGGCTGACTTATGGAATGGATGCAGTATTGCCAGCCGAAATAACAGTGCCGACTTTGAGAACAAGCCAGGCGGATTCAATGTCAGCCGAGCAGTATGATCGTGCGATGAAAGATGAGTTATTGGAGATAAATTCCAATCGGGTACAGGCCTTTGAGAATTTGCAGAAAAATAAAGATATTGTGGCCGATTGGTACAATAAGCGAATTAGTCTTAAGCGATTTGAAGTTGGAGACTTAGTTTGGAAAGTTATATGGCCGCCTAAGCAGAAGGATGGCCGATTAGGTAAGTAGAGTCCCAATTGGGAGGGACCATTTATTGTTCATACAAGATTACCGAATGGAGCGTACGTTTTGGTGGACGAAAATGGTGAGCAGATGTCAAATCCAGTTAATGCAAGATACATGAAGAAATATTATCCATCAGTATGGGATCAAACATTAAGCGATGCGAAAAAGTAAAGATTTTATTGCATGAACGAATAAGTACAAAGAAGGTGCTACTTCGGCCGAAAGCGGCGTCGATAGCCCGAAATTATAATATACAAGGGAAACGTCCTGGCCTAAAACGGCTAGAAAGAGGCAGAGGCAAGTGGGATCTGAAGTGGTAGATGGCCAACATTCATTCCCAAGCCCAGATTCTTCTAGCCGGCGGGAGAAGAGATGGCTGTGCCAAGAAAGCCAACTCCCAGACCAGGAAGAAGAAAATTTTAATCTGCTCCAGCAAGGATACCCCCTTCTTAGCATTGAAGATAGGGACGAAATTCGAGGGGTATGGCCTTCGGAGCTTAGAAAATAATTCGGTCCCATAGAAAGGCGCGATTATTATTCGACCGCCCAAGACTTTGGGACCGATATTAGTAAGATTACGACGGGTCACAACAACAAGAGGGGATAGGGCAAAGCCCGAGTATGACCGTCGGAATACATGTTGAGAAAAGTGTGAGAAGATCTCAATGTATATGAAGATAATGGCGAAAGGATTAGTTGAACTCGCGTTGCATATAAAAGGGGCTTTCGGCTTATAAGTAAAAGACCAACCGAAGAGCCAACGGGCCAAGGGGGCCAGGGAGGAGAAGGAATTAAAAGCATCGAGATGTTCATGACCGGTGTTTGCGAGATTATGGAACAAGAAGTGAAGAGGAATTGGTATTTATAGAGAAGAGTGGAGAGATGTCAGTTACAACAAAAAAAGGAAACGGAAAGAGAAAAGCATTGATTACGGAAGAAACGTTTCAAGAATCCCAATAAAGCTGCAGAAGATAATATGGTATCAGGAAATATCCTTGGGAACAGGGAAGAAACAGGCGAAATAAGTCCGCAAAAAGACAAACATTTTATAATGGGCCGATTAAGTATACAGAGCGAATCGGCCGAAATGAAAGCCAAGAGTACAGTAAGGGGGGATATTATTACATCCAAAAAAGAAAATAACAACAACAAAGTTCAATCCCCACTCAAATCATAAGCAATGTCTTCACCGAAGTCACTGGCAAGAGGAGCGGCCGAAGTACTAGTAGAAGTTGGATCCAATACCGATTGAAACTCCCGATACGATCGAGCTTCAGCTTCGGCCGAAACCAGAGGATCATCGGGTTGGGACGAGAAAAGCTTGTCGGTAGTGTCTTCGAAAGAATCACGTGGAGCATCTAAGAAGAGAAATTAAAAGAAAATGAAGACATAATCATCGAATATCGTCAGGATCAAAAGAACAAATTAAATATTACCAGAATTCTTCAGATTATCCCCTGAAGGAGGATTGATGAGAAGGTTGTCAGAAGACATTGAAGTATTGGGCGCCGAAGGAAGTTGAATCGCGACAGAACGAATCTGATCAAGCGCCTTCTGAGTGTCTGACCACAAGTCGCGGAAAACATTAAGGACGGTGTCACTGAAGGATAACCTCAAAGCAAGGTAGTCTGTTGTCTCCTTAAGACTAGCAAGTTTGTCCCGCGGAGCTTGAGCAGATTTGTGGAGCTCCTTTATAAGTCCTTGCAAGTGAGCCGATTCTTGGTCAACTTCGGCTAAGGCATTCTTCACACCTTGTGCCTCATGTTGAAGACGGCTGATTTCATAGTCAATGGCGGAGAGACGATTCAAGTAATTGGATCTGAGGCCATCATTGGCCGACAATTGACTCATATAAGAATGATAGTCAGAAGCATGCTTGTCAAATTCCTCCCTGTGAAGGGTAAGGGAAGTATGTTCATCTTCAAGGGTTTTGCGAAAAGCCAAGAGACTGGGAAGTTCCATGTCTATCCGTAATAGACAGGTGAACATTGCATCAACGACTTTGGACAAGCCAGAGACCAGAAGATCTTGAGGAAAAGTCCGCTTGATATAAGAGATAAGCAATAGGATGGGCCTGGTCTGAACGGAGAAGGCGTTGGGTGGTTCAGAAATCAAGAGATCAAGCTTATCCAAGCAGGCTTTAAAAGAACGAGGAAGTTCCGACGAAGAAGAAACAAATGAAAGGGAAAAGAAATCATCTAGAACAGCCTTATCCGGGAAAGGTGAAGGAGGATTAACATTGCCAACGGCCAATTCTCCCAGCCGAGTGTGTACAGGGGAGGGGTTAGGAATAGAGGCAATAGAAGGAGAGGGAAGAGCTACGGCTAGAGAAGTAGTCGAAATGGGAACAGCCGAACCAGTGTTTCCACCCTCAGGCGTGCGAGAAGTCAATCCCAGCCCCATATCGGCCGAAGGAACGGGAGTGGTACTCGAAGTGATAGCCGGGTCCTCATCAATAGGATCAAGGGCCGTAGATGAGGGATTAGGTGATTCGGAAGGGCCGGAAGAGACGGTAACTCGAAGAGCCTAGAAAAAAAAAGGGGGCGAGACAAATATTAAAGGGAAGATGGTGAGAAAAAAAAAATATCTAGAAGAAAAGAACGGCAAGAAACCTGATCAGCAGACGAGGCCGAACCCGGAAGAGGCGAACGGGCCGAACGTCGCAGCGTCTTGGGTGCTGGTTCTTTTTTCGACTTCCCTGAACCAGAAGTAGCACGTTTGCGTTTTCCGGAAGTAGCGGGAGCAGACGAAATACGCGGATGAGGGGGAAGAGAGGAAACATCATCCAAAGCAGCCCCTGCAAAGCGAAAGAAAAAGGGGAAATTTGAGAGAAATGTACAATACACAATAAAAAGAAAGCCGAAAGACTTACTAAGTAAAGGAAGTAGAGGGTCATCCTCTTGAGAAGAGCAGGAGTAATCAGGGGCTGAACCAACAACCGAAAACATCATAATACCTGGAAAGCCGCGAGAGACAAGGAGGCTCTGCAAGTTAGTGCCAAAATTAGCATAAGAAAGAGCTTTTTCCCACCAGGTATCGAAACGCTCGGTTGAAAGACCAGGGCGGACGTCGAAGGAACGAACTTCAAAGTTGCAAATCCGGAGGGCCCAAATACGACAGAGATTTCGGCTGTTCTCAGAGCCGAATCCTTTGAAGGATTTGCTGTATCGATTTGGGTCTCCATAGAGAGGAGCAACCACATCCTGAACAAAGCCGAATTGACGGCTAACTAAGTGAGGATTGTAAACCTCAGAAGGAATAGAATGGTCAGGGGGAATGAACAACGAGCAGTTGAAGATGTGACGAGGAATGATACAAGCATTCCAGACTTGAGCGAACGCCTTCGGAAGGGGTCTACCGAAAGGGGGAGTGTTGATAGCCGAAACCCAACTATCCGGAGTGCCAGAGTATAAGTGGCAGGAAGAAGGACCAAGTGGGGATCGGCTCATGAAATAGTAGATCCATTGTTCGGTGCGCATTTCAGGAAACCGAACCCCGAGAAGATCGTTAGCCGAAGGAGGGGTAGTTTCGAAAGGTTGAGGTTCAAAAAGGGACATATCCCTGAAATGCCATACCAGCCAGAGGTGAAGGAACCAAAGAGGACCATGAGATCGGCTAGAGTGGCCGTCGGCCCATCCGTGAACTAAAGAAGACATGCCAGAATATAGATGCGCCAAGAAATAGTCGGCGAGAGGCAAATGATTCTTTTTCATAAGGGCCTTGGCCAGAGGGTAGGTCTCAAGAATAACATTCTTGGCAGGGGCGCACCAAAAGAATCGGCTGAGAAAATGCATCATAAAAGCCACAGATTCGTCCTCAGAAAATTCGGGCTTATCCCCACGATACTTGCTAATCCATGAAGCTAAGGTGAGCCCAGAAGCAAAGCCGGTGTTCCTCGTATTAGGCTTGTCGGAGTCAGTAACACCTAAGACGGGCTTTCCAAGAGAGGGCAAGTCCAGAAGAAGCTTAACATCCTCGATGGTTGGAGTCATCATACCCCATGGGAAACAGAAGCAATTGATGGATGAGTTCCAGAAGCAAAGGAGGGCCTGAATGTAATTGTAAGTAGTAGGAAAGGGTTGAGTACTCAGCTTAATCAAGTGAACAATGCCAGAGTTAACCCAACCTAATACACAATGAGGAAGGGCCCTTTCGTACCAAGCAACATGTTCCTGAGTCACCAACGGCCAAGTACTGAGAGGGCCGAAGAGCTTGACAGAGAAATAGTCCGAAAACAAGGGAATCGTCTTCGATTCCCCAAAGAGAACAGAAGCAGAAATCGTGGCCTCGGTTGAAGTCGCAAGAGGCCCAAGAGTAACGAGGCCGTCGTCAATAGGACGGAGCGAAGAAGTTTCAACTAGGGAATCTTCAGCATCTTTGATTTTTTGAGAGGAAGGGGAAAGAGTCGGTTGCGCCATCGATAAAGAGGAAAAAGGGCGAGAAGACGAAGGGAGAGTGAGTAAGCAGGAAAGAGGAAAATGGTTATAAAAACAAAGTAGGGGCAAATGAAAAGGCGTAGAAGGACGTGACCGGATATTAAGGAGGAGTTAGCACACGAAGAGAGAGAGAGAAGTTACTTGGGCTCCTTCGCATGGAAGCAATTCGCCCAAGTAAGGAGGGCATCTGTTGGGGCCATATGGAATAATGGGCCGCGAAAGAGCTATTGGGCCATGAGACATGGGCCGGAAGAAAAAGGAAGTCCAAAAAGAAGATGGGCTCGAGATTGGTAAGGCCGAAAGTACATAGTAAACCGAAGGGAGGAAATCGGAGCTGATAAAGATTTCGGCCGAAATGGGAAGAAATAGCCGAAACCAAAACAATCGAATTGAAGAGAGAAAGAATTCGGCTCAGAGGAGTTAGCCGGAGAGCGGTTATTCCAGCTCCGGCTATAAATAGGGGTCGACGCACTCAAAATCAGAGAGATCAATCCAACCCCCAAATTACTTTTATCAATTTTAATTCCTTGTTATCTTTACTACTTTCTTTACAGCTTTCCTTTACAGCTTTCCTTAGAATCTAGCCTAGTTTGTAGCGGTTACCATTTCCAAATCCACCGTTGCTCCTTAGCAGCTGGTAGTTTGGTTCTCTGTTTACGGTGAATTCCGCCGTTGTTCCTTAACAACAGGCAGATTCTCCGTTGTATCGTGTTATTTTTGATCAATTCAAGGAAGATTCATTCAATTGTGGGCGCATTATTGTTAATCCGAACCCGTAATCGGTTTGATCCTTTTCCGATAGCCTCCCTTGAGGAGAAAAAAGTCCTTGGCTACACCCGAGCCAAACACATTTAAATGGATGAATTTATTTTCTTTTGACGTATATCGAGTATGTTTAGGTTATATTGAGCCAAAAGACAAAAAAAAAAATGAATGAATTTGAGTTAGGGGTATTTTTTTTAAAGAAAAATAAAAAATTAACCTCCAATTAAGAGGATTTCAAATTCCTTCAATCACATTGTTATTTGAAATTGATTCTCCTAAATCCTCTTTTATTATGTAGTATATAGTAAGTATTTCAAATCTTTAACTATAAATTATAGGTAGAGAGAGCGTGCGGATGAATGGTGGTGCGGACATGCGGATGAATTTTCTACCGTTGATCAATTTTCATTATCCAACGGTTGAGATTATTTGTAGGGGTAGTTTCGTAATTTTATTTGTTAGGTATTTCATCAGTTGAATTCAGCGACATATCATACAGAACTCAGCGATGGAGACAATTCAATTCAGTGACACACCATATGCAATTCAACGACATTATTGTGTTCATCTCAGCGACATTTGAAGTTGGAGCTGTTTGAAGTTCATTGCGATTTTAAACGCATCTCAGCGACGAGCCTTCTCATAACTCAGCGACATGGCCAATGCAATTCAGAGACATGGGATATGCAATGCAGCGACATTATTTGTATTCATTTAAGCGACACAATTTTATATATTTCAGCGACATAGTTCTATTTCTTTTAGCGCATCTCAGCGACGGAGCCTCACACAATTCAGTGATATGGCCCTATGTAATTCAACGACAAGGCCAACACAATTCAGCGACTTGACATTGTACCTCTCAGCGACATACAAAATGATCTCAACCGTTAGATGATGAAATACAAAATGATATCAACCGTTAGATGATGAAAATGATCAACGGTTCAACGGTTGCTGACGACGTCCGCACGAACAAAACGTCCGCACCCTACCATACACCATAAATTATTTCAAGTTAAACAGTGAATTTCAAAACCATAAATATTTCGAATCAATTCTTTTCAAATTCATTATTAAATCCAAATAACTCAATCTAAACACAACCTAAAATTTATCTACAGAGTAATACTTTTATATAAACTAGAATAATTTAATGTACTAAACTCCTTATAATACATAGAGAATTGAGTGATCTATGTACCCCCGAAACATTTCCTATTGATTACTAGTATATACTTCCTCCGTCACTTTATAATTGACACGTTGGAGGTTTTGTCACTGTTCATTAAGTAATTTTTATTCGAGTTTTTAAATACAATTATATAAAATAAAATTTAGTCAAGTGAGATCTTGTTGGATTCATTTAATCGATATCAAATTTTCATAAATTTTTACATTTATGCAATTTGAGTTAAGAATTAAAAATATATACTTCCTCCGTTTTCAATATTTTGCTATATTGCAAAAAAGTGGTACTGTTCATTGGATAACTTTGATTTCAATTTTTATTATAGTTATACAAGTTAAAATATAGTCAATTGAGATATTGTTAGATCCGTCTCATCATGTAGCTTTTACATATCTAACTTTTAGAATTTTATTTGTACCGAATTTGAGTTATTAATGGTTTAAAATGTGAATTGAATAACGCGCATGGTGGATCCGTAGCAAAAATTTTAAAACGGAGGAAGTATTAGATTGTATGAAATGTGTGTCCGTTACAAATATTAAGGAACTTATGTACGAGTATTTATGGAAATGATGAGAGTGGATTAGTTGCATGCTTGTAAGTGCTTTCCATTTACTCCACTATTGTACGTACTATTTGTGTAGTTGGTGGGGGAGAATTAGGAATGATTTGATCCATGGGATGCATCGCAATATGGACGGTGTGGATAGAGCCTGGTGTTCAGGTCCCCCTGATGATCTAGGAAGAATTCGAAAGTGGATGATGCAGTGGACCCCACAACGGAAATCTATGTCTCGAGTCTCGACGGTGGGACACTGGGACATATGCTATCATTTTATGTCATTTTGTGTTTGTATACTCTGGTTGTGTTTGGTTGTTGGTAGAATAGGGAGCATATAGCGGATTGGAGTAGTATATCCTCTCACAATTGTCTCTCCGAATCTGCTATCTGCTAACGAATCTGCTGACTCCCAAACATCCCCCCTTATTCATTTTTACCCTTTGCTTCATGCCTCCATCTATTCTACTTTCCTCCGTTCTTAATAAATGCAATATGTGGAAATATATGACACGGTTCACACAAATACTTTGACATAAAGTTTTATCATAGTTATACAAGTTAAAATATAGTCAAGTGAGATCTTATTAGATTCGTCTCGTCGTGTAGTTTTTTAATAGTATCAAACTTTTAGAATTTTTACTTGTATCGAACTTGAGTTACTAATGGTTTAAAATGTGCTTTGGACTGCGTGTTGGGTGGGTCCGTAGCGCTTATTAAAAAATAGAGGAAGTATATTTTAAATGCTCTAGTTTTATGTTTTACGTAGTTTGAAATATATTTTTATTAAATGTTAAAAAACTGAAATTATATAAGAGTAAAATTATAAAAATTTAATATTATACAATTACATGATTAGATAAATTTAATAATATCTCATTTGACTATATTTTTTTACGTAACTACTTTTAAAAATTTAATTAAAATTACTTAATGAAAATTTAATTAAAATTACTTAATGAATGGTTGATACTATACAAATTAATCATTTAAATAGAAAGGAGGAAGTATTTGATAGTACTTTTTTTTTTCTTTTTTAATTTTATGTAATTCAAATTATATTTTCAATCATTTATAATTTAAAATATATTCAAGTAAATATACAGAAATTTAATATTTTAAAATTATGTAGGTAGGTGAATTCAATTATATATTTTTTATATAACTATGCTAAAAGATTCAGTCAAACATAATTAATAATATTAACTAAGTAAAAGTATCAAATAAAAATGAACAGGGGAAGTAGTAATAAAAATGTTCAATTTCTACCTCGACAGGAAGTTCAATGCACTTGTTTTACTTATTTAATACTTCCTCAGTTTCTATAGGTTTGCAATATGGATGTTTTTTTGCACTATTCACAGTTTAACTTTGTTTCAAATTTTTATCATAGTTATTGAAGAAAAAACATAGTCAAGTAAGATCTTGTTCGATTCGTCTAAATGTGTAGTTTTAGAATATCAAAGTTTTATAATTTGTACAATTTAAGTTATTAATCATTGAAAATGTGAATCGACATGCGTGTCTGTTCCCAATGGTGCAACTTAAAAAACGGAGGGAGTAGGTAATATATTTTTTTTTTTGGTGACACACCCTAAAAAAGGCGAGCAAAGAAAGAGTAGGTAATATCTTAAAAATTATAAAATATATACATTTTAAAAATTATATAATTAAAGGATTTCAACCAAGCCACATTTCATTATTACTTTTTTTCTTATACTTGTCATATAATTGAGGGACCAAAATACGGCTTTGGTAAACAATGGCATGATTGACAAGATGAATAAGTGCTTGGACATGTAGAATCTCATGATATGAAAAATCTAGTGTGAATCTTATAAGTGTCTTCGGGTTGAGAATTCCATTCAAGAAGTATGATAATGTTGTCTACATGGTGCATGCATGGTAGTAGTTTACTCATTTAGGACGTGTTCTCTTCGCCTGAAATAAGATGTTCTGATCTGAATTTTATAAGATCTGGTCTGGTCTGATCTGATTGGATCTGGTCTGGTCTAATCTGATTTGATTACAACTATATATATAGTGTGGTCTAATCTGATCTGATCTGAGTGGGTCTGATCTGATCTGATTTTAATAAGAATACGTAATAAGTCCTGAAAATAAATTCAGGAGAACAGACTCTTACTCGTGTTTGATGAAACTCATATCCATAATTTTTCTAACAGAAAATAAATTTTGTATAAAAATAGTGTTGGATGCTTTTAGTCTTGTATGAGTAAATCCAAGTCTAATTGACTATTTTAGTTTGGCCTAACTTGTGTAGCAATAATGAGTCCATGAAGGTATTACATTAAATTTCGTTTTAAAAATTTAAGACCAATCCCTTGAAATATTAGCAGGCATTAAACGAGTAATAGACATCTTTTAATTAAAATAAATTTTATATATTTAAAAAGCTCCATCTCGAAGACTTTTGTTCAGAGCGGTATGGTTAAAGCTAGCTATAACACTGAGACATGTTAGAGTTGATACATTTATTTGGCAGATTGTGGAAGACCCTTATTACACTTGATAATTTATTACCCAAGTTTCATTTAAAAAATCTCACTCACCAATACGTAGTATATTTTACATAACACATAACACATATAACTATTCATGCGTTTTAATTGAGTCTTTCTTATTTAATTTAATTGTTAATTATTATTCTTTATATGTAATACTCTCTCCGTCCTAACATACTTGTGTATTTATTTATTCTGAATACATTATTTAATATTAGACATATATAGTATTTAATAAGTAAGTACAGTATCATTTTAGAATGAACCACTATAAGAAAAAGCCCGATTTCCGAGACCATTATTGAGGATTAAGAGGTCATGTTCTTTGCCTTCCAACAATAGTTTAGGGGTTCAATTTCCACCCGGCCCATATACATCCCCTTTATCCACCTTTGTAATTTGTATGGTTTGGGCTCCCAACACATTTGCCGACACATATGTGTTAATGTTTACAAAAAGAAAATACTCCCTCCGTATTCAAAAATGTTAACATTCATTGTTTTTACGCAATCCAATACACATTTTTAAAGAGTAATGTGTCAAATTTTATAAAATAAAAAATTATTAAACTTTAATATTATAAAACTACGTGATTAGACGAATCTAACAAGATCTCACTTGACTATGTTTTATCTTATGTAACTGTATTAAAAAGTCGAATCAAAGTTACTCAATGAATAGTGTTTACTATGCAAAGATTAACATTTTTTAAAACCGGAGGAAATATAAATATTGAATTATATTCATGGGTATCATTACAAGAATTTTCTGTTTTAGCGCTCAATTTTTTTTAAAAAAATTTGATCACTAAAGAGGTTTTAGCTACCGCAATTCGTTAGTTACCACAATTTTAGCTACCAAATCCACAATTTTTCTAGTATTGTATGACTTACTTCATCCGTTCTCATTTAAATGCTCTCATTGCATAGTAGTAACTATTCATCAAGTAACTTTGATCAAAATTTTTAACATAGTTCTATAATATAAAACATAGTCAAGTGATATCTTCTTAGATTCGTCTAATCACGTAGTTTTAGAATACTAAATTTTTATAATTTTTACTTATATACAATTTGAGTTATAAACATTTTAAAATGTGTCTTGGACTGCGTGAAATGCAGAATTGGAGCATTTATATGAGAATAGAGGAAGTAGAAGGGCAACTACAGTCATGATGGGCCCAACCAAAAATGATGTCCACCCATATAGTGATGACTATGATGGTGTATGTTATTCCCTCCATTCCATTCTTATTTAGTTCTCTCTTTTAGTTCAATTTCAATAACTAATAATTGCATTAATTGTCTCATAAACTTTCATTTTTACCCTCCAACTACGTTAAATATCAAGAAATGACATCTATATAAAGTAAAGGATAATATAGTAAAAACATAGCATAACTATCTATAACTACCTACAAATGACCAACTATTTTAAAACACTTTTTAGTCTCTAGAAACACTACTAAAAAGAATGGAGGGAGTATGTTATGTTTGTATTATTGGGAAATTAAAGTAATGCCAGTCAGAATGTTCAACATCATCACTGGGCCAAGAGGAGACAACATTAATTCTGCACTGCACCTGCAGCCATTCACTCTCTATTGTATATTCATGACATCCCCAAATGGTTCAGGGCTTTAAATGCACACCAAGTAAATAGAAGTATATGCCTTCGTATCAATTTTGGACCGTTTGGATCTTTTTAGATAATATTATGGTAAAGTACTAAATTCATATTATGATCAAAAGAAGATGAACGACTCACCTAAAATTCGTCGCTCGATGAATTTCGTCGACTTGTTTGTCGCCTCATAAGTTAGACAACTATCAAGATGACACCATCCCTCAAAATTTTTGTAGTAAGGTAGACACTCGGTTTTATGTATACATATACTATATTTTTGTGGAAAATATAATCCATTTGGTCCTTTATCTTTTAATTTTTCGTTTCTTCTTTTCTTTTTTTCAATTTCGGATCAAACTTTTTTATTTTGCTTCCTCCCTCACACAGGTTGTGGTGATGCAAAATGAGCTTGCCTCCTCCCTTTTTCGTTTGTCCTCTCGTTGGGATCCTTCTTACATTCGACAGGGTTTTCTCACGGCTGCCCAAAAGTGTTGTACCCTCAGGCTGGTTTCTTGGAATCATTGGTGCATGCTGGTGTTGTTCTACAATTTGATGGGAGCCCTAGGTCGGCTGGGTTCGGGTGTTGTTGCGTGCGTGAGGGGGATGGTGACTCGAAGGAGGGGGTTCAGGCTTACTGAAGTTGCACCGAACCTTGTTGCCGAGCTCCATGGTACATAGAATGGGCTTCAACGGCTTTTTCCACCATGGGATTGGTGTTGCTCGTTTCTATTCTGACTTGTATAAATAAATGTTATTATTACACTTGAAAAATTGTAAAAAAAATATATCATTCTATTTAAACATACATATCTTATGTTTTATTATATGCAATAGTAGTTTATTTGAAAAATAAAATTAAGTATTAAGTGAAAACCATAGGCTCAAAATATTGATCCAATAAGCAAATGTTGTTGGCCTGAGTGGTATGGGGCTCTGACAACTTAATTAAAGTTCCCGGGTTCAAGCCTTTGTGTATGAATAATTCTACTTTGGGAGAGACAACCCTTCAATGCCACCAGAACGTCAATTAATTAATTTTGGGCCACCTGCCAATAAATATTGATCCAATAATTAAAATTATGGGCCAGAAAATAATACAAACCGTGTGGGAGCATTCCACATACCGGCCACATGTTGCAGGAGAGTTTGACTTATACTGCTTCATAAATTTGTGTCCAAAGAGGAGCTGGCGATGCAGTTAGTGAGTGGTGAGTAGGGGTGATTGAGTATTGAGTATTGGGCCTGAACAATAACAAAATTTAAAGTTCTAGCCTTAATTTAACTAGGCTAGATAGTATATAATTTGAATAAAATTGACAGTTTTACTTATTATGCTGCAAAATATAAGTTTGTTAGGCTTAATAAAGTTTAAATTGTGTCTAATAGTTTTTTTATTTTTATATTTTTAAAATTTAATAATTTAATCGAGTATTGAGTTTTCCTCACCCCTAGTGGTGAGTGAGTTTAATATTCCTACGCCTACTCGTCGCATGAGGATTACTATGGGTCTGCATGCAGCTTTTGGGAGCTTTTGGTAGCTCTTGTTTTTATTTCAAAACAAAAGCTGTACACTAGCTTTTGGGAGCTTTTGGAAGCTTCTTTTTAGAAGCTACAAGAGGTAGTTTTTGGGAGCTTTCGGAGGTTATTTTCAAATTTTAATTAATTTTCTCTTTAAATTATAATCTTTGACAGCTACAGCTACTTTACCCGAACACTTATGCAAAAACTGATAGCTACAGCTCCCAACAGCTGCAGCTCGCAGCTACATCATGACGTGCAGAACGGACCCTATGCCCAAGATATGAGATTCAACATCTACATATAATGTGTTGGATTGTAATAGGCAGATTATAGATCAACTAATTATCGTTTTGGTGTATTTGGAAATGCTATTATTAATTCTGTTCATAATTGATAACTCTATATTCCTAGGGGCTAGGGCAATTTGATTGAGATGAATTTGGATTGCATCATTAATCACCAGTCGTGTTGGAATATCAACCACATATGTATAAAACATCCAATATACTCCTCTGGCCCATTTGAGATGTCACATTTTTTTGGCACAGTATTGTAGGTAGCATATATGTATGAAACATCCAACACACGTTAACCCAATTCAGCATAGCATTTACACTTTTCAGCGGACGCACAAACTAGGGTGAAATTACCTTGCTTAAAAAAGAACATAAATTCGTCCAGCAAAATATTAAATAAACTAATTAGAGTAAAAACCATAATTCTATCCCGAAAAAAAAAAAACCATAATTCTAACATTAAACCTACCATTTTTTTTAGGAGTCGATCAGAGAAAGAGTGATGAGATCCTACGTCACACAAATTACAAACCATTTATAGTAATAACATATTGAGACACACAAATTACAAACCATTTATAGTAATACGATGTAACATATTTTTTGCTGGAATACTAGTAACATATTGAGACGTGAAAATCATATTAATGAATACTACTCTCACGACAAAACTATAGAAGTCCAACACGCCCAGATTCGTAGAATTGGCATACAAATCCCTTTCGAGCGGCAAATGTAAAATGCCTTCCACCATTCATTCCTGTAATACGGGTCCCACCACATGAATGGTTTCAGCCACTAACTCTGGTTAATTATTCGAACTTTAATATGCACACTCAGTGGGGTTTTGTTTGATTGGGGTTTGTTGTAGAAAACACCTGCCTAATCATAAACTTATTGACTCAATCCACTGTCATTAGACTCATCAAATATAGAAAACACCACTTTGAATCAAAAGCAGGACCTTGCACAGAACACTCAAAAGCAGCAAAACTAAAAATTACAGGACCAACAACCAAACATGAATACATCATATTTGGGATGATGAAATTGAAGTATGAAGTATAGTTTTTATTTATTTCACTACTTCTCCTTTCCCTTCCTCATGCAGCTAAAAATAAATAAAAGCTTAGAACTGGGGTGATAACGAGTCGAGTCAAGCTCGAGTAGCGGGTACTCGAGCTTGACTTCACGATATTTTTGAGCTACTCGAGCTCGAGCTCGAGAGTAGTCAAGCTCAAGCTCGAGCTCGATTCGACTCGAGTTCGAGTTATATAGCTTGAGTAGCTCGAGTTTTTTTTTAAGCAATCGAGTCGAGTAGTCGAGCTACTTGAGCTCGACTATTATTTATTTTTCTTATCGAGCTCGAGCTCAAGTCGAGTACTCAAGCTTATCGAGTATTTTTTTTTGCATTTTCCTTTTAAAATTTTAAAAAAAATGAGTTAGTACTCGACTCGAATACTCGATACTCGACTTGACTCGACTCGAATACTCGACTCGAGTTCGAGTATCATATACACGGAGTCGAGCTCGAGCTCGATACTCGAGTGTCCTACTTGATTACTCAACTTGACTCGAATTTTTCGAGCACGAGTCGAGTTTTTTTCCGAGCTGAGTCCCGAGTCGAGTTCGAGTAGCTCTACTCGTTAATCACCCCTACTCAGAACATAGTTTAGGCGGTGTTCATTAATTTGGGGAAGATGAATATACATTTTTTTAAATTATCAAAAAGTTTTGTGGAATATTCTAAACAGATCTAAATCTAAATTATCCGAATAAGTTAGTTTGGAGCAAAAAAAATATGGTTCAAAAAATAAATTCCAGTAATATGTGTATCATTGGGCTCTCACCACTTCATTTCTAGCCTATATAGGTTGTTAAAAAAAATAATTATTCCAGTCCACCTCTCGAAAAATCCTGGATCCGCCACTGTCTACGTGTTGGATAATGAATTTGGATTGCATCTTAATCACCAGTAGTTGCGTGTTGGAAACTGAAAAATTATCAATCACATATAGTACTAGTATACTACAAGGTCAACACGTCCAAATTCCATTCTAGCATATATGTATGAAACATCCAACACATATTATTAACCCATTATTAACCCAGTTCAGCAGGCAGGTCCGGAGGGGTGGCCAGAGGTGCAATCGCCCAGGGCCCATAGTTAAAAAGGGGCCAAAAAATTATTTTAAAGTATTAATAATTTTTTATCTTTTTCTATTGTATATAGTAATTTTCTATTCAACTTTTTATATTTTTCTTTAAATATGATAAAACTAATAATTATTTTCTTATTTGATTTTTTATCTCTAAAAATTGCAATAAGTTTGATTTATTTTATAATTTCAAATCAGGAAAGGAAAAATTTAGTATGGACATACTTTCTTTTAAATTTAATGGGGTTGCGTGTTGGAAAAGGGATACTTTTAAATTTAGTATGGACATACTTTCTTTTAAATTTAGTATAGGAAAAATTTAGTATGGAAAAATTTAGTATGGACATACTTTCTTTAGAAATGGACATACTTATTTAAATTTAATGGGGGATGAAGACTTCGCCTATTAGTCAAGTCTCCAAAACTTTCAACCTATAAGTTGGGGGTTCGATTTTCCACCCGACCCCATATTCCTCCTTTTTATCGTAGTTTGTGTGGCATGAACTCCCACCACCATTTCTTAGCATAGGTTGTTAAAAAAAATGGGGGCCTATTATTTTATTTTCTCCAAGGGCCCCTAAAATCTCGAGAACGGCCTTGCAGTTCAGAACAGCGTTTACACTTTTCAACCGACCAACAAACTGGGGTGAAATTACCTTTATAAAAGCACATCATAAATTCGAGCAAAATACTAAATAAACTATTTTCAGTAAATAGCATAATTCTAACATTATACCACCATTTATAGTAATAACATATTGAGGCATTAAAATCATACTTCACTATTAATAAATACAAATCCCTTTCGAGCGGCAAATGTAAAATGCCTTCCACCATTCATTCCTGTAATATGGGTCCCACCACATGACTGGTTTCAGCCACTAACTCTGGTTATTAATTATTCAAACTTTAATGGAGTACTAGTAGTGTGCAGATTCAGTGGGGTTTTGTTTGATTGGGGTTTGTTGGAGAAAACACTCCTCTACATAATCATAAACTTATTGACTCAATCAACTGTCATTAATTAGACTCAAATATACTACTACAACAGCAAACACCACTTTGCATCATACTGTCCCATTTAAAATGTCTTGTTTCATTTCTGCACACAATCTAATGCACTTTTTCAATCGTTAATATCTCAAAATATATACAACAAAAAATTATGTAAAATATATATTATAAAACTACATGATTATACGATTCTAACAAGATCCAACTCGATTATTTTTTCTCAAAAATATACTTAGAATAATATTGAGTCA
Organism: Hygrophila difformis; assembly: GCA_030278955.1. NCBI lineage: Eukaryota > Viridiplantae > Streptophyta > Magnoliopsida > Lamiales > Acanthaceae > Hygrophila > Hygrophila difformis. The sequence goes on from JAOANR010000015.1 coordinate 1,060,457, forward strand.
AAGTTAAACAATGAACAGTGCCAAAAAGTCAAACCAGACATCTTGCCTGGGACGGAAGGAGTACTTATTTTCAGCCGGATGTTTGTGGTGATGTTTTTACACATACTATCTCTTCTTGGTTTTTATGAGGAGTACATCATTTCATTATTTTTATATTTCATACTCCCAACTCCCAAGTCTGATAAAACGATGGTAACGGATGAATAGGTATTTTTGAAAATACTACTAGTAGTTTTGTGTGAAAAAGGTAGCGCGCATTGATGTAACCAGCCCACAAAGTCACACTTGAAGCCCAAGTGAGTGAAAGGCCTATCTGCATTAAAAAAAAAAAAAAAAAAGAGCCCACAAAGGTCAAGACAAACACACCCTTGCACAGAAGTCAGAACACTCAAAAGCAGCAAAACTAAAAATTACAGGACCAACAACCAAACATGAATACATCATGTAAATCATATATTTGGGATGATGAAATTGAAGTATGAAGTAGTTTTTATTTATTTCACTACTTCTCCTTTCCCTTCCTCATACATATCAAGAAAAATAAAAACTCAGAACTAGGGATGATAATGAGTGGAGTCAAGCTTGAATAGTGGGTACTCGAGCTTGACTTCACGGAATTTTTTATCTACTCGAGCTCGAGCTCGAGTAATCGAGGTTTTTTCTTTTTTAATCAATCGAGTCGAGTAGTCGAGCTACTTGAGCTCGACTTTTTTTTTCCTCTCGAGCTCGAGTCGAGTACTCAATCTTATCGAGTATTTCTTTTTGCATTTTCCTTTTAAAATTAAAAAAAATGACTCGAGTGCTCGATACTCGACTCGATACTAGAGTGCCCTACTCGATTACTCAACTCGACTCGAATTTTCCGAGCACGAGTTGAGTTTTTTACCGAGCCGAGTCCCGAGTCGAGTTCGAGCAGCTCTACTCGTTAATCACCCCTACTCAGAACATAGTTTAGGCGGTGTTCATTAATTTTGGATGATGAAATTGATCCATTTAATCAATCACAATAGGATGTAGTAACATTTTATTTATAAGCAAATAGTAATAAAATATTCGCAACCATAAGTGGCAAGGATGAATTAATTGCTTTTTCATTCAAACTTCCAACGCAAAAACTAGAGTTACATGGCTGTTCTCAAACCTAGAATGTCCTGATAAAACACACGCTCCAATCGTCGCATATGGTTCTCCGGTAGTGCGATTGCGCACCATATGCCGCCGTCATTCCCGGGACTCGGACTCCCCATCATCACATATACCATCCCTTCATACTGAACACCGCCTTGTCCGAAATACACTGGCCTACCCCATCCAAAATCCGCATCATAAAATGGAAGCCTACCCCACCACACCACCATCAAGTTTGGACTTTTATATGTGTCTGACCCTCTTGCCATGGAGACCACATCCTCCTGTAACTCCAAATAATCAAGAGCCGAGGTACAATATTCATGGTCGAATCTTGTTATTTCAGTATGGATCTTATCAACCGGGAATCGTAGCGGTTTCGACACGAGTTCCGCAGCTGTGGCGATTGGTGTGGCGGACCAATGTCGAGTCTTTAGTGCGGATTTTCATCATCATCATGGTTTCACGATTGCTACTACTTGCTAGTAATGATCGATAACAAGTGTTGTTGTCTAACAAGTAGTAGCTGGTAAGTTTGTAAAATTCTATCAGAGAACTGAAGGGGCATATTAGGACACGTAGTTCGAAATTCTTTTGTGTGTGGACCGAATTGACAATAAATTAAATGTTGCAAGGGATTGATTCATGATGTTTTGATAAGTCAAGATATCTTTTGGCGCATATATGCAGTGGGTGGTGGACCTAGCTACACAGTAATAAGGCAATAAATAGCACATGGTGTAGGGCACTGTGTCTGTAACTCACCAGTAGCATTATAATTACTTTGCATCTGAAATAAGTACTCCATCCGTTACTAAATAGTTGTCTCTTTCGGCTCAATTTAAATAACGAAGATTTGCATTAATTAACTCATAAATTTATATTTTTACTCTTAAATTAAACACATTTTTAATAAATGTCAATGAATAGCATTTATGTAAAGTGAAGGGTAATATAGTAAAAACATAACATAACTACCTATAACTACCCAAAAATGAAAACTATTTTGGAACACTTTTTACTCTCTAAAAAGACAACTAAAAAGGAACGGAGGGAGTAACATTTATTACTGACAATGGACCACATCTTAAATACTACATCTGTTTTTGTTAGGGATGATTTTTTTGCATTATTCAGTGTTTAACTCTGATTCAAATTTTTATCATAGTTATTTAAGAAAAAATATAGTTAAGTGAGATCTTGTTAGATTCTTCTAATCTTGTAGTTTTAGACAATCAACTTTTTATAACTTTTCATTGTACACAATTTAAGTTGTTAAACGTTAAAAATGTGTATCGGCTTACGTGCTGTATGGATCCGTAACAAAAATAATGAGACGGAGGAAGTAATTTAAGTTGATGTTTGGATATATTTTTCGAAAAGTGCTGCAGTATTTTAAAAAGCACCTCCTCAAATTAGTATTGAACTATTGATGTTTTAAGTTGCTTTTTTATTTAGTTGTTTTTAATTTGGTAAATGTATTTATTTTTTATGAATGTATTAAAACTTGAAAAGGAAAATAAATTTATTTTTTTGGAATTGAAGAAAAAAATGTCACTTAAATAGTCAATTACCAATTTTTCAATTGAACATGACTTGGTCTAGTGTCATGTTCCCTGACTTGCAATATTTAGGTTGCGACTCTTCCCCCAGTTCCCTATCTCTCATCTTTGTCCATTTTTAATTTATGTGGCATGGAGTCTCACTGCCCATTTCCTAAATTGTATTGGGCAGACAACTCTCTACCTTAGCATGCCTGCCGTAAGTATAGCATGCAGTGCAGGCCACGATCCTTGCGAGATGTGTGACTATTTTCAGACCGATATTTGATAGAATATTTTTTGTGTAGAAAGTCTCAAATTCCTGAATATGCTTGAGGAAAATGTTATGGGCGATTTTAGGTAATCAAATGTTATGGAGACTTGCTTATCCAAAAAAATGTTAAGGAGACTTCACCCCAGTCGTTATCTCCCATGCATTTCAACCATAGGTTGGGGTTCAATTTTCACCGGCCCCTGTTCATCCCTTTTATCCCTTTTTATAATTTGTGTGGCTTGAGCTCCCACACATTTTAACCGACACATAAGTGTCAATTAGTATTTTAATATAAATATTTATATTAAATTATTTGTAGCCATTGTATATTGATGGTGAAAAATATAGAACATTATGTAGTATATGTTTTGAATCTTTTTATTACTAACAATTAACAAAGTATTTAAAATGATGGTAACTATAGGGAATGAGACTTGATCCAGTGGTCATTTCTCCTACTTTCCAATCATAAGTTGTGAGTTCGATTCCACCCGGCCCCCTATTCCTCCCTTTTCCGACACATAGTTGTCAATGTTTTCTGACACATAGTGGTCATGGTTTGGTGAGAAACTAACGAAAGGAAGTGAACGCAGAAATAATATAGAGAGAAGGAAACAGCCTTTAGGAAAAATCATGGCTGAGGGCAAATGTGTAATTTCAACCGGAGATATTGGAGTACAAGTTCCAAGTGTTGTCGCTGTTATATGCATACCCTATATGGTAAGATTCTAACGTACTTCCTTTTTGTTATAAAGTTCATTTTCACTAACTTCAGTTTAATTTTTTAATTTTTAAGAATACTGATAGAGTGTATTTGGTTTGGTATCTATTGGTGAAATATTGAATGAATGTTTCAAGACAACATTAAATAACCAACACATACGGCCTCATTATCAATTGGATAGATAAGCCCACTACGCGGTGAGGTGGATCACTACACACATACCTCATGGGATCATCGGGTCAGCACCTGCTGAATATTATTCATTCAACACCATATCTAAACCTATGATCTGTGATTGAATTTATCTAATTGGTTAGTTTTTTAGTATCAAATTTTAGTAATTTTTACTAGTATATAATTTAAATTATAATGATTAAAATATATGCTACCTACGTTCTTTAGTAAAAATTATGAAAATTTGATATTTTAAATCTACGCGATTAGACGAATCCAATAAGATCTCAATTGACTATATTTTATCTTAGTTACTTAATAAATAGTAACAGAACTCTCAACGTGTCAATAATTCAGGAACGGAGGAGGTAATAAATTATTAACAAATAATTTTATTTTTTTCCTAACAGTCTATACAGACTAGAAAACAGGGGATGAGAGCTCATATATAATAGTAAATAAAAATTGAGCACATGTTAAAAGAATGATTAAAATAAGAGAATTCTTTGTGCGTCGAACTGGAGGGACATTGTTCGAACACGTAAATGGATTTTTTTTGTGAGACCTCAATTGATTCCATAAAATCGAATTCTGCATTCCTGCCAGTGAATTAATTATATGGGTCTCAAGATATTTTCTTTCAATCATTAATGATGTGGGGTGAGTGTGGCAAAATTATTTGTATACTGTAGTGTCAACTGGAATTGCCAACTGTAGTGGGTATATGGGATGGGGACTTAGCCCAAGTGGTTAAGTCCATTGACTTCCAACGGAAGGTTTTAGGTTCGATTCCCCACCGGTCCCCCATCCCTCCATTTTATTCCACTTTGTAATTTGTGTGGAATGGACTTCCACCACCCATTTCCTACCTGTATAGGCTGTTTAGCAAAAAAAAATGTAATGGGTAGTTGGAATTTTTAGGAATTGCAATTTATTTATAATTAAAAGTAGGAGCCCATGTCGCATAATTATAACAGGACAAATGTAAGGGATGTAAGGTAGGGAGAGAAATCAAACGTCCAACCTGAATATTGGAAGTCGGGAGAGAAATCAAACGCCCAGCCTGAACAACAAACAGTGATTCGGCCCAAAAATTTAGCGACTGCCACCTAGCGCTCGCTATGCGCGCGTTCTAGACTCACACCGCGCACCCAACGTGCGGTGGGTCTCTAGGTGGGCGCTCAGCTCGTTGTGGGGAACTTTTTCAGTATTTTATTCTGTTTTCCGAATTTTAGAGCTCCAATTGACTTCTTTTTTGTTCCTTTCTCCTATGGCTTGCTAAAAACACCAAAAACCTTACAATCTCAACAAAAAAAATACATCATGGAATGATATCACAAATTAATCATCTATACTCAAATAATTGTTTTAGCAAATAGTTCCACAATTTCCACCAATTAAACCTTTAATTTAACTTATCAGTTAATCACAAGTAAATGCCGCAATTTGTATAAGTCATCATATCCCCAGACTTCATTGGACCTAACACTAATTCATTCGAGAATCTGGTGGGTTTTACTAAGAATGAGTTTAGTTGAAGGGTAAAAATGTAAATTTATGAGATAATTAATGCAAACATTGATTATTGAAATTGAGCTGAAAGAGACAACTATTAGGAACGGAGGGAGTAATTACTTTGCATCTTAAATAAGTAACATTTATTACTGAAAATGGACCACATCTTAAAATACTACATCCGTCTCTGCGTTTTTGTTATGGATGATTTTTTTGGCATTATTCACTGTTTAACTCTAATTCAATTTTTATCATAGTTATGTAAGAAAAAATATAGTCAAGTGAGATTTTGTTAGATTCGTCTAATCTTATAATTTTAGACAATCAACTTTTTATAACTCTTCATTGCACTCAATTTAAGTTGTTAACCGTTAAAAATGTATATTGGCATACGTGCTGTGTGGATCCGTAACAAAAATAATGAGACGGAGGAAGTAATTTAAGTTGGTGTTTGGATATATTTTTCGAGAAGTGCTGCAGTATTTTAAAAAGCACCTCCTCAAATTAGTATTGAACTATTGATGTTTTAAGTTGCTTTTTTATTTAGATGTTTTTAATTTGGTAAATGTATTTATTTTTTATAAATGTATTAAAACTTGAAAAGGAAAATAAATTTATTTTTTTGGAATTGAAGAAAAAAATGTCACTTAAATAGTCAATTAACAATTTTTCAATTCAACATGACTTGGTCTAGTAGTCATGTTCCGTGACTTGCAACATTTAGGTTGCGATTCTCCACCCAGTCCCCTATCTCTCATCTTTGTCCCTTATAGTTTATGTGGCATTGGGTCTCACTGCTCATTTCCTAGATTGTATTGGGCAGACAACTCTCTACCTTAGCACGCCTGCCGTAAGTTTAGCATGCAGTGCAGGCCACGATCCTTGCGAGATGTGTAACTATTTTCAGACTGATATTTGATGAATGTGCGTGAGGAAAATGTTATGGGCGATTTTAGGTAACCAAATGTTATGGAGACTTCACCCCAGTCATTATCTCTCATGCCTTTCAACCATAGGTTGGGGGTGAGTCATTATCTCTCATGCCTTTCAACCATAGGTTGGGGGTCCGATTTTCACCGGCCCCTATCCATCCCCTTTATCCCTCTTTGTAATTTGTGTGGCTTGAGCTCCCACACACTTTAGCCAACACATAAGTGTCAATTAGTATTTTTATTATAAATATTTATATAAAATTATTTGTAGCCATTGTATATTGATGGTGAAAAATATAGAACAGTATGTAGTATATGTTTTGAATCTTTTTATTACTAACAAAGTATTTAAAATGATGGTAACCATAGGGAATCGGACTTGACCCAAGTGGTCATCTCCCCTACTTTCCAATCATAGGTTGGGGGTGCGATTTCCATCCGACCCCCTATTCCTCCCTTATCGACACATAGTTGTCAATGTTTACCCAAAAAATAAAATGCTTGTAATTATATATATATATATATATATTAAAAAATATAGTTTATTCGAACCAAGTGCCTTGTAACATTCTTACAATTCAATACACTCACACGGCTATCCAACCACAGTCCATCAGACATGCCCAAGTAAGAGAAAGGCCTCTCTACATAAACCCCACAAATTAAAAGCAAACACAAACACACCTGCCTCTAGACAGATCATACTCCATATAGCTAGCTAGGTTCAGAAAACTGAAAAGCAGCAAAAGTATGTAGCAAAGTTACAGGACCAAGAACGAAACATGATGAATACATATATATCTCTGGGACTTTGTTATTCTCAAACCTGTAGAATAATGTCCTCATAGAAGACTTGCTCCAATCGTTGCATGTCATTTTCCTGTAGTGCAATTGCGCACCATATGCTGCTTCGGTCGTTCCCCGGATTCCCCATCACGTATGCAATTCCTTCAAATTGAACGCAGCCTTGTCCCACATACGCCGGCCTACCCCATCCGAAATCCGCCTCATAAAATGGCAGCCTCGCCCACCCAACCACCGCCACATTCGGACTTTTCTGCACGTGCGGGCCGAATCTCACCTTGGCAAAATCACCCCCCAGCAATTCCAGATAATCAAGAGCAGAGATGCAATATTCATGGTCGACTCGGGCAATTTCCTTATGGACTTTATCAACGGACATCTCTAGTGGTTTCGATACGAGTTCAGCTGCTGTGGTCATTGGCGTGGCCGTGAATATTACATTCCCAAAATACCCTTCTGGGAGCGGCGGGCGCAGCCTCGACCGCCCGTCCACTTGAATTCGTAGTTTGGTGAGCTGGTCATCCGGTACCTGGCGCGCCCTCGTAATGGAACGCCACAGGTGGGTTGCGACCACCTCGTAAGTGCTGTACTTATTGCTGCATTTAGCCTTTAGGGCATTGAGCTGATCGCGAGTGAGCTGGAACCTTTTGTAAATTGATGGAGATTCATTCTGTCGTGGGGTTTTTAGGGTTGGATAAGGTTGGTATTCGACATGGGCGAACTGAGGTTGAGGCGGATTGCGAGCGGATAAGACGGCCTTTTTGTCGAAAAAAGGAGGGATCTTGACATCGAGGCCGCCTCGAGCCATGTCGGACCATGTGTTGATGAAGTGAAGAGCTGAGACTCCATCGATCAAATGATGCTCGTTTGCTATGCCTAAGCAAACTCCACCACATTTGAATCGAGTCACCTGCATTACATGCGTACAATTTTCCTTGTCATGAAAATTGTAACTAGTACTATGCATTATTATGGTTGGTGATGAGTCTATTGTAATATAGTACAAGGCATTTATTATGGGGTAGGTTTCCAAATTCATGTCTAGAAAATTACAAAAAAAAAATAAAAAAAAATAACGAAATAAATTAGATTTCTCATGTTTATACTTGAATTGGAAAATATCTAGAAGCTAAGTAAAGCTACCATTTCGGATGTAAAAATAGAAATAAAAATAAAAAGACCAATTTCGGTTATTGTAAAAGAAAACTAAAGAAGCAACTAGCTTAGCAAGTGATGACATTTAAACAGCAGGTCATCTTTTTACAGCTACATATCTTTTTATTATCACACATAGAAAATCCCAACACTCTAGCTGTTGGTAAATTCAAATGCCGTGTACGAAACAAAAGTTCAAACCATTGAACGAACAGTGAAAAAACGTGCAAGCCATCTTCGTTGAATGTTGAAGCCGGTAAAGGAATAGTGAATCATATGTGTATTGTCTGTTGTAATTCTAAAATCTATATATATGGTCTTGTATTGTTGAAATAATTAGAGCAAAGCAAGGAATGAAATTAATAGAAATCATTTGCTGAATCCTCTTTGCTCCCCGCTCTTCTTTATCCTTTTTAGATACTTTATCCTTTTTAGATACCAGAGTGTAAAGTGTATTTCTCGAGTGTGTGATATCAAATCTACAAATTAGTATCAGTGCGTGATATCAAGAATTACACTAACATGAAATTTTGAATACGTATCCTGGCTTCGGCTACGCTAAAAAAAAAAAAAAAAAAGCACACACGTCCCTTACTACTGGTGTTAATTACCTGAACCAAAGAAAGCGGATACGAGGAAATCCCCAATGAATAATCGACCTGGGGGCAGAAGTGTAAGTCGGGCTTAGGGTAGAAGTCCTCCAGGTCATCCATCCGACCATCGAATTCGGCGTCGACAAACAACACGCCCTCACCATTACAATCAATCTCTAAGCGATTCCCAGTCGTGTTGTTCTTCAGCCTTCCGGCAACGGGATAGAATGGCACCAGTGCACGGCTGAGCGCATTCTTGAGGACCATCGAGTCGAAGAAATTAGGGTTTCCACCATTATTGAAGGGGAAGAAGTATACGGTGCGGAGGTGGAAATTGACGGGCATTAGCAAGTCCATATTGGACAGCCACAGAGTTGTGCGAGGCGTGGCCTCCGCCGGACGCACCAACGTCGACTCTTTAATGCGGATTCTCCTCCTCGTCGTCGTCGTCATGGTTGGTGAGAAACTAACGAAAGGAAGCGAACGCAGAAATAATATAGGGAGAAGGAAGAAACAGCATTTAGCTAGGAACAATAATGGCTGAGGGCAAATGCGTAATTTCAACAGGAGACATTGGAGTACAAGTTCCAAGTGTCGTCGCTGTTATATACATACCTTATATGGTAACATTCTAACGTATTTCCTTTTTGTTATAAAGTTCCTTGTCACTAACTTTAATTTACTTTTCAAGCATAATGGCTGGATTTGGTTTTTGGTTCGAGAGCTGGAGTAACTATTGCGTGTTGAACGAGTGCTTTATATGTGCTGGGTTGGGTGTCTTTATAGAGCTAAGACAATATTAAATACTCAGTACATACCTGATTAACACCCAACATAAATACCTCATCAGGTCATCACATGTCGAATATCACTCATTCAACATCATATTCGAACCTCTGATGTGTGATTGATTTTATCCAATTGGTTAGTTTTTTATTATCAAATTTTAGTAATTTTTACTAGTATATAATTTCAAATTATTAATGATTAAAATATATGATTGATTACTAACAAATAATTCTATTTTTTTTTCTAAACAATCTACTCCCCGTTCCCTTTTAGTTGTCTTTCTAGAGATTAAAAAATGTTCCATAATAGTTGTCATTTTTAGGTAGTTATAATCAGTTATGTTATGTTTTGTTTTTACTATATTGCCCTTCACTTTACATAAATGTTATTTGTTGACATTTATTAAGAATAAGTTTAGTTGAAGAATAAAAATGTAAATTTATGAATTAATTAATTCAAACATTGGTTATTGAAATTGAGCTGGAAGAGACAACTATTTAGGAAAAGAGGGAGTATATAGATTAGGAAATGAGTGATGGGAGTTTATATTAAAAAAATAACAATTAAGCACATGTTAAAAAAAATAGTAGAATAAGAGAATTCTTTGTGCATATCGAACTGGAGGGACATTGTTCGTACACGTAAATGAATTTTTTTGTGAGGACTCAATTGATTCCATATAAACCTCATTCTGCATTCCTGGCAGTGAATTAATTGTATTGTTCTCAAGATATTTTCTTTCAGTCATTAATGATGTGGGATCATGAGTTTGGCAAAATTAGTTGTATATTGTAGTGTCGGCTGGAATTGCCAACTGTAGTGGGTAGTTGGAATTTTTAGGAATTGCAATTTTTTTTATTTTTTTTATTTTTAATTTTTTTCCCTCACAACAGATTAGGAAATTAAAAGTAAGAGCCCATGTCGCATAATTATAACAGGACAAATGTAAAGGATATGAGGTCGGGAGGGAAATCAAACGCCCAGCCTGAATATTGGAAGTTGGGAGAGAAATCAAACGCCCAGGCTGAATAACAAACAGTGATTCGGCCCAAAAATTGGGCGACTGCCACCTAGCGCGCGCTATGCGCGCGTTCTCTAGGTGGGCGCTCAGCCCGCTGTGCGGACCTTTTCCAGTATTTTCTTCTATTTTCCGAGTTTTTGAGCCCCAATAGATTTCTTTTTTGTCCCTTTCTCCTGTGGCTTGCTAAAAACACCTAAAATCTTGCAATCTCAACAAAAAGTACATTAAAATGCATAGAATCATGGAATGAGATCACAATTAATTATCTTTACTTAAAATAATTATTTTTAGCAAATAATTCCACAATTTCTACCAATTAAACCTTTAACCTATCAATTAATCACAAGTAAATGCCGCACTGTGCAATGCATCATATCCCCAGGCTTCATTGGACCAATGTTAATCCATTCGAGAATTTGGTGGGTATTGAAGGTTTCCTATCCCAAAGCAGAATTCTCCATACACAAAAGTTCGAACCCAAGACCATTGCTTAAATAACTTCCAAAGCTTCATACCACTTAGACCAAATGCGTTTAGTAAATGAGATATATTAAAGAAAAATGAGATATATTAAAGAAAAATGAGATAAAATACTTAAAATTTAAACTTCAAAGCATCTAATTAACATGTAAGACTACTATAGTCTATATAGCCTTAATTAAGTATTAAATTATCATTTTATATTTGCGTCATGCACTACTACTAGAAAGATTCCGGATTTGGTCTTTAAAATTATGGTAGGTAACAAATTTCAGTAGCTAACGAATTTCTGTCACTAACTTCTTAAGTGGCCGATTTTTACCTAAATTTGTCGGCTGCTAAAATAAAAAATTGTTATAGCCTTGGCGACTGATTATTGGACACACACGTAACTCAACTCCAAGCACTTAAAATAACACATCCAATTACACAAACACACCTTTCCACAAACTCTAAAAAACGCATAACTAATTAAAGTTAAAGGACCAACAACGTGATGTTAAAGAAATTTTGGACATCCATTTGCGATGCCCTCATCAAGGTAGGTGCGCTCAAGCCAGAATGTCCTCATAAAACGCTTCCTCCAACAGTTTCATGTCGTTCTCCGGCAGCGCGACTGCGCACCATATGCTGCCATCATTGGCCGGAGTCGCCATCACATATACCTTCCCTTCACATTGAACCGCACCCGGTCCGACATACACCGGCTTACCCCATCCAAAATCCACATCGTAAAATGGAAGCCTAGCCCACCCCACCACCGCCACGTTCGGACTTTTGTAAGTGTGTGGGCCTCTTGCCATGGAGATCAAATCACCCTGTGATTCCAAATAATCAAGAGCAGATATGCAATAATCATGGTCGATTCGCGCAATTGCAGTATGGACTTTATCGACCGAGAATTCTAGTGGTTTCGATACAAGTTCAGCCGCTGTGGCGATTGGTGTGGCGGTGAATGCTACATTCCCAAAATACCCTTGTGGAAGCGGCGGTCGTAGCCTCGACCGCCCGTCCACCGGAATGTAGAGTTTGGTGAGCTGATCATTTGGTAGTTGGCGTGCCTTTGTAATGCACCGCCAGACGTGGGCTGCCACCGCCTCAAAAGCCGTGTATTTATATATGCCGTTGTTGTTGTTGTTGCATTTGGCCTTTAGAGCATTGAGTTGATCACGAGTGAACTTGAATATTTTAAAAATACATGGCGATTCTGATTCTGGTCCTGATTCGAATTCATTGTGTTGTTGGATTTCCAATGTTGGATGGGGTTCATACTCGACATGGGTGAACTGAGGTCGAGGCGGATTACGTGCGGATAAAACAGCTCGCCTGTCGAAAAATGGAGGGATCCTAATGTCGAGGCCTCGTGCCAAATGCGCCCACGTGATAATGGAATAAAGAGCAGAAACTCCATCCGACAAATGATGCTCGTTTGCGAAGCCTATGCAAACTCCACCACATTTGAATCTAGTCACCTGCATTACATTAGTTCATTTGACAAAACAACTAAATTGAATTAGTTAATTTGTAAGATATTGTGAGACTTAATAGCTTTTCTAAAGAGACAACACAATTTAAAATAGTATCCAATCTTTTTAAATCCGTTGTAAATAATAGCATTTTAGATTCAACTGACGGTAGACAAAAAGTTAGTTTCAAAATTACCAAACAACTAATTTTGACTAATTTATTACTGTTAATTGCCAAATAGACCCTAAAATTTTGTTGTCGTGATAGATAACTAAATTGTCCCTTCAAATGATATTTTACGTGTCCTAATTGAAGTAATGCGGAACATGTCGTCCTTACCTGAATCATAGTAAGAGGATATGCCGAAATCCCCAATGAATAATCTACCACAGGACAGAAGTGTAAATCGGGTTTTGGGTAGAAGTCCTCCAACTCATCCATCCGACCGTCGAATTCGGCGTCGACAAACAACACACCCTCACCATTGCAATCAATCTCGAAGCGATTCCCATTCTTGATCAACCTTCCGGCTATAGGGTAGAATTGCACCAATCCCCGGCTGAGCACATTCTTGAGCACTGCCGAGTCGAAGAAATTGGGGTCGCCATTGAAGGGGAAGAAGAATACGGTGACGGCGTGGTAACTCACTGGCACCACTGAGTCCAAATTGGACAGCCACACGGTTGTCCGAGGCGTCGCCTCCGCCGGACGCACAAATGTCGACTCTTTAATACGGATCCTCATCGTGGTTTCTAGTATTGTTTTTTTTTTTTTTTTTTTTTATTATGCCTAACAAGTGCTGTATCTTCCCTCACTGTTTTCCAAATCTGGTAAGTTCCAAACATATCAGAAAATTTAGGGGACATATTCGGACACGTTGTTGGAATTTTTTATATTTTTTATTTTTTCTTTGTGCGGCCCTAATCGACGATATTGATGAAGTAATAATAATTTATTCTTCCAATCAAGATCATATCTTGTTTGTTGCAGCTGTGGACGGCCGACACAGCGAATTGAAATACTCTCGGTTCCTTTTTAGTTGTCTTTTTAGAGATGAAAAAATATTCCAAAATAGTTGTCATTTGTAAATAGTTATAGTTATTTATGCTATATTTTTACTGTATTATCCTCCACTTTATATAAATGCTATTTCTTTATTTGTCTTTTTAGAGATGAAAAATATTCCAAAATAGTTGTCATTTGTAAATAGTTATAGTTATTTATGCTATGTTTTTACTATATTATCCTCCACTTTATATAAATGCTATTTCTTGATATTTATTATGAAAAAGTTTAGTTGAAGGGTAGAAATAGAAATTTATAAGCTAATTAATGCAAATCTTGATATTGAAATTGACCTGAAAGAGACAATTATTTAGGAACGGAGAGTACAAAGGATGATGGTCCACAAGCCAATTCAAGACACTCACTTTCAAAAAATTTAATTTTAATAAATCAATTGCATAAAATTAAATACTAGTGGTTGCATCTTGCATGCATTAATTGGAATCATTAAAGCTATACCTATCCAAATATAGCTCGGGACGGATGGTCACTTGGGAAAAACTAGCACCACCAATATGTTCAAAGTAAATATATTATATTTTTATTTAAATTATATATTTAATGAATTTTTAAATTATATTTTAAAATTCGTGAAATAATCGATTGAATGATCTCACTTGCCTTCTCCAAATCTGAATATAGGTGCAATTAAGAATCGGATGACTAAGGAAGGTGGATGTGTTACAATATAATGTTGATAACCTTCCTTAGTCAATGGCTATCCACGTAAGGTAGGATACTATTATTCTTTCCTTCATATAATGTCTCCTTCTCTTGCCCATTGGGAATCTTCCTTCAGATGCATGATTGTGCTTCCATAAAATATAAAATCGTCTGGATAAGATTTTGTTGGCAGACTACCTATCTATAATTCTTACATAGGGTTCCAACAAAGGTTTAATTTGTATCAAACATCCAAAAAAACTTGCCCCGAACAATAGCTATGTTTGGATTTGTCAATTGTCTTTGGGTTCTACGTACCGTTCCCGCTATGCTTGGATAGGTAGATTTATAATGAATCCAATTAATGCATTCAACTACTATTTAATTTTATGCAATTAATTTATAAAAATGAAAATTTTTTAATACTGCAAAAATATAGTAAAATTTTTGAAGTCAGTGTCTTGAATTGGTTATGGACCATCTTCTGTATTTCAATTCGCTGTGTCGGTCAACATCTGCAACAGAATATATTGATTAGAAGAATATATCAACTTCATCAATATCGTCGATTAGGGCCGCACAAAAAATTCCAATACGTGTCCGAATATGTCCCATCAATTTTCAGATAAGTTTGGAACTTACCAGATTTGGGAAACAGTGAGGGAAGAACAGCACTTGTTACTTTTTCTTTTTTTAATATTGACACTATTGACAAATATGTATCGAAGTCAAGTCACACAAATTACAAAGAGAAATAAAAGAGATAGGAGGGTCAGGTTTGAAGTCTAGGACATGACGACCACTAAGCCAAGTCTCTATTTTCCACACATTTGTTACTTGTTAGGCGAGTACTCTATAAAAATAATGCAAACCATAAAATATTAAGTTTAAATTAATTTATTTTATATATTCATTTTCTCAACCAAATATTGGCATCGGTAACTAGTGACTTGTCATATATTCCAAAAACTCGAGGTAAAATAGCTTCATTTTTAACAAATTTATCAATATATGATTAATTACCTAAATATATGATCCAGGCTATGTCCACCGTTTATGGCATGTATGAAACAATGATTGTTTTAAATAAATGCGCTTCGGCCCTCCATGTCCCGCTGTTGGAAAACGACATAAACGTCAAATGTCGTATTTGTTGAAGCCATCAAAGTAATAGTACGGCGCCATCCAAGTTGATTTCTCATCTACGGCGCCGAAAGTATTGAAGCCACCGCAAGAACAGTTTAGCATATGTTCGTTGTCTGTTATATGTTTTCATTTCTATAAATAGGTATTTCGATTGTTGTAATTCTCAGAGCGAAGTAAAGCGAGAAATATAAAGAAAGCTTTAGCTATACAACTCTCCGCTTTTGGTTATCGTTTTTAGATATCAAAAGTGTAAAGTGTCTTGTGTGTGTGAGATATCAAATCTACAAATTGGTATCAGAGCCTGAGTGATCCGAACTCAAAAAAAAAAATTGAGTATAAACACTCAAATTAAATTTACCCTCCGTGGAGCTGCTGTCCACCGCCTGCAACCTCTTCCGGCGAACTCGCACCGTTGATCACCGCCCGCTGCCACCACCAGCTACAGCCCACACGTTCAACGAGCCAGCAGCCTCAAGCTCCGCCTACCCGCTGCCTGCACACCACCTCCTCCGCACCGCAGAAGTTGCTCTCCCATCCAGCAAGCTCAGGTGCTATCAACCGCCACCGACGTCTGAAACTCCACCATCGTGTGCTGTCGGAACAGCGCCACTCGACCTCCATCGCCAGCGCCGTTGCTCACAGGAATCTCAAAACTGTCTTTGTTTCTCGAAAAATGGAGTTTTGAAACACTTGGTCAATACACAAGTGCATCGGTGGGCATTTAAAGGAGTAAGTCATTAAAAATTAAAGAGGTCCAATGGCGAATATTACGGGACAAATGTCACTGCCGCAGCTTACAAACGCAAATTATGAGAAGTGGAGTATTCAAATGAAAGCCCTTCTCGGAGCTCAAGATGCATGGGACGTGGTTCAAAATGGTTTTGTAGAACCAGAAAATACCGGGAAATTAACTGCAGCAGAACAAAAAGCATTGAAAGATGCGCGGTCCAAAGATAGCGGAGCCCTTTACATGTTATTCCGAGCCGTTGACGAATCAGGCTTCGAAAAAATATCCGGTGCCACCACCTCAAAAGAAGCGTGGGACATCCTTGAAAAATCATTCAAAGGAGCCGACCGGGTAAAGCAAGTGCGTCTCCAAACCCTTCGTGAAGAGCTTGAAAGCATGAAGATGAAAGAATCAGAAAATGTGTCTGACTACATCACCCGTGTCCAGACCGTGGCAAACCAACTCAATCGGAACGGAGAAGAATTGTCCGATGCCAGAATTGTGGAGAAAATATTGAGATCATTAACCAATGATTTCGAAAATGTTGTGTGTGCGATTGAAGAATCAAAAGACCTCAAAGTGCTCACCGTTGAAGAGCTCGCCGGATCTCTCGAAGCACACGAACAAAGGAAAAAGAAAAAGAAAGAGGAGTCACTCGACCAGGTACTCCAAACCAAGGCGTCAATAAAAGATGAGAAGGTTCTCTACACTCGAAACTTTCGGGGAAGAGGACATGGCCGTGGAAATCATGGCCACGGTCGTGGTATCCAAGGCTACAATTATGAAGGATACCATAAAGACAAATTTCAAGGAAGTCAAGCAAACTGGCGTGGAAGAGGACGCGCTCGAGGAAGAGGCGGTCGAACAAATTATTCCCACGTCAAATGCCAAAAGTGCCACAATATGGTCACCATGCCGAAGACTGCAACAACGAGGGTTGTTACAATTGTGGCAAGATGGGACACTTTGCAAAAGAGTGTCGGGCCAATAGACGAGTGGAAGAGACAACCAACCTAGTCGTGGAAGAGAAAGCAAATGGAGGTGTTCTCATGATGGCGCACAACGATGTCAACGATGACACATGCTGGTACCTCGATTCTGGAGCAAGCAACCACATGTGCTATGATGAGCATCTATTCAAAGAAATGCAGAAAGTTGACAATGGTCATGTATCATTCGGAAATGCATCAAAAGTACAAGTCAAAGGCCGAGGTACGATATGTTTCACACAGAATGATGGCTTGATAGGGACAATCCAAGATGTTTACTATGTCCCAGACCTCAAAAACAACATTTTGAGTCTTGGCCAGCTCGCAGAGAAAGGATACTCAACCTTTCTAAAAGATCAGTTGCTGCATCTGAAAGACAAGCAAGGACGTCTGATAGCTCGAGTCGAAATGGAGAGAAATCGAATGTACAAGTTGAACCTGCGAAGCTTGCAAGGGAAATGCTTACAAGTCAAAGAAGTAGATAAAGCATCGCTATGGCATCACCGCTTTGGCCACTTACATTATGATGGCCTGAAAAAGCTAGTGAAGATGAAGATGGTGAAAGGACTGCCTAGCATGGATTTTGGAGGAGAATTTTGTGAAGATTGTGTACTCGGGAAGCAAACAAGATCCTCATTTCAAAAGAAGGCCAAATATGAAGCGAAGCATCCGCTTGAGCTGATCCACACCGATATATGTGGACCAATTACTCCCGAATCTTTCAGCGGAAGGAGATACTTCATCTCTTTCATCGATGATTTCTCCCGAAGGACGTGGGTCTATTTGTTGAAGGAAAAATCCGAGGCATTCAAGGTGTTCAAAATATTCAAGGCGAGTGTTGAAAAAGAAACTGGCAGATCCATCAAAGCAATTCGATCTGATAGAGGAGGCGAATACACCTCGACAGCCTTCCGAGAATACTGTGAACAAGAAGGCATAAGAAGATTTCTGACAGCACCATACTCGCCCCAACAGAATGGCGTAGCTGAAAGGAAGAATAGGACCATCCTAGATATGGTTCGGTCGATGCTGAAAAGCAAGAAGATGCCCAAAGAATTCTGGGCAGAAGCTGTGATGTGTGCCGTCTACATACAGAATCGGTGCCCACACATGAAGTTGAAGAATCGAACACCACTGGAAGCATGGAGTGGTAAGAAGCCTACCGTCTCTCATCTAAAGATATTCGGTAGTGTAGCCTATGCACATGTACCAGATCCGCGAAGAATGAAGCTGGAAGATAAAAGCAAAGCATATGTTTTTATCGGATATGACGGACTCACAAAAGGGTATAAGCTGTATGACCCGATAAGCAAGAAGGTGATAGTCAGTCGAGATGTGCGAGTGAATGAAGCAAGTGAATGGGACTGGAATAACTCAAAGGAAGTTACAAACGAAGTCGGAGAATCGTCAGCCGTTGTTCCGACTGCTCTATTAACAAATCCTGAAATTGTTGAAGAAAAAGAAGAAGAAGATGAGCCACGACAACCCCGAATGAGAAGTCTCCAAGATTTGTACGACTCTACAGAGGTACATCTTGTATGTTTGTTGGCAGATGCTGAAAATATCAAGTATGAAGATGCCGTACTAGATGAAAAATGGAAAGCAGCCATGAATGAGGAAATTGAAGCAATCGAACGCAACAACACATGGGAGCTCACTGAATTGCCCAAAGGAAGTCAGGCCATTGGAGTGAAATGGGTCTATAAGAAAACGATGAATGCACAAGGGGAGATTGAACGATACAAAGCTCGACTTGTTGCAAAGGGATACAAGCAAAAGGAAGGAATCGATTATGATGAAGTCTTTGCCCCTGTCGCAAGAATGGAGACAATCCGGCTACTCATTTCTCAAGCTGCTCAGTACAAATGGCCAATATTCCAAATGGATGTCAAGACAGCGTTCTTAAATGGTGTACTCGAAGAAG
This sequence comes from Hygrophila difformis, assembly GCA_030278955.1. Lineage (NCBI taxonomy): Eukaryota > Viridiplantae > Streptophyta > Magnoliopsida > Lamiales > Acanthaceae > Hygrophila > Hygrophila difformis. Next base: position 1,079,568 of record JAOANR010000015.1, read on the forward strand.
AAGTCTACATTGAGCAACCACCAGGTTATCTGAAACTTGGAGGAGAAACGAAGGTGTTGAAGTTGAAGAAAGCGCTTTACGGGCTAAAGCAAGCACCACGAGCGTGGAATACTCGCATTGATGCATATCTCAAGGAGAATGAGTTTGAGCAATGTCCATACGAGCATGCCCTCTACATCAAGAAAAATGGAGGTAACATTTTGTTTGTTGCTCTTTATGTTGATGACCTCATTTTCATGGGTAACAGTGATGAGATGATAGAAGATTTCAAGAGAAGAATGAAACAGGAATTTGAGATGACTGATTTAGGCTTGATGAAGTTCTTCCTTGGTCTAGAAGTTAGACAAACCGAAAGAGGCATCTTTGTATCACATGAGACATATGCGAAGAAGATCTTGAAAGACTTCAAGATGGAGAAGTGCAACCCTGTATCAACACCCATGGAACCTGGAGCAAAACTTTCAAAGTTTGATGAAGGAGAACAAGTTGATCCAGGAAGGTACAGAAGCTTGGTTGGAAGCCTTCGCTACCTCACATGCACAAGGCCAGATATTGCACTAAGTGTTGGTGTTGTGAGTCGGTTCATGGAGAACCCAACTTATTCACACTGGAAGGCGTTAAAGAGAATCCTCAGGTACATTCAAGGAACAACGTCACATGGATTGTTCTACTCGAAGACAGAAGATTACAAGCTGATTGGATACTCTGACAGTGATTGGTGTGGAGATATTGATGATCGAAAAAGTACTGCAGGGTATGTGTTCTTTCTGGGAAATACTGCTTTCACTTGGCTTTCAAAGAAGCAACCGATTGTAACGCTCTCAACATGTGAAGCTGAATATGTAGCAGCATCTTGGTGTGTATGTCATGCTGTATGGCTTAGAAATCTATTGAGCAAGATGGAGATGAAGCAGTCAAGCGGAATAGTGATTCACATAGACAACAAATCTGCAATTGAATTGGCGAAGAATCCAGTGAATCATGAAAGAAGCAAACACATTGATGTTCGTTTCCACTTCATCCGAGATCATGTGAAAAGCGGAAATGTGGAACTAATGCATGTGGCAAGCCAAGAACAAGTGGCAGATATATTTACAAAGCCATTGCCAAAGGTACTGCTCGACAAGTTCAAGAAAATGATAGGGATGATAGATGGAAGAAGCATTTGAAGTTTACGGGGGAGTTTTGTTGGAAAACGGCATAAACGTCAAATGCCGTATTTGTTGAAGCCATCAAAGTAATAGTACGGCGCCATCCGAGTTGATTTCTCATCTACGGCGCCGAAAGTATTGAAGCCACCGCAAGAACAGTTTAGCATATGTTCGTTGTCTGTTATATGTTTTCATTTCTATAAATAGGTATTTCGATTGTTGTAATTCTCAGAGCGAAGTAAAGCGATAAATATAAAGAAAGCTTTAGCTATACAACTCTCCGCTTTTGGTTATCGTTTTTAGATATCAAAAGTGTAAAGTGTCTTGTGTGTGTGAGATATCAAATCTACACCCGCCAATTAAAAAAAATGGATTTTTGTTTTCCTTATAAAAATGAGGAAACAACAACACTTGTTATGTGTCTGCATCTATACATAAATCATATACACTAGTAGCAAATAGCAATCGTGAAACCATGACGACGAAAATCCGCATTAAAGATTCGACATTGGTGCGTCCGGCGGAGGCCAGGCCTCGTACTACCCTGTGGCTGTCCAATTTGGACTTGCTAATGCCCATGAGTTACCACACCCTCACCTTGTACTTTTTCCCCTTCAATGGTGACCCTAATTTCTTTGACTCCATGGTCCTCAAGAATGCGCTTAGCCGTGCATTGGTTCCATTCTATCCTGTTGCCGGAAGGTTGATGATGAACAACACCACTGGGAATCGCCTCGAGATTGATTGCAATGGCGAGGGTGTGTTGTTTGTCGAAGCCGAGTTTGATGGCCAGATGGATGACTTGGAGGACCTGTACGACCCTAAACCTGACTTACACTTGTGCCCCCAGGTCGATTATTCATCGGGGATTTCCTCGTATCCACTTTCATTGGTTCAGGTAATTAACAGTACTAGTAGTAAGGGACAATTAAACACTGACGTGGGACTGCCACGTCAGCATTAATAGCCATTAACAGGTGAGTGTGATGAATCGCGCAAAACTAGCATAGTTATCGGATGAATTGAGTTAATAGATTTCTTATGAGATGATTTGGGAAATCAAACACTATTTGTGTTCTTTTTCGTGAATTTAGGACAGATCGAAAAAATTTCATATAAATTGGCAGTTTTTGACGACGACGACATAGTAGTAATGACGAACTAATGCACGCAGGTGACTCGGTTCAAATGTGGTGGAGTCTGCTTAGGCATAGCAAAGGAGCATCATTTGGTTGATGGAGTTTCAGCTCTTCATTTCATCAACACATGGTCCGACATGGCTCGAGGCGGCCTCGATGTTAAGATCCCTCCTTTTTTCGACAAACGGGCTGTTTTATCCGCTTGCAATCCGCCTCAACCTCAGTTCACCCATGTCGAATACGAACCTCATCCAACACTGAAAGTCCCACGACAGAATGAATCCCCAACAATTTATAAAAGGTTCGAGTTCACTCGTGATCAACTCGATGTCCTAAAAGCTAAATGCAGCAATAAGTACACCACATTTGAGGTCGTGGCCGCTCACGTGTGGCGCTGCATCACAAGGGCACGCCAAGTACCGGATGACCAGCTCACCAGACTACGCATTCCAGTGGACGGGCGGTCGAGGCTATGTCCACCGCTCCCACAAGGGTATTTTGGGAATGTAATATTCACCGCCACACCAATGGCCACAGCAGCTGAACTCGTATCAAATCCATTACAGTTCTCTGTCGATAAGGTCCATAAGGAAATTGCGCGATTCGACCATGAATACTGCATCTCTGCTCTTGATCATCTGGAATTGCTGGGGGATGATTTGGTCTCCTTGAGACTTGGCTCAGACATGGATAAAAGTCCAAATGTTGGGGTGATAGGGTGGGGTAGGCTCCCATTTTATGAGGCGGATTTTGGATGGGGTAGGCCAGCATATGTGGGACAAGGCGGTGTTCAATTTGAAGGGAGGGCATTCGTGATGGGGAATGCGGCCGGAAACGACGACGGCAGCAGCATATCGTGCGCAATTGCACTACAGGAAAAAGACATGCGACGATTGAAGAAAGTGTTTTATGAGGACATTATTCTACAGGTTTGATCCCAGCTGCCATGGAATTGAAGTCCCGGATATATATAATTTACATCATGTGTTCATGTTTTCGTTGATGGTCCTGTAACTTTAATTATGCTGCGTTTCATTTTTCTGAACCTATATATGACTGAACTGTGGTTATGTAGCCGTGTGGACTTTGTTGGCTTGTCCGAATGTTACATGGCACTTTGTTCAAATAAACTACATTTTATTTAAAGATATCTGTTCATGTCAGAATAGTTACCATCATTTTAAATAGTTCTGTTAATTAGTACTACTAAAACAAGATTCAAAACATTGTTTTTTACAATCAGTATACATTGGCACACTAGGCGACGACTTCAATAAAATTTCATCGCATTCCCGCGAATTTCTCACTACAAAAAAAAAACAAAAAAAAAACCTGTATCGCAACAGGAAAATGCGACAGAATCCAATCTGTAGCTGCCACGGAATAGGGAGAGTCGCCATTGGAGCGACCGATTCAGTCGACGGGCAATGGTGGTCGCATTTTGGCGGCGGAGCTTGCGACAGATCTTTATTAACCGCGAAACGGCAACCAATTATTCAGTCGCTGAATGAAATATGGTTGTATTCCCTTTCGTTGTAATTGATCTCAGATTTAGACAACTCTCATCCCATTTTCACCTCGTCCCGATCCACTTGCCCTCCTCTCACACGAATCCATCTTGCCACCATCCTGACGATGGGCCAAGTTTGCTGTGATCGTTGGCGCCGTGACCCCGTTCTCGAGCACGAATAACGACGTAAACCTGTTGAGCCGCAATATTAAAATTACTCAACCTACCAATAACAGTTGGCTTGAGTGATTTGGGCTCTAATCGCTTAAGTAAGGTCTCGGACCGAGCCTTGTGTATGAAAAAAGTTGCGTTGGGAGAAACGTCCTTCATTGCTCATGTAAATCCTCGAGAAATTAATTTTGGTGCAATGTGGTTTAGGATACCGGGTTTCACAAAACAAAATAAAAAATAAAAATAAAAAAAAATAATTAAAAAAAATACTCAACTGTAATATGCAATTGATAGAAAATTGACTACCTAAAATCACCAATAACATTTTCCTCAAGGATATTCAACCAATATCGGGCTAAAAAGGAAAGAAAGATATTATGGGCCTAAAATAGTCACCATATACTTCATGTCGCAAGGATTGTCTAGCCAGTTCAAACTGTCGGTATTGGTCTGAAATGGCAGTTCATGGTTCCAAAATTATGCAACTAGAACCGAATGGGTAGTTTAGGTAGGCTGCCTGTTTAAAAAAACGGTTTGCTCCAACTTAAAGTTTGTACTTTTTTTTAAAAAATATATAAAAAAAGTAAATAATAGAAAATTTTCTTTTTGAATTGAAAATTGAACTATTGAAGCTAAGTGACATTTTTTTAAATGCCCAAAAAAATGAATTTATTTTCCTTTTCAATTTTTAATACATTTATTAAAAAAATAAATTTACCAAAATAATTAGATTTATAAAAACCAACTGGAAAGTTCAATATTAATTCGAGGATTCTCTAGCTTCGGCTTCGCCATAAAATATTAATTCCAGTAGGGACTTGGGAAATGGGAAGAACTGGCATCATGTTGCTTTTTTTTTTTTTGCTGAACAGCCTATACAGGCTAGTAAAGGGATAATGGGAGCTCATGCCACATAAATTATAAAGGGAAATAAAACGGAGGGATAGGGGACCGGTGGGGAATCAAACCTTCAATCTTTCGTTGGAAATCGAGGGACTTAACCACTTGGGTTAAGTCTTCATCCCGTTAGTTTTTAAAAAGTCCATTTAAATATGCTTAATGAGTTTTTAAAATATATAATTCATGAAATAAATACTCTCTCCGTTAGTTTTCAATTAGTCCGTGTTCCTTTTTTTAATCTCTTAGAAAAGGGTCCAATATATTCATATTTGGTAAAATAAAATGAGTGAAAAAATAAAAGATGGAGTGGAGTGTGAGGAAAGTGGAAAGAGAGTATGTGTTTATTTTTTTCTTGTTGAACAACCTATACAGGCTAGGAAATGGGTGGTGGGAGCTCATGCCATACAAATTATAAAGGGGAATAAAAGGGAGGGATAAGGGGTCGGTGGGGAATCGAACCTCCAACCTTCCATTGAAAGTCGAAGGGCTTAACCACTTGGACTAAGTCCTCATCCACTTATGTATTTTGAATTTACATAAATAATGATTAAAATTTAAAAATTAATTTAATATATGCGGTGAATGCATGCACATGGTTTTGTATTATGACATAAAAGAAAGCTTAGTTGTAGAGTGCGAAACTAGAAATGATAATAAGGGTGGGCCGATTATATTAAAAAAAAGTTTCACAAAAAGAATAACCCAAAACCAACTACAAACTATTATAAATATCATTCAAATAACGTTACACAAAATAATAATGCAAACCTAACTTCCAACTGAGGGTGAAGAACATCCACGTGGTTACTATAATGTTCGAGTTGCCATATTTTGAAATCTCTACAAAAAAAAAAAAAAACACTTACCGATATGGAGATGGATTGCAGTTAGGAGTTAATCATATTCTTATTTTTCTTTGTTGTCACACTTCGAAATGAAAATGGTTAGACTTTGGAATTTGATTTTTAATGATGGTGAATTGGTGATGAACGGCAAAAACCTAGTAGAGAGGAAGCTAGAAAGAAAAAACCTAGTATAAAGGATTATAAATAATTTGAGTTTCTTAAAATTTAAAAGAAAAAATAATCAACTAAATGATGGCACATACTACTAAAATATTTGACTATATATCTCCTCTCTACTATATACTATAAACATTTTGGCACAATTTTATGAGGGGCCCACGCCATTGCTATGGTTGGTGTGGTTTCGCCCCTGTGTAGAGTTATTATTGAGGAAGCTAAGAGTTAGCAGTCCCCCAATCATTCGTAGGGGTGGCCATATATTGGTGGGTACGCGACATGTACATCGGGTATCCGATTGGATCGGGTACCCAATCCTCTCCTTTTTTTTGAACATTGCCTTGTCGGGTTCATGGTTAACACTGCCTTGTCCTACATACGCTGGTCTACCCTGTTGCGAAAATGTGCCTCAAAACAAACCCAATTTGGTACAATCGTAAACCCAAATTAGTCAAATGCAGCAAAATGCACAAACACAGAGAATTTACATGGTTTGGTCAAATCGACCTACATCCACATGCAAAAGGAGAAACAAATTTTTACTATGAGAGGTAAATATTACAAAAATGGTTTGGACAATAATTCCCCGACCCACAAAACCCACTCACAAATGAGGGCTTCTTACAAAAGAAACCTACCAAAACACCACCCTAAGAGTATGGAACTCTATCAGTCAAAATCCTCTATTTTATTAAAGAGCTGCCATTGGCCCCACATTAAGGGAATTGTCACTATCTCTTATCTAAAATGAGAGCTGGCTTATGCCCCTTTTATTTAACAAGGCTGGTACTGTCTGTACTCTTGCCCTTTCTGTCTAAATAATTGGGGTTGTGGTGTACTTCTTAAAGCACCCAGAGATGCCCTTTTATAGGAGCACCACCTAACAAATCTCCACCTTGGTGCGACCTAAGCATAGTCGAACAATGACTAGGCTCCACCTTAATCTTCAAATTTCCCCCGAAAACAAATGTACCCAAACCATACTCACAAATGTGCCAAACAGTACTCCAACTCTTCTTTTGCCTCCAAATTTCCCACCATGGGTAAACAAAATGCCTCAGAGAGGCAACCAATAGAGAACCAACATCAGATGTCCCTCTCAAATAGCGAATGATTCGCTTCAGAGAAAGCCAATGCTCTTTCCCTGATTCCTGAAACGGCTAACACTGACTGTTTGTGCCAAATCTGGCCTAACACTCACCATGGCATACATCAAGCTGTCCACTGCACTAGAATGGGAAACCTATCCCATATACTCCTTCTCAGTTTCAAACTTAGGTGCAAACATAACTGAGAGCTGTGTATCATCAACGCGTGGAGTATTCAAATGTTTTGCCGAAAACATGCCAAACTTTGACAGAATCTCCTGGATATAGCTCTTCCGCGACAAGAAAAACTTCTTTTGATCTATCTCAATAGAACTCCATCCCCAATTATGCGCTGTACCCAAATCGCAAAATGTCGAACTCTACATATAGTAGAAAATCAATCTTGCTCGTCTGAGTCATCTTTTCAAGCTCCACCTTATTGTCAGCACCCAAATCACAAAATATATACTATAATATCTATAATTTATAATTACAAAATATTGTAATATTGTTCTATTTTATGAGAAAATTATTATTCAATCATTAATTATTTTAAAGTTATGAAAAAAATTAATTATTAATTTATAATATCTATAATCTATACACTACAAGAAAATTTCGTTTTACCGACCCCATTTTGGGGTCGGTAACTAGGTTTTACGGGTCGTCTACAGGTTTATCGACCCCATTACCGACCCCAATCCCGGGTCGGTAAATTGATGGTAGGTAATTTGGCTCCGACCAAAGATTCTGGGGTCGGGAGATTACCGACCCCATGTGGGTCGGTAAAATTACCGACTCCATTACCGACCAACATTGGGGTTGGTAAGCGAGGTCTAGGGACCTCGAGGACCCGAGATTACCGACCCCATTACCGACCCCATTTTTTTTTTTGTAGTTAATTGAGTAGAAATATAAAATAAAATGAAATTAATTAAATAATAAATATTTTATTAATTAAATAAAATATAAAATAAAATTAATTAAATCAAAAAAATTAAAAACAATGAATTAAATAAAATAATAAAATTATTCAAAAATTAAGATAATTTAAATAATAATATAAAATTATTTTTAATAAAAAAATTAAAAAAATTAATTAAATTAAAATATTAATTCAGTAATTAAATTAATAAATAATTAAATTATAAAATAAATAAATAATTAATTGGCCCAAATAAATAAATAATTAAATTATATAAATAATCAAATAAATATTTAATAAAAATATGAACTAAATAATAAAATAATGGAAAAAATTAAAAAAAAATTGAAAAAAACTACAGACCCCAATTGGGGTCGGTAATGGGGTCGGTAACAATTACCGACCCCAATTGGGGTCGGTAATGGGGTCGGTAATACCGACCACATTAATTATGGTCGGTGTTTTGGTTTTCAAATATCACTGGGCCCAATAATGGCTAAATTTTACCGACCCCACTTTGGGGTCGGTAATGGGGTCGGTAAATCCGACCCGTACTATGGTGGTCGGTAATTGGGGTCGGTAATTGGATTTTTTCTTGTAGTGATAATTTATTATTGGTCTTGAGGAGAACCTCATTTTAAGAGAATTTATTCACTAATTGGTATCACTTGTAGGATACAGTATTTGCGTGGGGATGAAATGAAAGTAGTTGGATGGCTACTTTATTCACTAATTGGTATCACTCGTAGGATACAGTATTAATAACTGAACCCGTAGTTATTAAAGTTGGGTAAAAGTAATTATCTAATGACTATATATGACATCTTCTCATGCAAGATTGCCTTTCAAGTTCAAAGAAGACATTTCCATATTATTATTTTTTTATGCAATGACTATAAATAAAATTCAGGTCAATCATTCTCTAAAGTTGAGTTGTTTTTTTTAGAAATCCAGTATTCAGCTATGGTTATATGTTGACTTTTCTAGGGTTACAAATCTGCATGGGTTGAAGATGGTCATGTGAATTCCATATGCATGACGAATGTAGTATATAAAGTTTTTCAATGTTTGTAAATATTATTAAATTTTTCTTCACATATTTTTTTTTATGGAAAGAGCCGTCTATGATTAATTATTAAATTCTGTTTGTCTATACCATACTCAGCTTATATGGGCGGGGTAATACTAGAAAAAAGTCGTGTAAATTAGGGGGAAACCGTGAACGGCCATAATTTTTTTGGCTTGACTGAACTGCCAGTCTGCCATATCTTTTTGGACGGATTTGTGGGTAGAGGGTGGCCTGTCGTTGAGGGAAACTTTCCCTAGAATTTATGCTTTGGCGGTGAACAAGGAGGGGAGGATAGTCGATTTTGGAAAGTTTGGCATTTTCAGACAGTTCCAACTGGCCAGACAACACTATCTTAGCACCTGCCGACCCGTAAAGTTTGGCAGGCCACAATCTTTTTTTTTTTTTTTTTAAATTTTATAAAGGTGACATGAAACTGTCGGCAAAATATATATATATATATATATATATATATATATATAAGCTACAGCAAAGAGGAAGTTGAGGGGAGGAGAAAAAACAGTAAACTAGAATCGAGGGAACCAGCCCCCAAGCGGCCAGCAGTGTGTCGCAAGCCACAATCTTTGTGACATGGTGATAATTTTAGGCGGAAAAAAACACCATTGGTCGCATAAATTTCCCAAATTTCGATTTCAGTCCCATATTAATTTGATTAACACAATCAATCAATTATTTTATGCTAATATTAGCACAATCCATCCCAAACCCCCTTAATGACGTTTTTTGCTAACGTGGCGCAGTATTATGCACACTTATCATGTTGCCACGTCAGCATAATCATGCACCACGTCAGCAAAAATGTGTCATTAAGGGGGTTTGGGGCGGATTATGCAAAAATTAGCATAAATAATGGACTGATTGTGTTAATCAAATTAATATGAGACTGAAATCGAAATTTGGAAAATTTATGGGACCAATGGTGTTTTTTTTTTCCATTTTAGGCCCATAATATTTTTCTTTCCTTTTTAGCTCGATATTTGTTAAATATACTTGAGAAAAATGTTGTCTGAGCACCATACCACTCACGTCAACTGCGTGTGTTGAGTAACATAGTAAATTATTTTTATTATAAATATGTATATGTAGCCATTGTATACTGATTGTATAAACAATGTTTTTCGGTGAACGTATAAACAAATGTTTTGAATCTGTTTTTTTTTTTTTTTTTTTTGGGGTATGAATTAACAAAACTATTTAAAATGATGGTAACTCGTTTGAGATGAATAGATATCTTTGAAAAAAAAAAACATGTAGTTTATTTGAACAAAGTGCCATGCAGTGGCGGATTTGTGAAGGGGCTTAGGGGAAAAAACCCAAATAGGCCCACAATTATGCTTGATTTCTCAAATTATCCCATAAAAACCTATTAACTCAAAGGATTTAGTAACTATGTTAATCTTGCCAAATCCATCTCATCCACCCCATAATGATAATTAACGCTGACGTGGCAGTGGATTAGTGTGTCTAATGACGATGACGTGGCAGCACCATCCACTGCCACGTCAGCCTGGGGTGGGTGGGACGGATTGGGAAAAATTAGCAAAGTTATTGGATTGATTGAGTTAATAGATTTTTTATGGGATGATGTAAGAAATCTATATCTATATAATACTCCCTCCGTTTTTTAAATGTTGTAACATTTAAAAATTGGGTACTGTTTACACACGCACTTTGACTTAAAGTTTTATCATAATTATACAAGTTAAAATATAGTCAAGTGGGATCTTGTTAGATTCGTCTCGTCAAGTAGTTTTTAAATATCGAACTTTTAGAATTTTTACTTGTACCGAACTTGAGTTATTAATGGTTTAAAATATGTATTGGACTGCGTGCACAGTGGGTCCGTTTCAATTTTTAAAAACGGAGGAAGTATATAAAAACAATATCCCTTATGAACAGTAACCTACTTTTATGAACAGTAACCTATCAATTCTCTCTCACAAAAATTCCCTTATGAACAGTAACCTACCTATTTCATCATCATTCACTTTCTGCACGCAATCCATTACACATTTCTAATAATCAATAACTCATCAATAACTCAAAATGTGTAGAAGAAAAAATTCTAAAAATTCAATATTTTAAAACTAAATGATGAGACGAATCTAACAAGACCCCACTTGACTATGTTTTTTCTTATATAGCTGTTGTATAAGCATTAGTAAAAGTTGAATAATAGACAATAGCAAAAATCAATTCTTTTTCACTATAAAAATGAAGGAATTATAAATGTGTTAAAAAAAACACAGTGCACTTTCAAAATATATGAAACCAAATTTGAGCGAAATTCACAAATTCACGTTAGATAATTTAATTGCATTAATTATTATAGATATAGAATAGTACCAAATAAAAGAAGTAACAAAAACTTTATGAGTTGATAGCTGAATAATAAATAGTAGCAAAAATCAATTCCTTTTCATAATAAAAATGAATGAATTATTAAAATAATGCACTTTCCAAATATAGGAAAACCAAATTCGAGCGAAATTACATTTCATAATTTAATTTTATTAATTATTATAGATAAAGAATACTACCAAATAAAGGATGTAACAAAAATTTTATGGAAATATTTTTATCTTTGCTTTTTCATTTTATTTTGTCCTTTCAACTGGTGTTTGTAATATAAGTATTTTTTAAGATACTAAATTGTAATATATAAATATTGGTAAAGACATATGTTGGTAGATTTCTATGCAATGTATAAATATACTCATATAATGTTTCAAATAGTTTAAGGAGGTTGGGGAATATAATCGATATAATATAATTGAACATTTCTATTCGTTAAATGCGATAATTTTATTCATATTATTCATTACTTCCGCCCATTGGGCGGGGGAAATACTAGTCAACATAATTATGGGACTATTCGAATTTTTTTCCGGCTTGAGGGGGCCGCCGCCCCCGAGTTCGAAATTTGCCTATTAGTTTTTATATAATTATGTTTATTTTAGCTATAGTATAAATTTTTTAATATAATTTCGCCCCCTCAAACTCAAACTTTGGCTTTAATATTTTACACAGTTGTATTAATTTTAGTTGTAGTATAAATCATTTCCAGTAATTCACGGGGAAGAACAGTAAAAAGAAGGCAACATTTGTTTGTTAGTGGAATTTTTTAACATAGACTAATATTAGCTTTAATCAAATAAAATAGTATTTGTCTACTAGTGATTAGTGTGCAACATTTGATTTTATTTGTTATAGTCAAAATTAGTATTTGAAATTCATTGTTGTGGACAATTTAATACGTTCGTATATTGAAATATTTTACTTTATTTAAGGCAAAATTTAAAGATATTTTATTTCCAAGAGTTCGAAACCATATAAATGCTCCTTCTAGCTCTATAAATTTGAATTTCAGTAATGTTAGCAAGACTAACAAGAAGGCCCGGGTAGAGTTAGATGAAGAGAAAGACATTTTCGACGATATAGAAAAATAAAAATCAACTGATAGTTATTCTGCGGAAATTAAAAATGAAATAAGGCGAAGACGTTTGGTCGTATACCCCGCCCCCGCCCAGACACTCTGCGTCTACCACTGGTACCGTCATGTAACATTCGGACAAACCAACAAAGTCACACGGCTACACAACCACAGACATGCTCAAGTAAGCTGAAACTGAAAAAGCAAACACAACCACAGACATGCTCAAGTCACACGGCTACACAACCACAGACATGCTCAAGTCACACGGCTACATAAATTCCACAAAAGCAAACACAAAACACACCTCTCGACAAATTATATATAGGTTCAGAAAACTGAAAAAGCAGCTGTGGTCAAACCTGTAGAGTAATGTCCTCATAAAACACTTGCTCCAATCGTCGCATGTCATTCTCCTGTAGTGTAATTGCGCACCATAAGCTGCTGTCATTCCCTGCAGGATTCCCCATCACGTATACCATCCCTTCATCTTGAACACTGCCTTGTCCCACATACGCCGGTCTACCCCATCCAAAATCTGCATCATAAAATGGAAGCCTAGCCCACATTACCACCATCACGTTTGGACTTTTATAAATATGCGAGCCTCTTGCCATGGACACCAAGTCATCCTGCAATTCCAGATAATCAAGAGCAGAGATGCAATATTCATGGTCGATTCGCGCAATTTCTTTATGGACTTTATCAACGGCGAATTGTAGTGGTTTTGACACAAGTTCCGCTGCTGTGGCCATTGGTGTGGCGGTGAATATTACATTCCCAAAATACCCTTGTGGAAGCGGTGGACATAGCTTGGACCTCCCGTCCACTGGAATGTATAGTTTGGTGAGCTGGTCGCCATCTGGTACTTGGCGTGCCCTTGTAATGCAACGCCATATGTGCGTTGCCACCACCTCATAAGTGGTGTACTTAGTTGTCGTGTTGTTGTTGTTGTTGTTGTTATTGCTGCATTTAGCCTTTAGGACATTGAGTTGATCACGAGTGAGCTTGAACCTTTTATAAATTGATGGCGATTCATTCTGTCGTGGAACTTTCAGTGTTGGATAAGGTTCATATTCAGCATGGGTGAACTGAGGTCGAGGTGGATTGCGAGCAGATAAGACAGCCCGTTTGTCCAAAAAAGGAGGGATCTTAACATCGAGGCCTCGAGCAATGTCCGCCCATGTGTTGGTGAAATGAAGAGCCGAGGATCCATCAAACAAATGATGCTCGTTAGTGATGCCTAAGCAAACTCCACCACATTTGAATCTAGTCACCTGTATTACATACGGACAATTTCCTTGTCATAAAATTGTTACTATTTTACATTATGGTGGGTGGTGAGTCTTGTATTTCCTCCGTTCCTACGGACCCACCTTGCACGCAATCCAATACATGTTTTTAATCCGTAATAACTCAAATTTCATATAAGTAAAAATTATAAAAATTTGATATTATAAATCTATGCGATTAGACGAATCCAATAAGATCCCACTTGACTACATTTTATCTTATATAATTGTATTAAAAAGTCGAGTCAAAGTTACTCGATGAACAGTAACAAAAGTCGAAACGTGCATTTAAAAAGGAACCGAGGTAGTATTTTACAAGGCAATACCTAAAAAAAAATAACCATCATGAAATAAATTAGATGACTCGTGTATACTTGCATTGGAAAATATTTAAAAATAACTCTACCATTTCGGATGTAAAAAATAAAAACAAAAATAAAAAGACCAATTTCTGATGAAAAAGAAAACCAAAGAAGCAAGTGAAAAACATTTAAACAGCAGCTCATCTTTTTACAGCTACATATCCTTTTTTAGATTCAACCTATCACAATGAAAATCCCAACAATCAACACCGAAAATTCTTTTATTACCTGTCCTAAATTAAATGCACACATGTCCCTTACAAGTCTTTACCTGAACCAAAGAAAGCGGATACGAGGAAATTCCCAATGAATAGTCGACCTGGGGGCAGAAGTGTAGGTCAGGCTTAGGGTAGAAGTCCTCCAAGTCATCCATCCGACCATCAAATTCGGCGTCGACAAACAACACACCCTCACCATTGCAATCAATCTCGAGGCGGCGATTCTCATCAGTGTTGTTGTTGTTCAGCCTTCCGGCAACAGGATAGAATGGCACCAATGCACGGCTAAGCGCATTCTTGAGGACCATCGAATCAAAGAAATTAGGGTCACCATTGAAGGGGAAGAAGTATACGGTGAGAAGATGGTAATTCATGGGCACCATGGAGTCCAAATTGGAGAGCCACAAGGTTGTGCGAGGCGTGGCCTCCGCCGGAAGCACCAATGTCGAGTCCTTAATGCGGATTTTCATTGACATGGTTTCACGATTGATATTTGCTAGTAATGATCTGTAGATGCCCACACATAACGAGCGTTGTTGTTTAACAACTGCAGGTAAGTTTCTTAAATATCAGAGAACTGAAGGGGCATATTAATTAGGACACGTTGTTCGAATTTTTTTGTGTGGACGGAATTGACAATGAATTAAATGTTGCAAGAGATTTATGATACCAATTGTTGGAATTTTATTTAATTGGGAGATCAACACTTTTTGAGAATTTAGAATTTGTGTATCTAAATTTCGTTCTCCATTCTCTGATACCAATTTTGTTATTCTGAACTGGGGAGATCTATTGAGTTTAGGAATTATGTTTCTCTAAAACTCGTCTCAATTTTTTTCATTAACATTACACGGCTATTTATAGCCGGAAGGAATACAAACGTAAGAATATAAAACACAACATTGTTGACAAATGTTTTACACGCAATCCACAATATTTGACGGATTGTAATTCAAACATAATGGCACCTTTGATTACGCAGGGATCTTTGATTTCGGCTGAGCATCTTTGATTACGGCTGAATCATGCGTTGTCGGTAATCTCTTGCTGCTACATTGGACGTGAATGAGTTTAATGATTCAACATTTTCCCCCCTTAAACTCATTCATTTGAAATCTTGAATTCCAAGCTCTTGATAATTCTTCAATCCATAGAGCGCTTTCTTCAACCTGTAATCATCTTGAATGGAATTGGACAATATCTCATTTCGGCACTGATTGCTCAGCAACAATTAATTTTGCACTGATTTTCTGAATGAATTCTTCCCAATCCCAACTAATTCTTTTCTTTTTTTTTTTTTAAATCACTCCACACCCTTTTTTTAAAAAAAAAATCCGCACTATTTTTTTTAATCACCCCATTTCTTTTAATACCTCATTAACCAATTTCTTCACCTAATAAAACTTTGTCGGGTGACTCTCAACTCCACTCATTTTTTTTTTTAATTTGCAGTGTCCCACCTCTTTTAAGAAAATCACACTCTCACTTCTTTCTTTTTGTTTTGGTCTGACTCTCCACCTTTCTTTTCCTTTTTTTTTTTTTTTTATAATTTCCCAATCTCCTAAAGATTCCTATCCACCACTTCCGACAAAATCAATTTCACTAATTAATTCCCAAGTCCCAACTTCAATTCTTGGCCCATATGTTTCACCCACTTTTCTTTATCAATGCCCAATCTTCACTTCAATTTGCCTAGAGGCTAAGGCTGAGAAATAATTTGGGAGAGAGAGGGACGCAGCAAGGGACCAAGAGTAGCTAGCAGTGGTAGTGTTGGATGGAGAACAAGGGATGTAGGCCAAGAGAGAGCAATGGCTTTAGTAATTGGTGAGAGCGGCATAGGTTTGCGAGAGGACGCGACAGAGGACTGCTGCTTGGCGAGGGTTCCGGCATGCGCGGCAGCGAAGGCAGGGATGGCACTGGAGGGCAGTGACGCGCAGGCGAAGGTGGTGCTTTTTGGTGCTTGTGAGCACGGATTAGGTGGTCTGGACAACAGCTCAATGGTGGCTGGACTAGGCGGCGCGGCTGGGTTGTCTGCTGCAGTTCGTGCAGGTGACGTGGATGGCGGAGTAATGGAGCAGCGGAGTGGCTGGAGCTTGTGGGTGCGCCAGGGATATAGCCGGCGGAGGCTGGGATGTGTTCGTCGTCGGTAGGATGCTCTTGGCACAAGAGCGGTGGTAGCGGAGGCTCAATAGATCGGGCCGGCGGCGATTGGCTCGGTGATGGTGTCGGATCTGGTGATAGCAGTAGGAGGCACTTCAGCGGTGTTTAGTGGTGGCTGCTGGTCGGCTCTCGATGGTGCTCCGTGGTCGGAGGAGAGAGCAGAGGCTCTGGCTCGTCGGAGTTGTGGCGACGGCGGTGGTTCTTTCGCGGTTGCAGCTGATGTTGGCAGCGGCTGGCTCAGGTTCCTTTCTGGCAACAGCGGTCTGCTCTTGCAAAACCCTGTAAGAAATGTCTTTTAATTGAGTGTTTATACTCGAATTTTTTTAATGCTCTGAGTTTGGATCGACTCAGGCTCTGGGCTCTACCCAGCTTTTCTTCTTCCATCTGGGTGTGGATCACTCAGGCTCTGGGCTTCTACCCAGCTTTTCTTTCGCTCTGAGTTTGGATCACACGGGATCACTCAGGCTCTGATACCACTTGTTGGAATTTTATTTAATTGGGAGAACAACACTTTGAGAATTTAGAGGTTGTGTATCTAAATCTCGTTCTCCATTCTCTGATACCAATTCTGTTATTCTGAATTGGGGAGATCTATTGAGTTTAGGAATTATGTTTCTCTAAAACTCGTCTCAATCTTTTTCATTAACATTACACGGCTATTTATAGCCGGAAGGAATACAAACGTAAGAATATAAAACACAACATTGTTGACAAATGTGTTACACGCAATCCACAATATTTGACGGATTGTTATTCAAACATAATGGCTCCTTTGATTACGCGGGGATCTTTTGATTTCGGCTGAGCATCTTTGATTACGGCTGAATCATGCTTTGTCGGTAATCTCTTGCTGCTACATTGGACGTGAATGAGTTTAATGATTCAACACCCATTTCCATTTTCACCGACCCCCATTTTCAATAGTAAATCTCAGGATCCCCATGGTCAACATCGCACCATCAAAGTTCCCCAACAGAAATAACTGATTTCCTCGGATTGCTCTCCCAATCCTTCACCGTCGAACTCCCCATCGTCATCATCGCCATGGGCCACCATGTTCTCATGGAGGTTCACCGCCATTCTAGATGTTATCGTTTTGGTTGGGGATAGAAGCCTGGCCCGATTGGTGGTTGAAGGGAAGTGCAGGGCCATCTTTTCCTGACAAGGAGAACCAAAATTCCATCTTTTCCTCTTCCCAAACAATAACATGCCGGATTGGTTTGTGATTCTCCGTCAAGACGCCACCCTACGGATCTCCGTTCTGGCGAGCCTCCTCAAACTCCGATTCATCAGGACCCGCCAGATCCAACCCCAAATCCACCTCCCCTGCCCCACGCCGCCCTCCTTCCCCTTCGCCCTCCACCTCGCGTGCCAAACCCTCTCCGGATCGGTCCGCCTCTACCAAGAAGAAATCCCCTCCGGATCCTCCCTAGACAACCCGGATCTCGGCACCTTCCTTCTCAAATTGGCTCGGGACACCATTGCCTCGGACGAAGGCCCCACCAAAGCCTGGGATGAATAGGGTTTTTCCTTAGATTTTGATTGTGTTACCATTGTATCAACTATCAACGAACATTCGTGGCTGACTAATTTAAGTACAATAAGATAGTGGTCCCATTTAGGCAATTCAAGATTTTCATAACTAAACTCATCGATTTAGATCCTAAAATGTGAAATTAAATATATTTTGAATGAGATATATTAAAGAAAAATGAGATAAAATACTTAAAATTTAAACTTCAAAGCCTAACATGTAAGACTACTATAGCCTTAAGTATTAAAGTATCATTTTATATTTGCATCATGCATTACTAGAAGAATCCCGCTAAAATTATGGTAGCTAACGAATTTCAGTCGCTAACGAATTTTGATCGCTAACATCTTAAGTGGCCGATTTTTACCTTAGTTTTCGGCTGCTAAAATAAAAAATTGTTCTAGCATTGGCTGATTATTAGACACACACGTAACTCAACTCCAAGCACTTAAATAATACATCCAATTACACAAACACACCTTTACACAAACTTTAAAAAATGCAAAACTAATTAAAGTTAAAGGACCAACAACGTGATGTTAAAGAAATTCTGGACTTCCATTTGCAATGGCCTCATCTTGCTAGGTGAGCTCAAACCGAAATTTCCTCATAAACGCTTCTTCAAACAGTTTCATGTCGTTCTCCGGCAGCGCGACTGCACACCATATGCTGCCGTCATTGGCCGGAGTTGCCATCACGTATACCTTCCCTTCACATTGAACCGCACCTGGTCCGACATACACCGGGTTAACCCATCCAAAATCCACATCATAAAATGAAAGCCTAGCGCACCCTACCACCGCCACGTTCGGACTTTTGTAAGTGTGTGGGCCTCTTGCCATGAAGATCAAATCACCCTGTAATTCCAAATAATCAAGAGCAGAGATGCAGTAATCATGGTCGATTTGCGCAATTGCACTATGGAGTTTATTAACCGAGAATTCTAGTAAAATTACATTACATAAAATTTTGTTGTCATGATAGATAAATAAATTCTCCCTTCCAATGATATATTTGTTGGGTCCTCCCAACTATTACCCAAGGTCAATAAAACAATTAAGTGTGGGCTGCCATTTCATTAAATGAGTGGGGAAAGTGAGCTGCAGACACATTATTAAGAGAAGCTGTCGAAAATTATTAATAATACAAACAACACAGAACAGCCAAAAAATAGAGAAAGAAAAATAGCAGCTGCAGAGAGCAAAACGCAGCTGCCTTCTTCCTCCGTCCAGATTCCGATTTCCGGCCAAACGGTGAAGCAAACCTTGTCCGATCAGGCTGAAATTTTTACAGCAGGTGCGGGACATCTTGTTCTTGATTTCGTACGGTGGAGATCGAATTTCAACGGTTAGAAATTTTTGTATAATTTTCTGTTCGGGGCTGCAGTTTTGAGTTCTTATTTTCCGATTTGGTGTTCTTGGTGGAGTTTGAGATTGTGGTGACTTTGTGTTGTTGTAAGGCCACATCTTTGGTTGTGATTTTGGCAGACTTTGTGTAATCTCCTTTTGGTGATAGTGGATTTGAGATAGGCTCAAGAGCCTCGTGGTTTTTACCTTCCGAATTGGAAGGGTTTTCCACGTACATCATTGTGTTCTAGTTTGCTTGTTTTTTGTTAATGTTCCTGCGAAATTCTAACAACTTGGGAATTAAGTGCCCGCTGTGAATTTTGAACTTGTAAAGTGTTTGGTGAATTCCCAACAGAGTGGTATCAGAGCTATTGTTGTTGTTAGAATAATGGAAATTAACACAAGCAGGATGATTTCGTTGAATGGGATGAATTAGCACAAATGGCAGGGGAAGATGAAAGATCTTCTATTTGTAAAAAGTTTGCATCTACCTGTGTTTGCTACTTCGAAGCCAGAATCTAAATCAGAGGAGGATTGGGCTTTTGAGCATCAACAGGTGTGTGGTTTTATTCGACAGTGGGACGATGATAATGTGTTAAATTTGGTTGCTAATGAGACGCATGCCAAGACATTGTGGGATAAGCTTGAAAAGCTTTATGCTTCAAAGACAGGGAATAATAAGTTATTCTTGCTGAAACAATTAATACAATTGAGGTATAAGGAAGATGTTCCTATCGCTGATCATGTGAATGAGTTCCAAGGGTTGTTGGATCAATTGTCAAATGTTGGAGTGAAATTTGATGATGAGATTCTTGGATTATGGTTGTTAAATACTTTGCCTGATAAGTGGGAGACATTCAGGGTGTCACACACTAATTCTGCTCCTGATGGTGCAATGACTCTTGATTATGCCAAAAGTGGAATCATGAATGAGGAGATGAGAAGAAAAACTCAAGGTTCATCATCTTCAAAGAATGAGTTATTCGTTGCAGAGAATAGAGGAGACAGAAAACCAGAAATGTTGATAAGGGCAGACAAAGGAGCAAATCCAAACCTTGATATAAGAATGTTGAGTGTCACTACTGTCACAAGAAGGGTCATATCCAGAAATATTGCTTCAAGAGGAAGAATGATAACAGGAATGCTGGTGCAGGAAAGTCTGAGGATACCAGTCATGTTGCCACGACTACAAAAGATGATCTCGTTGTTGTCTTTGATGAAAATGCAGTGAATACAATTTTCTCTGATGTTAATTGGTTTGCTGATACAGGTGCTGCAGTCCATGTCGTATCAAGAAGGGATTTCTTTTCTACTTACAATGCTGGTAAGTATGGTTCATTAAGGATGGGAAATAATGGTATATCTGAAGTTGTGGGCACAGGTGATATTTTTTTGAAGATAGCCAATGGATCTACATTGCGATTGAAGGATGTCAGACATGCACCGGATATTCGTATGAATCTGATTTCTATTGGGAGACTTGATAAAGATGGTTATGGAAATAATTTCTGTGATGGTATATGGAAACTGAATAAAGGATCTCTTGTGGTTGCTAAAGGTAAGATACTGAGATCAAACTTATATTCGTTGCAAGCTTCAGTTTCCAGTGATGCTGTGAACCAGGTGGAGAAGCAAAATTCCCCTGAATTGTGGCACAGGAGGTTGAGTCATATAAGTGCTAAAGGCCTCGAAACTCTGGTGAGAAAAAATGCTATTTCTGGATTGAATAATGTAAATTTGGAGAAATGTCCACATTGTTTTGCAGGAAAGCAACACCGAGTTTCATTCAAAACTCATCAACCTCGACGAATGCAGAATTTACTGGACTTGGTGCATTCAGATGTCTTCGGTCCGTTGAAGGTACACTTATTTAGTGGTGCATCTTATTTTGTGACATTTATTGATGATCATTCCAGGAAGCTATGGGTCTATGTGTTGAGATCAATGGATCAAGTGCTTGATAAGTTCAATGATTTCAATGCTTTAGTCGAAAGATAAACTGGAAGAAAGTTGAAGTGCATCTGTACTGATAATGGGGGAGAGTATCGTGGACCATTTGAAGATTATTGCAGGAAACAGGGGATTCGACATCAAAAGACGCCTCCAAAGACACCTCGGTTGAATGGGTTAGCTGAGAGAATGAATCGAACATTATTGGAGAGAGTTCGATGTCTTATGGCAGAGTAAAAACTTCCTAAGACCTTTTGGGGTGAAGCTTTATTGACAGCTACACATGTGATAAATTTGACTCCCACAGTTGCTCTTAATGGAGATGTTCCAGATGCAGTTTGGAAAGGTAAAAATTCATCATATGATCATTTGAGAGTATTTGGTTGCAAAGCCTATGTTTATGTTCCAAAAGATGAGAGATCAAAGCTTGATGTGAAAAGCAAGCCGTGCATCTTTTTGGGCTATGGTCAAGATGAATTTGGCTATAGATTGTATGATCCAGCTACAAAGAAGCTCGTAAGGAGTCGTGATGTTGTGTTTATGGAAAATCAGACAATTGAAGATTTGCAGAAATCTGACTCTCATGCTCAAGATGACTTTGTAGATGTTGAGCCAGTTTCTATTACACGATCATGAGCTGGAGATGATGAAGAACAGGATGTGCAACAAGATCAGGGAGAAGATGATCAACATACTATGGATGATGGCAACGATGGTTCTGATCATGCTCAACAAATTCCTCTCAGGAGATCTACAAGAGATAGACAACAGTCTACTAGATATTCGCCTGGTGAATATGTCCTTTTGAATGATGAAGGAGAACCTGAATGCTTTCATGAAGCAATTGAGAGTGTGGATAAAGAGCATTGGTTGCATGCTATGAAAGATGAGATGAAGTCTCTTTATGATAATGATACCTTTGAGTTGGTGAAATTACCAAAAGGAAAGAGAGCCCTGAAAAATAAGTGGGTTTACAGGCTGAAACAAGAACAAGGTTCTTTGACACCAAAATATAAAGCAAGATTGGTGGTTAAAGGCTTCGAGCAGAGGAAAGGAATTGATTTTGATGAAATCTTTTCTCCAGTAGTTAAATTGTCTTCTATT
Source organism: Hygrophila difformis (assembly GCA_030278955.1). Taxonomy (NCBI): domain Eukaryota; kingdom Viridiplantae; phylum Streptophyta; class Magnoliopsida; order Lamiales; family Acanthaceae; genus Hygrophila; species Hygrophila difformis. Next base: position 1,101,960 of record JAOANR010000015.1, read on the forward strand.
CGATCTGTGTTAGCTATGGCTGCAAGTCTTGACCTCGAGATCGAACAAATGGATGTGAAGACAGAATTTCTTCATGGTGATTTAGATGAAGATATCTATATGGAGCAACCAGGTGGATTTCAAGTGCAGGGCAAAGAAGATTATGTCTACAAATTGAAAAAGAGCTTGTATGGTTTGAAACAAGCTCCTCGACAATGGTACAAGAAGTTTGAGTCAGTGATGCAACAACATGGTTATCGTAAGCTCAATTCTGATCATTGTGTATTTGTACAGAGGTACTCAGAAAATGATTTCATTATCTTGCTGCTCTATGTTGACGACATGTTAATTGTTGGTCAGAGTATTTCAAGAATTAGGGAGCTGAAGCAATAGTTGAGCAAGTGTTTTTCTATGAAAGATTTGGGAGCTGCAAATCAAATTCTTGGCATAAGAATTTTGAGAGATAGAAAAGTTGGTAAGCTTTGGCTGTCACAAGAGAATTATATTCAGAAGGTGCTTCAAAGGTTTCATATGGAAAATGCTAAGCCTGTTAGTACTCCATTGGCAACACACATGAAATTGAGTGTTTCTCAATGTCCTTCAACTGAAGAAGAGAAAAAAGATATGGAAAATGTTCCCTATTCATCAGCAGTTGGAAGTTTGATGTATGCAATGGTATGTACAAGGCCTGATATTGCCCATGGTGTGAGCACTGTAAGTCGTTTTCTCTCAAATCCCGGAAGAGAACATTGGAAAGCTGTAAAGTGGATCTTGAGATATCTTCGTGGTACATCAGATTTGAAACTTTGTTTTGGAAGTGAGGATTTAGTCCTTCGTGGTTTCACTGATGCTGACATGGCGGGTGATATTGATACTCGCAAGTCCACTTCAGGTTATGTGATTGTCTTTGCAGGGGAGCAATCTCTTGGCAATCTAGGCGGCAGAAATGTGTTGCGTTGTCAACAACTGAAGCTGAATTTATTGCAGCTACTGAAGCGTGCAAGGAGATGCTTTGGGTGAAGAAATTTCTCAACGAGCTTGGCTATACTCAAGAGAGGTACGCCTTACTTTGTGACAATCAAAGTGCTATCCATCTTAGTAAACATCCTAGCTTTCATTCAAAGTCTAAACACATTGATACGAGACATCATTAGTTGCGTGACGTGTTGGATGAAAAGTCGATATATCTTGAGAAGGTACACACAGATGAGAATGGAGCTGATATGCTTACGAAATGTGTACCAAGATGGAAATTTGAATTTTGTTGCTCACTTGTAGGGATGACAAGTTCCTCCACATAGTCGGGAGGAGGGGGAGATTTGTTGGGTCCTCCCAACTATTACCCAAGGTCAACAAAACAATTAAGTGTGGGCTGCCATTTCATTAAATGAGTGGGGAAAGTGAGCTGCAGACACATTATTAAGAGAAGCTGTAAAAAATTATTAATAATACACACAACACAGAAAAGCCAAAAAATAGAGAAAGAAAAATAGCAGCAGCAGAGAGCAAAACGCAGCTGCCTTCTTCCTCCGTCCAGATTCCGATTTTCGGCCAAACGGTGAAGCAAACCTTGTCCGATCTGGCTGAAATTTTTACAGCAGGTGCGGGACATCTTGTTCTTGATTTTGTATGGTGGAGATCGAATTTCAACGGTTAGAAATTTTTGTATAATTTTCTGTTCGGGGCTGCAGTTTTGAGTTCTTATTTTCCGATTTGGTGTTCTTGGTGGAGTTTGAGATTGTTGTGTTGCTGTAAGGCCACATCTTTGGTTGTGATTTTGGCAGACTTTGTGTAATCTCCTTTTGGTGATAGTGGATTTGAGATAGGCTCAAGAGCCTCGTGGTTATTACCTTCCGAATTGGAAGGGTTTTCCACGTACATCCTTGTGTTCTTGTTTGCTTGTTTTTGTTAATGTTCTTGCGAAATTATAACAACTTGGGAATTAAGTGTCCGGTGAATTTTGAACTTGTGAAGTGTTTGGTGAATTCCCAACAATATTATGTGTCCTAATTGAAGTAATGCGGACATGTCCTTACCTGGACCATACTAAGGCCCCGTTCTCTAAAATTTATTTTCAGAACTTATTACCTTTTTTAAAAAAAATCAGATCAGACCAGATAAGATAAGAAACATTAAGATCAGACCAGATTAAATAAGATCAGACCAGATCAGATCATATCAAATCATTATAATAATATAACTAAGATAAGATCATATGAGATCAGACCAGAAACATTCAGATCAGACAAATTGAGATCAGATCAGACGAGATCTTATAAAATTCAGATCAGACCAGCCAAATTCACGGCCAGAGAAGAGGATATTTCGAAATTCCCAATGAATAATCTACCACAGGACAGAAGTGTAAATCGGGTTTAGGGTAGAAGTCTTCCAAGTCATCCATCCGACCATCAAATTGGGCATCGACAAACAACACACCCTCACCAATGCAATAATAATTCGGACATATTCGGACACGCAGTTTGAATTCTTTTGTGCGGCCCTAAACGACGATATTGATGGAAGTAATAATAATTTATTATTCCAATCAAGATAGTATCTTGTTGTGGACCGACAAAGTGAATTGAAATACAGAGGATGGTCCATAAGCCAATTCAGGACACACACTTCAATAATTTTAATTTTAATACTAAATGAAATGCATAAAATTAAAGAGTGGTTGGTTGCATGCATTAATTGGATTCATTATTACTCTACCGTATCCTTCTCCTACATATACAAACATAGCTAGAACCGAAAGACTATTGAAAAACCCAAACATATATAGCTAGGACGGTGGGGGACTACTCCGTCTTAGCCTCCTTCGAGCTAGATCCATGGCGTATGGACTAGAACACCTTCTTAGGCCTCCCGATTCCATTTTCGACGCACTGATCCTACAAGAAAATTGCCCGTAGGCGATGACTCATTTTCCTCGCCCATGTCGTCGCCTCGCCTAGTTAGGCGACGAAATAGGCGAGGAAAATGTGTAGTCGCCTAAATCCTGGTCGGCTCCCTAGTTTGTCGCTCATTTCCTCGCCCCGGGGCGACGAATTTAATGACAAATTTAGTGAGGACTTATGGCGACGACTATGGCGAGAATTTTGGCGATGACCACATTAAAAAATAACCCTTTTTTAATAACTAAGGCGACGACAGTCGCCCATGTTGTCGCCTCCCATATTTATATATATATATATATATATATATTTTAAAATTCTGTTTGAAACATTTATTTTCCCTGCAAATTTGATTTTAGTTGTTTGCAACATCCACATATTGCTCTCAGGCGAGGTACAATTGAAAAATGCAATTACTAATTATTGCTCTCAGTTCGATGCTGGCGCAGCCTTTTCTTCATAATTAACCTCTCTGGAGCTCATGGCACCATTCGCCTCTGACTGAAGGACCTAAAATGAATGCACACTAGTGTTTACCTGAAGCAAAGAAAGTGGATATGAGGAATTTCCCAATGAATAATCTACCTGGGGGCAGAAGTGTAAGTCAGGCTTAGGGGTAGAAGTCCTCCAAGTCATCCATACGACCATCAAATTCATCGTCGACGAACAACACACCCTCACCATTGCAATCAATCTCGAGGCGATTCCCAGTGTTGTTGTTCAACCTTCCGACTATAGGATAGAATGGCACCAATGCACGGCTAAGCGCATTCTTGAGGACCATCAAGTCAAAGAAATTAGGGTCACCATTGAAGGGGAAAAAGTATACGGTGAGGAGGTGGAAACTGGTGGGATTAGCAAGTCCAAATTGGAGAGCCATAGAGTTGTGCGAGGCGTGGCCTCCGCAGGACACACCAATGTCGACACTTTAATTCGGATTTTCATCAACATGGTTTCAGGATGGAAAAAATGACAAACACATCATTTTTCTTTTCCAAAAATCCAAATCAGTCATTTTTCTATTTTATTACCAAAACAGTCCTCTACAAATGCTAATTATGTCCAAATCAGTCCCTTGTTCACTAATTATGCTCTAATTGCTGCGTGGCAAGGGTTTAAATTTAAACCTTACACGTGGGCATAATATTAGTCATTTTTCTTTTATATTTTGCCAATTCAGTCATAAACTTTTGTTTTGTTCCATTTAGTTCTCTACTCAAATCAGTCATTTTTTATATTATTTGGTCTCCAACATTTCAAATTATTTCATTTTATTTAGGCCCAAATCCTTAAATATTTTTTTGTTACTACTAATCCATTTATCAAATAAATGCCAACATACTTCCATAAATAAAATTAAACACAAAACCTCATACAGTGGGTTTGACTGCCTTGTTACCAGGTCTTCCAAGTTTCGGGATTTTACGGACTCTCTCTAACCACCCGATCGATCATAACTGGTGGTTCATTGGTTCTGGTTTCCTTCAGCAACAATTAGCACAATCATACTTTGTTTCCTACATTTGAACGTAGCAAGTTTGAGTAAATGATTTAATTTAAATTTTTGTGTAAATGATTTAATTTTACTTTTTGGAAGGCTATGGATGCAGGAAGCATGGACAGTAAAATTCGGGCCCCCTTTTTAATATTTTTAATAGTATTTGAATAATATTTTTAATATTTTTTGAATAAAATCAAGGCTTCCTGTATCCATAACCTTTCAAAAATTCAAGTTAAATAATTCACTCAAACATTTGCTACGTCCTAAGGTATGAAACAAAGTAAGGTTGTGCTGACTGTTGCTGAAGGAAACCAAAACCAATTAACCATCGATGCGGTCGGGTGGTTAGAGAGAGTCCGTAAAATTTCGGTACTTGCAAGACCCGATAACAAGGCAGTCAAACGCAATATATGAGGTTTGGTGTTTAATTTTATTTACGGAAGTATGTTGGACATTTATTGGATAAATGGATTAGTAATAATAAAAAATTTAAGGTTCTGGGCCTGAAATGAAATAATTTGAAAGGTTAGAGGTCAATTAATATAAAAATGACTGATTTGGGTAGAGCACTAAATGGAATAAAACAAAAGTTTAGGACTGAATTGGCAAAAGATAAAAAAATGACTAATATTATGCCCACGTGTCATGTTAATTTAAACCCTTGCCACGTCGACAACTAGAGCATAAGTAGTGAATAAGGGACTGATTTGGACATAATTAGCATTTGTAGCGGACTGTTTTAGTAATAAAATAGAAAAATGACTGATTTAAATTTTTGAAAAAGTAAAAGGATGTATTTGTCCTTTTTTACATTTCAGGATTGCTATTTGCTACTAGTGCACACACATAACAAGTGTTGTTGTTTCCTCATTTTTATAAAGGAAAAAAAAAAAAAAAACATTTACTCCCATCATTAATTAATTGAAACACGTAGTTCAATTTTTTTTGTGAGGCCTCAATTGAGTCCGTACGTATAAACCGAATTCTGCCTCCCTGAGTGAATTAATTGTATTGTTCTCGAGATATTTTCTTTCAGTTATTAATGATGTGGGATGTATTGGCTAGGGGTGATAACGAGTCGAGTCGACCTCGAGTAGTGGGTACTCGAGCTTGACTTGACGGCATTTTGGAGCTACTCGAGCTTGAGTCGAGTAGTCGAGCTCAAGCTCGAGCTCGACTCGATTCGAGTTCGAGTTCGAGCTAGAGTAGCTCGAGTAAATTTTTTTAATCAATTGAGTCGAGTAGTCGAGCTACTCGAGCTCGATTATTTTTTTTTCAAATTTTTTCCTTCTCGAGCTCGAGCTCGAGTCGAGTACTCGAGTTTATTGAGAAATTTTTATTTTTTTTGCATTTTCCTTTTAAAATTTTTTTAAAAATTAAAAAGAAAAAAGAAAATGAGTCCAGTACTCGATACTCGACGCGACTCGAGTTCGATTATCATATACACGGACTCGAGCTCGAGCTCGATACTTGAGTGCCCTACTCGACTCGAATTTTTCGAGCACGAGTCGAGTTTTTTCCGAGCCGAGTCCCGGGTCGAGTTCGAGTAGCTCTATTCGTTAATCACTCCTAGTATTGGTAGTAAATTAATTGTATTGTTCACAAGATTTTTTTCTTTCAATTATTAATGATGTGGGATGTATTTGCCAAATTGGAAGTAAATTCATTTGAGTTTGATTAGGGTGTTGAATGGGTAACATTCAGCACGTGTTGACGTGCTGACCAATGAAGTTGTTAATGAGGATGGTGTTGTGTATTTAATGTATTGTTCACAAGATATTTTCTTTCAATTATTAACTAGAACTATCCGCCCGCGCAATGTGGGGCTTAGATTATAATGTTGTGTAGGAAAAATTGTACAATATATGATAATAATTAAGATTGCCCATTGAAAATCACATTACTTTAATTATTAATATATATTTAATGAAAAAAATATTATGCCTTTCTCATTGTGAGAACATGTATCTATATCTATATCTATCTATATATAAAAATAATATCTCTTATGAACAGTAACTTACTTATATCCTCATTATTCACTTTCTGCACGCAATCCAATATATATTTTTAATGCTTAATAACTCAAAATGTTCACAAATAAAAATTTTAAAAGTTTGATATTTGAAAACTAGTAGATGAGACGAATTCAACGAGATCTCACTTGACTATATTTTTTCTTCTATAGATGTTGTATACATATGAGTAAAAGTTGGATAATAAATAGTAATAAAGGTCCATCATTTTTCACAATAAATGGAATAAATATATAAAAACACAATGTACTTTCAGAATATAGGATAACTTAATAATTTGATAGGAAATTCACATTAGGTAATTGATTTCATTAATTATTATGGATAAAAAATACTACTAAATATTTAGCAAAAATTTTATAGGTGGATATTACATTTATTATTTAAATATAATACAATATTTGTTATTATTCTTAACAAATACATTATTAATTGAAATTATAATTCCTCCATTTTTTAAGTATTATACATAACATTTTCACGCAATTCAAGACACATTTTTACCGCTTAATATATCAAGTTGTATACAAGTAAAAAAATTAATGCTTAATGTTTTTTGCATAATCATCTATAAATTTTAATTTATCAATTGATACATCACAAGAATATTTTCCTATACTTTTCTAATTTAATTTGAAAATATCTACTTCCTCCGTTTTTTAAAGATAGCTACTAACCAACCCAACACGCAGTCCAATGCACAATTTAAACCATTAATAACTCAAATTCGGTAGAAGTAAAAATTCTAAAACTTCGGTATTTAAAAACTACAAGATGAGACGAATCTAACAATATCTCACTTGGCTATATTTTAACTTGTATATCTATGATAAAACTTCAAATTAAAGTGTTTAGGTGAATAGTGTCAATTTTACCAATGTAGCTATCTTTTCTAAACGGAGGGAGTACATCTTTGTGAAATTTCAAATTTCTCAAGGATTTAGGGTGAATCAATATCAATAATCAATTACAGTATGCAACCATGATTTTATGTACTTCATTTGTTTATGTAGAGCCGTGAATAGAAAGTCTTTTATCTTTCATTTTTCATTTTTTTTTCTCCTTTTAAATTATTGTCTATAATACCCCTCCTCCCACTAAATGTGGCTCAAATCTTTTGGGCACGGTATTTTATGCGAGAATAATTAATTGTTAATGTAGGGTATATTAGTGTTTAAAGTAAGGATAAATTGGGAAGTTATGTGATGTAATTGTTATGAGTTTGAATTTTTTAATTGATTTATTTATGTGTGATGTTTATGTAATTGAATTTATTAATGGTAATGGATTCAAAATTTAAATTTATTTATTTATTAGTGTGATGTAATGAGAGTAGATTTGTTGATAAGTATTTAATTATTTCCTGAAATTGAAATGAGACAAATGTATTAGGACGGATAAAAAAGAAAAATGAGACATAAATAATGTGATGACTCTAGTATTTTTTTTAAGACACTAAATTGTAATACGTAAATTATTGGTAGTGGTATATTGTCTATTGCTTGGTTTCTGTACAATGTATACATCTATTCATTTAATACTTAAAATAGTTTAAGGAGCACGGGAAATTTAATGGATATAAATAAAATTGAACAATTTTGTTTGTTTATTTCAATTTTTTTTACTCACATTTTTCACAATCCCGCCTATCGGGCGGGGGTAATACTAGTACTATATAAAAATAATATCATTATGAACAGTAACATATCCTTATGAACGGTAACCTATCAATTTTCTCTCACAAAAATCCCCTTATGAACAGTAACCTACCTATTTCCTCAACATTAACTTTCTGCACGCAATCCAATACACATTTCTAATATCAATAACTCATCAGTAACTCAAAATGTGTACAAATAAAAATTCTAGAAATTTGATATTTTAAAACTACATGATGAGACGAATCTAACGAGATCCCACTTGACTATATTTTTTCTTCTATAGATGTTGTATAAGCATTAATCAAAGTTGTGTTATAAACAGTAGTTGCAAAAATCAATCATTTTTCATTATAAAAAATAAAGGAATAATATAAAAGTATAATGCAAATTCAAAATATAGGAGAATCAAAATTGAACAAAACGTTACAGTAGATAATTTAATTTCATTAATTATTATAGATAAAGAATACTACCAAATAAAGTATGTAGCAAAAACTTTAATGGTGGATATTATATTTATTCTTTAAATATAATTTCAATATGTTTTATTATTCTTAACTAATATTCTATGAATTGAAATTATAGTTAAAGAATATATAATAAATTATTAATAAGAGTTTTATATATTGATATAATATTCATTAATGAATAGCAAATATTTGTACTATATAAATTAACTAAAATAAATAAATTGCAATACGACAATAAGTGATGAAACTATAGGTATTTTAATTTGTCAATGGATTCATCACAAGGGTAATTCTTATATTTTTCTAATTTAATTTGGAAATAGTTATATCTTTGTGAAATTTCTAATTTCTCAACACTTTAAGGTGAATCAATATCAATAATCAATAATAAAGTCTTTTATCTTTGCTTTTTTATTTTATTTTTATCCTTTCAACCAAGGTTGTTAAGATCGAGATCCTATAGGGGATCGGTTTTCTCTTTACAAGATCGGAATCATAGGATAGAATGCACCCTAAGATCTTATGAAATTGTAAAAATGGATGAAATCAGATATGTATACTAACAAGTAAAAATATTAATTCATATAGTTATGAATCTTGCAGGTTAATTAAGACAATATAGTACAAAAACATTACAATTAAACATAAAAAATTTGCACAGACATGCATATTGTGTTTTTTTTACACATTATACATAAGGAGTACATGTTCTTAAGTTTAAAATTAAAACAAAAAGTTACTTTGATCCCAAATTATAAAATGTTACTGTAAACACGTGAAATTTATTCGCCACTGAAAATGCGACACGTGTAAATTTAAATATTAATTTAATTATTTTTAAGCATTTTAAATAAATTAAATGCTGGAAATAATTATTAATATTGGGCCATTTGGATCCATCAAGCCAAATGGATTTAATTATATTAGGCCAATGTGGACAAGTCCAAATGAAAGACCCACAGGCCTATGATCCAATGAACACTTAAAGCAGGCCAGCCCATGGAAATCAGTCGATGTGAACAAGCCCAGATGAAAGGCCCACATGCTCACTGACCCGATAGAGATGTGGGTTGGACCAGCCCATCGATCGGTCCATCATCCACAAACCCTAGGGTTTTTCCCTCTATAAATAGAGGCACCCTGTCACATATTGAGGACGACTACGACTTCTTCACTGTCGGATATAGGTCTCCATACACTACTCACTCTCAAGACTCATATACTTGAGATTCTACAGCAACAAAACGCTGCAGAAATATTAAAGAGGCGAAGAATCAAATACACTTCTACAACCTCTAAACAGTCATACTCTGAGACTCATACACTCAGACACATAGAGAGACGACTCATACACGTCTACTGATTCTCAAGACTCATACACTTGAGATCCTACAGCAACAAAACGCTGTAGAAATTCCGAGAAGCCGAAGAAGAAGCACAAAAGCATCTCGACGTCTTCAAAGTTGGAGGAATCAAAGGAGTACCAGAAGTCGAACCCATATAGTTTGATTTTCTACATGTTCTTTGATATTTAAATTTCTCTGTAATTGTAGACATTTCTTGTGAAATTAATAGAAGTATTTTGCAGTTTCTGTCTACGCATTTTTTGCACCTACAGATTTTGGCACGCCCAGTGGGACACTTCTGCCTTTCATCTCCTCCAGACGTCGTCAACGAAATCCAATGGCTTCAAAGAACACCTCCAAGAGCAACTCTTCAACATCCGGTGCCGCTATGCCCAATGTCACCACAAGGAACATGAAGAAAGCAATGGAGGCCGCCGATGCTGCGCGCGGAAAAGAAGTTGATGCGGATATGCCACTGCTGGAAGAAGGAAACGACCATAGATCGGGATCCTCCACACCGTTGTCAAGCCCGCGGGGAGATCAAGAAGAGACATCCGCCCTGCGTCATGCTGCTGCAATGACAACCCAAGCCAGCACTCTTGAAGAGCAAATGGCCAACCTGACAAAGATCGTGGAAATGCTTGTGAAGAGATCCGAGTTGCAAGATGCACGTATGGAGCAAATGATGAACAGACTGGGCGGCTCTAACGGCGGCCAAGCGGTGAACAAACCCGTGGAGATTCGCGACGATGGAGAGACTTCCCGGCAAGGCGCTTCGGAAAAAGGAAAAGCAACCGCTGACGTCCAAGTCACTCCTGACGGCTTCATCTCGGCTGATCAACTGAAAGAGTTCATCACGGGAACGCTGAAGGAAGAGGTCTCGGCAGGATCAAAATCCTCCTTGACGTATCTCAAGCCATACAGCGCCCGCATCGACTCACTGAGGATGCCGGAAGGCTATCAACCGCCCAAGTTCCAACAGTTCGACGGCAAAGGGAATCCCAAGCAACATATCGCCCATTTCGTAGAGACATGCAACGAAGCGGGTACGTTTGGAGATCACCTCGTCAAGCAGTTCATTCGTTCATTAAAGGGGAATGCGTTCGAATGGTATACCGACTTGGAACACGGCAGCATCGACAGCTGGGATCAACTGGAGCAAGAGTTTCTGAACCGTTTTTACAGCACACGGCGTACCGTCAGCATGATGGAATTGACGAACACGCAACAATCAAAGAGCGAGCCGGTGATTGACTACATCAACCGCTGGAGGAGCCTAAGTCTCAACTGCAAGGATCGCTTGTCTGAAACGTCAGCGATTGAAATGTGCATCCAAGGCATGCAATGGGGTCTACGGTACATCTTACAAGGCATTCGTCCCCGAACATTCGAGGAGCTTGCAACCCGTGCTCACGACATGGAGCTAAGTTTGGCGTCAAGTGGAGCATATGGTCCGCCCGTTCAACAAACTCGTGCAAACAATCGAGTCGAATGGGAGAAGGGAGGTGAACCACCGTCAAAGCCGCCAACAAAGGATGCGATTACAACAAACGCCAGTTTCGTGAAGGTACGTGGGAAGGAGCCGGTGACAAGCGACAAGCCAAAGCCACCACAAGCTCAACGTCAAAGGTCGTCGTTGGAAGATAGACGGGCTAAGACGTACCCATTCCTTGACTCCGACTTACCGGGCATCTTCGATGACTTGATGAAAGAAAACCTCATCGAGCTACCAAGGATGAAACGTCCCGAGCAAGCGGGGATGACCAACGACCCACTATACTGCAAGTACCACCGTCTAGTGAGCCACGCGATCCAAGGCTGTTTCGTTTTCAAAGACAAAGTCATGGATCTCGTCAAACAAGGCAAAATCACCTTGGCAGACGAAGCAGAGACGGCCAACACTATTTCCATCCAAGTTAGCTCAATCGAAATTAAAGTTCCCGACAAGTCTACAACTTGTAACACCGTCTTCGAAGTTGGGAGCACGTCGAAGCAAGACCACACCAAACAAGTTGTGGATCATTCACATCTCAACGAATGCATGCTTTCCATCACGTTCAATGACGACGACATGCCGATGGCGCTGGAAAATTCAAAGGCTCATAACCGACCATTGTTCGTCGTTGGATACGTAGACAACAAGCGAGTAAACCGCATCCTGATAGATGGAGGTTCTGCCGTCAACATCATGCCACTTCACACCCTGAAGGAATTGGGCATCTCGGAGGAAGAACTATCCAATAGCAAAATGTTGATACAAGGCTTCAACCAAGGGGGGCAAAAATCCCTTGGTGCAATCCGAGTCCGGCTGCAAATTGATGACATGGCTGCAAGCACGTACTTCCACGTCATCGACGCAAGGACATCATACAACATGCTTCTTGGCCGGACATGGATCCATGAAAACGGCGTTGTTCCTTCAACATGGCACCAGTGCTTCAAGTATGTCCACAACGGCGTCGTTAAAAGGGTTACCGCTGATGACAAACCATTTGCGGTGGCGAAGTCCTATTACGGAGACGCTAAGTACTACCTCGATGCATCCAAAGCCAAGGCATCTTCATTGGAAGAGGAAGAACGTAAAGAGAGTCAACCAATCCGTGAAGACAAAGGAAAATCCATCATAGAAGAAGCATTCGAAGGGCTTACACTCCCGCTAACGCCCATTGATCCCGGCACATCGCAGAAAGTGTTGAAGATTCAATTCAAAGGCAGTGAGGCACGTCGACTGAAGAATGACAAAGAATTCGGTCCGAAGGCATTCAAGTTGCTCACCAAGTCTGGCTTCAACCCAAATGAGCCATCGCCGTTGGGAAAGCTCCAAGACAACAATCAGAGAAAAGGTGACCGGAGTGGACTCGGTTATGTTGCGGAATTCGACACGGTGCCCCAAACATCGAAGGCGCCCATTTTCGTCAAAGCTGAACAAACAGTGAAGGCACCGGTTCGTATCATCATAAAACGAGCTACGGCCAATTACATCACCGAAGAAGCCAATCAAGGAGATGGCACCCCAAATGACCAACCTGCACAAAAGTCAGCATTTGATCGCATCGGTAGTGCGTCAAAAGGAGAGCCAAAACGGAGTGTCCGCGATAGACTTGGGTCAACGGAGACGACCGAATGCAAAGAATCCGTCTTCCGCCGGCTTGGAGCAAACGAAGAAGTAAAGCTAACTGTTTTCGATAGGCTCGGGGCTGTTGCCAAAGAAGACTCTGCGAATTCCATCTTCAAAAGGCTAGGTTCTACAAAACGCCAATTGCAAAACAAAGCATCGGCTAGCAAAGAATGGTCTCCAGTGAAGCAAGGAATATTGGACGACCCAAACTACGACAACGATGTGAGAAGTATTGTGCCTTCCCGCATGAAATGACAAGTTGAGTGGACTGTCTCATCCGACGAATGGCTGAAGCTCAAGAAGCGGACCATCATCTTCACAAAGCATGACGAAGATGACCAAGTTGACGGAGTTGATCCATCAATCATATCACTGTTGGACATGACGAGTCAAAAGAGATAGATGCTAACGCAGCAACAATGCAACTTGAAGAAGAAATCAAGGTCACTGTGGATGAACTGCGTGTAGTAAACTTAGGCGATGAGAAAGAACCCAGCCTAACGTTATCAGCACCCTACTGAAGCGGAGAAATACGTGACGCTCCTCCAAGAGTTCAAAGACGTCTTCGCATGGCCCTACAAAGAAATGCCCGAGCTGGACCCCAAGATAGTCGTCCATCATCTCGAAGTCTTTCAAATCTTCAAGTTCTTCATGAGGATCAAGCTCGAAGCCCCTTCGGAAGCACTTCAAGTGCCAAATCCTTCAAGAGGATCAAGCTCAAAAGCCCCTCATGAAGCCTTCAAAAACAAGTCTTCAAATTCTTCAAGATGATCAAGCTCAAAGCGCATCTTGAAATAGTAAATTTCTCAAGTCTCCAAGCCTTCAAGATGATCAAGCTCAAAGCGCATCTTGAAATAGTAAATTTCTCAAGTCTCCAAGCCTTCACGAGGATCAAGCTCAAAGCCCCTCCTGAAGTCTTTCAAATCTTCAAAGTCGTCAAGCCCTTCATGAGGATCAAGCTCGAAGCCCCTTCGGAAGCACTTCAAGTGCCAAATCCTTCAAGAGGATCAAGCTCAAAAGCCCCTCATGAAGCCTTCAAAAACAAGTCTTCAAATTCTTCAAGATGATCAAGCTCAAAGCGCATCTTGAAATAGTAAATTTCTCAAGTCTCCAAGCCTTCACGATGATCAAGCTCAAAGCCCCTCCTGAAGTCTTTCAAATCTTCAAAGTCGTCAAGCCCTTCAAGAGGATCAAGCACAAATAGCCCCTCTCGAAGTTCTTCAAAAGTTCATTCCTTCAACAGAATTAAGCCCAAAAACCCCTATTGAAGTAAGGAAACGCATTCCTGGAGAGTCAAATCACCTTCAAGGATATCGAAATTTCCTCTCAAAGGTCTTCATGATCCATGTCAAACGTATCTTGCACGGATCTTCATCAAAATGAGGCCATTCACCAACCTCCTGAGGCGTTGCATCCAACTGTGGCATCATGACCGTTTGACGCATGGGAATGGACATTGTCGGACCAATGCCAAAGTCTTCCGGAGGCATGTCTACATCCTTGCCGCAACCGACTACTTCTCCAAGTGCACTGAAGCTGCACCCATTAGAGAAGTCAAAGGGGAACATGATGCAAGTTTCATATGAATCAACATCATCTACCGTCATGGCGTCCCGCGTTACATCATGACAAACAACGGACGATCATTTGTCAACAGTACAATCACCAAGTTGTGTGAGAAGTTCGAATTCATTCAAATGAAGAGCTCTGCGTATTATCCGCCGGCAAATGGATTAGCGGAGGCGTTCGACAAATCCTTATGCGGTTTATTGAAGAAAGTTGTCTCCAAGTCAAAATGGGATTGGCATGAGAGAATCAACGAAGCTCTGTGGGCATATCGCACAACCTTTCGCACACCTACCAAGGCAACGCCATACTCGTTGGTTTATGGAGTGGAAGCCGTGTTGCCGCTGGAAACGCAAATCCCGTCGTTAAGAGTCGCCATCCAAGAAGGACTCACTGAAGAAGACAACGCCTGACTGCGTTTGGAAGAATTGGAAGCCCTTGATGAAAGAAGGCTCGAAGTGCAATAAAGGTTGGAATGCTACCAAGCCCGTTTGTCCAAGTTCTACAACAAGAAAGTCAAGGCACGATCGTTCCCAGTCGGAGATCTCGTCCTTGCCATCCGGAGACCCATTGTCATCAACTACCACAGTGGGAACAAGTTCACCTGCAAATGGGATGGACCATATGTCATCACGAAAGTCTTCACAAATGGAGCCTACATGATGATATATAACGACGGAGCGAGCATCGGACCAATAAATGGACGATTCTTGAAGAAGTTCTACGCTAGAAGAATGTACAAGTCATGCTCCTTGACGCACGAGCCTAAACTGCACGTCACAAAAAAAAATGCAAAAATGTAATACTCCTGGCCCGCAAGAGTATAAACTGTGTACGGCTCAAAATAAACAAATTCAATTTGTTTTGAACTACGTAATGGCTTGATCCCTTCACAGGGTACGTAGGCAACTTGGATATCAAAATTCTAAGTTCAGTCATGGCATAAAAAAAATTAAGTAATTGGGTTAATTAAATTTAATCCTTTACTTGAAAAAAAAATGTGAGTAATTGGTCAATAAAGTTGATCCATTACTTTAAAAATTTTGAGTAATTGGGTTAATTAAGTTGATCAATTACTTGACAAAAAATAAAGTAGTTGGATTAATTATATCGATCCATTACTTGACAAAAATTAAGTAAATGGGTTAATTAAATTTGGTCCATTACTTAAGAAAAGAATTCTTCAGAAGAAACAAGTGTCAAAGTCCTCTGGATGTTCTTCAAGCTTTTATGAGGATCAAGTCCAAAGTCATTCAGATCTTCAAGTCTCTAAAGCTTCAAGAGGATCAAGCTCAAAGCCTCTTTCGATGTTCCTCAAATTTTCATATCTTCAATCGGATCAAGCCCAAAATCTCATGTTGAAGCAAGGAAATGTGTTTTTGGAGGACCAAATCACCTTCAAGAATACCAATAATCCATCTCGAAGTCTTCATAGTTTGCGTCAAGTGCATATCACGTGGATCTTCATCAAATTGAGGCCCTCGACACAAAATTTCAAGGAAAAACGCCGAGGACAAAATTCTGGAGACCAAACGCATCTTCAGCACAGTCCAATTGTCTGACAGGAGCTAACTAAAGAGCTGACTGGGGGCAATGGGTTAAAATTCATGCGACGAACCATCAACACAAAAGGTGGTGGGCATGACCGTTGCAAGGTCTTGAAGAAAAAATCAAGGAAAATGCTCATTGACGCACGAGCTTAAACTGCACGTTAGTCTTTGCCTACAAGAGTATAAACAAAAATAGGCAAAACAAAAAGAAAAAAAGAGAAAAAGAAAAAAAGTGATGTAAAAGGAAAAAAAATGCATCACTTGAACTACGATGTGGCTTGATTCCTAAGACGGATACGCAGGCAACTTGGCCAAATTCCATCAAGATTTTATCCCCAAATTTTCTAAAAGATTGATTTTGTTCGTCAACATATGTGCTGTGCAAGATGCTCAAGATTGAAGCGGAAAGTTAAGGCAAAGAGTGAAGGCGAAAACAAAAGTAGTCTTGATTACATCAAAGTTTTGATTACAATTATATCATGGGAATGCAAAGCATCAATGGAAGAAATTAAAGCAACAAATAAATTCAAGAACATCCGCTACAATCAAGACTTGCTGGCAATGGATTATAATCAAGAACATCCGCTTCAAGTTGATCATCCAAATAGTTCAAATTGATGCCCATGATGCCACTGCAAAAAAAAAAGGGATTATTTCCTTGAAGAGCAAAAAAAAAAAAAAATACATTTGCAAGATAAATGCAATGTTATTTTTTTAATGACATGAAAAAATATTGCAAGATGAATGCAATAAATAAAAAAAAAAATGCATGTCAATTTTGGGAATTAATTTTAGGTTCATTTTAAATTTTTGGACCTAGAGTTAAATTTCCACGAAATCAAATTTTGAGCACCACAAAAGGTAAATATTTACATGTATATAAAAAAAAATATATACATGTTAAATATTGTTTAAAATTAATTTTAAGTTCACTACTAAATTTTGGACTTAAAATTAAATATTTTGAGACCTAGCCCCAAATACCAAATATGTTGGGGCTAAAATTTGGGCTTCCAAAGATCTAGGGGTTCAATTTGAGCATTCCAAAAGTTGGGGACTCCAATTCAAAGGTCTAGAATAAGTGGGGGTCAAATGTTGGATTATCTAAACTTTAGGGACTTAAATCCTAGGGCTGAGAATGTTGGGGCCAAAGTGAATAAGAGAAGAAATTGATTCTCCTCCTCCCCCAAATCCCAAAAACACGCAGGCAGCCCATTCTTTTCTTCTTCCCCAAATCTCAAAATTGCACAACCCCTCTCCAAAAACTCACAGTCCACCATCCCTCCCGATCGGCTTCGAGCTCCGGCGATTTCAACGGCAACGGTGTCGATTCCAGGCGTGCGAGCGGTGACGTCCCTTCCAGCCTCCTCCCTTGTGCGAGCCACAACAAGCGGCTACCCTCTCCAACTCCGGCGACGGGCGGCGGCGCGAGATCCGGCGAGACCAGCAGCAGCTCCAGCGGCGATCGGCGTCCGGGCAGAGTAGCAGGCGGCCTCCCCTTCGCGCGCGAGATCCGGCAGCGGACACGGCGGGACGGCGGCACCCGGCGAGCGAAGGTGCGGCAGGCGCTTCCACCTCCGGCGGCGCGAGCTGCTCCTCCCTCTTCCATCGACGACGGCGCAAAGCGCGGCTCGAGCAGCGACGGGCGACGGCGACTCCGGGCAGCGGCTTCCCGAGCTCCACCTTCGCGCGAACGGTGGCGGCCTCCTCCGGCGAGCGGCGGCAGCGGGCTGGGCAAGGCGACGATCTCCTTCCCCTCTCTTCCTCCAAGCGAGCAGCGCGGCGACGATAGACGACGACTCCGAGCAGCGGCTTCGAACTCCGGCGACGAACAGCGGCAGTCTCCTCTTTCATCCATCCAGCAGCGACTCTGAACGGCGGCGGCGAGCGAGGGCGGCTCCCGCGAACTCCGGCGACAGCCCCGGCGGCGCGAGGGCAGCGAGCGCAGTAGCAGCAGTTGCCGAATGATGGTCTCCGAACCCCAGCGAGCCTTATGAGCAAACAACGGATGAGGCGAACGGCAGCGCCGTCGCCAAACACCGCCGTTGTCAAAGGCTTCTTGATGGCGGGTAGGTTAGGGTAGAGGCCAACGGCAGCGCCGTGTGACCAAACATCCCGTCTACCATGACGACAACCAGGTACCCGACTCTCATTTGAATTAATTGGAGCAGAATTGGTTGTTGATTGTTGATGAATGGACCAATTGGGGTTGGATTATGATTTGCTCCCTGTTATGAAGTTGACACGAAACACACACACAAAAACAAAAGAGAAAAAAAGCACAGAAATAGAAAAAAAAACAGTGGCAAGAAAAGAAACAAAAACGCAATAGGAAAACACAAAAAAGAAAACAAGAGAGCAAGAGGAATACAAGAGTGGAAACAGTGGAATTTCTTAGTTACCTAGGAGATAGTTGCAGTTTGTATTGCCCTTTTGATCTGGTTGATTGCTTTCCTGTGTGCAAAGAAAAAAAAGGGAGTGATGACGGTGGTATGAACTTTGAAAAAGACAAACTAAAGGGTTAATGGAGAAAGAATAAACCACTATGTTGCAGTCACATGAGCATAGAATTTAGACAGATTTCTTGATAATGAGGTCTAATTTATAGAAGTCAAGGCAAAACCCACTAGATTTGTGAAGATTTGCTCAAGATACAATCTTTGTAAATTTAGTTGAGATATAGACTTGAAGACTTAACCGAAGGATCTCGTTCATGAGGCAAGATTAGATGCGAGCAAATATTTGATCAAGATTAAATCAAGTATGAATCGAATGGAAATTACAAAGTATCAAATTTGAGCAGAATGTAAATCAAATCTTGGTTGAAAAAAAAAAAAAAAAAAAAAAAAGAAGGAAGTCACGAAATAGCAGGAGTCTTGATGGGGAAACCAGGTGATCAAACTGCACTTTTTGCCGGTCAGCAGCAACAGCCAAGTGACTCGGGCTGACTTGGTAATGTTGATGATGCTCTATGATTAATGTATTTGATGACAAACTGGTAATTATGGATTAGGTGTATGACATTATTGGAGGATTTTGTGGTATTTCTCACAATTGATGTGGCGTTGGGACTTTGAACTTATGGTCGTATAAAATGGACAATAAAGTTGGAAAAAAAAAAAAAAAAAAAGTATTCATCAACTTAGCCCAAGAACAAGAAAATTGACAACAAAAAAAGATATATATTGTCAAAGGCTTAACAAGAATGGGGAAGCAGAAAAGAAAAATATTTCGAGACTCGTTCACGTCTCAAATATTTTATTTCGCCCTAAACAAGTCTCGAGGGGGCATCTGTAAACACGTGAAATTTATTCGCCACTGAAAATGCGACACGTGTAAATTTAAATATTAATTTAATTATTTTTAAGCATTTTAAATAAATTAAATGCTGGAAATAATTATTAATATTGGGCCATTTGGATCCATCAAGCCAAATGGATTTAATTATATTAGGCCAATGTGGACAAGTCCAAATGAAAGACCCACAGGCCTATGATCCAATGAACACTTAAAGCAGGCCAGCCCATGGAAATCAGTCGATGTGAACAAGCCCAGATGAAAGGCCCACATGCTCACTGACCCGATAGAGATGTGGGTTGGACCAGCCCATCGATCGGTCCATCATCCACAAACCCTAGGGTTTTTCCCTCTATAAATAGAGGCACCCTGTCACATATTGAGGACGACTACGACTTCTTCACTGTCGGATATAGGTCTCCATACACTACTCACTCTCAAGACTCATATACTTGAGATTCTACAGCAACAAAACGCTGCAGAAATATTAAAGAGGCGAAGAATCAAATACACTTCTACAACCTCTAAACAGTCATACTCTGAGACTCATACACTCAGACACATAGAGAGACGACTCATACACGTCTACTGATTCTCAAGACTCATACACTTGAGATCCTACAGCAACAAAACGCTGTAGAAATTCCGAGAAGCCGAAGAAGAAGCACAAAAGCATCTCGACGTCTTCAAAGTTGGAGGAATCAAAGGAGTACCAGAAGTCGAACCCATATAGTTTGATTTTCTACATGTTCTTTGATATTTAAATTTCTCTGTAATTGTAGACATTTCTTGTGAAATTAATAGAAGTATTTTGCAGTTTCTGTCTACGCATTTTTTGCACCTACAGTTACAAAGATCTTATATGTTTAAAAGTATATAATCGTAAGATCGTAGAATCGTTTAAGGTAGTATGATCGTAAAATCGTAAGATTCTACGATAAGGATCGGGATCTTATATAGATCCTACTAATTTTAAGATCCTATAAAGATCGGGATCGTTTGGAAGATGTATGAACATAAAATCGTAAGATTCTAAGATCAGGATTGGGATCTTAACAACTATGCTTTCAACTATTGTTTGTAGAATAATATTTTAATGTACTAAATTTTAATTTATAAATATTGGTAATGACATATGTCTATTGGTCGATTGCTATACAATGTATAGATATACTAATGTAATGCTTAAAATAGTTTAAGGAGTTTGAGAAATGTAATCGACATAAGAAAATTGAACAATTTTATTTGTTAAATTGGATATTTTTATTGGCATTGTCCATATTTCCGTCCATTGGACGGGGATAGCACTAGTATATAAAGTAACTAATATAACAATAATAAGAAAATAATAGTATTATAGAAGTATTTTATTTGTTTATATCAAAAAAATATTGTAAATTATATATATATTGTGAACGAAAAGAAAATTTATATATTCTAAACTTTCCATGTCAATATTTAATGTATTGTTCACAAGATATTTTCTTTCAATTATTAACTAGAACTATCTGCCCGCGCAATGCGCCGGGCTTAGATTATAATGTTGTGTAGGAAAAATTGTACAGTATATGATAATAATTAAGATTGCCCATTGAAAATCACATTACTTTAATTATTAATATATTTAATGAAAAACATATTATGCCGTTCTCATTGTGAGAACATGTATATATAAAGTAATTAATATAACAATAATAAGAAAAATAATAGTATTATATTTTATTTGTTTATATCAAAAAATATTGTAAATTGTATATATATTGTGAAAGAAAAGAAAATGTATATATATATTCTAAAATTTCCATGTCAATATTTAATTTATAACTCTTATTATTAGAGTCACCATTGAAGGGGAAAAAAGTATAAGGTGAGGGTATGGTAACTCATTGGCCACCGCGGGACGCACCAATGTCGAATCTTCAATGCGGATTTTCATCGACATGGTTTCACGATTGCTATTTGCTAATGTAATGATACATGCACACACATATGACAAACGTTCTTGTACTACTAAAATAAGTACCTGGTAAGTTTCTAAAATATCAGGTAGTGGCCCCCACGCCATTTATGCTATTCAAGATTTGCCAACGAATTCTGAATTCGATCGTTAAAATTGTGGTATCTAACGAATTTGAATCGTTAAAATTGTCGTCGCTAACGAATTCCAGTGGCAAATTCGGTCACAAACCTCTTTAGTGACCAATTTTTACCAAAAATTTCCGGTCGCTAAAATAGAAAATATCAATGGCTCGTTATTGGACACGTAAGTACGTAACTCAACTCCAACTATTTAAAATAATACATCCAATTATACAAACACAACTTTACATAAACTCAAAAAGATGCAAAATTAATTAAATTTAAACTAAAGGACCAACAACGTGATGCTAAAGAAATTTAATTTTGGACTTCCATCTGCGATGGCCTCATCATGGAAAAAAGCCAAAATCACCCCACAACTTTCGTGCGTTTATCAAATGGTCCCATAATTATGCACTTCACTTAATCCATCCAATATGTTTGTTAATCCTCGCACAAATGATCCATCCGAGGTTAATGATCTCCCAGGCTGACGTGTCACAAGGATTAGGAGGTTAATTATGGGACCATTTGAGAAACTGACGAAAGTTATGGGATGATTAACCTATTAATCCTTGCGATTAACCTCGGATGGGATCATTTGGGCGAGGATTAGCAAACATATTGGATGGATTAAGTGAAGTGCATAATTATGGGACCATTTGAGAAACGCACGAAAGTTGTGGGATGATTTTGGCTTTTTTCCCGCCTCATCATTGTAGGTGCGCTCAAACCAGAATTTCCTCATAAAAAGCTTCCAACAGTTTCATGTCGTTGTCCGGCAGTGCGACGGCGCACCATATGCTGCCGTCATTAGCCGTAGTTGCCATCACATACCTTTCCTTCACATTGTACAGCACCTGGTCCAATATACACTGGCTTACCCCATCCAAAATCCACATCATAAAATGGAAGCCTAGCCCACGATACCACCGCCAAGTTCGGACTTTCATAAGTGTGTGGGCCTCTTGCAATGGAGATCAAATCACCCTGTAATTCCAAATAATCAAGAGCAGAGATGCAATAAGCAATTGCATCATGGACTTTATCAACCGAGAATTCTAGTGGTTTTGATACAAGTTCAGCCGCAGCGGCGATTGGCGTTGCGGTGAATGCTACATTCCCAAAAATACCCTTGTGGAAGCGGTGGATGTAGCCTCGACCGCCCGTCCACCGGAATGTATAGTTTGGGGAGTTGATCATTTGGTAGTTGGCGTGCCTTTGTAATGCACCGCCAGACGTGGGTTGCCACCGCCTCAAAAAGTCGTGTATTTATTTATGCCTTTTTTGTTGTTGCATTTGGCCTTTAGAACATTGAGTTGATCACGACTGAACTTGAACATTTTAAAAATACATGGTGGTTCTGATTCTGATTCTGATTCGGACTCATTGTGTTGTCGGATTTCCAATGTTGGATGGGGTTCATACTCAACATGGATGAACTGAGATCGAGGCGGATTACGTGCAGATAAAACAGCTCGCCTGTCGAAAAATGGAGGGATCCTAATGTCGAGGTGGATTAGAGTAGCATTTTGGATTCAACTTATTGTAAACAAAAAGCTGGTCTCAAAATTGTCGAATAACTAATTTTGACTAATTTATTACTCGTGTCGTAAGTTCCTAACATATCAGAAAATTGACGGGACATATTCGGACACGTATTGGAATTCTTTTGTGAGGCCCTAATCGACTATATTGATGTAGTAGTAATAATTTATTCTTCCGACCATGATAAATCATGTTGCAAGGAAAAAAAAACACCATTGGTCCCATAAGTTTTCCTAATTTCGATTTCAGTCCCACATTAATTTCATTAACATAATCAATCCATTATGTTTGCTAATTTTTTGCATAATTCATCTCCAAACCCCTTAATGACGCATTTCTGCTGACGTGGCAACCACAAAAAGCTAAGCCCAAGTAAGTGAAAGGCCTCTCTACAAAATCTCCACAAAAGCAAACACAAACACACCTCTAGACAAATTCAGAAAACTGAAAAGCAGCAAAACTAAAGTTACAGGAGCAACAACAAAACATGAACACATGATGTAAATTATACATCTGCAGGGACGTCCATGGTAATTGGGATCAACCCTGTAGAATGTCTTCATAAAACACTTGCTCCAAGCGTTGCATATCATTTTCCTGTAGTGCAATTGCGCACCATATGCCGCCGTCGTTCCCTGGATTCCCCATCACGAATGCCCTCCCTTCATATTGAACACCACCTTGTCCCACATACGCTGGCCTACCCCATCCAAAATCTGCCTCATAAAATGGGAGCCTACCCCACCCTATCACCCCTACATTTGGACTTTTATCCGTGTCTGAGCCAAGTCTCATGGCGACCAAATCATCCTGCAGCAGTTCCAGATAATCAATAGCAGAGATGCAATATTCATGGTCGAATCGGGCAATTTCCGTATGGACTTTATCAACAGAGAACTGTAATGGTTTTGATACAAGTTCAGCTGCTGTGGTCATTGCTTTGGCGGTGAATATTACATTCCCAAAATACCCTTGGGGAAGCAGCGGACATAGCCTCGACCGCCCGTCCACTGGAATGCGTAGTTTGGTGAGCTGGTCATCCGGAACTTGGCGTGCCCTTGTAATGCAACGCCACAGGTGGGCGGCCACGACCTCAAATGTGGTGTAATAATTGGTTGTGTTGTTGCATTTAGCTTTTAGGACATTGAGTTGATCACGAGTGAGCTCAAACCTTTTATAAATTGTTGGAGATTCATTCTGTTTTCGGACTTTCAGTGTTGGAGAAGATTCATATTCAACATGGGTGAACTGAGGTTGAGGCGGATTGCGAGCAGATAACACAGCCTTTTTGTCGAAAAAAGGAGGGATCTTAACATCGAGGCCTCGAGCCATATCAGACCATGTGTTGATGAAATGAAGAGCTGAAACTCCATCAACCAAATGATGCTCTTTTGCT
Organism: Hygrophila difformis; assembly: GCA_030278955.1. Classification (NCBI taxonomy): domain Eukaryota; kingdom Viridiplantae; phylum Streptophyta; class Magnoliopsida; order Lamiales; family Acanthaceae; genus Hygrophila; species Hygrophila difformis. Next base: position 1,126,407 of record JAOANR010000015.1, read on the forward strand.
ATGCCTAAGCAAATTCCACCACATTTGAATCGAGTCACCTGCATTAGTACTCATTAATATGTTGTTGTCAAAAACTGCCAATTTATATGAAATTTTTTCTGTCCTAAATTCAATGCACACATGTCACTTCTAGTGTTTACCTGAACCAATGAAAGCGGATACGAGGAAATCCCCAATGAATAATCAATCTGGGTTACAAGTGTAAGTCAGGTTTAGGGTTGAAGTCCTCCATGTCATCCATCGAACCATCAAATTCGGCGTCGACAAACAACACACCCTCACCATTGCAATCAATCTCGAGGCGATTCCCAGTGTTGTTCAACCTTCCGGCAACAGGATAGAATGGCACCACCGCACGGCTAAGCGCATCCTTCAGGAGCATCGAGTCAAAGAAATTAGGGTCACCATTGAAGGGGAAAAAGTATAAGGTGAGGGTGTGGTAACTCATGGGCATTAGCAAGTCCAAATTGGAGAGCCAGAGGGCTGTACGAGGTGTGGCCACCGCGGGACGCACCAATGCCGAATCTTTAATGCGGATTTTCATCGACATGGTTTCAGGATTGCTATTTGCTAGTGTAATGATACATGCACACACATAATAACAAGCGTTGTTGTTTAATAAGTACCTGGTAAGTTTCTAAATATCAGAGAACTGAAGGGACATATTAGGACACGTAGTTGGATTTTTTTTTTGTGTGGATCGAATTGACAATGAATTAAATATAATGTTGCAAGAGATTTATTTTCGATAAGTCTATATATCTTTGGGCGCATCTACACAGTAAGGCAATAAATAACACAGTGCATGGTGCAGGGCACTGTGTCTGTAACTCAACAGTGCAGTACTTTGTATCTTTATTTATACATATACACACACACAGACACGAGACATATTGTATTCAAGAAGAAACTCATTCATCATTAGGTTAGATTTTGGTGTTTGGTATATAAATGATTACAAAAGGATTTTATACACTTAAATCGATCAAATTAAACAATTTTTTCAATTTACTGTCTCGGATCAAGCAACAATATTAATTAGGCCAATTCAACATAGTATAACTGTATAAGATAAGCTTCAGCTTCTAATAAAGTGAACTAGGGAATCCTTACATCAAGGTTTCCGACTGGCCAACTAAATCCTTACATCAAGCAACAATATTATCAGATTCTGATTCCGATTCTGATTTGGACTCATTGTGTCGTCGAATTTCCAATGTTGGATGGGGTTCGTACTCAACATCAGTGAACTGAGGTCGAGGCGGATTATGTGCAGATAAAACAGCTCGCCTGTCGAAAAATGGAGGGATCCTAATGTCAAGGCCTCGATCGGGCCAAATCGTGATAATGGAATAAAAAGCAGAAACTCCATCCGACAAATGGTGCTCGTTTGCGAAGCCTATGCAAACTCCACCGCATTTGAATCTAGTCACCTGCATTATATTACATTACATACGTACATAGGGGTGTTTGTGAGACATTGTGAGATAAAATAACTTTTTTAAAGAGACAAAATAATTTAAAATAATGTCCAATCAATTTTTTTCGAATCATGCAAGGAGTAGCATTTTGGATTCGACTTATTGTAGACAAAAAATTGGTCTCAAAATTTTCAAATAACTAATTTTGACTAATTTATTACTCAAGTCATGAGTTAACAACTAATAGCTAATCGCCAAACAACACTTAAAATTTTGTTGTCATGATAGATAATTAAATTCTCCCTTCAAATGATATTTTATGTGTCCTAATTGAAGTGATGCGGACATGTCCTTACCTGAACCATAGTAAGAGGATATGACGAAATTCCCAATGAATAATCTACCACAGGACAGAAGTGTAAGTCGGGTTTATGGTAGAAGTCCTCTAAGTCATCCATCCGACCATCAAATTCGGCGTCGACAAACAACACACCCTCACCATTGCAATCAATCTCTAAGTGATTCCCAATCTTGTTCAACCTTCCGGCTATAGGGTAGAAGTGCACCAATCCCCGGCTGAGCAAATTCTTGAGCAGTGCCAAGTCGAAAAAATTGGGGTCACCGTTGAAGGGGAAGAAGTAATGAAGTGAGGGCGTGATAACTCAGTGGCACCACCGAGTCCAAATTGGACAGCCACAGGGTTGTACGAGGTGTGGCCTCCGCCGGACGCACCAATGTCGACTCTTTAACGAGGATTCTCATCGTCGTTTCAGGATTGCTATTTTCTAGTAATACTTCCATTCCTTAATATTTGCTACGGACCCACATTTCAGGCAATTCAATACATATTTTTAATCCTTAATAACTCAAATTGCATACAAGTAAGAATTATGAAAATTGATATTTTTAATCTATGCGATTAGAAGAATCCACTCACTTAACTATATTTTATCTTATATAATTATATTAAAATTCGAATCAAAGTTACTCAATAAACTCAACGTATCAAATAAAAAGGAACGAGGAAGTATTGTATTTGTATGCATAGTCTATATAGTACTACTTCCGTTCTTTTTTAAATGCACGTTTTGGATTTTGTCACTTTCGTTGAGTTACTTTGATTCGATTTTTTAATACAATATATAAGATAAAACATAGTCAACTGGGATCTTGTTGGATTCGACTAATCCCATAGATTTAGAGTATCAAATTTTCATAATTTTTACTAGTATGCAATTTAAATTATTAAGGATTAAAAAATGTATATTGTATATTACGTGAAATGTAGGTCCGTAGTAGTTAAAAAGTAACTGAGGAAATATATATATTAGTTGCCTAACAAGTGCTGTTCTTTCCTTAGTTTTCCAAATCCAAAAAAAAATCTGGTAAGTTCCTAACATATCAAAAAATTGACGGGACACAGTGGCAGAACTGTTCATGGGCTTGGGGTCCTTCGAAATTTGCCTATTAATTTTTATATAGTTATATTTATTTTAATTATAATATAACTTTTTTTATATAATTTTGCCCCCAAACTCAAACTTTGGATTAATATTTATATAGTCGTGAGCTTATCCACAATATCCTTACCTGAATTTCTAACCAAGGCTGACTGAATTTCATGCTTGAGAGGCAACCAGCGGATTTCTGGCAACCTCGATTGGAATTAGGCTTGAACCATATTTATATAGTCTTGTAAATCTAGTTATAGTAGAAAGTATATTTCGATAATTTATGGGGAAGTGTGAGAATGATATGGGATCATCACTCATTGTGATGATGAAAAAACTATATTATATACAATTAATTACAAGAATTGGTTTCCGTAAATTATGGAAACGTATGCAACATATTACAGAAGAATCACAATCAAGAAATTATAAACAAGGAATACAACATAATCAACACTTTTCCTTATGAAAAAAAAACCTATATCGTCCCATAATTTACAAAAATTTTCAAAATAGTCCCACAAATATCGAATTAGACGAATCCCTCCCATAACTACCCTAATCATAGCCGAACCCGTCCACGAACCCGGTTTTTTCGCTAATCATCGCCGAACCCGCCCCATAACTATCCTATTCATCGCCGAACCCATCCCTCCATTAGGGAAGTTATGGGACGGGTTCGGCGATGATTAGAGAAAAAACCGGTTCATGGACGGGTTCAGCTATGATTAGGGTAGTTATGTGACGTATTCGTCTAATTCGATATTTGTGGGATGGTTTTCGAAATTGAAAAAACTTATGGGACTAAATGGGTTTTTTTTTCCATTTTCCTTAATAGGAGGAAGAGGAAAAAGAAGGTAACATGTTTCTTTGTTAGTAATCCTAATAAGAAGGCCCAGTTATAACTAGATGAAGAGAGTGACATTATTAGCGATCCGAAAAAACGAAAATCAATAGTTATCTTATGAAAATTAAAGATGAAATAAGGCGAAGATATTTAGTCGAATCCTGCCCCGCCCCGACACTCTACGTCCGCCACTGGCGGGACATATTCGGACACGGTAGTTGTTGGAATTCTCTTTGTGAGGCCCTAATCGACGATATTGATGAAGTTATAATAATTTATTCTTCCAATCAAGATATCTTGTTGCAGCTGTGGATAGCGAATTGAAATACAGAGGGATGGTTCATAAGCCAATTCAAGACACACACTTCAAAAAATTTAATTCTAATAAATCAATAAATGCATAAAATTAAATAGTGGTTGCATGCATTAATTGGATTCCTTGTAACTCTACCTATCCAAACATAGCTAGGAAGGGATGTGTGGGGGACCACTCACTCTTAGCTTCCTCAATTAGAATGAAAAATGACTTTTGAATTTGCATGCAAACAATGAGATTTCGCCACATACACTTTGAAAATAATAACTTCTTCCACCTTCTAAACTAAGCAATGGCGGACCTATTCATGGGCTTGGGATGTCGCGCCCGAGTTCAAAATTTGCCATTATTTTTTTATAATTATGTAAATTTTCATTATAATATAGCACATACATTTTTTTTGTAATTACAACCCCTGGACTCAAAATGTGTCATTAATGTTTTATACAGTGTTGTGAATTTTTGCTATGATAGAATATATATACATTTCTGTAATTTACATTAGGGATTAGAGGAGGAAAAAGAAGTATTATGTTTCTTTGTTGGTGGGCCTTTTTTTTTCTTTCTTCTAAAATAAACACATCCACTCTTTCATCTTAATAATTAAAAAAAAAAATTGGCCTAATATACAAAGTTGTAACTAAAGTTCTAGTAAATTACTCGAATTTCAAAAAAATGGAGAGCTGATGGCTGATACTATTTCTGTTTGATTTACGGGCTTATGCTATTAGCATTGGTGCTAGTGTTGAAAGATATTTTCTGAATCGAGGTTTATTTTATATGTTGTGAGACAAAGAAAATTATATTGAAGTTGGCCCCCACCATAATAGTCTGCGTTCATGTCATAATATAAAACTATGTGCATGCATTATATATTAAATTAACTTTTAAATTATATGCTTTTAACATATATAGTAGATTATTTTTATTATAAATATGTATATGTAGCCATTGTATACTGATTGTAAAAACAATGTTTCGAATCTGTTTTTTTAGTATGAAGTAACAGAACTATTTAAAATGATGAACTATTTTGAGATGAATAGATAACTTTAAAAAAAAAAATCATGTACTTGTTTATTCGAACAAAGTGCCTGTAACATTCGGACAAGCCAACAAAGTCACATACGGCTAGACAACACCTCTAGAGACACAAAAACTCCACAAAAGCAAACACAAACACACATCTAGACAAATTCAGAAAACTGAAAAGCAGCAAAACTAAAGTTACAGGACCAACAACGAAACTTAATACATGATCTAAATTATTATATCTGGGACTTCCATGGTAGCTGTGCTCAAACCTGTAGAATGTCCTCATAAAACACTTGCTCCAGTCGCCGCATGTCTTTCTCCTGTAGTGCAATTGCGCACCATATGCTGCCTTCATTCCCTGGATTCCCCATCACGTATGCGTTCCCTTCATATTGAACTCCGCCTTGTCCCACATACGTTGGCCTACCCCATCCAAAATCTGCATCATAAAATGGGAGTCTAGCCCACCCAATCACCCCTACATTTGGACTTTTGTCCGTGTCAGGGCCAAGTCTCACGGAGACCAAATCTTTATTCAGCAATTCCAGATAATCAAGAGCAGAGATGCAATATTCGTGATCCAGTCGCGCAATTTCCTTATGGACTTTATCAACGGAGAACTGTAATGGTTTTGATACAAGTTCAACTGCTGTGGTCATTGGCGTGGCAGTGAATGTTACATTCCCAAAATACCCTCGTGGAAGCGGTGGACGTAGCCTTGACCTCCCGTCCACTAGAATGCGTAGTTTGGTGAGCTGGTCATCTGGTAATTGGCGTGCCTTTGTAACGCAACGCCACAGGTGGGTTGCCACCACCTCGTAAGTGGTGTACTTATTGCTGCATTTAGCTTTTAGGACATTGAGTTGATCACTAGTGAGCTCCAACCTTTTATAAATTGATGGAGATTCATTATTCTGCTGTGGGACTTTGAGTGTTGGATAAGGTTCATATTCAACATGGGTGAACTGAGGTTGAGGCCGACTACGAGCAGATAAGACAGCCCGTTTGTCCAAAAAAGGAGGGATCTTAACATCGAGGCCTCGAGCCATATCAGCCCATGTGTTGATGAAATGAAGAGCTGAGACTCCATCCATCAAATGATGCTCATTTGCGATGCCTAAGCAAACTCCACCACATTTGAATCGAGTCACCTGCATTCAGTGGCGATTCCAAGATTCAATGTCAGGGTGTGCAACTTTCAAGAAAAAACTACAATTGCCTTGACATTTTTTTGGAAAAAATTCAATAATAGTGAATGATTTAACATTTCTTCACCAATATGATTTTGCAATTTGGATTCAACAATCTTCATCGCATAAACTCTAATCAAAGCAATGGACATAATCAGCACACTGTTTTCTTTCGATATTAAGTTCTAAAAACCATTAAACTAACCTTATATATAATTAGCTCCATAATATAACCTTCCCCCATAATATACTTAGGCGTGGGAATATGCCAAACTACTCGACAGAGACTTACAACCTAGTCCACTTTATGTCAGGTTAGAGACGCTAACCTTGCAACTGCCATTTGCTCTTTAAGAAAAAAATTATTTGCGGCACATTTACTAAACATCAACATCGCCACAATTAAAATAATTTTAGAGACTATTAAAATTTGATAATGCTCAAATAAAACATATACTCTCAACCAAGCTAGTACATAGATTTTCCAGCACGGAATAACAAAAATAAGTTAAATGGATACAAAATATTATTTATATAAAATTTTAAAATAAATAATATTAAAAAATAAAATAAATAAATAAATAAACTTTTTTTTAAAAAATCAGGGGGTGAGTTGACCCCAGTACCCCCCACATCCGCCACTGCCTGCATTAGTCATTACTAATACAGTGTTGTCACAAACTGCCAAATTAAATGAATATGCATATATCACAAAAAGCATGTTAGGCATCACCAAAAATATTTTTCCCATCACAAAAAATATCTCCCCATCATACAAAACACACAATTTCAACCATCACACAACATAACACACATCACATAGGGCGCGTGCATGTCCCTTACTAGTCTTTACCTGAACCAAAGAAAGCGGATATGAGGAAATTCCCAATGAATAATCAACCTGAGGGCAGAAGTGTAAGTCAGGCTTAGGGTAGAAGTCATCCAAGTCATCCATACGACCATCAAATTCGGCGTCGACAAACAACACACCCTCATCATTGCAATCAATCTCGAGGCGGCGATTCCCAGTGTTGTTGTTCAGCCTTCCGGCTACAGGATAGAACGGCACCAACGCACGGCTAAGCGCATTCCTGAGGACCATCGAGTCAAAGAAATTAGGGTCACCACTGAAGGGGAAAAAGTATACGGTGAGGGTGTGGTGACACATCGGAAATAGCAAGTCCAAATTGGAGAGCCAGAGGGTTGTGCGAGGCGTGGCCTCCGCGGGACGCACCAATTTCGACTCTGTAATGCGGATTCTCGACATTGTTTCAGGATTGCTATTTGCTTCTACTTTATATACGGTTTACGTATAGATGCACACACATAACAAGTGTTGTTGTTTCGTCATTTTTATAAAGGAAAGAAAATATATATATATATATAGATATATATGTATATATATATATATACTGCACCAATGGAGCTGACCTTGCGCAGGCTTTAATTTGCTCAACAAGTGCGCCAACCTGCTGCCCCGCTTATTATACTGTATTATTATTATTTTTTTCCCACTTGAAAATTGGAAATAATGAAATTTAATAACCACTTGGCCAAGTGTTCTAAACCCCTTCATTTTTCAAATTTAATAACCACACAAAAGGATTTTAAATCTGTGCCTGGTGGTGTTGTAACGTATGGATATTCATGTATTCGATCGCTAAAGAAAAATTTTGTAGTGAGATGATTTTTTATTGTTTAGGGTTTTATATTGGTTGTTACGAGCGGGGGGGCGGGGGGGAGGGTGGTTGAGCAGTGAGTTTGGTAAAAAATTAGTTGCGGGTAATTATATTGGAGGGCTAATAAATAAATGCACAAATTAAATACCCAAGAAAAATATACCACTTAATTGCAAGTGCATAATTTACAATACATAAAAAAAATGCATAATTAATGTTTGAAGAAGAATACGGTGAGGGAGTGATAACTCACTGGCACCACGGGTGGATGTACTGATTGAATATTGAATAGTGGAAACACAAAACACCACTTAAATTGATGAAATTATTCTTTTAAGTTAGATTTTTTAAAAAAAAAAATTTGACTTGATTTAGGTTTAATGCAACCACTCAATTTTTGTGGTTACACTACTATTATTATAACTACTACTATTTCCAACATAGCTTTCTGCAATGTTTTTTGTATTATAACTACTATTCCTAATTTCAACATAACTTCTATTATTTTTTATGATACCACTAACAAAATTTTATTGATCCGCCGCTGACTGGCCTGGCACCACCGAGTCCAAATTGGACAACCAAAGGGTCATTTGAGGCGGGGCCTCTGCCAGACGCACCAATGTCGACTCTTTAATGCGGATTCTCATCGTGGTTTCTAGTATTTAGGTTAATGCAACCACTCAATTTTTGTAGTGACACTAGTATTATTATTTCCAACATAGCTTTCTTCAATTTTTTTCATATTATAACTACTATCCCCAATTTCAACATAGTTTCTATCATTTTTTGTGACACCACTAATAAAATTTCATGGATCCACCGCTGACTGGCACCACCGAGTCCAAATTGGACAACCAAAGGGTTCTGCGAGGCGGGGACTCCGCCGAACGCACCAATGGCGACTCTTTGACGCGGATTCTCATCGTGGTTTCTAGTATTGTATTTGTATGCATATTACTCGCCTAACAAGTGCTGTTCTTTCCTTAGTGTTTTCCAAATCTGGTAAATTCCTAACATATCAGAAAATTGATGGGACATATTGATGAAGTAATAATGATGTATTCTTCCAATCGAGATATCATGTTGCAACTATTGGATTCATTATAACTCTACCTATACAAACATAGGTAGGATGGGTGGGGGGGGAGGGGTTACTCACTCGTAGCTTCCACAATAATAATGAAAATTGACTTTTTAATTTGCCATTTTCTCCATGCAAATTTATAAAAGCACAGTGAAAATAATGACTTCTTCCACCTTCTAACCTCGCTGTTCTACCATCCAACTAAGCTTTCTTTTTTGTCATAATAACGATGTGCATGCATTCACCGTATATGTTAAATTAATTTTTAAAATTTATTTATTATTTAAATTATTAGTATTTATGTAAATTTAAAATAAATACATCCACTCTCTTTCTACTTCCCTATCAGTCCACTCCCTCTTTTATTTTTTCACTCACTTTATTTTACGAAATATGAATACTGTAATCTTTGTTAAGACAATAAACAAAAAAGGAAAATGGACAATTTAAAAACCATGGAGATAGTTTTTTTTTGGTGAAACCATGGAGATATAGTATTTATAATTTCACGAATTTTCAAATATATATATATATAATTTAAAAACAAATTAAAACGCACAATTTAAATAAAAATGTCTAATCTATAGAGATTTGAACCCCTTACTGAAAAAAAAAAAAAAAAAAAAAAACATACCGTCCCATAATTTTTCGAAATTTCCAAAACAGTCCCACAAAAATTGAATAAGACGAATCCGTCCAATAACTACCATACTTTTCGCCCAACCCATCCATGAACCCGGTTTTTCCGCTAATCATCGCCGAACCCGTCCCATAACTACTCTAATCATCCGAACCCATCCCCGCATTAGGATAGTTATGGGACGGGTTCGGAAAAAATTAGCGAAAAAACCGGATTCAGGATAGGTTCGTCTAATTCGATTTTTGTGGGATGGTTTTGGAAATTGAAAAATTTATGGGACTAAATGGGTTTTTTCCCCTTACTGTATATTCATTTTGAACCGTATTGGTGGTCTAGTTCTTCCCAAGTCCCTCCTCAAATTAATAATGAACACTGCACGAAAAAACATTTTTTGCGATGGTATATTTGCTAATCCTCGCCCAAATGATCCCATCAGAGGTTAATGATCTACTGACGTGTCGCAAGGATTAAGGGATTAATTATGGTACCATTTGAGAAACAGACAAAAATTGTGGGATGATTAACCCATTAATCCTCACGATTAACCTCTGATGGGATCATTTGGGCGAGTATTAGCAAACATATTGGATGGATTAAGTGAAGTGCACAATTATTGGACCATTTGAGAAGCGCACGAAAGTTGTCGGATGATTTTGGCTTTTTTTCCCATTGTTTTTGGTAAATGCATTTATTTTTTTTATAAATATAATAGAAAAAAATTTGTTAAACAAACCTATGAAATATGTGATAGAAGCTCATATCATACGAATTACAAAGGGTTAGGGGGCCGGTGGGAAATCGAACTTCCAACCTTCATGTTGGGAGTCAGGAGACTTGACAAATACGCCAAGTCATCATCCCCTAAATATATTAAAAATTGAAAAGGAATATAAATTTACTTTTTGGGAATTGAAACAAAATATGTCCCTTCAATAGTTCAATTTTCAATTTTTCAAATGAAAAAGAAAATTTTCTTCTATTATTTTTAAAAAAGTACTCCCTCCGTATTCAAATAATTAATATTAACATTGGTTAGTGGCACGGGTTTTAAGAAATGGGGAAATGAGTTGTGGAGATTTCAGAAAATGAGAGGAAAAAAAAAAAGGAGAAAAAGTAGTGTGATTGAGGAAAAGTTACCAAAAAGGAAACGTTAAAATTATTTTATAACAGCCTAAAAAGTAGTGTTAAAAATTTTTAAATACGGAGAAAGTACAAACTAGCAATTTTAAGCTGGAGCGAACTGTTTTCTTCAAGTGGCAACCTAAACTACCAATTTAAGCTGGAGGCTGGAGCGAAAGTAAAATCCTACTATGATCACAGCAAAGGGGATACATATAACCCTAGAAATCAACGACTGGAACCGTCTGTCGTTGTTTCGATGGCCAAATGGAGACAGACAGTAATTCCATGGCCATTTCGGTCAGAATAAAGCGATAAATATATTTATGTCGCTGTGGTGGTCGCTATAATGGCGACAAACAAGTTCCGTCGCAGATTTTGTCGCTGATAGCTGCAGAATTAATTCGACCGCCATTTTCTGTCGCGTTTCCATCTTTTTCTTGTTGTGGTGTGAAAAGTAATTCCATTTCCCGCCTATTGAAAAGTAATAAACGGTAACCACATTTATATGTTTTGGAGAAATCCCCCGCTTAAAAGTTCTGGAGTCCAAAAACTTCAGAATTTAATATGCATAATCAATTCCAATAGTCGCTGTCACATGTAGAATAAATACTATGGCCAATAGTGTTCTATTAAATAAATATGATAATAATATCATTGAGTACTAAGTTCTTAAGAAGGTTATTGTTAAAAAAAAAAATAATTGTTTAATTAACTAACTACTATATATTTTTATTGTAAAATACCTCACATATTATTGTAATATTGTTCTTTTTTATGAGAAAATTATTATTCAATCATTAATTATTTTAAAATTATGAAAAAAATAATTATTAATTTATTATATCTATAATCTATAATTTATTATTGGTCTTGTGAAGAACCTCATTTCAAGAGAAGAATGCATATGCCTCATTGGCTACTTTATTCACTAATTGGTGTCACTTATAGGGTACAGTATTTGTGTGGGGATGAAGTGAAATTAAAGTAGTTGGTTGGATCAATTCAATTCATTTATTAATAATTGAAGCGATAGTTATTAAAAGTAAGTATCTAATCATATTTTAATAATAGTGGTTATATTAATTAAACTTTCCCATTAATTATTGCCATTTGAAAATCTTTTGTTCACATCATTTTTATGGAAAAAAATACCATTGGTCCCATAAGTTTCCCCAATTTCGATTTCAGTCCCATATTAATTTCATTAACACAATCAATCCATTATGTTTGCTAATTTTTGCATAATCCATCCCGAACCCCTTAATGACACATTTCTGATGACGTGGCATCGGATTAAGCAAACTTATGGGACCAATGGCGCCGCAATTAGCAACTTATGGGACCAATGGCGCCGCAATTAGCAAACTTACGCAGCGCCACGCCAGCAGAAATGCGTCATTAAGGGGTTTGGGATGTATTATGCAAAAATTAGCAAACATAATGGATTGATTATGTTAATTAAATTAATATGGGACTGAAACCGAAATTGGGGAAACATATGGGACCAATGGTGTTTTTTTCCCATTTTTGATCGTACTGGTTTATTTGTTTTCCAGATGCAGAAAATATGTGTCCATCTAAATTACTTTATATGACATGAATATTGACCGGCCAAAATGTAAGAGAGGAAGTGTTTATTCCAAGAATGACTATATATGACATCTTCTCACGCAAGATTGCCTTTCAAGTTCAAAGAAGACGATTTCCTATTATTATTTCTTATGCAATGACTATAAATATAAGTCAGGGTTAATCATTATCTAAAGTTGAAGTGTGTTTTAGAAATCCAGTTTTGCTTTGTGAATTCATAACGTGCACGACGAATGTAGTGTATAAAGTTCTTCAACGTTTGTACATATTATAAACTTTTTCTTCACATAATTTTTTTATGGAAAGAGCCATATATGATTAATTATAATTAAATTATATTTGTCTATACCACACTCTCGCCCATACCCTTTCTACCGAATACCCAATTCGCGAAAAGGCGACGAATTTGAGGACGAAATTTTATTGAAATCGTCGCCTAAAACTTCATCACCTGGTATATTTCGTGGCATATGGGCGGGGTAATACTAGTTATTAGAATAATACTCCCTCCGTCTCATTAATTCCGTCCAATTTTCCTTTTTAGTCCATCTCATTCAATTGTCACATTTCCCTTTTAAGAAATATAATTAAATACTTTAATTACAAAACCTACTACCATCACATCACACTAATATATAAATATATTAAAATTTCAAACATACAACTATCACATCATAAATAAATAAATCAATAAAAATTCAAACACATAAGAACCACATCACATAAATTCCTAATTTACCTCACTTTAAATACTAGTCTACCCCTACATTAAATATTAATTATCCCTACATAAAATGTCGTGCCCAAAACAAATGAGATACTATTAGTGAGACGTAGGGAGTGCATACTAGAAAAAAGTCAGAAGTTTAAATTAGGGGGAAACCGTAAACTGCCATAATATTTTTGGCTTGACTGAACTGCCATAATTTTCAAATAATACATACTACTAAATAATACTCCGTAAGTATTAAAATGTTACGGGTAATAATTTTAAAATAATACATAATAAACCGTGAACTACCATAATTTCGAAATAATACAACTAATAACTGTCATAAGTATTAAAATACATTGTACTAAATAATACTTCACATGCTCTTCCAAAAAAAAAATAATACTTCACATACTAAAAAAAGTCATAATTATTTTAATAATTAAGCGCCGTTCCACCCCTTTCTTAGGCTATATAGGCAGTTTAGCAAAATAAAAAATAAAAAAAATTTAAAATAAGCTCAGTTCTAGTTCCATAATTTTGAAACCGTGAACTGCCATTTTCACACCAACTGGCCAGACAACACTACCTAAGCACCCGCCGTAAAGTTTGGTAGGCCATGATCTTTTTTTTTTTTTTCTGATAACGTGATATGAAAACGTTGGCAAAGAAAAAATCTTAAAAAGCTACAGCAAAGAGGTTGAGGGGAGGAGAAAAGGCCGTAAACTAGAATCAAGGGAACCAGACCCCAAGCGATCAGCAGTGTGGCAAGCCACAATCCTTGCGACATGGTAACAATTTTAGTCCCATAATATTTTTTTTTCTTTTTTTAGCCCGATATTTGTTGAATATGCTTGAGGAAAATGTTATGGGTGATTTTAGGTAGTCAATTTTGTATCCCTTGCATATTAAGGTAGAGTTTTTTTTTTCACGTATACTATGTATCCCAGACCACATCGGTCTCAAAACTAATTTGTCGAGAATCTTGTGGCATTGAAGAATTGTCTAAGCTCCATACCACTCAGGCTAACTGTGTTAGGTGAGTAACATAATTACTTTTATAATAAATATGTATATGTGGCCATTACTGATTGTAAAATCAATGTTTTGAATCTGTTCTTTTAGTATGAATTAACAAAACTATTTAAAATGATGGTAACTATTTTGAGATGAATAGATATCTTTAAAATTTCCTAATATTTGTTGTTTAGCAAAAACAATAGATATATTAAAAAAAAAAAAAACATGTAGTTTATTCGAACAAAGTGCCATGTAACATTCGAACAAGCCAACAAAGCTACACGGCTAGTACACAACCACTGACAAGCCAAAGTGAAAGGCCTCTCTACATAAACTCCACAAAAGCAAACACAAAACACATCTCTCGACAAATCATATATAGATTCAGAAAACCGAAAAAGCAGCAAAAAACTAAAGTTACAGGACCAAAAACGAAACATGAATACATGATGTGCTCAAACCTGTAGTCTGTAGAATGTCCTCATACAACACTTGTTCCAATCGCTCCATGTCATTCTCCTGTAGTGTAACTGCGCACCATAAGCTGTTGTCATTCCCTGCAGGATTTCCCATCACGAATACTATCCCTTCATATTGAACACTGCCTTGTAAAATGGAAGCCTAGCCCACCCTACCACCATCACGTTCGGGATTTTATAAATGTGTGACCCCCTTGCAATGGACACCAAATCATCCTGCCGCAATTCCAGATAATAAACAGCGGAGATGCAATATTCATGGTCGATTCGCGCAATTTCCTTATGGACTTATCAACGGCGAACTGCAGTGGTTTCGATACGAGTTCAGCTGTTGTGGCGATTGGTGTGGCGGACAATACTACATTCCCAAAATATCCTTGTGGAAGTGGTGGACGTAGCCTCGACTGCCCGTCCACTAGAATGTATAGTTTGGTGAGCTGGTCGTCATCTGGTACTTGACGTGCCCTTGTGATGCAACGCCAAACGGGGGATGCCACCACCTCATAAGTGGACTACTTAGTCGTCGTGTTGTTGTTGTTGTTATTATTTTTAGCCTTTAGGACATTGAGTTGATCTCGAGTGAGCTTGAACCTTTTATAAATTGACGATGGCGAATCGCTCTGTTTTGGGATTTTCAGTGTTGGATAAGGTCTTTATTCAGCGTGGGTGAACTGAGGTTGAGGCGGATTGCGAGCAGATAAGACAGCCCGTTTGTCGAAAAAAGGAGGGATCTTAACATCGAGGCCTCGAGCCATGTCGGACCATGTATTGATGCGGCAAAAATAGTTGTATAACTGTGGGTAGGTGGAATTTTTAGGAATTGCAATTTTTTTTTAAAAAATAATTTTTGGGAATCTCAATCCAAGCATATTGTACTATCAACCAAGAATCGCAAACTTTCTATTATAATTCCTTAAACCCTTCTACAATAGGACTTCAATCTTCTATACCGATATATATATGCTAGGGACTAGGCTCTTGAAATTCGTACGGCAAACGGAAGAAGGAGAAGAGAGATTTCTTATATAAGAAAAAATATAAGTAGTTAAATGGGATCTTGTTGGATTCGTTTTTTGCATAGTTTAGAATATACTCCTATATTTTATATAAATTTTACTTCTATACATTTTAAGATATTCATAGTTAAATAAAGAATTGGACTGCGGATCCAAAAGTGTTGGAACAGAATGAATGGAATAGAGGGAGTATTATAAATATATTCAAACATTAAATTTTAAATTGATGAAATATGATACTCGCTCCGTCTCATATAACTTGTTTTATTTGAATTATGCACACAATCCAATACACTTTTTTAATCGTTAATATCTCAAAATATATACAATGAAAAATTATGTAAAATATATATTCTAAAACTACATGATTATACGATTCTAACATGACCCAACTCGACTATTTTTTTTCCAAATATATACTTGCAAGAAAATTGAGTCAAAGCTGAACAATGAAGAGTGCAAAAAAGTCAAACATGACACAATAACTGGGACGGATGGAGTATATTTTTCTTAGGTACTTAATAATCCATTAAATTTTTGTATTATAAATTTATTCAAACATTAAATTTTAAATTGCTGAAATATGGTATATTTTCTTAGGTATTTAATTATGCATTTATTTATGGGCCATTGAATTTTTCCAATAACTATAATATTCGCAACATTAAAATTGTCTTTATTTTAATTTAGATAATTGATCTTATATTGATAAATTTGTTAAAAATGAAGCTATTTTACAGAGTTTTTCTGATTTTGGAATATATGAGAAGTCACTAGTTACCGATGCTAATTTTTAGTTGAAAAAATGAAAATAAATTTCTTTAAAATTAATATTTTATATATGGTTTGCATTATTTTTAATTTAATATGTAAATTTTTTTGTATTATTGTTATGTTAATTAACTCAGCCCCTCCTTCCGCTAGAAGAATCATTCTAACTTTCTCGGGGATGAACAGTTTGGAAGAGACGACGCCGATGAGGAAATATTCCAATTACAAACACTAGCCGAAACCATTCCATTCCAAGGAAATGCCCCGAAGCAAATTTCTGTGGAGGAATTAAGCGGTCACGAGAGATAAATCCGTTTCCGTTTCTTGCAACAAGTGTTGGCTCAGTAATCGCTAGAATAGTGGAATTTTTATTTTACTTACGAAAGCATATTGGACATTTTTTGGTAGTTGAATTGAAAATGATAAAAAATTAAACTTTTGGGGCAACCATGAAATAATTTGAAAAGTTTTGGGTCAATTTAATATTATTAGGACCAAATTGGTTATACAAATAAAAGATAGAGGACTAAAAGGCACATGTCCATTTTGTGCTCCCATGCCATTTAATCCACATTCCATATGGACTAATTATTACCGCCATTAACCATGTTACAATGTCTCAAATCGCTTATATGTTAAGATGTCATTCTATTTATATAGACATGATCACTCCACCTATTACCAATTGGTTTTGGGTTGAAACCACGATATGTCTTTTTTTTTTGGTGAAAGACGTGCGAGCACGTCGGCAAAAATCTAACTACAAAACTAAGAAAAAACTACAGAAAGGAGGATAAAGAAAGGAACCAGAAAAGAAAAACAGTAAACAAAAAAACCATCAGAAACGCGG
The DNA here is from genome assembly GCA_030278955.1 of Hygrophila difformis. NCBI lineage: Eukaryota > Viridiplantae > Streptophyta > Magnoliopsida > Lamiales > Acanthaceae > Hygrophila > Hygrophila difformis. The sequence goes on from JAOANR010000015.1 coordinate 1,143,633, forward strand.
AAAACAAACGCCCGCCGCATCCGCAGCGAGGCACGATCGGGCATCATCTGGGGAAATGCCTAAGTAGTCTTTTTAACAAAACAATAAATCGACTAAATTGAGAATGTATAAAGAAATGAAGAGGATTATATTCTCCATAATTAGAAAAAATCGAAAATGACTGGATAACAAAATAAATATGCATGCTGAATGCTGATAGTTGAGGTTCCCAGAAAAATGTCTTTTTTTGCTTTATTACATAGGAAAGTTTAAATCTTACTCCTGCATATGACACCGCCATAGAATGCCTTCTCAAAAAGCTTCATTTGATCCTCCGGTAAGGCGACCGCGACCCATGTGCTCCCGTTGTTCTCCGTACTTTCCATTACATAAGTCTTCCCTTCCCACTGGACCGCGCCCGGTCCGACATACACCGGTCGGCCCCACCCAAAGTCGGCCTTGTAGAATGGTAGCTTAGCCCAACTAGTTGCCATCATATTGGGTGACTCGGAAGTGTGGGATCCTATTGCGATGGATCTTGGCCCATGTGTTTCCAAGTAATCCAGCGCTGAAACCATGTAATCGTGGTCAATTCGGACAACCGCGTCGTGAATTTTACGGACAATGGATTCTAGTGGCGTCGATAGCAATTCGCCTGCTGTAGCAATGGGTGTGGTGGCAAATAGGGCATTCCCAAAATACTCTTTCGAGAGGGGCGGCCGCATCCTTGGCCGTCCGTTTAGTGCGATGAACATCTTGGTGACCTGATCTTTGGGCAACCTGCGCGCCACCGTAACGCACCGCCATGTGTGGCCGACGACCACCTCGTATGCGCTGTAGTTAATTTCCAGGTTTCCGTCGTTCTCCTTGCACTGGGACTTGAGGGCTTCGACTTCATCGCGAGTTAACCTAAATCTTTTGAAAATTGTGGCTTTTTGAATTGGTGGATCTTTGTGTTGAGAAGTGTTGAGCGTAGGATAGGGTTGGTGCTCGATGTGTGCGAATTGAGGCTGTGGTGGGCTGCGTGCGGACAAAATCCTGCGATCGAAGAAAGGTAGGGCAGTGATGTCTAGACCTTGAGCCATGTCGGCCCAAGTGTTGAAGAAATGGAGTGTTGCAGCTCTGTCGCACAGGTGATGGTCCATCGCAACGCCTAAGCAAACACCACCACATTTGAAACGCGTCACATACACAAATTTTTCAAGAATCGTACGATCATGTAGTTTTATGAAGTATATATTTTACATAATCTTTCATTGTACATATTTTGAGATATTAATGATTGAAAAAATACATTGGATTATGTGCAGAAATAAAATAAGATGAATTAAATAGGAAGGAGAGAGTAGTTGTTAAGGTGAAATTAATTCTTCTCAGAATTCATTAAACCATATGTTAATTACAAAATTAAATTCATATTTAACGGTTACCTGAACCAGAAAAGGCGGGAATGTGGAAATTCCCAAGGAATAATCCACATTGGGGGTAAAGCTGAGGGCTGGCCTAGGGGAAAAGTCCCCTAGGTCATCCATCGGACCATCAGCTTCCGCATCGAGAAACAAGGCACCCTCAGCGTTGCAATTGATCTCAATGCGATTATTGTTCCACCTTAGCCTCCCAGCAACTGGGTAGAAGTGAACCAAAGCGCGGCCAAACGCATCTTTGAGCAGTGTGGAGTCGAAGAAATTAGGTGCCCCATTGTACCTGTAGAAGACGGCGACAAGGGTGTGGTGATTATCCGGCATGGCGGCGTCCAAATTCGAGATCCATATACTTGTGGACGGTGTCACGGCCGCTGGCTTAACTGTGGTGGATTGCCTCACTTGGATCTTCATTGTTCCAGGACCAGAATACATGACAGTTTAAATTAAAACAAAGGCAAGAAATCAAGAATGCACGAATCCAACAGTATTCAACAACTTATATATATGAAGTAAATGGATAATCACTCTATACCAATATTGCTAGGGAAGCATATATAGTATTCACAAGAGCATATGAAATACTTCAGTATATAAACTGGAATGTAACAGCCTACTAACAAACCGCATTAAATGCTGCCACGTGGCAGTGGCATGCCAGTATACACACACATTTTTTATGCTGCCACAACACGAGAAGATTATAACAGATTTTAACGTTATACCGAACGTTTTCCAGCACTGATTCCAATGTGATGATAAATCCACAACTTTTTGCAAAGGTTAATTTTCCCGTCTTGTCAGAAAAGGATTGTGGAAGCGCATTGCACATAAATTACAAATGAACAAAGGAGAGGGATAGAGACATTGACGGACCCAAAGGTTTTTTTTCTACCATCAGGGCTCAATTTTTAATTAACATTAAATATGTAAAAACGTACTACATAGAAAAATATATAGTATGTAAATTATAAAAAAAAAAATAGTATGTAAATTATAAAAAAAATATTATAGTACATGTATCCAAATATTATTCATAAAAAAGTACACAAGTAATACAAACTTACCATAGAAAAATTAATTTATAATATTTTTCCTAGCATCAAGTATTGGTTGGGAAGGGCCTCGAGTGAAGTATACTCTTCTAGCTAAATTCCTAATATTCACATCATAATCATCTATTTATATTCGAACTCAATGTATTATGAATCAAAATCAGCATGCCTTTTCTCTTACTCCCACTAACTTCTTGGAAAAAACTTGAGTTTGCATTCCGTCTAAAAGAAATTTTAGAAAATTCCACCAGTCTTTTGATAGTGTGAATATTTGGGAGTCATCAGATAACGGATTCGCAGATTCGGAGAGACAACTGTGAGACAGTATATTCTTCAAATATGCTATATGCTACCAAATATGGTGGCTCCCAAATATACTCAGTATAGAATAATACATATTCTTCACTCCCTATATAATATTAGTATATTTTTTTAAAAAATATGGACATACTTACATAAGAAATCAGATAAGAATGCTTAGAAAACCTATATATACATATAATTTAATTTTTTTAGAAATTTTTTTTTTGCAATATAATTGAGGAAAAAAAACACCACTGGTCCAATAATTTTCTCCAATTTCGATTTCAGTCTCATATTAATTTCATTAACACAATCAATCCATTATGTTTGCTAATTTTTGCATAATCCATCCCAACCCCCTTAATGACGCATTTCTGCTGACGAATCCAAGATCTCACTTGACTATGAAAAAATCGAATCAAAATTGCTCAATGAATAGTGTTTACTATACAAACATTAGAATTAATAAATACGGATGAAGTATTTTTTAAATAAATTTTCCCTCTTGCTAGAAGAATTTTTACTTTAGCATGCAGACAGGAAAATTTAGTCGCTGAACATAGAATTCAGTTGCTACTTACTAAAGGAGTTATCAAATACCAAAAAATTTAATGAACCAATTTAATAGCTAAATCCAAAAGTTAATAAATAAATAAATAAATAAAACGCAAAACCAGAGATGCCATTGCCTATGCGAGGAAAAAAAAAAAACCCATATCGTCCCATAATTTAAAAAGAATTCCAAAACAGTCCCACAAATATCGAATTAGACGAATCCATCCATGAACCTGATTTTTTCGCTAATCATTGCTGAACCCGACCCATAACTATCCTAATCATCGCCGAACCCATCCCTCCATTACGGAAGTTATGGGACGGGTTCGGCGATGATTAGCAAAAAAATCGGTTCATGGACGGATTCAGCGATGATGAGGGTAGTTATGGGATTGATTCGTCTAATTCAATATTTGTGGGATGATTTTGGAAATTGAAAAAACTTATGGGACTGAATGGTTTTTATTCCGCCTATGCAATATAAGCGTGGCGACACTAGAGAGCAATGAGCCAATGAATCAACATTTGGATATTATTTGATGGGTGCATCAATGCATTGGGGATCTCACTCTTCACTTTTTCAGTCTTCACTCTTCAGGCATGATTTTGATTTATCAATGAATTCCCAGTCAGTAATTTTCTAGGAGTATCTTTTGAAATACTTGAAAAAAAAAATTAGTTGCGGATTTTGTATATTACAACGAAAAAGATTGTTTGATCCATTATATAAGGAACATTGCAAAGGGTTTAGGCTGGGAGTTCATTATTCTCAAGTAAAACAAGGTAACAACTTTTTTATTATTTCAGTTCAGAATCAGCCATCATATTGCGCTCTATTATTGAATGACTAATATAGTTCGATTGTGAGTTATAGGAACAAAGTTATTTCATACAACTATAATGTTTTCTACCAAATCGAGCGTCAAGTAAAAAGTAAGAAGTTTGGAATACAAGTGTTTTAATAAAACTCCCAAAAGTGTAAGATAACACTCTTATATGTCGTTTTCCCTTTAATAAATTAACATATACAAATCAAGATTGTTGCTTTCATGAATCAAATTCGAATGAAAGAATGTAAGAGTTTAATAATAGAGTACTGCAAGAAATTCATTAGAGTTTATTTGGTTTCAACGCTGTGTTTTCGGTACTAAGAATTGGATATTTTATGGTACTAGAAGATTAGTTCATACTACTTCATAGAGCTGACAGTGGTCGTGAGTCATGACATATACTCATATTACTTCCTCCTTTTTTTTCACTTGTTACATAGTACATCACTTTTACGCAATTCACTGTACATTTTAAATTATTAATAAATTCAAGTTCGATCCAAGTAAAAATTCTACAAGTTCGATATTTAAAAATTACAAGACGAGACAAATCTAACAAGATCCCAGTTGGACAATTTTAACTTGTATAACTATGATAAAATTTAAGTCAAAGTGATACAATCAACTGTAACAAGCAAACAGTTATTCATTTGCACCGGAAGTTGCTAGTTGCTACAGAGGTGCAGCATGAATTGAAGGTCTCCATCTTCCATGTATCACCAGGCTCAGTTGATTCGCCCGACAAGGGGGGTTTTCATATTGCCTTATTGGTGGGGTTTTAACGACCCTGAGCATGTTAGAGTGTAAAATGATGTACGATGCTCCCTTTCAATCACACCCCTAAATTCAACCATCATCTTTCTATATGTATACATCACTTCTATAAATAGCCATCATTTTGGTGTTCAGACATCACTTCTGTACCTATTGTTCCCTGTACCTAAACCACTTCCCATGTGGTTGAATCCAATGGTGTGTTAGGGTGGCAGTGAGACGGAGCTGATGATGGTGTCTTGTATCTAATTATTTTGTTTGCATTTGTAGTTTGTACTCCCTCCGTCCCGCTAAAAGTGTCTCATTTTGACTTTTGACACTGTTCATTAATCTTTGACTTGAATGTTATTGCAATTATATAAGAAAAAAATATAGTCAAGTTCGGTCTCGTTAGATTCGTCTAAACATTTAGTTTTAGAATATACATTTTACATAATTTTTACATATGTACATTTTAAGATATTAAGTGTTAAACAAATACATTGGACGATGTGTTTAAAAGTTTTGAGATAGAAATAATAGAACAGAAGGAGTACTATTCAGTGAGTCAATCTCTAGGTAGCCCGCAGCCCAAAACAACAATAAGACAAGAGGCCGATTTTCTCTTGGATCAAGCATATGAATTACTACCTCCGTTCTTGTGAAATTGCAACATTTCACTTTATATTACTATTCATTGTTTAACTTTGACTCAAATTTTTATCATAGTTATACAAGGAGAAATATAGTCAAGTGAGATATTGTTGGAATCGTCTTTTCTTGTAGTTTTATAATATCAACTTTTTATAATTTTTACTTATACACAATTTAAGTTATTAATCGTTGAAAATGTGCATTGGACTGCGTGAAATAAGTGAGTGTTGCAATTTCATTTAAACAGAGGAAGTACAATTTAAATGCATTGGGCCTTTAAAGAAAGGAAAATTTGGACATGTAAGGAAAATATAATGGACAGATGAAACTGAGGGGTAGGGATATATTCATGACACGTGAAGATTATCTGGTAGGTAGGGAAGAACAGCCCATGGGCCATGGCAGTGTTCACTCGTCGGGTATGATTTTGATTTATGAATGAACCCAATCGGCAATCACTGTATTTCACAGATTTCTTGAGCAATATGTTGATTTGCAAAGGATTTTTGACTTGGTGATTAATTAATTCTCAAGTTGAATACAGCAGTAACAAGTTGTGCACATCAAATGTTTGATAAAATGCACTCAAAAAAAAAAGTGTAAGATATCACTCGAACTTGGTTGTTGCCTTGTATAAGTTGGCATAAAACAAAGCAATATCCTCTCACCTTCACTGTACGCATGACTGCTCTTCTTCTTCCTCTTCAGCTGCGTGGTTTTCAAGCATTATAAAAAATGAGCTGAAAACATCAAATAGTTTTAAGTTGAATGGAAGTATAGACCCGTTGAAATCACAATTCACAAATATAGTAATACTCCCTCCGTCCCGCGAATTGTGACTCGTTTCTTTTGGGCACGGTAATTTATGTGGTGGGGTGTGATGAGGTTTAGTGGTTAAAGTAATGTGGCTATTTGTATTTAAAATTGTAATGAATTTTAACTTTCTTTATTGTTTAACTTTAACAAAATATTATTGTAATGATTTAATTAGAGAAAAATATTCAAATGTGGTCTTGTTAGAATCGTCTAGACGTCTAGATTTAGAGTATATAGTTTATATAATTTTTATTTGTACCAATTTTAAAATATAAAGAATTAAAGAAATGCAAGGGACTTTGTATAGAAAATAAAAGTGTTATTGAGAGTTGTGCAGAATAGTAAAAGTGATTACTTTTAATGGGATTTAGAAACCATTAAGATTCTAATCATATTTATATTAATTAAATTTATCTAAAAAGAGAAAGTGGCCAATTCGTGGGACAGCCAAAAGAGGAATACGAGCCACAATTCGTGGGACGGAGTGAGTATTTTTTTTTTAATTTTCTTCTCCTCTTCTTTTTCTTTTTTTTTTTTGTTTTTTTTTTAGACACAAACATGCCGGGTTATTTTTGGAGACAGTGAGACAGTGAGAGTGAGCTGTTGGATCTTTTCCTATTTTTTCTTTTAATGTTTTATTGTCAATTGTATGAATATTTTGTATTAAAAGTATTTTAATTTTTGTTTTTATCATTATTTTTTGTTTGTTTTCTGGTAGTGACTAGTGAGACAGAGAATATTTGTCTTGAAGTTTTTATGGATTTTAACTGTTTTTTTTTCCAGAAACATATTGCTCAAGAAATCCTGGAAATACCCTCATTGGACGGGTTCATGGACGGATTTGGCAATGATTAGGGTAGTTATGGGATGGATTCGTCTAATTCGATATTTGTGGGACTGTTTTTGGGGGAAAAAAAAATTAATTATGGGATTATATAAGTTTTTTTTCCCCATTTAATCCATTCCATGTAAGCATAATACGGATTTTGAATAAACAAATTAGATACTTGCTTGATGCGAAAGAACAGTCTGCATACCCTCATTGGTGGCCGAAGAGATGATAATTTATATTGGTCGGCTCTAATTTATGTACGTCCATTAAATACCAGATCTACGGCTTAAATTTGGTTGACTACTAAACAAAACCCTAGCCCAATAGGATACTTAATATAATTATGAGCCAAAACTTTCACGCCATATATTCTTCGATTCCATATATGGACTAATACCACAATTAACCATAAATCGACCAAATTGAGAATGCTGATGGTTGAAGTTCCCACTTCCCAGCGAGAAATATGTCTTCTTCTTCTTCTTTTTTTTTTTTTTGCTTCATTATATAGAAAAGTTTAAATCTTACTCCTGCATAGGCCACCGCCATAGAATGCCTTCTCAAAAACCTTCATTTGATCCTCCGGCAAGGCCACCGCCACCCATACGCTCCCGTCGTTCTCCGGACTTTCCATTACATACGTCTTCCCTTCCCACTGGACCGAACCCGGTCCAACATAGACCGGCCGGCCCCACCCAAAGTCGGCCTTGTAGAACGGCAGCTTAGCCCAACTAGTCGCCATCATATTGGGGCACTCGGAAGTGTGGGATCCTATTGCGATGGATCTCGGCCCACACGTTTCCAAGTAATCCAGCGCCGAAACCATGTAATCGTGGTCGATTCGGACAACTGCATCGTGAATTTTTCGGACAGTGGATTCAAGTGGCGCCGACAGCAATTCGCCTGCCGTAGCAATGGGTGTGGTGGGGAATAGGGCATTCCCAAAATACTCTTTGGGCAGCGGCGGACGCATCCTCGGCCGTCCGTTTACCGCGATGAACATCTTGGTGGCCTGATCTTCCGGCAGCCCGCGCGCCGCCGTGACGCACCGCCATGCGTGGCCGACGACCACCTCGTACGTGCTGTAGTAGTTAACTTCCGTGTTTCCGTCGTTCTCCTTGCACTGGGATTTGAGGGCTTCCACTTCATCGCGAGCTAACCTAAATCTTTTGAAAATTGTGGCTTTTTGAATTGGGGGATTTTTGTGTTGAGAATTGTTGTTGAGGGTAGGATAGGGTTGGTGCTCGATGTGGGAGAATTGAGGCTCTGATGGGCTGCGTGCGGACAAAATCCTGCGATCAAAGAAAGGTAACGCGGTGATGTCCAGACCTCGAGACATGTCGGCCCAAGTGTTGAAGAAATGGAGTGCTGCAGCTCCGTCGCACAGGTGATGGTCCATCGCAACGCCTAAGCAAACTCCACCACACTTGAAACGCGTCACCTGCACAAACGTTTTTTAGTGCATGAGCTACATGGCCTTTTATTTTAAAAAAGTGCCAGCTCATGAATACCAATAAAATTATAAGGGAAAATAAACTACAAGAATTTTTTATTCTAACGATCGATTTTTATTAAAGAGGTTAGCAAACGTATTTGCGATCGAAATTCATTAGCTACCACAATTTTAGCTACCACATCCATAATTCTCCTAGTAGTGAGGGTCAAAAATTCTTGTAGTTGTTTAAGGTGGAATTACCTCTTTTTAAAATTCATTAAACCAAGTGTTAATTCAAATTTAAATTCATATTTAATGGTTACCTGAACCAGAAAAAGCGGGAATGTTGAAATTCCCAAGGAATAATCCACTTCAGGGGCAAAGCTGAGGCCTGGCCTAGGGGAAAAGTCCCCTAGGTCATCCATCGGACCGTCGGCTTCCGCATCGAGAAACAAGGCACCCTCGGCGTTGCAATTGATCTCAATGCGATTGTTGTTCCACCTTAGCCTCCCAGCAACCGGGTAGAAGTGAACCAAAGCGCGGCCAAGCGTAGCTTGGAGCAGTGTGGAGTCGAAGAAATTAGGTGCCCCATTGTACCTGTAGAAGACGGCGACGAGGGTGTGGTGATGATCTGGCATCGCGGCGTCCAAATTCGAGATCCACATACTTGTGGACGGTGTCGCGGCCGCTGGCTTAACTGTGGTGGCTTGCCTCACTTGGATCTTCATTGTTCCAGGACCAGAATTAAGAATACACAGTTTAAAACAAAAGCAACAAAGCAAGAAATCAAGAATGCACGAATCCAATAGTGCTCAACAACTTATACATAAATGGATAATCACTCTATACCAATATTGCTTGGGAAGCATAGTATTCACAAGAGCATATGAAATATATATATATAAACTGGAATGTAACAGCCTACTAACAAACCGCATTAAATGCTGCCACGTGGCAGTGGCATGCCAGTATACACACATTTTTTATGCTGCCACGACACGAGAAGATTCTAACAGATTTTAACGTTACATATATATTGGCCAAAGGCTTTCCAACACTGGTTCCAATGTGCTGATGTATCCACAACTTCTTGCAAAGGTTAATTTTCCGGTCCCGTCACAAAAGAATAGTGGAAGCCCATTGCACACAAATTACAAATTAATAAAGGAGGACGACAGGGGCATTGGTGGACCCAAAGTTTTTTTCTACAGGTACGGCCGGGCTCAATTTTTTAATTAAATATACAGTATGTAACTTATAGAAAAATATTATATATAGTATGTATCCAAATATTATTCAATAAAAAGTACACAAGTAATATAAACTTACCATAGAAAAATATGTACTCATGTAAATTAATTTCTAACATACTTCGTATTTACTAGCATCAAGTATTGGTCTGCAAGGGCCTCAAGTGAAGTATATATGCTCTTCTAGCTAAATCCCTAATATTCACATCATAATCATCTATTTATATTGGAACTCACTTGATCAACTTCAATGTAATATGTATCAAAATCAACATGCATTTTCTCTTACTACCGCTAACTTGGAAAAAATTTGGGTTTGCATTCCTTTTAAAAGAAAATTCAGAAAATTCCACGGGCCTTTTGATTGTATAGAAGAATAAACATTCTTCGGTCCCTATATAATATTGGTGTATTTAAAAAAAAAATATGGACATACTTACATAAGAAATCAGATAAGAATTCTTAATTAGAAAACCCATCTATACATAATAATTTAATTTTTTTTAGAAATTTCTTGTTTTGCAATATAATTGAGGTAGGGCTAGAGACCCACCTAGCCTCCCTTTGGATCCGCCACTAGATAGGGGTTGGGTGGAGAATCGTCACAAGGTCGTAAAACAAAAAATTGGTCACTTGGACAAGTCCTAATTAAAGTTTTTTTTTTCTCTTTTGCTTAAATTTATATATGACGTGGTGAATATTTACAGTAATGCGATCAAATGAATGAATGTAAAAATTGATATTTTTTAGAAATAAATTTTCCATGAAGAATTTTTACTTTAGCAGACTGGAAAATTTAGTCGCTGGACATAGAATTCGGTTACTAAAGAAGTTATCAAATACCAAAAATTTAATGAACCAATTTAATAGCTAAATCAAAACAAAACAGAACGCAAAACCAGAGATCCCATTGCCTATGCGATATAAACGCGGCGAAAAACTAGATAGCAATGAGCCAATGAATCAACATTATTTCGATATTTTTTTATGGGTGCTTCAATGCATTGGGGATCTCACCTCTTCACTTTTTCAGTCTTCACTCTTCAGTAATTTTCTATCTTTGCAAATATACTTGAGAAATTAGTTGCGGATTTTATTACAACGAAAAAGGTTGTTTGATCTATTATAGTATAAGGAACATTGCAAAGGGTTTAGGCTTGGGAGTTAATTATTCTCAAGTAAAATAATAAATGTAACAAGTTTTTATTCAGTTGAGAATCAGCCATCGTATTGCGATCTATTATTGAATGACTAATATAGTTCGATTGTGAGTTATAGGATCAAAGTTATTTCGTACAACTATAATCTTTTCTACTGAATCCAGCGTCAAGTAAAAAGTTACAAGTTTGGGATACATACATGTGTTTTTATAAAATTCCCAAAAGTGTAATGTAAGATAACACTCTTATATGTCGTTTTCGCTTTAATAAATTAACATAAACATATCAAGATTGTTGCTTTCATGAATCAAAATTTGAATGATAGAATGTAAGAGTTTAACAATAGTACTACAAGAAATTCATTAGAGTTTATTTGGTCTCGATGCGGTTGTTTTTGGTACTAAGAATTGGATATTTAATGGTAGAAGATTAGTTCGTAGAGCTGAAATTGGTCTTTGTTGATATCCCACATCGGTTGTGATGTGTCCCTCTTATTATCTTATATGCTAATAGGGAATAATTCCACCCAATCAGCAATTGGTTTTAGGTGTGGGCTTCTCATTCATGAATTTCTAGAGTCTTGAATCATGACATATTATTTCATTTGCTTCGCCCGACAAGTGGGGTTTCGAAAATGGTTATTGCCTTATTGGTGGGTTTTAACGACCCCGAGCATGTGGGTGAATCCATTAATGTTGTGCTAGTGTGACAGTGGGAGGGAGCTGATGATGGTGTCTTGTATGTAATTAGTACTCCATATGTCCTATTTAACCTGTCCGGTTACATTTCTGAACAAAATCCTATGCATTTTTTCAACCGTTAATATCTCAAAATATGTACAACCAAAAATTATTTTCACAATCCATCCGCGTTGTCTTGAGCAGCTCATATACTCTCTCCACCACTACCAGTGAACATATACAAGTTTCCACTCATCATTCTTCCTATTGCAACAATTAGTAATTCTCCTTTTGTCACCTCACAAGTCTCGCCACGGTAAGTTGTAACAATATCCCTAGTCATGAGCTAGCTGCGGGATAGAGATAATATTCATTCTGAGATCCAGTACATACCACACGGTCCAAAGTTTCAACTCATTTTTTAACGTCGTCATAGTTCCTTTTCCAGATATATCTCAATTCCATACCATTAGCAACTTTAACAACGCAATAATCTCCTTAACGAATAGTATCCATGATCTCATCATCATGACAATAATGGGAAGATGCTCCAGAATTTAAAAAAAAAAAAAAAAAAAAAAAATCAATGTTTCTTGAATTAAAATTAATTTTTATTAAAATTAATTAAATATAATTACGTATAAAAATTTGAATTAAAATTTAATTAAAAATAATTAAATATATGTATATATATAAATATTTTAATTAAAAAAATGTGAAAGGTGTTCGAGAAAAATATGGTTTGGTCTGATTTGAAATAACTAAAAATACGATTTTGTTTTGTTTGAAAATTTTCAAAAACATAAAATTATGATTTTGTTTGGTTTCAGCATAAACTAGCCTAAACCAGACCGTGCTCACCCCTACTCTGTAGCCTTGAAGGAGCAATTGGCGGACGGAGATTACGTTGTCACAGCCCGAAACATGATAAATATCCAGCAGTTTGAACTTCGAACCCTTTCCAGTGTTGAGGACCACGGTCCCCTTTCCTTTGATCTGGGCCTCAGTTTTATTTGCCATTGAGACAACTCCAAAGTTGTCTTCGCAGTACTCTTCAAACACCGATACATCTCCAGAAACATGGCGAGTCGAGTACTCGAGCTTATCGAGTATTTTTAATTTTTTTCATTTTTCTTTTTAAATTTAAAAAAAAATATTAAACAAAAAAAGAAAATAAGTCGAGTACTCGATACTCGACTCGACTCAAGTCGAGTATCATATACACGGACTCGAGCTCGAGCTCGATACACGAGTGCCCTACTCAACTACTCGACTCGACTCGACTCAAATTTTTCGAGTACGAGTCGAGTTTTTTCCGAGCCAAGTTTCGAGTCGAGTTCGAGTAGCACTACTCGTTAATCACCCTGGAGGGAGTAACCAAGTTAACTTATATCAATCTAATTACTAAACCACATTACCTAAATTAACGTGTTCAAAAGAAATGAGGTACGTTTATTAGCTTCATAGTGGGTTTCAAGATTTTGCTCCTGGAACCGTTTATTAGATACATTTATACCGTCCTCGAATCTTTATGACCTTAATGACCAATGATGCTGATGTGACGGGTCATTTATGATCAAGATTAATTAAATTACCCACGTGGTATCTACGTAGACCATGATCGGACGGTCAAACATTGACTTTTATAACATATACTCCCTCCGTCCCACTCCAAGTGTCTTGTTACTGTTGGGCACGGGAATTAAGGTAGAGTTGGTTTGTGAGTATATGGTGGGGTCCACATAGTTGTTGGAGGGGAAAATTATTTCTATTTATAGAAAAAAAATACATTTGTAATGGGACATCCAAAAATAGTAAGTAGGACATTTGAAATGGGACGAGGGAGTATATTATATATAAAAAATAATATAATATAATAGTGTATAATTCAATATCAAATAATTATAATTTAATTATTTCACTAAAATTATTTTTTTAATATAATATCATATAACTTAAAAAAATTTCTAATATTTTATTTTAAAATTTACTTTAGATATAATATAATTCAATTATATAATTTTTTCTTGTTTTATTTTATATTTTGTTTATTTATATTATTTATATAAAATGACATTTAAGTTTAACATATACTTTACTATATAGTATAATATTTTATTATATTTTATAAAATATATATTCTACTGTATTCTATAACATGAAGTATAATTTTATTATTATTATTATTTTATATTATTTTTTATATAATGTATATTTTTTAATATATATAATATTATCTATTATCTATCTATCATCTATTATTATATATATATGAAGTATAAGTATTATAATGGACATATTCTCAAGTCTCAACATGATTATACGATTCTAAAATGACCCAACTAGACTATTTTTTCAAATATATACTTACAATAAAATTGAGTCAAAGCTAAAAATAACAATCAGACATGAGATCGATTGTCTCTTGGATCAAGCATAACATCAATTGCAATTTACAACCAATAATGCATGCATTGGGCCTTTAAAGAAAGAAAATTGGACATGTGAGGAAAAGATTATGGGCATATGAAATTGAGGGGTAGGGATATATATTCATGACCCGTGAAGATCATCTGGTTGTGGTTGGTGGTGAAGTGCCCATGGCAGTGTTCATTCGTCAGGTATGACTAATAATGATTTATGAATGAGCCCAATACGCAATCACTATTTGTTGTACCTTTTGATATATGTTGGGTTTTATACGTATTCAATTTTTAATTCCAGGATTTCTTGAGCAATATGTTGACTTGCCAAAGGATTTTTGACTTGGATACTTAATTCTGAACTAAAATACACGGTAACAAGTTGTGCACATCAAAAGTTTGATAAGAATAGGGACTTGGCCTATACGTCATGTCTCTTACTTTCAATCTTGAATAGGGACTTGGCCTAAGGGTTGTGTCTCTTACTTCCAACCTTATGATTGAAGGTTCGATTCTCACCTGACTCTCTATCCCTTCCCTTTATTCCATTTGTAATTTTTGTGGCTTGGCTTTCATATACCTTTACCGACATTTGAGTATCAATGTTTATCAAAAAAAAAACATTTGATAAAATGCACTCAAAAAAAAGTGTAGGATATCACTCGTACTTCGTTGTTGCCTTGTATAAGTTGGCATAAAACAATCAGTTTACGTATAACCCCTTCAATAGCCTTTAGGTGCAGAGATCATAAAAAAGGCATCTCGCATCACAAAACACATTTCAGGGCATCACATTTTTTGCATCACACAACACATCTCTCCCACCACACAAAATACACAATTTCATACATCACACAACACAACTTTCACATCACACACATGGTGGCCGCATGTGCGGCATAAAACAAAGCAATATCCTCTCACCTTCAGTGGATGCATGACTGCTCTTCTTTCTTCCTCTTCATGTGTGGTTTTCAAGCATCATAAAAAATGAGCTAAAAGCATCAAATAGTTTTAAGTTGAATGGAAGTATAGATAGAGCCGTTGAAATCACAATTCACAAACATAATTGGTTTTTCTTTTCTTTTCTTTTCTCGTCGTCTTTCTTTTTTTTTTTCAGACACAAACATGCCTGGTTATTTTTTACTAAAGCGCTGGTTGTAATAATTAAACATGATCCAAGAAAGAGTAACAACAATGGCCCACGCACGTGACGCTGACGTGTCTTCTTACACGCCTGCAATCTGCGGACCATAGACTACACAGATCATTGGTACTTTTGCCCCCTACCACTTGCTAAAAATGAATATCCTCACCTCCCCGCTCTTCCTCATTTATCCGTCCCCACATTCCGTTCATTTCAATCCAAGCCATTCCTCACCGTCCGATCAATCAACTCATTCAAACCTAACGGCGCCGTCAACTTCCCGTTATCCGCCCGTTATTCCCACTTTAAAACCTCAATTCCTCCATTCCCCCAAAAAAACCTCCCCCAATTCCACACTTTTCCACGATGTACGCTTCACCTGTCGCCGCCGCCGCCGCCGTCGTCCTCCTCCTTTTCTCCGCCGCCTCCGCCACCGACCACATTGTAGGCGCCAACAAAGGGTGGAACCCCGGCATAAACTACACGCTATGGTCCAACAACCACACCTTCTACGTCGGCGACCTCATCTGTACCCAATCCAAAACCTGATCTCAATTTTCCCCCAATTCCGATCACGAAGCTCACTTCTTTTTTTTTTTTTTTCTCGATTCAGCGTTCAGGTACCAGAAGAATCAATACAACGTGTTCATGGTGAACGAGACGGGCTACGACAACTGCACGACGGAGGGGGCCACCGGAAACTGGACGAGCGGCAAGGATTTCATCCCTCTGAATGAGGCCAAGAGGTATTACTTCATTTGCGGCACCGGCGGCTGCTTCAGCGGCATGAAGGTCTCCGTCCTCGTCCACGCGCTGCCACCGCCGCCGACGTCCGCCCAGTCGGCGGAACACGCGCGTAATTCTTCGTCGCCGGCGGCAGGACGAGGAGTTTGGAAGGCGGTTGTGGGTGTGGTTTTAACGGTCTTGATTGGATCTGGGTGGATCCAATGGTGCTAGTGTCACTGGGCAGTTTACGGATTGTGTATGACAGTTGGAGACAGTGAGACAGTGAGAGTGAGCTGTTGGATCATTTCCTTTTTTTTCTTTTTTTCTTTTTTAATGTTTTATTGTCAATTGTATGAATATTTTTATTGAAAGTATTTTAATTTTTGTTTTTATCATTATTTTTTGTTTGTTTTCTGGTAGTGACTGGTGAGACAGAGAATATCTGTCTTGAAGTTTTTTATGAATTTTAACTGTTTTGTTTTTTTCTAAAAACAAAATTCTGTATACTTATTCATATTAATTCAAATCGAATTAATTTTCCATTTGAATCCAGCTACAATATGGATTTACTAATACTACTATTTTTATACAGCTGGATTGAATTGTCATACATTTTATAAATTTTTTATGTTGCTTATTCATTAAGGTGACAATGGTTTACATTTATTGCGTTAGGTTTCCTCCTACCCAAGATTAAAATAAATAATTGATTAAATGTTTATTTATTTTTTTCAATGAGAAATGTTTATTTATTAGTAGTACATAATGTATGTTAGCTAACTGGAGTATAAATGTAGTATGAGCTTGGTATTAGTGAAATGAGCGTGTACTAGTGGGCAATATAACTAATTAAAAAAAAAAAAAAAATTCTGAAGAGTGTATAGGCTAGAAAAAAAGTAGTAAGATCTCATGTCACTCAAATTACAAAAAAATAACGGGGATAGGTAAAGAGCGGGTGGGAAATTGAACCCAGCCTGTAGGTAGAGAGTCACGAGACTTAACCACTACGTTACGCCCTCATTCCATAATGATTTTTTTTTCTTTTGAAAGAGCCTAAGACACGAAAGAAATGCAAACAAAATAAAAAAAGGAAAATAAACAGGAGAAAACAAAAAGAAAGAAAGCGAAAAAAATATTAGTATATAGGAAAACACATGCCGGAAGCATCCGCCGCTAAATTTCCAAGCACCCAGTCAGATGGAAAAGCTCAAATAGTTCAGAAATCTTCCAAAACACCATCAATCAGTCAATCAAATTTTTTAAAAAATTTTATTTCAATTCTTTCTTTTTTTTATCTACACATTTTCCCTTGTTAAAAGTAGCTGTGATATATTCCTTCCATTTTTTTTAACTTCACAATTCTTGTATTTTATGCAATTCAGATTTTTAATAACGTAAATTATATATAAATTTAAATTATAAAAGTTAGATATTAATAAACAACGCGATTAAACGAATCCAACAACATTTGATTATATTTTTGTTTTATATAATTATACTAAAAAAATTAATTAAAATTACTAAATTAGTAGGGTGAGATGTTATATGACAAAAATGTTGATATGGGCAATATCATGTAGATTATCTATGTCCAGCTTGGACCGCCTTCTTGCCCAAAAGGGGATTCAAAGGAAATAATAAGATCATCTCGGACTCATTCCTATAAAATCCATGAAGAGTCTCGAACAGTTTGGCTGATTTTAGAGAGATTTCGTTTAGTTATATTTTTTTAGAGAATCCATTAAAATCTATAAAGAATTAAAATCCATAGACGGTTGAATACCTCTAGATTTTTAAAGGCTTTTAAAAAATTTTTATTGAATACCTCTAGATTTTTAAAGACTTTTTAAAATCTGTATTGAATACCTCTAGATTTTTAAAGACTTTTTAAAATCTAGATTGAATACACCCCAACTTTAGAAATCCAAAAAACTACAACAGAGTCTTGATTGAATACACATCAACATTGCATTTTATCAGTCCTGTCAATTTCCTTACTTCCCATCTTAAAGTCAATTAGAATTTCCACTACATTTATAGTAGTACAATGCAGTGTCAGATTACAATTTGAATGAACCACATTTGCAGATCAATAACGTGTTGACTGACTCACTTCATTTTTCTATAACTCAGTCCTTAATCAAAATAAGGAGTTAAGGACTATTCGGGATGCAAGTTGCAGCTCCGGGCTGTAACTGGAGCCATTGGGAACTAGGAGGTGTATCTACCAATTTTACATAAGTATTCGGTAAAATTAATTGCCAGATAGTTTGGAACGCTACTTGAAGTAGCTTTTAATTTACAGAGTTTCAAATTATAATTACAGCTCCAAGAAATTAGTGTAATCTATTATTTTATTACTAAGCTCCAAAAAATTGCGTGCAAAAACAGACCGCTACGGGTCAACGGAAATCACAACGACAATGTACATACACAACAACGGAAATCGATCACGGCCATTTCATACACCAAATGTTAATCAGCGGCGGTTATCTTCTGTTTCCTCCTCGACCGGCTGTAGTTCTTGACCGGTGGAGATGGCGAGAACTCATACGGCAGCTGGGGTAGCTCCATCTCGCCCTGCAATATTCGAACAACGTCCCCGATGTCGGGTCTCAGCTCGGGCATTTTCTGCAGGCAGGCGAGCGCCAAATTGATGCACAAACTCGCCTCTTCCCTGCTATACTCATCGCCCAGACGCCCGTCCACAAGCTCCAGAACATTCCCGGCCTGCTGCGCCAGGCTCCTCGACCAGCTGATCAAGTTTGCCCGTTCGAGCTTCATTGGCGACGACAGCACGTGCAACGGCCTCCTACCGGATACTATCACGAGGATCAACACCCCAAAGCTGTAAACGTCGGCTTTCTCCATCAAGTACCCGAATCCGTTGTACTCTGGCGCGACGTAGCACAGTGTCCCCCTCATGCTCGTCGTGCTGCTCAATTCGCGACTAAAAAGATCGCCGCTCCACATTTCGCTCCCCATTGATCGCGATCTGTCGCGGTTCTTGCTCTTCGACCTCCATCCTCTTCGGAAACTAAACTCCATGTTCTCCTCATCGTCGTCGTCGTCTCCATTTTTGTCGCTGTTCTTGGAACCGTAACTAGACCGCCTCCTTTTGAACTCGAAGCATTTCCCTAAACCGAAATGCGGCCCTACTTTGAAGCGTCGCCTACACCACATCCCACCGGCTTTCTTCCTCTTCTTCTTCTTCCTAATTTCGTCGTCGTCCATTCGCTCCTCCTCTTTCCACCATTCGTGCATTTTCCTATGCTTTTTAACTGCGAGCACTTTCTTCCACCTCTTTGAATCGTCCTTCTCCACGACGATTCCTGGATCGTTCTTGTCGGTTTCCTCGCGATTATCCGAAAGCTTCGAGCTTTTATCCACGGGGGCGGAGACGATCCTGTCCTCAATCGCCCCCTTTTCCTCGTCCCAATCGAGCTTGTCCGAATTAGGGCATATTTGGCTCCCGATCCATTCCATCACGTAATCCTTACTGCACAATTCGCCGCTGCCGTCTTGCCTCCACCACCAATCCTTCCCCCATTGCTTCGCGCCGCCCTCGCAGTTCAGCAACTCCTTACTATGATCGGCGCTGCTCAATTCCTCCACATAAGAAACTCCACCGCCGACAATCTTATGATCATCGCCGCCGTTCTCACAATTGAAGCCGAAATTCAGCGAATTGTTGGACAATCCCAGCACATTGTGGTATATCTTGCAGCTGCTTTTTGAAGAAGACGACGCCTGCAACGCCAAAGCAAAATCCACCTCATCGTTATCCTCAATTGGATCTTCGGCGGCTGTGCCGCCGTCGCCGCCCCCAATTTCGTCCTCTGTTTTCAACCTAGACAACCCAAAATCCGAAATTTTCGCCCGGAAATTGATATCCAGCAGGACATTGCTCGGCTTAACGTCGCCGTGAATCACCGGGGGGTCACATTCGGTGTGCAGGAAAGCCAAAGCCCTCGCGACATCCTGAATTATCCCGAACCTCTTCCCCCAATTCAGCCCCAAATCCTTGTCGGAGAACAGGCACTCCTGGAGACTCTTATTCGGCATATACTCGTACACCACCGCCTTCCTCCCTTTCTCCACGCAGAAACCCAACAAAGAAACGACGAATTCGGACAGCGGGCCGGGCTTGAGCCCGCCCAGGACCGTCACCTCATTCTGGAACTCCATTTCGAACTGGTACGAGGACGACGAATCCAGAAGCTTCACCGCCGCCAATTTCCCGTCTTTAAGAAGCGCTCTGTAGACGGTTCCGGAGCCCCCTTTCCCTATTACATTGGACGAGCAGAAACCGTCCGTGGCGTCCTTGAGGTCCCGGAAGGTGAAGCGGCGGAGATTGTCGGAAGGAGAGGGGGACGACGAATCGCAGGGGCGGGTGCGCGACCGGCGGAACAGGGATCGCCATAGATGGTAGAGGAAGAAGAGGACGGCGGAGAGGATGATGGCGGTGGTGGAGATTGTGACTGCGAGAAAAACTATGCTTGATTTAGGGTTTTGAATTGGGGGAAATGGGTGGTGCCGTTGCTCCCCTGAATCCATTTCTGCTGTAATGGAGGAGAAGAAATTAAAAATGTGGGTTTTGAGAAATTTTTGAAGTAGACAGGCGGAGGAAAGGAGAATTCTTGGTTTGGGTATATGCGTATTTTAGAATTGAAAATGGCATAGAAGCTTTCTAGTATGATGATCATATTAAAAGCTTATTACAGTACTGCAATATTAGTACACTACATACATTGAAATGTCATAGAATCTACTACTGATAAGTTTTCTTATAAATAAATAGTTAAGGTTAAGACATAAGATAAGAAGAAAAAATTGATTTATAGATATTTTATGTTTTAAAAGGATATAAAGTGTTTTATAGTATAACTAATGATAATGATTGGTGGTAATTAATTAATTATTATAAATTATTTTGGTTGGTAATCACATTTTTACCAAAAAAAATATATACTATTCCTATTGAGGTTGGTATCTTAGATGATCATATATGCTATCTTTCGGATCAAATGTGTCAATATTAAATTTTATGTACAGAATTTCCAATGTAAACTTAAGATAATGAACCAAAACCGTCACAATTTCATTTTCATTTACGACTGCGTTTCTGGCAAATTTTTACAGAGAATGTACAGAGAGAATAAAATTCTTGCTTTGATTAGTAGTAGTATACTGTATGATTTGTTTTCAACATATTTTGTAATTAAATTTAATGTCCTTTTCAATGATTAATTAAAAAAGAAAAAAATAGGTAATTGAAAATGTACAAGAGATACAGGATCTATACTAGTGGCTATTGGCCAACATAATCCAAAATCCCATATTTGAATTCAATTCATTTTAAGTTTTAAAGTTATTTGTAATTGAAGGGGTTGAGCAATAGATAATTAAGGGATTATTGATTTGGGTAGGATTCTTGTGAATTGTTTTTGTTTCTTTAATTTGGTGGAATGGGGTTGGGGAAAAGGGGGCCAAAGGGGGCTTTTGAGTTTTGACTAGAGTCACTACTCACTAGACACCATTTTTAATTTTTGCAGGTTTGTATGAAGAAGGAAGAAAATTGGAGGGAGACTTTGAGAGGTATGATGCTGGGAGGTCCTGGTTCTCAGCACCCTATGGATCCAAGCCATTGACTATGTGGGGCAGCTGCATATAAATGGCTTGTGATCTATCTGGAGTCTCGAGTCGAGGATCTCTCAAAAGAGGAAGGTATTGGCCTGTTTGAGAATTAATTGTTACATGATAATTGGTTATAGAAGTAATTTGAGTAATAAATTAATTAAAATTAGCTGTTTGACAGTTTTGAGGTAATTTTTTTGCCTAAAATAAGCTAATTTCAAAATGTTGTTATTTCCAGCGATTTTAAAAAGAGCTGATTGAACATTACATTAAGTTATTTTGTCTTTTTAAATAAGAAAATTTATCTTAAATTGACTAGAATAAGTTAATTTCATTTAGTTTATTTTCCTTGCAGAGATGAAGAGGATGAAGATGGTGGAGGGTTGATTTTTCCATCTTTGTTTTGTTTTTACATTTTTTTTTTTGGTTTATTAGCAATCTAATAATTGTTGAACTTGTTTCTCATTTAAAAAATCAAAATTGAGTGTAAAGAGGGTTGGGGTTGGACAGACAAAGTCCTTAAAGCAATGTATACTAGTATAAAGTGAATTAAATATGATCCATATATATTTATATTTAGAGTTGTTTATGTCTTTATGTTATCTCTATTTTTTACATTAATTCTTGACATTGATGTTCATCATTATTCAGCCCTTTATTAGAATTTTTTTTTTTTAAAAAAAAAATATGATAGCCCATCTTTTATTGTCCCCATTTTAGATTTCCTATCTTAAATTCTTCCTCATATTGATATTTTCAAGAGGGAATAGACAATAGAATGTTAATGCTTTTGATAATGTAAAAGATTAAATTTAAAATTAAAATTGTGTGATACTCCTTTCCTTTTTAGTTGTCTTTTTAGAGATTAAAAAGAGTTCCAAAATAGTTGTCATTTTTAGATAGTTATAGGTAGTTATGCTATATTTTTATTATATTGCCCTTCACTTTATATAAATGTTATTTGTTGGCATTAAGAATGAGTTTAATTGAAGGATAAAAATGTAAATTTATGAGATAATTAATGCAAATATTGATTATTGAAATTGAGTTGAAAGATACAACTATTTTGGAACGGAGGAATAACAATTAACAATGATTTATTAGAGAATTTAGGAATCTTTTGAAAATTTGGAAAACAAACATTGTGGAGCATTTTGTCTCTTCGTTATCAATTTGTCTCAAAAAAGAAGCCATAAAAAGGTAAAGGGAGTGTAATGAATAAAGTCATGGCTCATCATTCCACTTCATAGATTGAAGCACTAAAGATGCCTCCAAATTAAAATTACCTAAAAACAAAAATTTCATTTTCCTTTCACATCTCTAGTAAATTTAAAAAGTTGCTCTTTTTTCTGATTTGGTCAAAAGGGTCGTGCTTGAAGTTGCAAGAATTTACCCAAATTGTGTAAGAAAAACACACCAACCTAAATTATTTCATATGTGTGTTCTAATAATAAATGCCTTTTTAACTACCCAGATTTTTGTTGTGTTTTTTTTTTTTTTTGGTTAAATTTGCATGCACAAAATGGCAAATTCAACAGTCATTTTCCATTATTAATTGAGGAAGAGAGAGCAGTCCCCCATTTACACCCATCCTTTGGCATCATTCAACAACTTACTAAATAAAAAAAAATAAAATAAAATAAAATGTAAACTCAATTGTTAGGGTTAAGTCCAAGCGGTTAAGTCCAAGCGGTTAAGTCCCTTGACTTCCAACGGAAGGTTGGAGGTTCGATTCCCACCGGCCCCCTATCCCTCCCTTTAATTCCCCTTTGTAATTGTGTGGCATGGGCTCCCACCACTCCTTTCCAGGCCTTCAATGGCTCCTCAAAAAAAAAAATTGTTAGGGTCAATAATAATCTGCCTTTTAAGTATAAAGACCTAGCTACAAATTCAGACAGCACACTGGATAGGCTTATTTTAACCCGCTTATGGCTTTCCTTATTTAAAAAAGAAAATTGTATTTTTGAGATTTGAAGAGAATTTGGATTAGTTCGTTTTTGGTAATAATATTACAAAATGTAAGAAAATGCCCCACATAAGAAAAAATGAATAATGGTGGTTTTGTGGGATGATGAAAAGAAGATGGATGGTGGGGCTCAATTCTCACGAGGGATATTTCAGCAAGATTGATTTGAGCAATGTTAGACTCTAGGATTCCCATGAGTTTTTTTTTTTTTTTTTTTTTTTAACTTCTTTTCATGGGACATCACTATCTGTTAAATTCCTCAATTATTTAACCGCATTGATGCATTTTGGTTGTGCTGTACAGCTAAGGGGTTTTCAGTTTTTACCCTTTTCTTGAATTTGTGAATATTTGCTACTATGCGAATTCAGTATGAATTCTGAGGTATCTGCTCATTAGACCTCAATTGGGAAGGTTTAATTTGCTAACTGAATTGTGTCTTGTTTGGTTGACTAACACTTGTTCAATCTTTACAGCATGCTTAGATTCCACTAATCAAATCAATCATTAAGCAAAGGTTTTGGGTTCGAGATTTTGTGTATGCAGAATTCTGCTTTGGGATATGCAATTCTTCAATGCCCACACGATTCTCGATGAATTAATCTTAGGTTCAATGAGGTCTGGGATACCCTCGCATTCACCTAAAAAAAATTTCAAGCTCATAAACTAAAAAGTTGGCTAAGGAATGAAGCAATTCCATTCATAGATTTTCACTAAAAGGACCAAAATTTCCTTTTGAGTATATTCAACTATGGCATTTCAAATTTTAAGTGATGTTTGGCTGTAATTTGTAAGTTCTTGAAAACAGTAATGGATAGATTGTTGGTTCCTGTGGGATAGACCCGAAACACAAATTTTGCAAAAATACTATTATATATGATCACAATGGGTTAAGTTAGTGTCCTGAATTAGGGTATTCAGGATTTCCTATGGTGAAAGAGATTAGTTTTGTGCTGGTTTGAAGAGTCCAACATATATCACCATAAACTGTAGGAGCAATAAAATGGAAATGATATTATTCAATGATTCCTCATTTAATTCCTAAATTTACTCTCATTTATTAACACCATAAACGGATGGAGACAATGATGATCATCATTCTTTTCCCTAAATCAGTAGTTGCTCAGACTCACAAAGCATCAATGGCGACAACACCATTGACGGCAGCGTAATCTTCCAGTGAACACATTTTGAATGTATTCAAACGAATTAATATATAGAACAAAATTAATATAATTTAGCATATATTTATCTTAGTTAATTCATATTCTTGCGAGGGTAATATATAGCACAAAATGTTTCGAATGAGGATTGATGAAAATATGCATCGAAATTTATTTGGTTTGTTCAATACATTCATCCATGGTTGGGATATATATAGTATGAAATAAATCTAATTTAGCATATACTGTGTTAGTTAATTCATATTCTAGAAAGGATAATATATAGCACAAAATATTTCCAATGAGGAATGATGGGAAAATGTATTGAATTTTATTCGGTTTGTTCAATACATTCATCCAGCATGGTTGGGATAATATATATAGCACAAAATGAATCTAATTTAACATATATTTTGGTAAAAATTGCCACAGACATCCTTTTTCTTATCATTTTTACCCAATTTGTCCTCTTCGAATTGTTGGCCCCTATTAGTCCGCTTCGTTTACTAATTAAAATCAAATTCATCATAAACTCACTAATCCAAGTCAATTAGTGTTTTGATCGGAAAAATTGCCAAAAACATTTTGTTTCTTGTCGTCTTGTCCGAATCCGTCCGCTACAACCCTTGCAAATAATTTGCTCCAACTGTGACCATTGCATTAATTATATTCTACTTTTGTGCATTATATTTTATTTTATTTTGTTTTGTTTTTATAGTCTACATTATATTGTCACAAATAAAAGATAAGATGTTTTAATGCATATCATATTTTCATGCCAAATATGAAGAAACATAATTAGATGCATTTTATATTCTCATTACAATACTATCAAAGATTGGGTTTGAAGTTAAATGTTCCATCAGTATCTTCCTTCAAAAAAAAAATGCATGGCAAAACCAATGACACTAAATCTTACTCATTACTACTCTTACTAATCACAACCTCTTCTTTAAAAAAAAAAAATTAACCATGTTGGAATCCGGATGACAAGCAAAGATGTTGGAAATTATACTTTATTCCAATAATACAAAAAAGGACAATAATCAACTTCAAGCAAGTAAGCTTCCGACTTCTGCCCACTTCATTTCTTTCAACATTTGAATGCTCCATAAATTTATCCGCTCTCTGAAATGTCTCTTTCACATTGACAATTTCCATACCAATTTCTTCTTTGCATGGATGACTACTGCACTAGTTTGCTATTGAGTCCTCACTGGTTGTGTCAATTGTTATATGTTTATATTTGTTTTGAAGGAAGGCGTCGTAGAAATATGTAATTTCGAATTTAATATTTGATGGCATTATAATGAGAATATGTGATGCATGTAACTAGATGTATTCATGTTTGACAA